>CM044894.1:2170990-2770990 GCA_024500025.1 Syzygium aromaticum
ACATGTCACGATCAGATTACTAACAAATTCAGAGACCAATCTGTCATTGTATTTTACCAACATACAACTATACGAGTCTCGACTTCTTTCATGGATCAGATGTCCGTGCATAATTGCCAACGCTGTGAGGACGATCAAAGCCATTGCCGGACCAAAATATAGAGGGAAGTATCTGCACAGACTTATCAAGGAGATATTGGGAGATACCAGATTACACCAAACACTAGCTAATGTGATTATTCCCGCGTTTGACATTAAAGAATTGCATCCTACTATCTTCTCCAGCTTCCAGGTTGGGTCAATATTAAAAGAAAAACCTTGTAGAATCCCAAAAAAGTAGCATTAAGTGAAAACTAAAAGAGGAGCTACATGAGTTGCCCTATGACTCTTTTAATCGATCATCTGACCGTGTGGTGTGAGTTTTAGGTGAAGAAGAATCCTAGCTTGGATGCTTTAGTCTCGGACATATGCATCGGAACTTCGGCTGCACCAACTTACCTTCCAGCCCACTATTTTAGAACCAAGAACCTTGATGGATCAGTCAGGGAATTCAATCTAATCAACGGCGGTGTCGCGGCAAATAATCCGGTAGGCTCATTTGTATCAAAAAACTTTTGCTCTATTAGGCACAGCACATTATGCAATATGTGTACAATATATGTAGGAAGCTTTATCAATTTCAAGTTGGTTAGGGTGTGAATGGTAACTATTTTGCTTAAGAAATTGATTTTTAGATGAGAAATCTGTTTGATAAAATATAACTAATTCTGCTCCAGAAATTGATTTCTAGAATAGAAATCTATTTTTATTTCTTTTTTTTTGCACCTTAAAAAAAATAAATTTTACTCAAAGTGGGTGCCAAAAGGTATTTTAAGCCATTTTGTGAAGTTTTGAAATTTTTGATTTTTTGATTTTTTTGGGCACCTCAAAAAAAATTAAATTTCACTCAAAGTGGGTGCCCAAAGGTATTCTAAGTCATTTTGTGAAGTTTTGAAATATTTTTATATTTTTATATTTTTAGGCACCTTAAAAAAATTAAATTTCACTTATAGTGGGTGCTCAAAGGTATTTTAAGCCATTTTTTGAAGTTTTGAAATTTTTGATTTTTTGATTTTTTTGGGCACCTCAAAAAAAATTAAATTTCGCTCAAAGTGGGTGCCCAAAGATATTCTAAGCCATTTTGTAAAGTTTTGAAATTTTTGATTTTGTTGGGCACCTCAAAAAAATTAAATTTCACTGAAAGTGGGTGCCCAAAGGTATTCTAAGTCATTTTGTAAAGTTTTGAAATTTTAGATTTTTTGATTTTTTCGAGCACCTCAAAAAAATTAAATTTCACTCAAAGTGAGTGCTCAAAGGTATTTTAAGCTATTTTGTAAAGTTTTGAAATTTTTAATTTTTTTTATATTTTTTGAAAAAAATTCAATAAATTTCCTATTTTCTCGAAATCTAAATTTTTTATTTTTTGGAAATTTTTATGAATTTTTCTTGAATTTTTCAATTTTTAAGCATTTTCTGAAAAAAAAAATTAATGAGAAAAAGAGAGAAAATAGGGATAATGCATTCTGGAAGAGAGAAGTTACAAAAAGTAGCTTCTCTTTTTCTTGCCCAAAACTCATTTTGGAATCAAAAACATATTCTGGAATCAAGTATTTTTAACAAACGCATTTTTATTTCAGAATGCAAAAATTACTTCAGAATGCATTCCGGAAATTTCTTAACAAACGTATTTCTGTTTCGGAATCTATTCTGGAGCAGAATTTTTACTTCAGAATGGATTTCATGGGCGCCCTTAAAGTCGGACCCATCGAGTATTCTTGAACCTACCATTTTGTTTTTGGTAAACCTAAAACTTCCTTAAAATTAGCTAAATATTACACATAAAAAACATGGCGCATATCCTCCAATATTATCATTGTTCACGTACTACATAAGTTAGTTCAAGAATTCGAATTAAAGTCATAAGACAAGGAGGCTCATCAAAAAGAACAAAAATTATTCTCTTGTTGGAAATCGTGATCTATTTTCTCTAAACTAAATCTAGAATCTACCAGTTGAATCTTGAATTCTTAAACGTGAGAAGTAAGTGTGAAGCAAGAGCCAAGTTGAAGAGTCCAAGTAAAATTTGAAGACTCTCACGTGAAGAAAAAGCAAATTGAAGTCAAAATAAAATATGTTAAAGATTGTCTAGAACCATTAGCGGCGGTGGCTGCGGATTCTTAAGTGGACAACGAGAAGTCAATTATCTTACAAATGTCGGCAACTTATACTAGAAAACTTGTAAAATAGGTCAACCAGTCTTGTAAAATGGGTCAACCAGTATGCTTGAAATTCATCCATTGGAGAGTGTGGGGAGTGAGACTCCACCAATACTCCTCCATCAGCTGTACTTGTAAAACTATTTTGTTCCACTAATGAAACTATATTTTCCTTTATCCCATGACCTATATATTCTTGAAGTTATCCTACCTTGTTCCCTTTTCTATCCTCTATCAAATACATCCTGCACACATATGCACTTGCACATCACTAATCAACAACATGCTTCCGCGCACGTCTCAAATTTTCAACGCCTCTAAATCCTTGCCCATGTTCACGAAAGCATCAGCACAGCAGTTAGCCTCCCTGAACAACGTGCTCATTTTGATTTGCTGGATCTGCCCCATCAATCTCCTGCATTCAGAAAGAAGTGGTCCTAGTAAGAGATTATTATCATCAACCTTACCAAGTGCCCGAATTATATTAAGGGCATCTCAATATGCGAGTTCTGAATTTTGAATAAAAACAGCCATCTACTGGAGCCCACTAGTTATCACCATTCCCCTTGAGTAGTAAGTACTCCGGTGAAGGAGGAAAAGAAATGAATCTGTGCATAACTAGCAGTATTAGTAACACTGCAGACATCACATCCATTTTGATGTTCCTGGAATTAGAGCAGCATGCCGTGATAATTTGTAGCGTTTGTCTTATTATTCATGCATCGCAGGCTCTAGTGGCTGTAAGTGAGGTGATCAATGAAATAAGAGATGCGAACCCAGATTTTGATCTTCCTGATATAAAGCCAACAGACTATACTAGGTTCCTGGTTCTGTCCCTGGGCACCAGTTCATCGAAATCAGAGAAAAAGTACAGCGCCAAGAAAGCATCGAAATGGGGTATGCTCGGTTGGCTCACCAACGGTGGTTCGACTCCGTTAGTTGACGTCTTCACACAAGCAAGTGCAGACATGGTGGATAATCATCTCTCCACTGTATTCCAGTCTCTTAAATGTGAAAATTACCTTCGCATCCTGGTGACACACTGTCTGATTTTCATTCAAGAGTGATATTGTACCAACACCGGAATTCTAAATCGGAATATTACACCGACAAAAAAAACCTACCTTGAAAGAAAATTAACGGTCCTTTTTGTTTTTTTTATGAATGTACAGCATTCAATAAGTGTAATCTGAGAAAGACAAGGTAAAAGATGATGCAGGATGATACATTGATGGGAGAAGTGGCTACGGTTGATAAGGCCACAAGGAAGAACTTGGAGAATATTGTGAAGGTTGGAGAGGCATTGTTGAAGAAACCAGTGTCAAAGGGTGAACTTGGACAATGGGGTCTTTGAGCCTTTAAATCAGGGTTCAAATGAAGAGGCTCTCAAAAGGTATTTGTTTAAATGGCTACCTAATTTAATTTAGTAACGAAATTTTAGTGACATAATTGATTTTTCCATCGATAATCAATTACATATTCGTTGATCTCTTCTTCTGTTTCTTGTTACCTTCTGAACATAGGCTAGCGGGACTGCTGTCCGAGGAGAAGCAGCTCCGCCGAGGAATTATTGTCTCATTTCACTAGATGAAATCAACCGTTTATCAAGAATCAGTGGGACTCCCATGAAAAGAACCTCAGTTCATGTTTTGGCGAGACGCGACAGGGGCATGCATCCATCCAGAACTCGACCTCTTTTCTTTTTTTATGGTTGTTGGCTTTAGTTTATTGTCTGTTGAGGTCATTTTCTTTCCAAGGTTGCTCGGTGAATAGGTTGAGTTTGGAGCAGCAAATCGTGTTTTATTCTACGAGAACCTTGAGTATTTGTAGATTTGGTTCATCCGAACAGCAAACTTGAGAGTTCGTCCCACTTAATTAGGAAGTGTGTTCGCCTTGTTTAAGGCCTCATTTTGATTGCCACAATTGTGTATTTTCTTGAGGCCAATCCTTCGAGCCCAGACCCCGTGATCTGAAATATAATTACACTCATTAGAGACTAATTGAATTTTCAGAGAGTTCAAATTAAGCACGATATATTTATAAAGGAAATGTAACTAAAATTATTGTGGCTCTTTTATTAAAAAATGGGGGAAAACGCGGAAGTTCTCTTACACAGTTTGAATTTGCCTAGGTGATGATTTATCGATTCATATATAAGTACACAACTGAGATGCATTGTGAGATCATCTTGACTAATTAACGTTCTTGTACGATCTTAAGGACGTATTCCGTTATGTTAGACTGGTGCATTTAGAATTTTGTTCTTGGAGTACTTCCAAGAAGGCTTGAACGGAAGATCATGAGAAGATGAGCAAACTCCCTTGCCATCTAATCTAACACATTGTTAGTACACACTACACAAAGTCAAACTGCATCTCACAACAACTTGGTTTTTAGATAGTTTTGGAGTGGCAAAAAGAGCATATTCTGATTAAGCCCATCTCCAAGTTGGACTCACAATGCCCAGCTTTTCTTATGGAATTTCTATCAGTTCTATCGTACGCGGTCATCGTTGGATACTCCCAACAATTAGGAGTCGTAGCCACTAGCAAGAGAAGACCAATACCTTATTTGAATGTGATTCAGACAAAACAAAAAGGAGGGAAATCAGGGAATAGGCAATTGCTGACTCTTAATAAGTTCAATCACTGTTTTTTCAGAAAATCACTGCAGGTTTTTTCAGACTGTTTGCACCAAAATTTAGCCAAGTCATTGATATGAATAGGGGCGTGACCAGAGGGCAGGACATTATTAAATATGCGATTCTAAACTAGAAAAGTAATCTATCTTAACATGTAATGTAATTTTTTTGGTATTTTTCATCATATGAAAATTAACTTCTGACCAAAATAAAAATCATATGAAAATTAACTAAATTAAAGACATGCAATATAAACTCACCTATCAAATATTCACCAAGCCCAAAAACAGGAAATCCAAATAATCAAGAATCCGATCTAATGTCTCACAGCTCGAATTCTAGATTATTGGGATTTTCATAGTGAGAATTCTCCTTGTTGGACTATGCCTATAAATCTCAAAACAAATCAAATTAGAATTGAATAGATCTAAAGGTTCGTTTTTTTGTGGAAAATATGCATTTTGAAAAATATTTTCCTAAGAGTGATTGGTTGTATCGCTTGTAATAATTAGTCAATAAATAATATTTTTATTATTGATAGTAATTTATGCCTAAACATTTTCGTGGACAATAAAAATATTTTTCATTCATTTATTTTTGTAAGCAAAAAAAGTGATCATTTTTAGGAAAATATTTTCCAAATGTTCATTTTTTTTCGCGAAACAAACGGACCCTAAATTAGGCAATTAAAATATTCACTTGAGCACAGTTTAAGAAATTACCACAAATTGAACCCATTATATTGATTCTACAAGCACGAACAGATTATGAGATCAAACCCCTTGAAGCTCACATGCCAAGTTCATGACTTTCTTTTCTACTGTAAATGGCCTTAATGAATCAAAGATAGATTAGATCGACTTCCACTTGTAAACACATCAAATCCAATCTCGATCTTTACCAATTGAAGAGAGAACACGATATAGTCGAAATCAACGATGGTCTATCTCGGATGAGTTTTGGAACAACGAGGTGGCAGTGCTCGGTTCCTTCGCCTAGCCTGCTAGTGCCGTTTGGAAGACGCCGGAAAAGCCGGGAAGCTCTCTGGGACTTACTGGTCGTCAGTCTGGGCAGGTGGGCAATGACAAAGAACGAAGTGGGTTGTGTTTTTTCAAAGAAGAAAAGAAAAAAATAAAAATAATTTTATTAAAAAGGAGTGCACGGAGGAGAACATGTTTGGTCTGGGTGAAAGGAAGAGGAGGGAAAGTCATTTTCCCCTCTTTTGAAGGTGTTTTTTCCAGTGATTTCCTTGACTTGTGTATTTTCTGTGAATCAAATGCCGGCAAATACGGAAAACCTTTTTCTGAAAGTTATTTTCCGTGAAACAAACAGAAATGATACGATTTGTTTCCCTCCTGGTGCAGATAGCAGATCCTATGAGCCCACCTTGCCTTCCCTCTGGTTAGCATAGCTGCTTTCATGTATTAAAAGGCACCGTTGTTTCACCTCATTGAAGCTGTTGAGATATCTAAGGGGCTATATCTGAGCGACGAAACTGACTAGTTACTCATTTTCGGGTCTCCCAGCAGGCTGATGAATCAGACTATGTGATGTGTGCGAGTCTATGTAGGTTACATATATATACATCTTTCTTCTAAAATGAGTTATTTCCTGCTTGTCAGAGCCTCCTGACATCACAAATTGGTTCTCAAGCTATGTCTACGAATCTCCACAGCTAAGCACATTCCCAGGATCTCCTGTTGAGGAAAATGGTGATAGGAGAGATGATTTGTTTCTTTAGAAGGTTATCTGGAGAAAAAGAAGACAAATGGCATAACTATTCAGGCAATAGAATAGACGGGGACACGGTATCAACTAACAGTCGAACTCTGCCCTCTGTAGCAGCTCTCATGAAGATCTCGAGCATGAATATCAGCACACTCAGGACGAGGGAAAATCTTTGTTTTTTCCCTTGTTCCTTCAGTATATGGATGTTTAGGAAGTACAGCTTACTATTGATGTTATACAGGTCTCACTATCTTATGAGACCTGTATAATAAACTAGTTCGATGGCATTATACTAGCTTGACGCTGGGACTGATTGCCACAGGTAAAGTTCCATTTGCAACACTTAGAAGTCCTTTCTGTTTCAATCATGAACAGGAGTCTGAGCATCAGTTTTAACCACCAGATGAGCATGACTAACGATGAAACGGGCGGCAGTCATTTAGATTCAAAGATTGTATTCCCTTTCGAGCAAAAGAGGAGTAAATCATCTGAATTTCATTGGAATAGAAACATTAATTTAGATGCATGAAAAGTAATCAAGACAATTCAAACACACTAAGAACAAGCCACCAAACCAGCAAATGGCACAACGCTTCCTACTCAGAGAAAAAAACGTTGAAATGCAAAATGGTGTCCACTCCATCTGTTGTGTGCTGATCTTCCTGAGGAAGAGTCTCAACAGTGGCATAACCTTTAGCGTGCTTGTATTTTCCCGTCCCGCCGACAATTGCGACCTGAGACTCCACTGAAGCTGTGCGGTGGACCCCAAAGAAACTGATGGTATCGTCTATTTCATGGTCGCTGCCAGGAAACAACACCGTCAATGCCATTGTGTGGCTAGTGCCGTCCAAGGAGCTAGCCAAATAGAACCCTTGTGCCTTGCCAAGTACGGAGGAGCCCAACTCGTGCCCTTCGGTCAACTCGTTGTCGATCACTGTGATTGTCCCAAACATGAGCTGCTGAAGCGTGGCCCCAGCAGGGAGCTGCCCGGCAGTGATGAATGGCTGGTTGTTGCCGCCTGAGACTTGGTTGTTGTTGCCGCTGTTCTGAACAATGGTGTTCGCTTGCCCGCCATTGAGGCCAGTGAGGCTAGGGAGGTTGTTGTTGTTGATCAGTCCGTTGAGGTCGCTGTTGACCAACGGGACCCCGCCGTTGATGGGGAAGATGTTGTTGTTGGGCTTGGAGAACGGGAGGCCATTGGCGCCCGAATTGGCTATAATTCCCGTCACCACTCTGGACGACGGGTGCGATCCGCCCAATATGTCATGCATAAAGAAGGATAACTGAGGGTCGGCACCGGGCTTTGCTGCCACAGCAGTAGTGGTAGCGACCGTGGCGGCCCCACCTGGTGCTGGAATTGCCACAGTCGGTGCCACGATGCTAGGTGCTTCAGGTTCAGGCGCATCGGTGTCTTCCGGGGCTGCAGGGGCCACCTCAGCAACGGGTCCAGCAGTGTTGTCATCGTCAGGGAGAGGAGGGTCCGTGCTCTCATCCACTGTGGCAGGGGCAGCAACGGGGACTCCACCGCCTGGTAATGTGTTGGCGGGGCTGGCCACATTGGGGACAAGTGCCCCACCAGGATTGGTTAGTCCAAGACGACCGGTGATGATCTGAGGTTGAGGGTCGACCTCATCAAGGTTCCTTGCCGAGCGGGCGCATCCAATGGTGATGATCAGGAACAGAAGGCAAGTGATGGACTTGGAACTGAACAGAAGAGAAGTAGTCATGACTTTGATGTGTGGAGAGCCCAGAAGCAGAGAACTGTACTTCAAAAGAAAGCAGGTGAAGACTGGAGATTCTTTGCTGTGGATGAATGTTACATTGTGAGCCATTGGGGATTATGTGTATATATATATATATATATATATATAGAGAGAGAGAGAGAGAGAGAGAGAGAGAGAGAGAGAGAGAGAGCTTTCAGAATGTCTCAAATCACAGAATATGGAGCTGATGGAAGTGGAGTTGTTCAGTAACCTCTCCAGCAGCTTTCAGAATGTCTCAAATCACAGGATATGGAGCTGATGGAAGTGGAGTTGTTCAGTAACCTCTCCAGCAGCAAGAGAGTGTATTGGTTAGGAACATCACCAACCGTGTATCTGAGAGGATTGAAGAGGAGACATCACCAAGCAGAAGCTTTTTGCAGAGTTTGGTCTTATTTAATTCTGACATTAGACTTAATGTAATCATATGATATAAAATTGTTCGGGCAAGGACCTTCCTTCTATCTTGGTCCTATTGCATCATAATGGGCACTTCTTGCTTTCACCCACTCCAACCGATTCCATGCATTTTGTGGCAAGAAAGCTTCAGTGAGTGGTGAGATTAATAAAGAGATCAGAGGCTGAATTCATCCTCGATATCTCAAGGTAATCCCAATCTTGAATTCATACAATAATTGTGACATTTTGAATTTCGACACATTTTTTTGATTTATAAAACGTGTAATTTGTCAGTGCGCTTATCGTAAAATTCTTGCCCGAGAACTGATTACTCTTGATTATTGTTTTAAAATTTGAGATTTCGCTAGAATCGCACTCGATCGAATTTGGCCGTTATTTAGAGCCCAAACTTTGGTGTCGAATTTCTTGAAATTCCGGGACGAAATAAATTGGACGGTATCGATATTATCGTGGCCAGTGTCGATATTGCCAGGAATAGTGGAAAAGTAAAATTTTGACCGGGTGCGGATTTGGACTAGTAGACCTCCTTTGGGGTAGTTTGATTTAATTATTTTGGCCTTTGTCTCCTATTATATTCTATGATTAATTTGGACCGTAGGACCGCGTTCGGATTCAAATTCCAACCGTTGGATTGCGATCATTACCCCTCTCTCTCTCTCTCTCTCCCATCTGCCGCGCACGCTACCCCCATGCAAACGTTCCATCAACCACAACCATGCAGATCTGCCCTTCCCTCTCTCCTCTTTCCTTTTCTTTTCTTTCCTTCTCTCTCTCCTCTTCTTCTCTTCTTCTTCGTTGGCTTCCCTCTTTTTTCCCCCCGACGAGTTCTGTTGCTGGCCTTTGCGTTCTCCTGCGTTTGCCCTGTTTGCCCGACCGCCGCCCCGCTGCGTGCCGCTGCTGCTCATCGGGCCATTGCGTCACCGTCCGACCACCACCTTCGCCCTACCGCCGTCGCCACAAAAGCCCCCCTACTCTCCTCCTTCTCTGCAGCTCCTCTTGACCTCCGTCCAATGCCACCCCGACCGTCATCTGCAACAAGCCACCATCGACCGCTCGTCTGGTGCCGCCGCCCCACCAGCCACCGCACCGTCCGTTAGCTGCCGCCCCCTCCCCTGACTAACTGCTCTTCCTTCTCTCTCCCTTTCGCCCCAGCTTGAGACTTGAGCTCGCTGCGCCCGACCGCCGCGTCGTCGTGCCAGCCCAGTTTGCCAGCTCGCCGCCCGCCGGTTCGGCCAACTTGCCCGTCGCTGCCGCGAGGTTGCCGTGCTGCCTTGTCGCCACCAACTTAGCCCTCCCCTCAGCCACCATCTTTGCCGTTCGACCTTCTCTCTCTCTCCCTCCTCGTCGTCGCTGTTGCCAAGTTCGCAGTCGCCGTCACCCCCGGCCACGCCGTCACCGGTCAGCCAGCTTGCCATCTAGCTAGTGCAGCCCGCCGCCAAGGCACCTAGACCATCGCCCAGCCATCGCCCAGCCGTGGCCAAGTCACCCCAGGGCGTGCCCGTCAAGGTGCCCGTGCTCGTTGCCGTGATCGAGCAGCCCAGGCCGTGGCTGAGTCACCTGGGCACGTTACCTATCCAGCCGGCCCATCGCCTAGGCGCGTCGCCCATCCGACTCGCCCATTTGTCCCCAGGCACGCTGCGTGGCCACCGCGCTCGTGCGCCAGGCACGCTGAACAGCCACCGTGCTCGTGCACCCGGCACACTGTCTGACCACCATGCTCGTGTTAACCAGTCAACACACCCGTTTGGCCCGCACCCGTGCCAAGTCAACCGCTGCTCTGACCGGTCTCTTGGTTGTTCTTGAGACATTTCTCAGGCTTAAACTTTGTAAATGACTCCCTAAACTTAACCTAGTACATTAGGTATTATTAGACTTGTCTATGGGATAATTAGTACCGGTTTAGGGGCTAAACGTGGATTATGGGCAATATTCGTATGTGCGTATTTGTTAGAATAAATTGTGATAATTACGGGCCTTAATTAGTGGCTAATTATGGTTGGTTAAATGATCGTATTGTCGTGGCATGTGTGGGGGAAATCGACGTGTGATTGTGGCCTGCTTGAATGTCGGAATTATTAGCTCGTGATTTGAGATTGGGATGGTTTTGGGTGCATATTGGTGACTAATGTTGATGGGTCAATGATTAGCTTGTTGTGGCATTCGTGGGTGGATTTGATGATTGTATGGGCCGACTTGAGTGCCGGATTTATGGGCTAGTGTGATGAGCTTGTGATGTGATTTGGATTCGTACGACGTGTTGGATGGCGAATTTGATGTGGTGAGCATGCCTTGAGATTGAATTGTACAATGTGTTGAATGGCGGATCGTGTTGTGGTGCATGTGCATGAAAAAAGCCCGGATCGATTGGAGGACTGCCAACTTGAGGCGTGGTTACGCGAGTGTGGCGAAGAAGGCATGACTATATATGAAGCGTAATTACGCAGGTTATTGGAAGGAGAAAAATGTCATGAGGCGTGGTTACGCGGGACTGAGCCCGGCTTGATCTGAGGGCTGAGCCTGAGGCGTAGTAGCGCGGGCTGTGTGATTGGGCTTGAGACACAGTGGCACATGCAGTGTGAAAGGACCTGGGAAGTCGTAGAAAGTTGTTCGGCCACGCATGCGAATTGAGTGTGATTAAATTGATTGACTTGACTGATTGAATGTGTGGTCGAATTGGTTGGATTGATTAAGTGCTAGTGTGGTCGGCGATTGAATGATTGTGATATGTTATTGAATTATTATTATTATTGCATTATCATGTTTGACTGGCGTACAGAGCCGACATACGTTTGATGGCGAGGTAAGTACTATGGTGTGAATTCTCTATATTAGGGGTTAGATTGCATAAATGACTTGTCTGAGTACGCATTGGCCTACGTAGAGTTTAGGGTGTTATTTATTGAGACTCGTTTTTACGGTTATTATATAACCATTTCAGATTCGCGATTGTGAGTGATTGGAGATGGTATAAGGGTATGTCGGAGATCGAGGACGGGTCAAGTACACTATACTTTGAGTTCCCCCTTTTTGTAGAGGAGTTAAGTTTATGAACCACGGTCCCTTTTTTATGAACATGGTTCTATTGTTGTAGCCTAACTTTGGGTTTGTCTTTTTGTGAACGTGGTATATACCTGCCAAGTGTAGTAATTATAGTTATTGTTTCATGCTTTTGCCACCCCTTGTCATTATTAATTGTTTGGGTTTAATCTCTGATGTTTGGGTTGGGTCGGCGACATGCCTGGGACGTCGCATTCAATGATCGACTATCGAGAGATGTCGCGAGCCCATGAGAGTTCGGGGCGTGACAATAATTCATACTGAACTCCTTACAATAAATTTCCTTGTTGGTAGAATCCCAATCTGGCTAGTAGTTTTCCAATCATGCTAGTAGAAAAATATGATCAGGAACTCGCTTGCTAGTTAAATCGGTTGTAATGTGCCAATATTGTCCGAAATTTACCACCATTCTAATGCAATAGGAAATTGCTAACTCTTCTAAAACTTTATGAGTCTCGTAAGCATATTACCAATAATATCGGGAGTTTACCGATATTCCAATGAAATAGTAAATTACCAACTCTTTTAAAAATTTATCAGTGTTGTGCGTAAATTACCAATGCTATCAAGAATTACAAAAATACCAATTATGTAGTAAATTATTGACTGATCAGAAATTTTACCAGATTGATAAGTAAATTACGAAGATTATCAGGAACTTACTTAGTATACTTACATGATAATGAAGTAGTAAATCACCAACTATTCTGAAAAGCTATGGGTGTGGTAAGTAAATTACCAATACTATCATCAATTTATGCAAATTCAAATAAACAGTACATTTACCAACTCATATGAAATTTTGTCAGTATCGTAAGTAATTGATCGATACTGCAATGATTTACTATCATTACAATAAAGTAATAACTTATGAAGGGAATAACAATTTTTTTTTTAACTGCAAGGAAATTCCTAAAAGAAATGCGATCTAAATTTATTATGATTATAATAATCGAAAGAATTCTTATAAGCAATCTTTATATGAAAATGGAGAAATTTTATCTTTCAGGTTATGAGTTAAAGTTAAGATCATAAAATCTAAAAGCTGTTTACTTTTTTTTTTAAGGTAGTTTGAGATATGTTATTTTCAATCTAGACGGGATAATAATGATGTCATCGTTACAAATAATAACATTAGACTTGATCATTGATCTCACGGTCCGCACGTCTACTCAAAACATATTTGGTCGACCTTGGACAATGGCATTTAGTGAGAAAATTTGGTTCCTCCCGATCCGAAAATTTCCGTATCAAACATTTATGATAGGTGCGTGTGGTAACAAATTTGGGCCCAACGTAAGCCCTAGCTCGGGTATAGTCTGCCCAACGATCACTTCTAAATGTAATCGATGTTCACGGGATTATCAATTTAATTAGGCACACCTGCACGCGTAGAGTCACCATGTGATTTTGAGACGGAAATGTGACTGAAGTAAATAAACTTTCATTAAAAGATTATATCGCACAAAGTACGTTTATCATAAAAAGATTATTCGTGCCATTATCTCTACGGTAAGCAGGACGGCGCATCTCACGAGAAGAGAGAGGTAGAGTGAAATTTTCCCATATAGCTATTCTTTACTTCCCCGAACGATCGAACGGTGGCGAATGAGGATGCCCGCGCGGTCAATCCATCTTGACCAAACCTCATCCGTCCGATCAAAGGACCGAGGCGGTGCGACGAGCGACTTCTGCCCGTCGCGCTCCTTTCTTCCCCAAAAAAATCCTCGCCGAGCAAAACCCTAGCTCTCTTCTTCCACCTTCACTGCTCCCACTGCAGGAACCTGAACATGTCGAGCACCTAAGCACCTCCCTCCATCTCTCTCTCTCTCTCTCTCTCTCTCTCTACACCAGCTCTTCCTGAGGACGGGCCTTCACGATGTACCTCTACAGCCTCACCCTGCAGAAGGCCACCGGCGTCGTCTGCGCCATCAACGGCAGCTTCTCCGGCGGCAAGTCCCAGGAGATCGTCGTCGCCCGCGGCAAGATCCTCGACCTCCTCCGCGCCGACGACCGCGGCGGCAAGATCCAGACCGTCCTCTCCGTCGAGGTCTTCGGCGCCGTCCGCTCCCTCGCCCAGTTCCGCCTCACCGGCGCCCAGAAGGACTACATCGTCGTCGGGTCCGATTCGGGCCGCATCGTCATACTGGAGTTCAACAGGGAGAAGAACGTGTTCGACAAGGTCCACCAGGAGACCTTCGGTAAGTCCGGGTGCCGGCGGATCGTGCCCGGCCAGTACCTCGCCATCGACCCGAAGGGAAGGGCCGTCATGATAGGGGCATGCGAGAAGCAGAAGCTTGTTTACGTCTTGAATAGAGATACGGCGGCTAGGTTGACGATATCGTCGCCTCTGGAGGCGCATAAGTCGCACACCATAACGTACTCGATTTGTGGGGTGGATTGCGGGTTTGATAACCCGATATTCGCTGCGATTGAGCTGGATTACTCGGAGGCCGACCAAGATTCGACCGGCCAGGCGGCGAGTGAGGCGCAAAAGCACTTGACTTTTTACGAGCTTGATTTAGGGCTTAACCATGTGTCGAGAAAATGGTCGGAGCCGGTCGATAACGGCGCTAACATGCTCGTTACTGTGCCCGGAGGAGGCGATGGGCCTAGCGGAGTGTTGGTGTGCGCGGAGAATTTCGTAATTTACAAGAACCAGGGTCACCCGGATGTCCGCGCAGTTATTCCGAGACGAGCTGACTTGCCGGCGGAACGCGGCGTGCTGATTGTCTCGGCTGCTACGCACAAGCAGAAGTCCATGTTTTTCTTCCTTTTGCAGACGGAGTATGGAGATATATTTAAGGCCACGTTGGAGCATGACGGCGAACATGTTCAGGAGCTGAAGATCAAGTATTTCGATACAATTCCTGTTACTTCTTCCATGTGCGTTTTGAAATCAGGTTTTCTGTTTGCAGCATCCGAGTTTGGAAACCATGGTCTGTATCAGTTCCACGCGATAGGTGAAGAAGCTGATGTGGAGGCTTCATCGGCTACACTAATGGAAACTGAAGAAGGTTTCCAGCCTGTGTTTTTTCAGCCTAGAGGCCTTAAAAATATTTTAAGGGTCGACCAGGTCGAGAGCTTGATGCCCATAATGGACATGAAGGTAGAAAATCTATTTGAGGAAGAAACGCCTCAGATATACACATTATGTGGTCGGGGTCCTCGATCTTCTTTGAGGATACTAAGGCCGGGTTTGGCCATTAGTGAAATGGCCGTTTCACAGCTTCCTGGCGTACCGAGTGCTGTTTGGACTGTGAAGAAGAATGTAATTGATGAGTTTGACGCGTACATTGTTGTGTCATTTGCAAATGCAACTCTCGTGCTTTCGATTGGTGATACAGTCGAAGAAGTAAGTGACAGTGGGTTTCTTGATACTACACCGTCCCTTGCAGTGTCCCTCATTGGCGATGATTCTTTAATGCAAGTTCACCCCAGTGGTATCAGACATATCAGGGAAGATGGTCGTATTAATGAATGGAGAACTCCTGGCAAGAGGACTATAGTGAAGGTTGGTTCTAACAGACAACAAGTGGTGATTGCTCTCAGTGGGGGCGAGCTTATCTACTTCGAGGTGGATATGACTGGTCAGTTAATGGAGGTAGAGAAGCATGAAATGTCTGGAGATGTGGCTTGCTTGGACATCGCCCCTGTACCAGAAGGAAGGCAAAGATCTCGTTTTCTTGCAGTTGGTTCATATGACAACACTATTCGGATCTTGTCTTTGGATCCAGATGATTGCATGCAGATTTTGAGCATACAGAGTGTTTCTGCAGCTCCAGAATCTCTTCTTTTTCTTGAAGTTCAGGCATCAATTGGTGGGGAGGATGGTGCTGATCATCCTGCCAGTCTTTTCCTCAATGCTGGTTTAAGTAATGGAGTTCTGTTTAGGACAGTTGTTGACATGGTGACTGGTCAGCTTTCCGACTCTCGCTCTAGATTTTTAGGACTGAGAGCCCCAAAGCTCTTTTCTATTGTCATCAGAGGCAGGCGCGCTATGCTTTGCTTGTCTAGTCGTCCATGGCTAGGTTATATTCATCAGGGACATTTTCTTTTGACACCTCTTTCTTATGAGGCTCTTGAATATGCTGCTTCATTTTCATCTGACCAATGTTCTGAAGGTGTGGTTGCTGTAGCTGGGGATGCATTGAGGGTTTTCACTATTGAGAGGTTGGGAGAAACATTTAATGAGACTGCAATTCCTTTGAGGTACACTCCTAGAAAGTTTGTATTTCATAAAAGGAAGTCCCTGATAATCATTGAAAGCGATCAGGGGGCATTCACTGCAGAAGAGCGTGAAGCCGGGAAAAAGGAATTCTTTGAGGCTGCTGGCATGTGTGAAAATGGAAATAATAACGTTGAACAGATGGAGAATGGTGGTGATGATGAGGACAAGAATGATCCTCTTTCTGATGAACAGTATGGTTATCCAAAGGCAGAGTCTGACAAGTGGGTTTCTTGCATCAGAGTACTTGACCCAAAGACATCAGACACAACCTGTCTTTTGGAACTGCAGGACAATGAAGCTGCATATAGTGTATGCACTGTGAACTTCCGTGAGAAAG
The DNA here is from genome assembly GCA_024500025.1 of Syzygium aromaticum. Taxonomy (NCBI): domain Eukaryota; kingdom Viridiplantae; phylum Streptophyta; class Magnoliopsida; order Myrtales; family Myrtaceae; genus Syzygium; species Syzygium aromaticum. Next base: position 2,187,420 of record CM044894.1, read on the forward strand.
AGTATGGAACATTATTGGCTGTCGGTACGGCAAAAGGATTGCAGTTCTGGCCAAAAAGAAGTTTGGCTTCTGGATTCATTCATATTTATAGGTTTGTGGATGATGGGAGAGCCCTTGAACTTTTGCACAAGACGCAAGTTGAAGGTGTTCCTCTAGCTTTATGTCAATTCCAGGGAAGGTTACTTGCCGGGATAGGCCCAGTCCTGAGGCTCTATGATTTGGGAAAGAGAAGATTGCTTAGAAAATGCGAGAATAAGCTGTTTCCCAACACAATTATGTCCATTCAAACCTACCGTGATCGAATTTACGTGGGAGATATACAAGAGGTATGTCTTACAGAAAATTATGCCGATCTTCCTTTAATTCAAAAGAAGTATGATCTCCATATAGTTTGCATATGTATGTAATATATTCTTCCAGACTGATTTTTCTGCGATTGAAATTTTATCTTGTCCATAAATTCTTCTCATAGCCGTTCTTATTGTTTGGAAATGTCCATATGACATGTTTTGTGGTGTGGGTTGTCATCTTAGAGAATTTTCCCATCTCTCACATCTGAATATATGTTTGGCTCTTCATTTTCGCAGTCTTTCCATTATTGCAAGTACCGACGAGATGAGAACCAACTGTATATATTTGCCGATGATTCCGTACCAAGATGGGTTACGGCAGCACACCACATTGATTTTGACACTATGGCAGGAGCAGACAAATTTGGCAATGTGTATTTTGTCCGTTTACCTCAGGATGTCTCTGATGAGATTGAAGAAGATCCAACTGGTGGGAAGATAAAATGGGAACAGGGGAAGTTGAATGGAGCGCCAAATAAAGTAGAGGAGATAGTGCAGTTTCATGTTGGTGATGTGGTTACTTGCTTGCAGAAGGCATCTCTGATTCCTGGTGGTGGAGATTCTGTCATCTACGGGACAGTAATGGGGAGCTTAGGAGCGTTACTTCCATTTACATCCCGTGATGATGTTGATTTCTTCTCGCACTTGGAGATGCATTTGAGGCAGGAATTCCCCCCCTTGTGTGGCAGAGATCACATGGCTTACAGATCTGCTTATTTTCCTGTTAAGGTGAGTGCTGCTACGTATTCTTGCAATTAGTGGTCCTTATATAAATGTCCTATATATTTTTAATTTAGTTTTGTTTGTATGCGTTAATCTTTTATTGTAATAATGTAAAATTATAGGTCAATCATTTTTATTATCACATGTAATACAATATGGAAAAGTAATACTTAATGATGATAGAAGTACTGGGATTAAATTATCAAGTTTCTTGAAAAAGTTAGAATTTTCATTTTGGAATAGGCAAAATTAAAAATTTAGTGTGATATATCAACACATAGTCTAATAGGAACGCATAACATGAGAAGACATGAATTTTGAATACGCAACATGTGTTACATTTTTATCTTTGATCAAGAGATTTCAACAAACTCAGTCAATATTAAAGAAAAATATGATATTAAAAGAATCTTTTTGCTGAAAAAAAGAATTACACAGAATTCAATTTTTCTGCAGCAATGCGTGGCCCAGTTCTAGTATACAATATATAAATTTTCTTCTTTTTTTTTTTTTCCTTTTGAAAGGTTTATCTGGAAAATGGCTGCGGTTGTGATTTTAAACTTTCTCAATCCTCTCTCTCTTCATGAGACTGAACTCCATTGTCCTGCTAATCATTAAACAACTTGTCCATCAATATGGCCAATTGATTTTATTGATTCATCCGGTGGTATTTGCTGATTGGCCCAAGTATTCGCATTTGAGGCGAAGTTCGGTGAGTTTACAAACTCGGGCCTAAAATGTCTGAGCATGCAAAAGAAGTTTTTATATTACAATTCAGAAAGAGAAGACCCTAATTACCAGACGACTCACCATGCCATTCCCATGTTCAAGTTTCGAACCCTTTTGAGGCAATTCCATGTCTTTGATTTTTTTAAATTAGGCAAGTCAGACACATATATCTTAATCTGATGCTTGTGTCCAATCCAAAGTAACACTGTAGGTTTACTGCTAAATGTGTAGATGTCATATGAAGAAGCTTTGTCATGTTAGTGTGATTATGATATCTACTTGTGCTGACTGATATTATTTTATTGGGATGGTTTCTAAATTGTATAGATATTGTGATTGGATTCTATGGTTGTGAGCTTTACTATTTGATGTGGACTGCTGCTAAAGATTGAGCTCCTTTTTCAGGACGTGATTGATGGTGATTTATGCGAGCAGTTTCCAACCCTGCCCATGGATATGCAAAGAAAAATAGCTGATGAATTGGATAGAACACCAGCAGAGATCCTAAAGAAATTGGAAGAAGTGAGAAACAAGATCATATGAAAAATGGGGATAGTCAGCTTGAAGGTGCATCCTCATCCTGCTATATCTATGTATCGTTCGCATGTGGACATGTTTATTCAACTCTTAACTGTTTGTCTTCGTCCTCTTTTGCACAACTTGCTGCCACCAGCCTGTTTGTTTTATCCTCTTCTTTGTACAACTGCTTGCTCCTGGAATGCATATTTAAGATACGAGAAGCAAAGATTTTGGTTTTCAGGATGTGTGAAAGCTTATGCTATTATGGCATGCTCCCTGCTGTTGGGATTTTAGAACTCTTTTTTGTTGATTATGTTGCCCAGGCCTTGAGTTCCTGCCCTAACGGACTTTCTTTTGCTTGCGGCTCTTTTGGAAGTGTTTTCCTTGTGCTGGATTCCATTGACCAATGATACTAATGAGTAGCATCGACGTTGAATGCTCAGGTCACCATTCTAGGTCCTTCCACATGGATTGGCTTGTGTGACGTTGATGTTACGCCTGGACGCGACAGGTATGGAATTGGCTTTTGGTGTAAAGGATGCTGCAGCAACGAGGGGGTATGAATGGTCAAATTGCTTGGAGAGTTTAAAGTTCCTTGTTCTTACATCTCTCGTTGCAGTTGAATGGCTAGTTAGCGGATCTGAATTTGCTTCTGATGTAGTACTTCTCTCACTCTTTCCCTTCTCTGTGTGTAGCAATATTTTTAACCTCTGGCTTGGGTTCCTTTCTCGCAAAAAGATGCTTGTATCTTGAGTCGACATGAAGTTATAACTGGCAAGGCTCCTTTTGTTAAGCTTTTGTAAGAGATCCAGAAATGATATCCGAATCCTGTAGACGAAGCAGCTAAATCCAGATGTGCGATTCATCTTCACTTTTTCTTTCAAGCATTCGAACGAACTGCATCCATCTTAACTCGGGCATCATTGTTAACAAGTCGATGATGTGAAAGGATTGGGCAAAAGGACACTATAAGTGTCATAATTTGTGTACGGAGATTATTTTGGTGTCAAGTTGGAGGAAAAATAATCATTTAAGTATCATAAGTTTTTTTAATCACTTCAATGTTAAAATTTTTGAAAAACGATCGCTTAAGTGTCAATTTTCGGTAGGTCACGTCAGTTTCAGAAATTAATAAAAAAAAATGTCACGTCGGATTTTCGGCAAAAAATTGTGTACGGTACCGGAGTTGGCACTTACGTTATGATTTTTCAAAAATTTTAGCACTTAAGTGATCATTTTTCAAAAATTTTAGCACTTATGACATCAAAGTGAGTACCGTACATAAGTTATGATACTTGTAGTGTTCTTTTGCTGAAAAGATTGCTATTTTTGATCGTTTTCCCCGTGATCTTTTGGTTGTGTTCTTTCATTGCTCGATTGGCTATCTCGCAGATGTTCTCAGAGAGTTGTGATCCAGGACATTGTTCTTCCCTTTGAATACTAAATCTGTAAAGAATGCAAATTGCCCGGACTAGTTACGTATAAAACATAAAGTAAATACAATTCGGAATAAAAACTACACACTGTGATCGCTCAAGTATCTCTATCACTTGAACCCAACCGTGTCGGACAAGGATGAGCAAAGAACTCTGTTTTCTCTCTTCATGCATAATCAATTAGTTTTCCTCTCTCTTCCCCCATTATTTGGCCTTCGCGGCGCCATCGTCCTCTGCACTTTTCTGCTCTCTCTCTATCCTCGAGCTTCCGAAAGCAGTCCGCTCGTTGAGCCAGCTGATGATGTCGGCGAACACGATGTCGATGTTGCTGGGTGGCTCTCCGTAGAGCAGGCCGTGCCACATCCCGGGGTACAACTTGAACGTCTTGTCCTCGCTTGAAGCCACCTCGTACAGGAGCTGGCTGACCGCCTTGTCCGTCACTCTGTCCTCTCCTCCGTGCAGGACTAGGAACGGCAACGAAACCTGCTCATAATCATCAGAAGAAACCAGTGAGCAAAAACGCTTCTCTCTCCTAAAAAAATCCAAGAAGTACACGATGAAGTTGCTGAGAAAGATGTACCTCGTCGAGCCGCTTCTCTAAGTCCATGCTGACCGTCATTAGTTCATGCCCAGTTATCAAGCGTGGCCGTCCCTTGTAGCAGTACGGGTTTGCTCTGATCTGCGAATAAATTTCCCTAAAGAATATTAATATCACTTTATAATATCTGAGACCATTTAATTCTTGGAATAGAACAGCGGATTTTCTTCCTCTCTTTTTTTAAACCATTTTCTTTTTGGAAAAGGAAAGAAGAAATTTGGAGAGATGATATGTACCTGTTCCCTGATCTCGGGCTGTTTGAATGCGAGGTCGATTATGTCCTTGGTCGGGATTATTTTCCAGGTTGGGATGATTCTGCACAGTTTGGTTAGGACTGTGATCACCAGGGGATGAGGTCTCATGTCATCTGCAATCTGAAACCCCCGAAATAGAAACAAAATTTTTTTAATAAAATTTTCTGGATACATAGATATCCCTCCTGCATTCAATTTCGAATAAAAAGACGAAGATGGTCGAGACATAAGAAAACCCAATTGAGGATCGGTTTGTTTCGATGAAAATGATTTAATGTAAAGTCTAATAATGCTCCTTCTAGATCCGGAGCTTTCTTGGATGCCCTTCAAATCTTGCAAGGTCTTTTTAATTTATGGGGGCTTAACTAATCAAGCAAGTCCCTCTTAGCCATTTACGTTATTTGATTCTCTTATCCCAGGAGTTGACTTTTCCTGGGTGATGGTGAAAGAAAGCGTGAGGAATGACATTTTTTCTTTGAGATGGAAGCTTCAAGGCTCAGGAAGAGTCAAATGCTGGGACTTTTTCTCTGATCCATCAACATGTTAGTTAGCCCTGGCCTATGCCCTGAAAGAGACACCTCACGGACACAAAGCTGGAAAACCTTATCTGCTTTCGTTCTGGCTTAACGCTGTCCGTGAGCCTTTTGAGTGCCTAACAAGCACAACTTTATCATCTTCTGATCTCATCTAAGTACTAAATTGGGATTTTTTGCACGGTAGCCCTCGCCCTTGTCGGTTCAAATGGTCGAGTTTGTTAACAAAGAAAAGGACAGGCATGTCAAGAAGTCGCAGACACGTGTTTTTTTTAACCCTTTGCAAGAGCACCGTCCTTGAATCGGTCAACCAACCCCCACAAAGACCAGACAAAAGAAATTCATCGTCTTTTGCCAGCACTTCTATCTTTTTCTTTTGTTACAACTGGAGCTCCTAAAGAATTTACAAACTAATCGGTTTCGTTGTTCATCTCATACGTTACAAGTTCTACCGCTGTTGGTACCTAAAGCTGGGAGTCACTATGGTTGGTATTTGTCTGAATTGGAACAGCAAAAGATACAGAAGAAAAGTCAAAAGAAACGAGAAGAGAAACTGCAAGTGCCTCGGATCCACCTTGAACCCGCCCGGTTTTTCGACCAAACAGGACCGAGGACTCGACAAGAGACCAAGAAAAGGTTTGGACATGCGCAATATACCAGAAGACAGAAAACAAAAACAGATTTAAAGAAAGAAGAAAGGAAAGTAAAACTTTGAAGAAAAAAGCAGAGATCAAATCAGAGGCACACCTTACACATGGGGGCGACCAAGATAGCACCGTCCCAGAAGTCCGGCTTCTTCCTGGGTAAGAGGAGGGCCATCGCTCCTCCCATCGACTCTCCCAGCAGATACCTCATCTTCCCCTTATTCTCTCTCCTCTCTGCAACCCATAACACGAGATCGAATATAGTCCAATCCCGGAAAAGTCGAAGAATAAATGAATCATGAATGCAGAATTTGGAATTTACTTTCATGAGAGAGGAAGGAAGAGGGAAGAAAAGAAACCAACCGCAGATGTTGGTGAAGTGCTTGGAGCAGTCTTCTACCACGTCGTCGAAGCTGTTGACCAGCCCCGGCATCCCGCCCGACTTCCCGTGGCCTTCGTAGTCGATCCCGTACACCGCGAAGCCCGCCTTCGCCAGCCGGATCGCCGTGCCTGAATATTGACCCATTCATTTATTTGTCCGATTCATTCTACCAGTGCCAAATATGAACAGACAGATAGGGAAGATTAATAAGAAGATATGCTCACTGTTCATGGTGATGCTGCATTCCATGGCGTAACCGTGGCAGATGAAGATCAAAGCCTTCGCTTCCCCGCTAGGAATCCATCTGCAGGTGAAAAGCTTCAACCCTCTAGAATTCAGCACATACTCCTGTAGATAAAAAAAAAAAAACATAAAGCACAACAGCCTCTTTAGCCAATCATACGAGAACAAAACATAATCCATGTAAGAAATTCTGATGGAAGAAAATTCAGGAGGTGGGGTTTGGCTGACCTCTTCATAGCTGATGTCTCCGGCTTGATTCGCCTGAATTCAGATGAAAACAAACGTCAGAAAACAGAAGACCACAAAGAGCATCAGAAGGAGGACGAGAATCCAAGGAGTTGATAAGGAAGGCGATCTCACCATGCGGCCGAGCGACCCCCAGAAACTCCTGTGAAATCAACAACCTGAGGTGCGGAGAGGATCTTGGAAAGAAAGAGTTCAGGTGAAGAGCTAGGGACGGAGAGGAGAGGAGAGGAGAGGAAAGGCCAAACAGAGAATGATACGGATGTAACAGAAAGGGAGAGGAAATAGGAAGTCAGGATAGAAAAACAATATCCTGATCCCGATCTGAACGAGAGAGAAAAGCTACGCAGGCCGCAGAAAGAGAAACTTCTTTTGCATGGGAGACTCTTCATTCATCTCCGCGCTTCTTCTTATACACGCATATTCACAGCACCAAGCAAGATGGGATGCCCTACCTCCGTATAATTAGTAAGGAAAAATCTAATAAAAAAAAAGACGCGCCCTTTGAGTTGGTCATGAAAGGATATAAGTTACGCAGTTTTTGTTCGTGATTTAGCATAAATCGAATAAGCCTAAAGAAAAATTAAAATAGATTTTTTATAAGGGAATGGAGAGGAGGAAAAGATTATGAAAGAGGGGTTCGATGGCTCAAGAATCCCAAGATTTTTGGTTCGCGATTTTCTTTATTTGCTAGGTGATACATGCGTTGGGGGTTGTTGGGGGGACGAATTTGTTTGGTAATTGAGGCGAGTCAATTTTTTTTCAGAGAAAAAAAGGGAAACTAAATTATCTCCGTGGAGAGATATTTCGTAAGTTTGATCATATCGAGACCTTCTTTTTATGCGCAAGATTAGATAATAGATGTTCGATTTTACGAGCGAAGGGATAAGATTGTGTTTTGAACTCGTCAAATAATCCATGAGACTATATAAGATTTGAATTTGGATCTCAATCTTTTTGCTAGGAAAACATAGAAGATTCTATTGGCTTTTGTTTTTTTCGATGAGGTCATTGCCCCCTTTTCTTGTGGGTGCCCAGCTTGCAATACTGGAGTTTTGACCCATTTGGGATTTACAAGAGAGGAAATTATCGGGCAATCGGGTCAACGGGTTGAAACTGTCCACATTGGCGGGCTCGGGTTCGGGTCACGCTCGGGGGCTTCGTGGGTCCCCACGTGGCCAATCCCTCATTTATTGAGTTCAAATTTGCCGGATCAAATCTCTCCCAAAATAAAAAAGACCCACCAAGTCTTTGATTAAAAATAAAGAAAGATCATTATGACGTGATTAATTAATCATGATCTCAAAAAAAATCAGTCCACGCTCGATGGTGTCCCTTATTTCCCGTTTCACGCGAAAATTGTCCTATCAGACGTCAATTCAGTCCGATCAATTCCAGTCATGTTGATGTGATCTTAAATTTTTTCCCGAAATTTAAATGTAGGTTCTTTTTATTTTGCAAAAAAATAAATAATTTCAAAAATATTCTTTTTAAAAATGATTGCTCGAATCGTTTGAAATAATTAATTAATAAAAAATATTTTTATTATTTACATATATTTTTGTCTAAACATTTTCGTAAGCAATGAAATTTTTTTGTCGTTTATTCATTTTTGCAAGTGATAAATTATTTTCCAAATCATTCATTTTCCGGAAAACAAACAAAACCATAATCCTTCCAACCAATTTCTCTGAAAAGCACTGACGTGCTACCTCGGCCAGTCGGCGATGATTAGATTCCTACTTTAGCAATTTCGTGTGAAAATTGATCGAAATGATTTTATTGGAGTTTCACACAAAGGTGTAGGACCAATGGTGCGTTTATTTTGCGAAAGAAGCAAATGATTTGGAAAACGTTTTTTGAAAAATGATCGCTTGAATAGCTTATAAAAATTAATCAACAAAAAATATTTTCATCGTTTACGAAAATATTATTTATTAATAAAGATTGAAAGATTTATAGCTGATTGACATCCGTCCTAAGAATTTTAGGACCGATTAAATGATTTTCCCCATTTTCATTATTTGCAATTCCGTAATCATGAATTTTCGTCAACAAACTATTTCTTTAATCATTTGCTCTGCAACTTGATGAAGAGATTTGCCGTTCGGTGATGCATTATTTTGTTCATTATTACGTGTAAACAGTGCCTTGCAAGTTGAAGCGCGAAAGTATTTTATTGAGATCCGAGTGACGTGCCACTTCGGCTGCAACCCCAGTCGATGGAGCCGGCAATTGCGCGATGGATCGTGATCCTTCTTTTACTTCTGTTTTCCATGTTTTTTTCCTCCGTTCTTTGTCATCAATCACGTGCTGGGGAAACACGCACGTGGGATCCACTGAGCAGTGAACAGCAGTACATGAACGCCCTGTTAAGCTCGGGTCAAACGCAACACGCAAGGGGCCGTTGGGTGGACGGCAGCTTGGACACAGGGACGGGGGGATAGTGACGTGGGACCGAAATGAAGATGAAGTTTAGCAGCAGGATTGTGATTTCCAGACGTGATCTTGCTAGAGCCTACTTGAAAGAGTGAAGAGATGTCGCGATGTTCCTTATCACACGTTCCGAGAGAGAGAGAGAGAGTGAGAGTGAGAGGCGAACTGATGATGTGGATGTGATAGTGATGGAGACCCGGTGTGAGCTCTAGCAGCGATAGACAAGAGAGAGAGAGAGAGAGGTGACACGACAAATTGATAGGTGATGGATGTAGGGACGCAACGGTACACAAGATCACCCGAGGTACATAAGTTAAGGTGTGCGAAAGCTGACCCGTACACCATCTGACCACTAAAAAAGAATAATGTTTTACGTAAGGGGCAGTGGTGCTCATATGGTGTTATCTATGTTGCCGTCGGTTTAACTTATGTAGTACAAATATTGATGCGGTTCAATTCAATTAAAACTTCAATAGGACCAAATGAAAAAGTTAAAAGAAAGAAAGAAAGAAAATGTCAAGTCCGTGATCTTCAATGGTAGGAATTTGGGTTTAGCGATTAGGTGGTATTAAAACTAATTTCGGGTATTTCGAGTAGTACATCAATCTAAACGATCTTATGAGCGCATTCCCTACTTTGTTCTAATGCATTTAGGATTTTATGTTTGGAGTGCTCCAATGGACACTTCAACCATGCAGGAATGTTAAAAGCATCAACATCTGTCGGTGCTTATCTGGTAATCCATGTCACTCAGTCACATGGCCGGGCATTGTCTTTTTCCCCATCTCATCTTTTCTCAATCCTCTGAGGGCAAAGACCCACGCATAATGCGCGATACACATGACAAAGCCCACATTGAACGAGAGACACCGCAAAGGTTGTCACTTGTCACGACTCCTGCGGACCATTACATTGGAGGTTAGCACAGTCCATTTGATGACATTGTTGGCCTGGGCCGTCTTGTATTCTGTCCCTACTAATAAATGACAATTCGGCCAGCATTTCCACATGAGGAGGCTCGACAGTTGAGAGACCCCTTTGTCTTTTGCGTCGTTTCACTGTGCTGGAGACCCTTCGTTTCACTGTGACGGATTCTTACTTAGCTCTAGGATTAGAGAGTACGTAACGTTCCTTTCTCTCTCGGAGTCTCGTCGCATGTTGAGTATCGACTATACTAAATGAGTTGGCGACCTCGGTTAGTATATGCAAATTTAGAGGTTGCCCGTTGGGGTCTGCGATGCACTGGACAAATGAATCGCGATTTCTTCTGAAAGGCTCCACTGCAGAAAAAAGAAAACTTCATCTTGTGGGGATGGCTGGAGTTATCGAAACAAAAAGAGGGATGCGTCTTCGTTTGGTTAAGGCTAGGACGAGAAACTTGGCTATGTTGGGAAAGTGTAGGTGGGGAATTCATATAGAGAGAAGGGCTAATGGGCGGAATTGATTGGATACAGGTATATAATCAGTAGGGGTGATGAGAAGTTTGAGACTAAATGGTAAGAATTCCAGTATCTGATAAGCTTTGGAAGAGGGCAATGGGATTTTCCAACTTTTCATACGTGTGAAAGTAGTCGACTAACTTTTGGATGGAGAATCGAAAAGACTCGGCTGTTCTGTTAAGCTTTTAGATGAATGTGTGATTTAATATTTAAATATTTTAATACAAGGCTAATAAATCATGGAAAGAGGAGAATCTTGTGACACAAGTGAATGGTCGCTAGACGGGGTAGACATCAACCCAAACAACTATCACGATTATGGAGGAGCCAAGGCATTTAGTGATGAGATTGATCAACAGTCTCAAGTTGTCAGTGAAGTTCCAAGAAGTAGGTTTTGGAAAATATAAACACGATGTTATACCCTAATTGTGAATTTAGTCCATTGATTCTGATTTTCTGCTTCTTGTACATTCTTTGCCCATTGATTTTGGATATGTAGGTTTGGAGATAAATGTGTCGAAAAGTCCCTTCTTGTTATATTCATTGTCCAAATATAACCGGGTTCTATTTCGTAGGATGACAGTCTGATTCCGTGCTGTATAAATCATTGAGAAGACTCCAGTTGATGACTATCTCTATCGATATATTAGAGGTTTGGTTATATAATACATCTTTCATTTAAATGCATGAAAGACAGTGCCAATAATAGGCTTCTTTAGTCTTATCTAATTTCTCCGACTTCTCGTGGAAAACTAAGATTGGGATAATTGTCAACGGTCTTCAAGGGAATTGTGGATTGACACAGATTGCTCGGCTTGCACAGAACATCACTATGTACAGAGTGATATATATACAGAACATCACTATGTACAGAGTGATATATATATACCATAATTATGGTATCAGAGCCAAGGGGTAGATAAAGATAATCTTTATAAATTCATCCGCAGTAAAGACGATTTCCTTCGTGGTTGTCTTTTCTTGTGATATCTGGATGTGTTCCAGGCAGTAAAACCCAGTGAGGTAGTAAGTCCGTTGGCAAACATCGCCGATATCTATTGAAAAAGAAAAAAGTAGTCTTTTGCAATGAATTTGTTAAGAAGATCTGAGTCTTCTTCTAGCTCTTTATCACAAATATCCTTTGATCAAGGACCTATAAACAGAGAAGAAATTAATATAGAAGATTTTAACAAATCTATTGAAAATTGGTTCATTCCAAAAGTTAAACTTGATAAAATTTATGAACATTCCAAATTTAAACTCTTTGGGCACAATGACTATGTCATTGTTACCGAAGAAAGAGATGTTCCGCTTTCTAATTCTTTCGCGTCAATACAATTTTTAAACAAAGATTTTATAAAAAAGCATTCCCAAAAATGGAATTACATGCATATAGGTTTAGTTCAAGTAGGTACAAAACCCCTTACTAAAGAAGGTTTAGACACTTCCTTACTTCTTGTTTTAAGAGACGCCAGGCTTTTAAAATACGATGAATCCATTCTTGGAGCTGTTGAAACAAGTCTTTGCAGTGGACCAATTCATTTTGATAGTCATCCTGGTCTTACTGTCTCTCTTAAAGATAAAAATATTCTGAAATCTTTGACTCTTCAGATAAAAACTCATAATTATTCAATAGCTGAAGGATCCATTCCCATAGCCCTCATTTACAGAGTCTATTACAAAGTTATGAATTCTGCATTTGGCAGCAAAGCTTTTAAATTGAACTCCAACAGAGAAACTCTGCTTTTACAAACAAATATTTCTAAAGCCAATGTTACTATCCCAAGAACCATTCCTTGGAATCAAATAACCCTTCCTGATCAATGGGAAATAGAAAATAGGATTCCCCAACAAATTATTCAGAATTCTGAACCCACCAATATTATCCAACATCCTGAAGGAAGAGTAACAATCCAATTTTCTAGAAGATCTATTGATCTTCCCAGAAGATCCTGTGATATTAGATCAATTCCTTCTTGGCACTCTACTTCTTCTCGAAGGTCAGTTGATAATATTCCTAACATTCCCTTCAATAACACTTCTAATGTCCCTTTTCACTCAGAAGAAGCATCTTCAAGTGCTCCTTCGCCTCCTCCTAATACCAGTGGCATAGATAACAGGTCAGGAATTTCTAGACCAGTTTATCCAAATACTCCTGATTTCCTTGATCCAACTCCCTCCGAAATGGAAGATCTAGAAATCAATGTTTTAGAAATAGCTTTTGAACCTGACAAAATACTTTTGAATAAAGAATTTAATTCTTTAGAAAACAAGCAAATTAGAAAATGGTTTTTTGAAAATTTTCAAAGCCAATCTCTTGATATCAAAAGGGAATATTACAAACACATGTACCAACGTGAAACTTAGATATTCTTTTTCGATTGGTTTGAAAATATATTCCTAAAGGAAAAACAGATCTTTGTTCTTGACCAGTTTTACAAATGGAAACTTGATGATGGACACATTGTTGAGTCTAATCATCCTCCTCTCCAAAAGATAAAAATTGAACACAGAGAAGTTGAGATAGTAGCTTCTCCTTTCAAAACTGTTTCTGAAATAGACGGCATAGGCATCAAAAAAATTGTTGAACAAAACAATTTTTCTAACCAACATCTTCATACTATAGGAAAGCAGCTAGATCGAATAGAAATTTCTGTCCAAAATAACTTTCCAGCCATTTCTCAATCCCTTACTAAAAAGGAATTAAAACCCCCTCTTTTCAAGAATTTTGAAATTCCAAAAAATCTCAGTTTTGAATTTGCTAGAGCCCTTGAGGACCGAAGAAAACTTCTTAAAGGAAAAGCAACCTTAATTTCTAAAAATCCTATAATTTTAGATACTCCTTTGATGCAAAACTTGAGTGTCAAAGACACTCCCGATCGAATTGAATCCTCTTATCAGGTTAACCTTTTAGATAAATCGGATACTAAGTCAACTCCTGAGATAAATCGCATTACTTGGAAAGATCCTCAAAAACTTTATTATTCTAGAGCTACTCCTCCAGACATTCTCACAGAAGAAACTCTTTCTAAAACCCAAAATAAATATTCTTCTGATGCTATCTATGAATGGAACATAGATGGTGTTTCCGAGCAAAATCTCATAAATATTTTAACTCAAATGGTTATGCTAGCAAACACCTATAAAACCATTCCTGATACTTCTGACCATTCAGTTGCATATCTTTTAATAGCTAGATTCACAGACCAGCTCAAAGGATGGTGAGATAACTACCTGAATGAAGAGCAAAGGTCTCAAATTCTCAATACCTATAAACTTGATCCATTTGGCCAAAACATTCTTGATGATGATAATCAACCCATACAGGATGCTGTTAATACTTTGATATTTTCTACATCCCAGCATTTCCTAGGAGACTCATCTCACATTCTTGATAAAAATCAAGACCTTTTGTCAAACATGAAGTGCCGCTCTCTAGGAGAATTCAGAGAATACAAAGAAATATTTATGCAAAGAGTTCTTCAAAGATCAGACTGCAATCAATCTTTTTGGAAAGAAAAATTTCTTGCTGGTTTACCAAAACTTATAGGAGAACAAGTTCGAAGTAAGATAAGAGAAGAATATGGAAATCAAATTCCATATGATCATCTTTCTTATGGAGAATTAATCTCTTATATTTACAAAATTGGAACACAACTGTGTACCAATATTCGTCTTTAAAAACAGATCAAAAAAGAACAAAAACTCACTAAAAAAGGATTAGGAGAATTTTGTTCTCAATATGATCCGTCTTTTGAATCTTTTCATAAAAAGAAATGTTCTGGAGATTGCTCCTCTAAAAAGAAAGAGAAAAGGAAATTTTATAAGAAATCTTATAAGAAAAAAATTTCATAAAAACTCTTCTGAAAAGAAAGAAAAAAATAATTTTGAAAAAACCAAGAAACCAAAGAAAAAGGATTTTAAAAATATTACTTGTTATAATTGTGGTAAGAAAGGCCATACTTCTCGATATTGCAAGGTCAACAAAATAATTAATGAATTAAATCTAGATGAAGAAACTCTACATCAGCTTAACCAGATAATGGTTGATTCTGATGATAGTTCTTCAGATGAATCTGATTTCGAGAAAAGCTTACAAATTTGCGATTTGGAAACTTCTTCATCATCCACTTTAGATAGTGAAAATGAAGATGAATCCCAGTTTGAAATAAATGTTTTGACAAAAGAAGAAGAAATTCTTTTACAAACCTTTGATCAGATTACTGATCCTGAAACAAAAATAAGATTTCTTAATAATTTCCAAAACTCGAAATCAGTTTCTAAACCCACTTTTCAAACAGATAATCCTTACAATATTTCTAACATACTTGGAAAAGCCAAAAGAACGAATTTTAAACCCATTTCTATAAGTGATCTTACTCAAGAAATCAATAAACAAAAACAAGAAATACAGGAACTTAAAGCTACCCAGATTATTATGCAAAAGGATATTTTTGATATCAAATCAAAAAATTTGAAAGGGAAACAAAAGGAAGAAGATTTCGAAGAAAACATTTCACAAACCTCTTCTCCCACAAATACAGATTTTCTTTTGACAATTTCTGAAATCACCACCAGAAAATGGATTATCAATATTTCTATAAAAATTCGGAGTTTTATCATAAATACTATAGCCCTCTTTGATATAGGAGGAGATCTTAATTGTATCAAGGAAGGTCTTATTCCAACCAAATATTTTGAAAAGACTTCCTAGTCTCTCAGATCTGCATCCGAAGATAAATTAAATATTAGTTTCAAAATTCCTGAAGCAGAAATTATCAATGACCAAGTCTCTTTTAAAACTCCTTTTCTACTCGTAAAAGACATGAGACAGAATGTCATTTTAGGATCTCCTTTTATTAATTTACTTTTGCCCTTTAAAGTCACTGAAAAAGGAATCGAAACAGAAACCTTGGGAAAAAGGATATGTTTTAATTTCATTTCAAAACCCCAAATCAGAAACTTAAACTCTCTTCAAGATTATTCCATTTCTGATATTAACTATATCATTCATGACAAAGAAACCCATCTTCAATTTTTAAAAGAAGATCTTGAATACAAAAGAATTGACAAAAATCTCTCTGAACCAAGTCTTCAGAAAAGGATTTCTCTTCTTGAAAATCAAATTAAAAACTCTATATGCTCCAATATTCCTAATGCTTTCTAGTCTCGTAAGAGTCATATTGTAGATTTACCTTATGAGCCAGGGTTTTCTGAAAAAGATATTTCTACCAAAGCTAGGCCTTCTCAAATGAACCATGAAGTTCTCAATTTTTGCCAAAAAGAAATACAAGAACTTCTTGAAAAGAAGCTAATTAGAAAAAGTCAGTCTCCTTGGAGTTGCTCTGCTTTCTATGTTAACAAAAATGCTGAATTAGAAAGAGGAGTTCCAAGGTTAGTTATTAATTATAAACCTTTAAACACTGCTTTAAAATGGATTATGTATCCAATTCCTAATAAAAAGGATATATTAAATAGGCTCTATGAAGCAAAAATCTTTTCAAAATTCGATATGAAGTCGGGCTTCTGGCAAATCCAAATCAATGAAAAGGATAGATATAAAACGGCATTTACTGTCCCTTTTGGCCAATACGAATGGAATGTTATGCCTTTCGGTTTAAAAAATGCTCCTTCCGAGTTTCAGAGAATAATGAATGATATTTTTAATCATTGTTCTGCTTATATTATTGTTTATATAGATGATGTTTTAGTATTTTTTACTTCCATAGAAAAACATTTCAAACATATCAACCACTTTATAAACGTGGTAAAACAAAATGGTTTGGTAGTCTCGCCAACCAAAATATCTCTTTTTAAAACGAAAATTCGATTTCTTGGTCACTACATATATCAGGGAACCATTGTTCCTATCGAACAATCCATCATCTTTTCTGAAAAATTCCCTGATGAAATTAGAGATAAAAATCAATTGTAAAGATTTTTTGGGAGTTTAAATTACATTATTGATTTCTTTCCCCGTATTAATATAATCTGTAAACCACTCCATCAGAGGCTTAAAAAAGATCCTCCTCCTTAGACACAAATTCATACTTATATAGTCAGACAGATTAAACGCACTGTCAAGGAAATTCCTTGTCTCCACCTTGCTGATCCGACTGCCTTTAAAATCGTTGAAACTGATGCTTCTGATATTGGATATGGAGGAATTCTTAAGCAATCCAAAGACAATAAAGAACAAATTGTTCAGTTTGTCTCCAAACATTGGAACGATTGCCAAAAGAATTACTCTACTATCAAAAAAGAAATCCTTGCTATTGTACTCTCCATTTCTAAATTTCAAGGAGATTTATTAAATCAAAATTTTTTGTTAAGAATTGATTGCAAGTCTGCAAAAGACGTCTTGCAAAAGGATGTCCAGAACATCGCCTCCAAACAAATTTTTGCTAGATGGCAAGCCATCTTATCTGTTTTTAATTTTGATATAGAATTCATAAATGGTTCTTCTAATTCTCTACCAGATTTTCTCACAAAATAATTTTTGCAGGGAAAATGCCTCCCAAACCTCCCAACAAGCCAACTAGAAGAGATAAAGGCAAGCAAGTTGCAGAACCCTCTTCTAAGAAAAAATCCTCAGGATTAACCAATATAAGGACCTGGCTTCAGGCCGCCCAACAACCTTTGAATATTTCTCCCAAAAAAGAATCACCCACTTATGAGGAACAAAGAGAAGAAGCTCTGAAATGGTTTTTGCAAGTTTTCAAGCCAGTTTTGCCTACGCCTGCTGAAATAGCCGAACTTTCTCCAGAGGAAGCCTCTAAACATCTCCAAAACACCCTTTTTGATAGCCCACAAAAGGAAAGAGCCCTGCAACTCTTTCGACAAGCTTATGATATTAAATCACAATCCTCCAATACACTGATTGAACCTGACCCTTCTCCTTTGGCTTCCCAAAGAGCAAAGAGAAAAACAATTTCCAGTGAGGTGGTAATTTCTACAAACCAAACAACCCCTCCAAAATCGAAATTTTTTCATAAAACAAATTTTCAAAACATTTGCAATGTAGAAAGCGGATTTTATGATGAAAATCCGTATGCTTTTGCAAAAAATATGTTTTCTGAAAAATTTCTTTATATTCCTTATGATATCTACAAAACTCCAGAATTTTATTAAAATATCCTGGAACAGACACAATCAGTGACTTTCCGGCATTTTTCTGATAAAGGACATATAAATTACTCCACTGCCAGGATACACAAAGTCATTCATCATTCGCAATGGAAACCTGATCCTTTATCCTTGGTCAAATTCAATATCAAAACAAATGAGGCTCTTCCATACAGATCACCCTTTTCATATTTTGACTATAAACAAGCATGGTGGAATACCTTCTGGAGAAAAAATGCCAACAATACCCATACATGGTTATTCTTCTTTGATAACTTTGATATCAAGACCTGTCCTTACTGGTTTCTAAAATGGTGGAAACTTCTAGGTCCGACCGATGAACTCCTCCACCCCAAAACACAACCCAGTTATGAATTATTCCTTGAAAAATTCCAACCACTTCCTTTTGAGAAAAATTTTCCCAAACTAATGCTCTTTTTCTATTACTTCGGAGTGTCTTGGGTTCTTGGATGGTATTTTGATTATAGGAAATCTCCTGACACTGGCATTCCCATTCTTATCAGGAGATTTAAAGTAAAATGGTGGGATGGCTTCAAATTCTTTGATAGAGTCTCCACAAAAAATGTTAGCAAATGGCTTAAGGACAGAGATTCCTCTTTTCCTCCCCCTCCCCCTCCTGGGGATATGACTCCTTTTTTGCACGATAAAGTGTTTATGCTGTCAAGATTAGCATCTGCTCAATCTCAACAGCAATTAACTGAATTGCTAAAACAAGCCTTTTCTGAAATTGAAGAAACTGGATCTTCCCATTCTCATCATGATGGGAATTCCAATGAAGATGACTGCTATGGCATCCTCCCAAGAATCCCATGGGGAGATGAAGCAGCACAAGAAGAAGAAGAAGACGAAGAATCAGCTGTGGATCTGTCCAAACCATAATCTATAGCGCCGAAAGACTCCCTTAGCTTTCATCATTTCTAAAGGACAAAAGGAGTCTGTCAGTCTTTTTCTTTAAACTCTTTCATAATTACGTCGAGATACTGTTCATTGTAAATACTGTGCACTTACCGCTACAGTAAAACTCGTGAACAATTTCTATAGTAACCCATTTGCCTATTTAAGAGGACCTCACTGCTCAGATGAGGCACCGAGTTATTCATCTACTCATCTATCTTACTTTCCTCTCCAACCTTTCTCCATCCCGAAATTTTCTCTCCTTATCACCAATCTCAAACCATTTCAATACTGCTTCAATAAGTAAGTTTATCTTACATCTTTCCTAGTTTCATACCTTTCCAAGATCTTAGTTTCCCTTAGAGAGATATAGTCGGCAAACATCTGCTAGTACTATTCTCGGGAAACATAGAGTTCCATCTTGAGCATCATAAGATCTTCCATCTTTTATATCTTTCTGATCCTTACAACACTTTAATTTTCAGATCTTGCCTATGATCTGAAGATCCTAAAGTTTCATTCTGCACTTGTACTTCTATTTCAGTTGTAATCTTCAATACTGTTCTTGTAATCTTCAATATTGTTTATATATCAATCTTCTTTTCATATCTCGCATTTTAATTCCTGCATTTACATTTACATACCCCACAAATGGCAGGTCGAACCGCCTGTGGTTGGTCTGTAATTTTATTTATCTACAAATTTCTGCGATTGTTATATATCCTTACTTCTTCTTACTGTTTTGCCCCCATATATTGTACACCACCTTCATGGTTGGTTTAGAAATACTTGCTGTTATTCTCCTTGTTTTATATCTTGCTTACGGTATCTTCATTATTTATAATGCTCGTCATTTTAATTAATTTTATTTATTTAATAATCTTCTGTGTAGAAATCTGCACTTTTATATTAGAATATATCTTTGCTTCAGCCTTAGCTTTACATAATAGAAATTTTCATAGAGTCTTGTATCTTTTCATAGAGATTTTTGTCAATTCTTTTGTATTCAAGATCTTCTTTTAAAAATTGAAGATGGGTTTCTTTGTCATGAATGATATAGTTAATATCAGAAATGGAATAATCTTGAAGAGAGTTTAAGTTTCTGATTTGGGATTTTGAAATGAAATTAAAACATATCCTTTTCCCCAAGGTTTCTGTTTCGATTCCTTTTTCAGTGACTTTAAAGGGCAAAAGTAAATTAATAAAAGGAGATCCTAAAATGATATTCTGTCTCATGTCTTTTACGAGTAGAAAAGGAGTTTTAAAAGAGACTTGGTCATTGATAATTTCTGCTTCAGGAATTTTGAAACTAATATTTAATTTATCTCTGGATGCAGATCTGAGAGACTGGGAAGTCTTTTCAAAATATTTGGTTGGAATAAGACCTTCCTTGATACAATTAAGATCTACTCCTGTATCAAAGAGGGCTATAGTATTTATGATAAAACTCCGAATTTTTATAGAAATATTGATAATCCATTTTCTGGTGGTGATTTCAGAAATTGTCAAAAGAAAATCTGTATTTGTGGGAGAAGAGGTTTGTGAAATGTTTTCTTCGAAATCTTCTTCCTTTTGTTTCCCTTTCAAATTTTTTGATTTGATATCAAAAATATCCTTTTGCATAATAATCTGGGTAGCTTTAAGTTCCTGTATTTCTTGTTTTTGTTTATTGATTTCTTGAGTAAGATCACTTATAGAAATGGGTTTAAAATTCGTTCTTTTGGCTTTTCCAAGTATGTTAGAAATATTGTAAGGATTATCTGTTTGAAAAGTGGGTTTAGAAATTGATTTCGGGTTTTGGAAATTATTAAGAAATCTTATTTTTGTTTCAGGATCAGTAATCTGATTAAAGGTTTGCAAAAGAATTTCTTCTTCTTTTGTCAAAACATTTATTTCAAACTGGGATTCATCTTCATTTTCACTATCTGAAGTGGATGATGAAGAAGTTTCCAAATCGCAAATTTGTAAGCTTTTCTCGAAATCAGATTCATCTGAAGAACTATCATCAGAATCAACCATTATTTGGTTAAGCTGATGTAGAGTTTCTTCATCTAGATTTAATTCATTAATTATTTTGCTGACCTTGCAATATCGAGAAGTATGGCCTTTCTTACCACAATTATAGCAAGTAATATTTTTAAAATCCTTTTTCTTTGGTTTCTTGGTTTTTTCAAAATTATTTTTTTCTTTCTTTTCAGAAGAGTTTTTATGAAATTTTTTTCTTATAAGATTTCTTATAAAATTTCCTTTTCTCTTTCTTTTTAGAGGAGCAATCTCCAGAACATTTCTTTTTATGAAAAGATTCAAAAGACGGATCATATTGAGAACAAAATTCTCCTAATCCTTTTTTAGTGAGTTTTTGTTCTTTTTTGATCTGTTTTTAAAGACGAATATTGGTACACAGTTGTGTTCCAATTTTGTAAATATAAGAGATTAATTCTCCATAAGAAAGATGATCATATGGAATTTGATTTCCATGTTCTTCTATTATCTTACTTCGAACTTGTTCTCCTATAAGTTTTGGTAAACCAGCAAGAAATTTTTCTTTCCAAAAAAATTGATTGCAGTTTGATCTTTGAAGAACTCTTTGCATAAATACTTCTTTGTATTCTCTGAATTCTCCTAGAGAGCGGCATTTCATGTTTGACAAAAGGTCTTGATTTTTATCAAGAATGTGAGATGAGTCTCCTAGGAAATGCTGGGATGTAGAAAATATCAAAGTATTAACAGCATCCTGTATGGGTTGATTATCATCATCAAGAATGTTTTGGCCAAATGGATCAAGTTTATAGGCATTGAGAATTTGAGACCTTTGCTCTTCATTCAGGTAGTTATCCCATCATCCTTTGAGCTGGCCTATGAATCTAGCTATTAAAAGATATGCAACTGAATGGTTAGAAGTATCAGGAATGGTTTTATAGGTGTTTGCTAGCATAATCATTTGAGTTAAAATATTTATGAGATTTTGCTCGGAAACACCATCTATGTTCCATTCAAAGATAGTATCAGAAGAATATTTATTTTGGGTTTTAGAAAGAGTTTCTTCTGTGAGAATGTCTGGAGGAGTAGCTCTAGAATAATAAAGTTTTTGAGGATCTTTCCAAGTAATGCGATTTATCTCAGGAGTTGACTCAGTATCTGATTTATCTAAAAGGTTAACCTGATAAGAGGATTCAATTCGATCGGGAGTGTCTTTAACACTCAAGTTTTGCATCAAAGGAGTATCTAAAATTATAGGATTTTTAGAAATTAAGGTTGCTTTTCCTTTAAGAAGTTTTCTTCGGTCCTCAAGGGCTCTAGCAAATTCAAAACTGAGATTTTTTAGAATTTCAAAATTCTTGAAAAGAGGGGGTTTTAATTCCTTTTTAGTAAGGGATTGAGAAATGGCTAGAAAGTTATTTTGGACAAAAATTTCTATTCGGTCTAGCTGCTTTCCTATAGTATGAAGATGTTGGTTAGAAAAATTGTTTTGTTCAACAATTTTCTTGATGCCTATGCCATCTATTTCAGAAGCAGTTTTGAAAGGAGAAGCTACTATCTCAACTTCTATGTGTTCAATTTTTATCTTTCGGAGAGGAGAATGATTAGACTCAACAATGTGTCCATCATCAAGTTTCCATTTGTAAAACTGGTCAAGAACAAAGATCTGTTTTTCCTTTAGGAATATATTTTCAAACCAATCGAAAAAGAATATCTAAGTTTCACGTTGGTACATGTGTTCGTAATATTCCCTTTTGATATCAAGAGATTGGCTTTGAAAATTTTCAAAAAACCATTTTCTAATTTGCTTGTTTTCTAAAGAATTAAATTCTTTATTCAAAAGTATTTTGTCAGGTTCAAAAGCTATTTCTAAAACATTGATTTCTGGATCTTCCATTTCGGAGGGAGTTGGATCAGGGAAATCAGGAGTACTTTGATAAACTGGTCTAGAAATTCCTGACTTGTTATCTATGCCACTGGTATTAGGAGGAGGCGAAGGAGCACTTGAAGATGCTTTTTATGAGTGAAAAGGGACATTAGAAGTGTTATTGAAGGGAAGGTTAGGAATATTATCAACTGACCTTCGAGAAGAAGTAGAGTGCCAAGAAGGAATTGATCTAATATCACAGGATCTTCTGGGAAGATTAATAGATCTTCTAGAAAATTGGATTGTTACTCTTCCTTCAGGATGTTGGATAATATTGGTGGGTTCAGAATTCTGAATAATTTGTTGAGGAATCCTATTTTCTAATTCTCATTGATCAGGAAGGGTTATTTGATTCCAGGGAATGGTTCTTGGGATAGTAACATTGGCTTTAGAAATATTTGTTTGTAAAAGCAGAGTTTCTCTGTTGGAGTTCAATTTAAAAGCTTTGCTGCCAAATGCAGAATTCATAACTTTGTAATAGACTCTATAAATGAGGGCTATGGGAATGGATCCTTCAGCTATTGAATAATTATGAGTTTTTATCTGAAGAGTCAAAGATTTCAGAATATTTTTATCTTTAAGAGAGATAGTAAGACCAGGATGACTATCAAAATGAATTAATCCACTGCAAAGACTTGTTTCAACAGCTCCAAGAATGGATTCATCGTATTTTAAAAGTCTAGCGTCTCTTAAAACAAAAAGTAAGGAAGTGTCTAAACCTTCTTTAGTAAGGGGTTTTGCACCTACTTGAACTAAACCTATATGCATGTAATTCCATTTTTGGGAATGCTTTTTTATAAAATCTTTGTTTAAAAGTTGTATTGACGCAAAAGAATTAGAAAGCGGAACATCTCTTTCTTCGGTAACAATGACATAGTCATTGTGCCCAAAGAGTTTAAATTTGGAATGTTCATAAATTTTATCAAGTTTACTTTTGGCATAAACCATTTTTCAATAGATTTGTTAAAATCTTCTATATTAATTTCTTCTCTATTTATAGGTCATTGATCAGAGGACATTTGTGATAAAGAGCTAGAAAAAGACTCAGATCTTCTTAACAAATTCATTGCAAAAGATTACTTTTTTCTTTTTCAATAGATATCGGCGATGCTTGCCAACGGACTTACTACCTCACTGGGTTTTACTGCCTGGAACACATCTAGATATCACAAGAAAAGACAACCACGAAGGAAATCGTCTTTACTGCGGATGAATTTATAAAGATTATCTTTATCTACCCCTTGGCTCTGATACCATAATTAATGATTCATTTGAAAAGGCCTAGCTTTAGTAGGAATATCTTTTTCAGAAAACCCTGGCTCATAAGGTAAATCTACAATATGACTCTTACGAGACCAGAAAGCATTAGGAATATTGGATATATATATAAGTTCTATCATTCTCATTCATGTAACAGCTTCTTAAAAAAATGAGACTTGCACTTAATGTGCGTGCGCTGCAACATGAAGCAATCAAACAAGTTTTTCTCAGTAAGTACTTATGCCAATTATCTAAGTACTTCAATCTTGATTAGATGCAACTCTATAAAACATTGGATCTTCGGATAAATACAGACATAGTTCAACCTGCGATGGCCCGCTTCTAGTATAATCCAAGCAATGACACTCCCATAGACTCCTTTTTGTTGCATTTATCTCTCTTGTTTGCAGCATAGGGTTGGATGCTTTAGCAACTTCACTTAATTGGGAGCGTAAGAGCATGATCAACATAAGGATTTTCAGTCCAATTCGGTCCTCCTACTCAGAAATCGATTCTTTGCTTTATTGCAAGGGATGGAAGGTTATGGTCGAAGAAATCTGCAGTAGCACAAAGGATATAGCTGGTATTAGCAATACTATGGAAACGTTCTTGTACCTTGCTCGTTCTTATCAGGGTCCTCGTTCTCAATTTTCTAAACTTGTCAGCCCGAAATTATTATATGGATCCACGCGAAGTCAGACAAATGGACTGTGCTGATGGACCAATATCGTCAGTATAACACTAGAACATGCAATAAGAGAAACACTCCCACAAGGCCGATTCAATTGCTAACAAGAACTAAAGGCCAAACATGAGCCAGCACCAAGACCTTTTGAATCGTAATATTTCCTCAAGCATCAACTCGACGACTGTCCCAACAAGTGAGATCACGACGTGGAAGTTTGAGAAGGAAAGAATGCTTCAAAACTCAAATGGAATCATGGGGCGCAAAAGACCACCCACTAGTCGATAAGATATTAAGTGCAAAATCCATTTGATTCTGAATTATCATTCCAATTAAAAGCTGACTCGGTCGCTTTGGTTCAATCAAAAGACCAATCGCTCAGATCATGCTGTAGTGGAAATGAAATTCAAAGCCTGAAAAAGGAATTTACAAGAACGTTATCGACAAGCGGAAATATGTTAGTTTATTTCGTAGGAAGTTCGGTTGTTTCTTAAATTTGGGATGTATCATCAAGCAATCACTCTGTTCATTCTTTTTTCCAGCTAAGAGTCAACGGATATTGCAAGTACTGGCTTTACCTACTCTTCCAAAGTGACCAGCGAGTCCCAAGGGTTTTGTGCATGGGCAGGGATGGAAAAAACTTCTAATCAAATGACGGAGTCATGGAGCTGGATCTTATCATTTTGAAGACCAAAGTTCGTGTAAAAATGTGTCACGAGTTTTGAGTCCATGAATGAAACTCGGTGCTTGTGGAATTGTAAGGAAGTTTGGTCAATTAAAGGAAAGTCCAAAAAATTGGATATTTGCGGATGTGTGCCATGGAAATCCAGATTTCCTTTCCGGTGCTGGAGAAGGAAAAGGATTTCCTATTTTGTTTCAGAATATATTCAATTTGTGGGTTATTGGTCTTTTGTAGGGTAGATATGTGCGTGTGCGCATGGTGTGTGTACTTGTGGATTTTGTTTGTGAGAAAACACCACCAAAAATCCCAAACTATATTACTTGTGATAAATTTATTCTGAATCTTTTTTTGTGACACGAAAAACTCAAAACTATGTCACTTGTGACACATTTACCTCATAATACTTTGGCCCAAGGACATTTTCATCTTTTTCCTTTTTATGTTTTTTTTTGTCTTTTTTTTTTTCTTTCTTCTCTTTTCCCTCCGCCGGTCATGGCGGAGAGAAGCCAGCAAGGGTGGCCCTCGCCGGCGTTGGGATTGGGTGACCCTTGTCGACGTTGGGCGAGAGTCGCCCTTGCCCGACTTAGGCAACCCTTGCTGGCGTCAAGCGAGAGTCGCCCTCACCTGAGTCCCTCGCTGATGTCGAGTGAGGGCAACTCTCGCCTGACGCCAACGAGGGCAGCCCTCACCCGCCCAGGCGAGGGTGACTCTTGCCTGATGTTGGTAAGGTTGCCCTCATTAGATCTAGCGGGGGTAGCCCTCACCCAACCCCAACGCCGGCGAGGACCACCCTCGCCGGCTTCCCTTCACTAGCCACGATGGAGGGAAGAGAGAATAAAGGAAAAATAAAAAGGAAAAAGACGAAAATGCTCTTTGGCCAAAGTATTATGGGTAAATATGTCATAAGTGACATAGTTTGGTGTTTTTCATGTTACAAAAAAAAGTTCATGATAAATTTGTCACAAATGGCATAATTTGGGGTTTTCAGTAGTATTTTTCCTTTGTTTGTAACAAGGTTGATGCAAAGCCTTATGTGAAAAGTTGCAGCCATGTGTGTGTGATATGATTCGGCATGCAATCCAAGGCATGACATACTTGCGAATCATATCTAATAGAAGCTTTTGGCCGTGACAATCAATTGTGTTGCGTGCTCATGAATTACATCATAAGTGTTTGAAGTCATGAAAATCTTGCACTCATATCTATGTAATTTTTTATGTGAGATTGAGAAATTATTTTGCGAGAAATTGTGAGGGCTAAACATTATTTGAGTCTAAGTTATTAGGTATAATTGAGGATTAGGAATAGGTCCCACCGACTGAACCACGTAAATCTTTGCTCAATTTATTTTGCTTAGTTTGTTTATTTTAGCATTTGTTTTTTGCAACAATTGATATCAATACCAGATTTGGTTGAGTTGAAGCGAATCAATGATAATAAAAGAAGGAAAAGTGAAAATTAATGATTTGATGGGAAGTATTTTAGTTTCCAGAAAATGAAATTTGAGGATTATCTGTACTAAAGAAATTTGTACTTGCACCTGTTGGGGAGAAGCCAAATTCGATAGAGGAAGCTGATTGAATTTGCTGTTTAGATTGGCGTTGGATGTTATTCGATTGTCGTTATCTTGTAACATCGAGTTTAACATCGTGAAAGAGAAAATCACTATAAGGACTAATAACTACCCTATCGAACATGTATGAGAAGCTATCTATGATTAACTAGGTCCACTTGATGCAACGGTTGTTTAACTTTAAAATGGGCAAAGATGGATTGGTTGTTGAGCATAACAATGAATTCAATGTGGTCATTGTCAACTAGATTTAGTTAAGATTGATTTTGATGATGAAATATGTGCTTTGATTTTGTTATTCTCACAGTATGATAGTTGGAATACAATTGTTACTAGTGTCACCATCTCCTCTGAATCAAGAAGTTTTTACATCTGATGAGGTTCGTGATTTGATTCAGAGTGAAGATATTCATGGAAAAAAATGGTGAACCTGTGCTTGCTAATGAAGTGGCAAAGTTAAAGGAACAACTAATACTCACGTTAATTGGAGTAGTGTGAGTTAGAGTGACTTAGTCAGTTGTAAGACTGGTAGTGATGTTTGTTGTAATTGTGGCAAGAATGGGACATCTTAAAAGGGATTACCTAAAACTAAAGAATGAGAAGGGTAAGAGAAATATAGTTGAGTCTACAAATAATATTGCAGCTATAGCTAATAGTAATTCGTTTAGTGCTGATTATGCTTTTTTTTATCACTAAAGATTCGTCATTTGATAGATGGATTATGGATTATGATTGCTCGTTTCATGCTGCACCAAACATGAACTTGTTTATTCCTTATCAGTGCATGGATAGTGATAAAAGTGTAGTTGGGGAACAATGCTTGGTGAAATATTGTAGGTATTGGTGAGGTTAGAATGATAATACATGATAATATCATGAAGGCATTAAATGGTGTGAGGCATATTCCAGAATTAAAGAAGAACCTAATTTCCTTAAGTATCCTCGATTCAAACAGATGATTCTAACATCTCTATGTCGAAATGAAAGGAATCTAGTGTGTGGTTATGTTTTAAGGAACTAAATGTATATAGGTGATGTGGTTTAGGCAACAGTCGAAAGTGCAATTCAGTAAAACTATCGGAGAAACCATAGA
This sequence comes from Syzygium aromaticum, assembly GCA_024500025.1. Lineage (NCBI taxonomy): Eukaryota > Viridiplantae > Streptophyta > Magnoliopsida > Myrtales > Myrtaceae > Syzygium > Syzygium aromaticum. The sequence continues at coordinate 2,215,189 of CM044894.1, forward strand.
GATTACATAGTTAATTCACTCGGGTATTTCGCGACACTTAGAAAGCCGAATGCAACTGCTGCTTGATTCTTCATGTGTGAAAATCTGTGTTCATTACATTTGGATTCGTTGCATATTCTAGCTATGACCGTTTGATCTGGATTGTTTGTTCCTGAAGCTAGTCCTTGGCTTGTACAACTATCGGATGTTGCTCACATAGCTCATGATGGATACTACGTAAGTGCTTATAGTGGGCATTGGTCTTCCCACATTCAATTTTTTTTTTTTGTGTGAATGGCTAATAAATTTACCCATAACAAATTCCTTCTCAATTTCCCTCTCAATCAGCACAAGTTTTGAGAGTTCGCATCGACAGCACTTTTGCTCCGTGACAGTACGATTCTTCTGAACTTGTGATCGCACGTTAGGGTTGTATATAGGTGTCTCTCGATCAATTGAAGACAAAAGTGGCTGTTAAACATTAATAGGAAACATTTTCTGCGGAAGACTGTATTTCGCAATGAGTGATCAAGACCTTAATTTCCGAGCCGTGTGATACTTTTAAAGGTAAATCTGTTTCCTTAAATCTTGCATTAGCCAATTGGCAAAGAGTCGAAAGATCCAACGCCTTTCGCATGCTTCTCGTGGCTATTTTACATCGAGACCGAGATCATCTTGCTCTCTCCATATTGCTATATATGCACAACATATTGAGATAATGATTTTGGCATGTGCTGAGATATTTTGTTCTTTGTTTTATGTCAGAACGAATTGATTCGAAAATAATTCTCGATTATAATGACTAGAGTTGAATCTCCAAACTTATTGGACATTCAATCATTTAAAGATCGCTTATTTCAATTCGTCCCTCAAATTTTTCAAGACACTGATCAGGATCGACAGTTTCTTCGACATGAATTTGCTTCGGCTGTGGAAATGGACATTAACAAACTCGAAAACATCACAAAACGCGAAATGAAAATCCATTCCTTAGCACGTTCAACAGAAAGGAACAACAATCGAGATCTGCTTCCGTGACACGTTTATTCTTAACAAAAAGAACTTGACATGCGAACTCGAATTGAGAGCTGATATTGGGCCCAAAATTGGGCCGAAAGGCCCACAACTCAAGCCATTTCGGTTAACCATTGGCCTATTTGGGCCACGAACTGGGCCGGGTTCAACTCGGCCCATATTAAACGGCAAGAGGAAACAAAGCCCTATATAAATGCTTCAACCCCATTTGGTCCCTAGGGTTTCGCAGTCGCAGGAGGAGAGCAGAGCAGAGCAGTCGCCGAGCGCCGCCGCCGCCGCCGCCGCCGTCGAAAGAGGACCTCCGATCACAGAAGCAATGGGTGAGAGCGACGGCGCTCTTTTCCGCCTCCCTCTTTCTGTCGATTACGTTTTGGATGTCTTCTTGCGTGCCGTCTTTGAAATTTTCGCGACTTGAACTTTTTGCCCTTCCGTCTTGTACCGTGTGAACAGCGAGGATCAAGGTGCACGAGCTGAGGCAGAAGTCGAAGGCCGACCTGCTGGGCCAGCTGAAGGAACTCAAGGCCGAGCTCGCCCTCCTCCGCGTCGCCAAGGTCACCGGCGGCGCCCCGAACAAGCTCTCCAAGATGTACGTCGACGTTCTCACTTGATTTCTTGCGATTTGAAGGCCTAAGTCAAGAGCTTTATGTTTATGGTAGATGGTAATGTCGTTTTTGGGATGATTATTAAGCTTTGGTTATGCTGGTTAAAGTTGGGTTTTCGGTTGTTCTTGATATTCGCGTTTGAGGTCAGAGCATGCTGTCTTGTTGCTGTTTATTTGATGGGTGATGAGTACTTTATGGTAATGGGCGGTGATAGCAACTTTGAGTTCTGTGCTGGAAGCCGGTCGGGTTATAGTTTGTAAGGCACTGAAAATTCGAAGTAGCATGATTTGTTGATGAATCTCAAGTCGGTAAAATGCAAAGAGTGGCCTTTTTGCAAATTTGCCTACTGATACTTCGAAGTGCAATTATGGTAGCTTAATGGGTATAATATAACGGTGGGCATTGTTTCTAATTGGACATAGGGGAACTAGTGCTTTGGTTTAATTGGTTTTTGAACATCAATTGTTGCAGAAAGGTGGTGAGGCTGTCGATTGCACAAGTCTTGACTGTGATTTCGCAGAGACAAAAGGCTGCTTTGAGGGAGGTTTACAAGAACAAGAAGTACTTGCCCCTTGATCTCCGTCCCAAGAAGACCAGAGCCATTCGGAGAAGGCTAACAAAATACCAGGTGGTGATTTGCTCCTTATTTCTAAGTCTTTATATCTAGTCGTTAAAATGCATCTTCCTTCTGGAATTGCTTATAAACTAAAAAGATATATCACATGAATATTTTTAAAATGGCCAGTGCTTGTTATTCTGCATGGTCCTTTGCTGTCTCAATGTTCTGAGCAAAAGCAGGACATTGCTTGGTGAGGATATTATTTTGGGATGAGTGAAAATTTCAGAGGGTTTAAGTTGTAATAATTAGTTTCAGTGAACCGTCTGTCTCAGCTGGGACCATATGCTGTTGCAAGATGTGTGATTTTTCTCTTTAACATGGACCATGTGATCTGTCTTTCATATCCTTCTCCTTCGTTTATGTTGTATTCTTTGCATACTTCCCACGTCCCATTTATACTGAGAATTTAAACTGTCTTTACATCTAAATTCTTTTAAACTTTTATATGCACTTCATGAATTCTTAAAACTTATGTAAAGATTTTTTTCTGATGAAGTTTTCTGTACTGGACTTTTTCTCCAAGTTGTCTTTGTGATTCATCATTTGCTTGAATTGGCACGACACATTTCAAATCAGTAATGCATTGGTTCGCAGACTGATCTTGTATATCTTGCTTCTGCTCAGGCATCTTTGAAGACAGAGCGCGAGAAGAAGAAAGAGCTGTACTTTCCCCTGAGAAAGTATGCCATTAAGGCATAGTAGGGATACCGCTCACGTTGTATTGGAGCTTTGCCTTCTATGAATCTCTTGGTTGATCAAATTTTCGGGTATCTTGATCCCGCATCGCAGTTGGGCGACAAGAAATCTAGCTTTGGCGCTTTATTTTTTCCCCATCTAGAACAATTGTCAGGTTTTCTTGACTTCGTAAATTATAGCTAGGGTTGAATCTTCAACAACTGATGATCATGATTTGAGAACCACCATGCATGCGGGCGTGCGTTTTTTTTTAATCAAATTTATCTGATGGGTTATTTTTTTTTTGTCTATCTTAAATCTAGTCTTACACAACAGACAGAACACTGTACATGATAGAAAATGCACATATCATGTTGGGTTATTTCGTAAACACAGATTAGGAGGGAACAATCCATAGGTGCTGCGGCCATGATTCCTGAGACACTTGGCAGCGATAGCTGATGTGTCGCTTGTTGTTTCGGTGCGATACAGCTGTTGTTTCACGGGCTGTGAATTCTGAGGCTTTGCTAGTAAGGTGTGCATTTGACGCTCTTCTTGCCAAATATGAGCATAGTTGTTATAGGCGATTTATTCCAATAGTTGAAATTTTTTTAGGAAAGCACAGTTTGTTATAATTAGTTGGAACTCTAATTGCGAAGCAAAGCTGGGAAGGGTCAGGAGCTTTTAGCCTCTAGCGTGATTTTATTAGGGGGAAGGAAGCAGCTCTTAGCCTCTGTCCGGCCAAGCTGTGGTCTAGATAGCATTCGTACTAACACGGTATTCACCAAGATAAATTGGCCCTTTCTGTTGGAACAGTGGATCCAATCTGTGAGATGAAGGAATCTTTAGCTCACACGGAGGTGATCTATGGTATTCTTCGATTAGAGTAGAATAGAGAGGCTAGTGCCTTGTCAGGCTTCTTTCGCCGTGTACCCCGTACATACTCCGGAGGTCATCCAAAGGTTCTTGATAGGCATTATTAGAGGCTGAAGTCGATCTTAACACCTGTTCTCCCCATTCACTGCCTTGGGGTGGGAGGGAACGCTTTTCCCGGACTCTTCCTCTCCCATCTCTCTCTTGTAGAGATCACAGACAAAGCCGGAAGTTGAAGCTTCCATTGACGAACCAACCATATCCCACAAAACTTGCAAAATGAAATTTGTCTCGTGAATGAATGCTGTACTTCTAACATAAAGAGACAGAGAACGATATGTAGTTATGGTTTTACAATACAGTACAAAGCAAGTTAATCATCAACATATAAGACAATCTTTGGATTTAAGGGCAAAGTAGAACTTCAGTCCATAATCCCAAATTACCTATGGTGAACCTGTATTCCTGCCATGAAAAGATCAATTAAACTGAGACCACCCTTATTCTAATCTCTGTCAAATACATATTTTAGTAGCTAGAGGAAAAGAGGAAGAGATGAGAGGACTTCTCACCATCTCCATTAATTTGAGGAATTATGATTAGAAGCTGAAGAATGACCATGGCAAGAACTGTTTGGACCGCTGCCAATATTAGCTTTCGATTCATGGCCTCTTTCATGAGTTCCTGATCTATACAAGTATTCAAAAACATGTCGTATATCATGAACTCCAATGAAAGAAAATGCAGCTATAACTAGAAAGTCAAATAATCTGGCGATAAGTATTCCACAAAACTTCTATTAATTCAACAATAAACAAACCCCGGAAAAAAACATGTGAGATTGGTTAATAACTAAAACAATATTTCACCACTGGTCGAGAATAGATCATTTTGGAGACTTCCAGACAAGTTCACGAAAAGATTAGCTCTATACCACAAGAAAGCATTTTATGAAATGAATACACCACGTGACAGTAATGACTTGGTGAACTGATCAACCATCAATACCCACGTGCCATGAATCTTATCCTACTCGATGTCACATGTGCACACAACCATGTCTTACTTCCGCGCAGTGGATCTGTCATATAAAATGTTCTTTCATATATTATTTGTGGTCGTGATTGGATGGTATCATTTGGAGTCGAGTTTGTAAGCGAGTGGCGATTGCTTATGCATAAAGTATGGAAGCCAACTTTTGATTGAGACATGAATAGATGAATGGATAGATTCTATCCATGCAAAAGTCAAACGTCGTTCGAACCAACTTGGTCGTTCAAACATTCGGGCGCAAGGAGGTCAATGGATGAACAGCATTAGGGTTGCAAAAATCCCACTGACCTTCAACTGGAAGGCGACTTGGAAAATTTGTATGTCCTGTTGCTCCACGCAATTGGCAAGAAGTTTTTACACTCTCACCCACCCCCCCCCCCCCCCCCCCCCCCCTCTCTCTCTCTCTCTCTCTCTCTCTCTCTCTTCTCTCTCAAAATTCGAAGCTAAAAAGAACTTGAGATTCGAATTATGCAAGCATTCAAATGGTATAATCATAGGAAAAGTTCTTAAATTATCCAAGAATTAAATTATTGAATTTTAGAGAAAAAAATTCCTATTTAAAAGATCTTAGACTTTCTGTAGAGTTATCATGAAACATTTATTTTAGATGGAGTGTGAGATCCATTGGAAATTTTCACTTAGTAATAGTAATAGATCCTTCGCGCGCGCACATGCCAGACAGGAGACGGATTCGAGTCTCTTTTTAGTAGGAGAATGGAGATGTCAATCTCAAATGTGAGATATGTGTATCATGAAAGTAGGAAACTTGTTAGTAACTACGTACAACTATCAAATTGCCATTATTTGCATTTGATTTTTCTTTATATTGAGAACTAGGACATTTTTGTGATTTGAAGGATGGACACCAAATCTGAAGGTTGATTTGATAAGTGATATAGACAGACAAATCTCTTTTTAGTAGGAGAATGGAGATGTCAGTCTCGAATGTGAGATATGTGCATCACGAAAGTAGGAAATTTGTTAGGAAACTACGTAGAGATATCAAATTGCCATTATTTGCATTTGATTTTCCTTTATATTGAGAACTAGGACATTTTAGTGATTTGAAGGATGGACGCCAAATTTGAAGGTTGATTTGATAAGTAAAATACACAGACAAGTCTCTTTTTAGTAGGAGAATGGAGATGTCAGTCTCAAATTTTGAGATATATATGTGCATCATGAAAGTAGGAAATTTGTTAGGTAACTACGTAGAGATATCAAATTGCCATTATTTGCATTTGATTTTCTTTGTATTGAGAACTAGGACATTTTAGTGATTTGAAGGATGGACACCAAATTTGAAGGTTGATTTGATAAGTAATATTGACATATAGATAAATAGAGAGGTGATTACCCATAATGAAAAGAATTTTGATCCTACTGTTTGATGTCATTGACAAAAGAAAATTTTTCTGAAGTAAAATTTTAACTATAGGTAGTTGTACACTGAGTGGGTAGTGGCATTTTTTTAACGGTAAGGTGGTGTCCGGGCCAGCCCATTTTCGTGCACCTCGACAAGTCCATAATGAAAAGAATTTCGACCCTATTCTATCATTTTGATTGACAAAAATATAATGTTAGAGAGCAAATTTTTAACTTTTGGTAGCTGTGCATCGAGTTGTAGAACTGAATGGGTTCTAATGGCATTTCTCTCTTTCTCTCTCTGTTCACAGCAGTCGGTGATGTTTAGGTCATTTTTCGCACACCTTAATAAGTCACACTTACGTGGCTGATCCTTAAAGGGTACACTCAGGATTTCACTTCCGACAATACTTGAATCCAAACTATAAGGAGAGAAGCAAACTCTCTTACCATCTAAGCCAACACCTTGTTCGCTAGATGAGTGGGATTGTGAAAGTATACTGGGAGAAAATGAAATCGACCAAAACCGAGAAAATTAGTAAGAAGTAATTAAGGAGAAGTATAAGTAGACTATTGACCGTTCCGCAACTGGACTGTTTAGTACTTCACGGAAATGATCGAGAAGGTAAGCTCAGGTTCATTCCACTTGAAACTCCAAGTGCACAGAACGTCAATGACCTTCTGAGAAACTCCAAACCGTCATACACACGGCAAATCTCCCTCATTCACGGAATCCGAGTCTCACACATAATTCGATGGAATTACTTAGACTATGAACACCGAGAAGTTACTATCGCAAGATCTGTATAGACCGTGCAGACCAATATCATCAGCACCATCAATTATGTGGGTCTCATTGCAGAAGGCACATGATCACTGGTCTAGATGAATTTGGTCTACGTTGTCCTTAAGTCATACGACGTTTTTCTTTTTTTGTGAAAAAACTACGTATCCTTAGCACTCGTCGAAAAAGCTTTTCCGGGGTGTCTTGTGCCATCTCGAGTGAAGTTTACCAGTTTGATAGGGGGTGGTTTAAGACCTCGAATCGCATTTTCTTCATTTATCTGGGGCTAGTTCTCTAGATAAAAGCCCGCTAGGGCTTTCTATGATTTCCATCCTGTTTCTTAGCTTTTGAGCTTTGAATATCTCTTCGGACTTGTGTGCAGATTTTGCGGAGCTACATGCATATCTGCACTAGTCTCCTTCTCTTTGTCCGATAATTAGAATCTACAAATCGAAAATTAAGAAGCCAGGGTTCCTGCATTTGCAACTTTACGTACGTGTTGCTTATGGATTCAGACTCGCGCTCTACGATCCTGACCATTGTCAGTTCCATCTTGCCAGGGAAGAAGTAATTTAGGGCATATTTGATAGCCATATGAACAGAGACTGCACTGTTTCCTTAACTCTCACTAGTTGATCTCGACGATAACTACTTCAGCTTTTCGCCATTATTTTTCTTCAGGATTAGTTGAAAACAAAGTTGGTGGATAGACCAACCCTAGTTGATTCGATTATCCTCCCAGTCGTTATCTAGGCTTGGTCATATATATCACGAGCAAGCAATTTTCCTTCCGGTCAAAGATCAGAATTTCGATTCGTTGAATAGCGGGCATTTCTGTGCGAACATTCTTAGGTTCTGACTTTATCGCAATTTCCTCGAACCCATAAAATATACTAGTAAATCACCATTATTTTTTCACTATGCTTCATCATGGTTGCGGTCTCCTCGTCAGAGTTCTTGCATAATCTCGAGCGAACGAGACAGATCATCAACATGCAGTCGCTAATGATCCTGCAGGCATTCGCATCTTATGTTGGTTATCTGCTAATTTCCCCAGTAAGAAGCGGTGTTTACGCATGCAAGTGATGGTGAAGCAAACCAGATAATGTAAGTCATCCCTTGATTGAGATGTGTGGAAAACAATGGAGGCTTATAATATTTCCAGGCCGTTTACTATGGATGTGAAATGTGAGCAAATCCAGATTGATCTTTGACCATGTTGTTGCCTGCAAGGTATTTGCGCGAGTGCATGTTCTTAAATTCTATCAGTCTTCTTAATCACTCCTCATATCAAATTAATCAAAAGATTATTTATTTCTTTTGGTCTTAAAGGATCTATGAGCTTGTTTTCTTCTACAAATTACTGCACGAAAATTGAAGTATGCAATTGCGACAAGTTCATTAGGAAAACATTTTAGTTTTGTTATAGTGATTAATTGAAAAGCCACGATGTATGTATCCACTCTTGGTAGAACTTCGGCTAATACATGGAAAATCAATTTGTTTTCTTTTTCTTTTTTCCAAATGTTAAGCGCCACGGCAAATTTGTAACTCTCTTAGTGCAACTTGTGGCGACCACTCGCAAATTCTACAGAGCATTGCTAGAAATTTAAATAAGATTACAAAGACCAGCTTTAAAGAGCCTACGCTGTCATGTATCATTCATCGTCTCCGTATTAGTATAAACGCAACGCTACTCGTTGGCATGGCAAATATGCATGATCACATCAGTTTTTCATACTTTAGGTGTCCCGAACGGTTTGTGCTTCTAGGATTACTTTACTATGTATTGCAAAATTAAACTAGGACAGTTCGGAGTTGTCGTAACGTATTGGCTGTTGACAACTTCAACGTGAAATAATTAACTAGATTTTCGCAACTCATGGTTCATCGAGTCGCTTCATCATGGAACTCAAGTAGGTGAGTAAAAGGTCTAGGTTCATGGAAAACAATTTCATAAACAAAGATATTAGATTAGTGCCCGGATTCTTTAGGAGACTTTGAAAAGAGACTCTTAAAAGAGATTAGTCAAGTCACCGGATTCTTTAGGAGACTTTAAAAAGAGAAGCTGACTGAGGTTAGCAGTTCCTGATTTTTTATTTGAATATCGAGACAGGAAGAAAATTTTGATCTAGAAAGAGTCTACCAGACGATTTCCTCTTGACATTTTCTTGGTTGTTTCCCAGCCGGCAATTGCCATGTTCTGCTCCACACACGAATCCGGTGCAAGAATGTTTTACTAATTGCCAAATGATGTAATATTATAATTAGCAACTAGCAAGCACCAAACCAGAAAAGAGAGGCATGACTAACTGGCCTCTACTCAACCACACCACGTCATTTTCTCTCGAAATCTTCCACTGTCTGGCCCAAACACAGTCGACTATCTTCCGTCAACAAATCCAAGTAAGCCACCCTATGAAGTGGAAACTTTCATTCGTCTACTCTCCTTATAAATAATCCATACTCATAAGCAAATTATACATAGAACAAGCCTCTCTCTCTCTCTCTCTCTCTCTCTCTGAGTGTGTATGTGAGCAACAAGAAAAGGAGAAAGCTGAAAGGCTAAATTCCAACAGTAGGAAATCCAAGAAAGAACCAAGCCATGCCAAGAAAAGGCATATCAAACCTCTTTCCGTCGTCCAAACCACTCTCTCCTTACTCTTTTTCAAGCCCTCACATTCGAGTCGCACCTAAACACACATTCTCAGAGTCAATGATGGAAGAGAACATGGAAATTGCCGAGTCCGTCATCACTAGATGGGACTTGAACAACTCCGACAACACGGTCCCCTCTCTCTTCCATGACAACAGAAGAGAATCCGTGGTGTTTCTCAAATCCGTCAAGGACCTGCGTCGAGCCATGGATTTCTTCATCTTTACAAACTGTAATTCTGATAAGCTTGTGCTTGCCCAAAACCTTATGAAAATCGCCATGAAAAGGCTTGAAAAAGAATTCCACCATATACTGTCCACCAACTGGAAGCAACTGGATCCAGAGTCGATTTCAGGCCGATCCTCAGGTGGATCAAGCACATTTGATCGCGAAATCGAGGAGGAATATCCTGGGGAGCTGACCACTGAAGCAGGGCCCATCTTGGACCTTGCCATGGTGAACCTTAAGTCCATCGCAGATTGCATGATCAGTTCCGGCTATGGTAAAGAATGTGTCAAACTTTACAAACTCAACAGAAAGTCCATTACCGATGAAAATCTATATCAACTTGGGATTGAAGGATTCAGATCCGCCCAGATTCAAAAACTAAGCTGGACTGCGCTTGATCACATGATCAACAACTGGCTAACTGCAGTGAAGGTTGCAGTGAAAACAATCTTCAGAGGGGAAAGAAACCTCTGTGATCACGTTTTCTCAGCATCCCACACAATCAGAGAATCTTGCTTCTCTGACATCACCAAGGAAGGAGCAATCAATTTATTCAGATTCCCTGAAATGGCATCAAGAAATAAACGATCGACAGGAAAGATCTACCGTTTCATGGAACTCTATGAAGCAACGTTTGAACTCTGGCCAGATGTTGAATCAATATTCCGCTACGAGTCGACCTCAGCGGTCAATTTACAAGCACTCTCCTCACTAGTTCGACTTGGCCAGACGATCCACAAAATTATTGCGGAATTTGAGTCCACCATTCAAAACGACTCTTCCAGGACGATGGTTCCTGGTGGTGGGGTCCACCCCCTGACCCAATCTGCCATGGCTTTCATTTCCTCCCTTGTCGATTACAGCAAAATCCTCTCTGAGATTCTTTCTGATCACCCGCTGCCAAATAACTTTCCCATGCCAGAGTCATATTTTGAGAGTCCAGGGCAAGGAGATGGCTCGACCTCAGCTGTGACACTCCACCTGGCACGGCTCATACTAGTTCTTCTATGCAAACTAGATACCAAAGCCGAGCTGTACAAGGATGTGTCTTTGTCCCACCTCTTCCAAGCAAACAACATTAACTTTGTTGTTGTAAAGGTTAAACTGACCAACCTTAACTATCTGCTCGGCCACGAGTGGTTCTCAAGGCATGCTAGGAAAGTCGAGCAACATGCATCAAGCTACGAAGCGCTTGCTTGGAATAAGGTATTCTCATCACTGCCTGAAAGCAACTCTACAGGAACATCTGTAGAAGCAGTGAAGGGTATTTTCAGGAAATTCAATGCAGCCTTTGAAGAAGCATACCGGAAACAGACTTCATGGGTCATACCAGACAGGAAATTGAGGGACAAAGTAAAGGTGTCAATTGCGAAGAAACTTACACCTGCATATAGAGAATTTTACCACACTTACTTAGGTATGCTGAGTGGGGAAAAAAACTTGGGAGTCCTGGTAAGGTTTGGTCCCGATGATCTGGAGAATTATTTGTCGGATCTGTTCCATGGTACCGTGGTATCAGGGAGTTCTTCCTCGTTTTCATCTTCACATTCACAGGGTTGCTTGCCCAGATGAAACAATAAATTGCAAGCTCAAGTACAAATAACTATTCAACATCTGAAAATGTCAATTGCAATTTTTTGCCAATCAGGCCTAGTTGAGTAAAGGCATGTTAATTTACTTCAATCGTTCCACATCCTGCTATTCCACTCTTCTGTATTGCTTTCAATCTGATTACAATTCATAGACCACTGTCTTCCATCCAAAAGCAGTTAAACACTAGTTTGAAAATTAATTGTCTGTATAAGTTTGTCATCAGAATATTTGGACATAGAAGAAAGAATCATTATAAGTACTAGGGCTAGTTTGTTTAGCATTAACAATAAGTAAAGAGTGTCCATTTGCTTTCCATCGAAATTTAGTATATTGTTCAAATTTCAGAAAATAATGAAAAATCATATGCTAAAGTTTTAGGTATTTTGGGTCGAAAAAAGGTCAAGTGCATGCACATCAAGATTTAGATTAAGCAAAGAGCATGCGCTACAAGATTTAGATTAAGCAAAAAGCGAAACCTAAAAGCAGCCAATCCAAACACTGCCCTTAGTTAGGTCGAATGGATAATGTAACTTGAGTGAGGAAATTTGAGAGAATAATACCATGCTAAAGGCAGGTTGACAGATGAAGAATTCAATTGATAGACTCGGTCTATAACGGACAAACAGCCAGAAATATGAAAAATTTTATTATATCACAAGTACAATTTTTTTATAAAATACACAATGCAAAAGCTGATTGACATTATATGATGACTTGGACCTCACAATCAATCCAATTTCGTTACATCCCTAGTTGTAGCTGAAAAGTATAGTAGACAAGGATTGTGAGAATTTCAAATTCCGAGTTGATACTACTTCTGGGAATTCACACTCGGTATTTCCTCTTACACCAGCCCGCTTGACCGCATGCTAATTTACACAAACTTTTAACTCAGAATTTGCCTTTGTTTGAGATGACTTTTACTTTTATTTTTCTCAAATATTTAGGCTCCTGCAATTTGAACTTTATTTCTGCAAAACCTGAAATCTTTCAGAAACAAATACATATTGACAGGCTAGTTCACATATAATTTTCTCATAAGTAATTAAAATTTTAATAGTACTTTAAATAGTCAATTTGTAACCTTTGCTTAAAAAATTTCAAAAGAAAAGCATTTGCTTCAAGGATTTCCTATTCAGTTGCAGAAAGCACTGGAAGCATAATAACCAATCGGTCAGAAACAATTAAGGCTGATCGGCCTTCAATTCACGGACTTGCGTAACTAATACTCTTTTATGCTCGGTCTACTGGTGAAGTCTTAACTGGGAATTTGAGCTGGCCTAGCTCATACTCTTTCTGAGTTGGGTCCACTGGACTTGGCCTAACTAATACTCAATGGCTTCTAATGTGCGTTTTTGCTTTAACCATGTAAAAGCAACATAGCATCTCTATATAATTGTCATTAGAGTAGAACATATTTTCCATAATATGGAAAAATAACTCTAAAACAACAAGAATATATCAAGTCCTCATACGTCGTGATAGACCCAATTGGAAAGGTAAAACCTTTTCAAGGAGGAATGAGGAAAGAAATATGCAAGTTCTCAAACTATTTTAAGGCTCCACCAGCATATTTCCATCTCTCCAGAAGAAAAAATGAACAACATACACATTTAATATATGGGCAATACTCATTGCAGCAATGATTGGAAAGGAAAAATAATTCAACGAGCTTGCTAAGTTAAAGCACTGAATCATCATAACTACAACCAGAAATCTGATCTCTCCTGTACTAGCAAATTGGGGTATGAAACAGTGGGAAAATTGCCCATGATTGCAACTCAACTATAAAAAAGGCCAAAAAACTAGCCAACTACCATATGATCGACGGGCCTTGGAATGGATTGCCAACCTGTGCATATCTGGAGAACATATTTCAGAGAATCAGAAGGCATTTCTATGGTCCAGCTCGGGTAAAATTCACTTGGATGGAAAACGCCACATTCTCCAAACCCAGCTTGCACCCATGCTTGTGCACCATGCAAGAATGAGTCTCCTTCAGATCTTATTAAGCCAGATACTGCCTGCTCCTTGTCTGCCGCCTACAATTTCATCACAAAGGCAGTATTTAAAACAGATTGAAAAGTCAAAATGCATATATATATCTACATTGTTATCACGCAATTCCCCTCATCTATTAGACTACACTAAAAGCTTGTTTCTGCATCATAATCAAAATGACTTTCTTTTTCCTTTTGTCCCCCTTATTAACAACAAAAATAATTACAGTGGGGATGATAAATATGGGGGTTAAATACAATCTGGTCAAAATAGTAGCAACAAGTGCTCTATGATCCTGAATCAGTGACAAAGAGACCAATGACATTCCTGCTAATTATATTACTCTTGTTCTCAGCAACAAACCATATTGCATACAGTTATTTTCCTCAAACAACGGCAACAATGAAGCCCGATGGAGTCTTGAGATCACTTACGTATCTAAATTAATTTTGGCTGCCTCAAGCATGTCATCTTCGACCAAAAAATAAAAATAAAAGCATGTCATCAAGCTATAAATAATGTACAGCTACATATATCAGTGTCAAGATATAAACTATAAACTGTGCCACTCACTAACCATTATGCTTTTGGAGGAATCTGCAGTTTACTAAACTTAAGAGGGTACCAAGATAGAGATCTCAACTTCAATTGCTCACCTTCCCCAGCACCCGTTTATGATTTTAACTATACTTCATAAGTTTCAATAATTCGTTCACCCAGATGTATTGGATACACGCTTCAGGCTATTGTCATCTAACAAGCATTTGCATGACAGAGTGTCCTAAAATGTAAAGGATTTCCATTCTCTAATAGCTTGAGTATTTAAAGTAATCAACTGTGCACCCAACTTATATGTTAGATTTACTTCTCAAGGTTAACAGATTCAGGAACTTTCCTGGAAAAGTTTATGTCAAATTCTTGTGCACATGATCCTATTTCTTGATCAGATATCTGGGTTCAGAGAATAGTTTTTCCGAGGAGTAGGTTCACCAATTTACATATACAACAGACCAAACCTATTAGCAATATAGAGAAGCCAGATAGAGAAGCTTAACCTCTATGCACTTTTTTCATGCATAGTCATAACCAATAAATTCCATAGGAGCTGATAAAGTTCAAGGAGAACTGATCTCATAGAATAATCGATCATGCAGTAAGTACAACACAATAACAATTGCATTACCTTCTCAGTGTAATACTCAAAAGTTTTTTTCTTCTGTCCAGCTTCATATATGTTGCATTGCGAGAAAATCTAAAATAAAGAAATTTGACCAATAAGGGAGTGAAAAAGTGCATCTTGCACTGGACTGCAAAAACAATTATTCTGAGACCAGGAACACGTACCTGGGATTCTACACTCGCACAAACAGCATATATGCCCCAGTTTCTGGTATAATTGTTGTACAGATGAACTTTTCCAAACCTTACTCGAGGATGCCTTTGCCGTGTGCCATCAAAGAAGCAATGGTGGATGGTTACACGGATGCATCTATCCATTGTATGAGATGGGTCAGCTCCAATAAGCATAGTCTTATCATGATCTGAAAAGTGACACCTGGCGCAGTACAAAAAAGAATTAATTAGCGTCTTTTGTTCAAGCACATAAACACATCATCCAAACATGTACACTTGTAAGGTAACGTGACACATGTCAAGTGGCCAACCTAGAAACTGTAATGTCGGTGCTTTGGCGAGTGATATCTATCAATCCATCGTCATAATCACGAAGGCTGCAGCGGTCTATCCATATATTCCTCGAATTTGGTTTAATTTGGATACCATCAACATCATGACCTCTACCGCCTTCAAACTCCAGGTTGCATATTATAATATTTTCACAATCCTTCAGTCTCAAGCCCTTGCCAGTGAGCTTTATCCTTTGGCCTCGGCCATCAATTGTCTTGTGAGATGACACACTCAGATAAGATGAAAGACATATGGTACCCGAAACCTCAAACACTATCCACAACGGTTCTTTTCTCCGGCATCCTTCTCGTAGCGATCCGGGACCATTGTCTGAAGACAAAAGTGACCAAAAAGCACGTCATTTGAACTGGACGAAACTAGACAACAGGATCACTACAGAGCATCTACTGAAAAAAAAAATTGTATTCCCAAGGTGGGTTCTCAAAAGAAAATAACTCAGATACGACATAGCGCCACGCACCTCCGCCTAGAAAAAATTCCATTTTGGGTTGGATATTATTTGACTTGAATAAGGTATTTGTTCATTTTCCTGATCAAAGAGATATCGATTCACACAGATATCCGGTCTCCGAAAGATTCACGGAAAATTTCGGATCATAGATGGCCGAGACATGTTCGCGCACACAAGAAAACATAAAACCATGTCCAGCTCTTCAAAATGCGCGACTTTTCACGAAACATCCGATGCGAATCGAACATTCTGAACAGAAATGCAACCATCCTACTCCATTACAATGGTGATCGAAGCCAGGGGAGACCCAAAGAGCAACATCTCAAACAGGTAAAAGACCAGCGAAATAAGAAATGACCACGAATATCAAACCCTCAACAATCGAGAGGAAAACCGAAAGAGAAAGAGAAGAAGAAGAAGAAGAACGAGAGATTGAGAGGAAGACTGAGAATACCTGAGAGAGAAGTGACGTGATAGAGAGGTCCGTGGAGGCCGCCGACGGCCAACCGGCCGAACCCCTCCGCCCGGCCGGCTATCGCTCTCAAGCTGAAGTCGACGTCGGAGTAGGGCAAGGTCGCCATGACCGTCTTCCTCGGAAAGCTCCGGTTCGTTTTGATCAACGGCACGCTGTTGGGGGGCAATTCTTTCTTTATGACTCTTCGTGACAGCATTTCTTCGTGGTATTTCCGATGTCCAAATACCAAAATAATGTAAATAATCCCTAAATTTTGATATAATATATAAGACGATCCTTAAATTTTTAATTTATTTAATACAATTTCTGAATTTTATCTTCATCCATGAGTATTTTAATTTATTTAATGTAGTCTTTGAAATTTTTGTACACGAGAGACTATATTGAATCGGAGAAAATATTAATCCAGAGATTGCATTGACTTTTACAAAAAAATTTAGATACTACAATAGATAAATTACAAGTTCATGGACGACGTTACACATTAACCTAAAGATCGTGAAGAACATTACATATTAAGACAAAGTTCGAAAATCATTTGTGTACAAGGATTTTATTAACAATTGCATTGTTATACATTTCATTTAGGAAATTTTGTCATCTTTCATTCATTATTTGTCTTGTGCTATAAGCAATCAGTATATAGAAAATAACTTATTTTATTTATGCTTTGTTAGTTTCATGGCAAATAAATAATTCAGAAAATATTTTATTAAAAAATAAAAATGAATAAATGAAAATATTTTCATTGTCCAGGAAAATATTTCATCATAAATCATTATTGATAAGTAATCATTTTTCAAAATCTTTTTCCAAATAATTGATTTTTTTCTAAACAAAAAGAGACTATGGGTATGGTTAAGTAGTGCTCAAAGAACACTTGTTAACAAGATCCTTTTAATAATAGCAAAAAAAAAAAAAAAAAAACACTACCGCTTTTTAAATTGACAAAAAAAAAGCACCAATTTTTTTCTTTAGCTCAAAAATACTTATCCATTAACTTTTCCGTCCAAATAAGTTGATATTGCAGTTGAACATGACAAATGATAATGATGTGGCAAATGACATGTCATTTAAGTGAAAATAAGGTAATGACGTGTACCAAATGACGTCATTTTGTCGTTAATCCGAGTTGTTGTTTAATTTTCTTGCTTCAAAACAACATTGTTTGATGCACGTTAACATTCTAGTTTTCACTCATATAGCGTATCATTTGTACACATTATCATCATTTTCCATGTTAGCTGTCACATAAGCTTGCCCAGATAGAATAATTCACCACTAAGGAACAAAAATTGATGTATTTTCATGAGATAAGTGTATTAGAAGTCCTAAAACTTGTCACGAAAATATAATTGAGTCATAAAACTTATGATAAAAGTGCAATTAAGTCCTCATACTTTTAAAAAGTACAAGTCCTAAAACTTGTCAAATTGATGCAATTAAATTCTAAAATTTTTTAGCATTTTTTGTTTATCAAGTCAGATGGAGTTAATGGAAAAACTTAATTGTATTAACTTGACAAATCTTAAGACTTGATTGCACTTTTTAAAAATGTTAAGATTCAATTGCACTTTCATTACAAGTTTTAGAAGTTTCAGTATACTTATTCTTGTTTTCTTGGTTACTTTGATAAGCGGGATATTTTTGTCCCAAGATCTAAATTCATGTCCTTTGACAATTAGCCTTTTAACAATTGAGTATTGAAATTATTTTGGGAGAACATCGATTGAGCCTCGTACTTTTTAATAGTATTCAATTTGATGCTTGATTTTTTTAAGAGTTAATATCATAAAAAACCCTAAATTGATACATCTGTGATAAATTTACCAAAAACTAATATTTTGACTATCAAAAATCTAAACTGATACATCTGTGATAATTTTCTCCTCCATTAATTTCTGTTGAATTTAACCGTCATATTTCTAAGTTGGATGACACACAACAGTTAACGGTGTACTAGTTCTAGGTTTTAACCTCTATTTCTCACAGATATACCAGTTTGTAATTTTTTGTGATATTAATTCAATTTAATAGAGGGTAAATTTATCACAAATGTATCAGTATGGAATTTTTGGTGGTCAACAAATTAGTTTGAGGTAAATTTATCACGGGTGTACTGGTTTAGGGTTTTTCATGGTATTAACCTTTTTTTCTAATTATAGTCAATGTGATCCTTGTCCCCCTCTAAGGAGACTTAGTTCATCTTTCACGCCAATTTGGTCTAATTGAGCTAGCAATTCGAGTTCGCCATTCGACTTACATTTGTTGATGTGGTTATAGACATCATTGCCACATCGACAAAATTCGAAATATATAAAACGTGAGAAGAAACAAGAACGGATGAATGTCAAAAAAAAAAAAAAAAGAACAGGGAAGGGGGTGCCGCCTGCCCTTGCCCATGGCCTCCGCAGGGGTCTTGGTGCCCTCGAATGGCCATTGCAGAGAGCCTGCATACCCTCGCCGAATCCGATCGAGGGTCACTTGCTGGTAATGGTGTGCCCGTGCCTGGATCCACGACTCTAACTTGTGATGTTTTCCTCTTGTCTATTCCTTTTTTTAAGTTAAATTTTTTCCTCCTATTTTGGTGTTTCTTTACCTTTTTACAAACTTTGCTGATTTAGCGATCGCGTCCACAGTCACGTGAACAAACGTGTGTTCCATGTCTGAGTCAGATTATTATTTCAAATGCCAATGAGACTAAATTGACTTGGAAGACTAAATTAATCTCGTTAAAAGAGTACAAAGACGTGTTGGCCAAAATTAAAGTCTAAGAAACGAATTGAACATTTTTTTTTTTTGGTCTAAATAGAGCGGTTTGATTGACAATTAAGTGTTCATGAATCTACAACCCGACGAAAGGGCGGCATCAAAACATAATAGTTCCCATAAAGGTTGGGGGGGACGGGCTAGCAAAGAACAAGATAGAGACTTGGTCCGTTGCGCCTTTGCGACCCAATCGGCAGCTTGATTCGCGGATCGGTTGCAATGGGCCACAGTTAGGTTTGTGAATTGGGCCATTCTCACATGCGCTTCTTTAATCAAGACTTCCTCTTCCCAGCCGACTTCTCGCTGGTTCTGCAGCTGCTTCACTATCTCAAGGCAGTCTGTTTCTATTACAATGTTCTGCGTTCTTCTGTCAACGAAGAAAATCAGGGCATGCAGCAAGGCTTGCAGTTCCGTGTGCAGCGGCAAGATTGCAGGGACTATCTTGGCGAAATCATTCAACAACGATGCAGCTTCATTTTTGAGGATTCCAGAAACCGCTCCTTCAGCTGCACCTTCAAGGAAAGATCCGTCTATGTTGATTTTGAAGCAATTTCTCTACGGTAGTTTCCAAGACAGAGGTAAAATGCTATTTTCAGCATGCAAACTAGCATTTTGATGGTTCCACTTCCTGTAATTTTGCAATATGCGTCTAGCCGACTCGATGATGGAGCTCGGATTTGGATGTTTTCCTCTAAACACAAAATCATTTCTTGCCTTCCAAATCAATCACAATAGGATGGCCATCTCATTTAGATCCAGTTGTTTATGTGGACTTTGCTTATAATTAAGGATCCATACCTCAATTCGTGTCAGTTCTTGACGTGATATGCTGTGCTGTACTAAGGGAGCCGTCCAGATAGCTTCGGTCCAGGGGCAAAGGAGAAGGAGATGCTCTACCGTTTCAGCTTCTCGATCACAAAAGGGGCATGCTGGTCGAGGTAAAATCTTTCTCCTATAGAGGTTGTTTGCTGTGGGAAGAACATTTTGGCAAACACACCAGAGAAATATTCTAACCTTTGGTGGGATTTGTAGATTCCATATTGTGCACCATAACTTGCGGGGTGATTTGAAAGATAATGACGCTTGCATTGCATTTTGTGTGTTTTCCTTTTGGCGAATCTGGTTGTACGCACTTTTCACCGAGAAGACCCTCGACTTTGTAGCTATCCACACCATTTTGTTCTCTGTTGCATGACTACCTAGTGGTATTGCTAGCACTTCATTGATAGTTTGCTCGTTGAATAACCTTGCTAGGAAAGCTTCATCCTATCTTCTATCATTTCGGGTTAGACTTGTAATCTTAGCTGGCTCTCGAGAGTCTGCTTGTCCTCCTATTAATCCTCGTTTGAGCCATCTGTCTTCCCAGATATTGACTTTTTCCCCTAGGCCAATGGACCATAATGCTGAGTTAGTTATCGCATCTCTCCCCTTCAAAATACTCTGCCATCCCCATGAGGGCCGAGATCCCTTCCCAGCCCGCCAGAAGGATCTTGTAGGGAAATAGACACCTTTAAGGATTTGGCTCCATAAAGATGACTAGCTTTGAAAGAGTCTCCATGCTTGCTTATCTAGCATTGCTCTATTGAAGGATATTAGGTCTTTGAATCCCATTCCCCCTTGGTCTTTCCTGATTTTGAGCACTTCCCATCTCTTCCAGTGAAGGCCTTTCTTTGATTCACTATTTTTCCACCAAAAACCTGCAATCTTTCTTTCTATGGACTTACAAATTGAAACCGAGATCTTGAAAACAGACATGGCATTTGGGGAAGAGCTTGAACAACAGTTTTGATTAGGGTTTCCTTCCCTACCTTTGAAATTAATTTTTCCTTCCACCCTTCTAATTTCCTGTTGACTCTGGCCAAAATCCACGCAAACATTTGTTTCTTGGATTCACCCCAATCTGAAGGAATCCCTAAATATGTGCCAGTCTTCCGAATCTCTGGGATTTTCAGTTCAGCTGCCATATTATCTCTTAATCTCTGTGGACAGCATGAGCTAAAGGATATTCGAGACTTGTTCAGGTTAATGGCCTGCCCAGATGCATAGCAGTATTGGTTGAGGATTAGTGCCAGATTTTGACATTCCATAATCTTTCCATCTAAGAAGAAGATGGAATCATCAGCAAAAAGGAGGTGAGATAGGACTGAACAATGCCTATTGAGTTTAATACCAAAGAGAGTGCCATCCTGAATTGCATTTTTCATCAATGTGGAGAGTGTGTTAGCTACTATGATGAACAAATAAGGAGAGATGGGGTCCCCTTGTCTTATCCCTCGAGTCGGCTGAAAATAGGGCAGTGGTTCTCCATTTAATTTAACACTAAAATAGACAGAAGTAACACATTTCATTACTCTCCGCACCCACGGGTCACTGAACCCCATCTTCAACATGCTAGCCTCGAGAAAATTCCACTCTACCCTGTCATAGGCTTTCTTCATATCAAGTTTCACCACTGCCTAAAATCTTTTTTTTATTTTTCTGATTCGGAATTGATGAAGGACTTCTTGAACAATTAGAATATTGTCTTGTAGTTGTCTCCCGGCCACAAATGCACTTTGTTCTCCTTCTATTATCGCCGGCAGCCACTGCTTCAATCTATTTGCCATGATTTTGAAAATAATTTTGTATGCGAAATTGCAAAGGCTAATTGGTCTGAACTGATCAAGACCTTTCAGGTGATGAACTTTTGGGATCAGAGTGATGTATGTTTTGTTCAGTTCTGGATTAAGATTTCTAGAATGGAAAAATTCCTTCACTTATTCAAAAATCCCATTTTTTAAGCTTTCCCAATTTCTTTGGTAAAATTGGCCATTCAAGCCATCCGATCCCGACGCCTTCAACGAGCCCAATTGGAATGCTATTGTATGGACCTCATCCATAGTGACTTGAGCTGTCAAGTATTGGTTCATCTCAGCCGTGACAATACTAGGGCATTGTTCCAAAACAGGTTCAAATTCTCGAGGGCCCTCTGATTGATAAAGCTTTTTAAAGAAGTCCCTTGTCATCTCTTTTAACCTCACTGGGTTGCGGAGAGGTTAAAGAAAATTATTTGACATGGCATCGTGCCATATATTGCCATGCTCATGACCCTTAAGGCGAAAAATAAACCGTGCTTTGTCGATGGGTACTTGCTACGTCCTAGTTCAACCTCTTTGAATTGTCCCTTATGGATACGTTGCAATAGCATGGTGGGGTCATTGGTTGATTTATTCTACAATACTAACAATCTCACATATAATTCTCTGGCATGACTTTGTAAATAATGTCCGGATTGATCTTTGCGAGCACTTCTCCCCTCTAAATGCTCCTCGGATTTTTGAGATCCGTAGGGCTTTATCTACACATCAACAAGGTACAAGTTCGATGTGTGCTTATCACACTGTGATTAAATCCTATTGGGATGAACTAGTGTTCTACCGAGCCTTGTCAACTTGCAGTTGTTCCACAACGTGGACCCTGCTACATTTTCTTAAAACATATTCATTATTATAATTTTTCCAAGGCCTTAATAAATCTCATGCCGCAATTCGGAGTCAAATCCTCCTTATCAATCCACTCCCTCCCTTCAACAAAGCATATATTTTACTTTAAAAGAGGAGCGACAACGCACTGTTCAGGACACTTGCACTATTATTCCTGGTCCTGTTGCCGTGGCGTCGCTTCGTCTTAATGATGCTCGCACTTTTTTGTCTATGGGTTCTTCCAAACTCGTATTACATTGTACTCATTGTGGAAGGGATGGACATTTGGATAGCAAGTGTTTTAAGAAGCACGAATATTTGGAATGGTAGAATGATCGTAAGAAGCGTCCCACCAATGATTCTAGCCACCAACGACGTTCATGCCTAACTGGTCCTCCAATTGTTGTAGTAGTTGCCACTGTTGATTCCTCCTCTCCACCGACCCATATTGCTACACAAATAGAACAACTCCGTTTACTTCCAGCTTCTTTTCACCCTTTGGTGAATTTAGCAGGTGCTTCCGTTTGTGTACATTCCACTTCATTTTGGATCATAGACTCTGGTGCAATGGATCCTATATCTTGTAATTGCAACCTTGTTTTCTGAATTTTGTGATAATACAACTTCCAACCTTGTGTTCTTTTTTGACGGAACTATGGTTCTTGTTCAACGAATTGGGCATATTTCTTTACTACCATATCTAACTCTTGATGATATTTTATTCGTTCCCCAATTTTGATTTAATCTTCTTTCAATTGGTAAACTTATTACTCTTACTTCTCTCAATATTCCATTTACTTCGGATACTTGCCTTTTTCAAGACCCAATCTCGACAAGGACTTTAGCAACGGGTAAGCCACATGTGGCTTACACTACCTTTCCATAGCCCAACTCACTTCTTTGACATCCACCACCACACAAGGCACACACTTTGACCTCTAGCGCGGGCGGTTGGGATGTCCGGGTTCATCTTCTTTTCATCATATACGAGCTTTAGACAATAACATTTCATTTTCCAATACTTTTCCTTGCATTGTGTGCCCACTCGTGGAACGACCTCGTTTGCCATTTCTTTCTAGTCCATTTCTAATATTTCATGCTGTGATTTAATTCATTTGGATGTTTAGGGCCCATGTCGGACCACCTCTTTAACTGGGGCGCATTTTTTTTGGACTGTACTTGGTGAATATTCCCGTAGCATGTGGCTTTATTTAATGTCATCTAAAGCTCTCGTAAATCATTCTATCATTAATTTCTTCTCCATGGTAAAAACCCAATTCGATAAACAAATTTATTGCATCCGCTCTGACAATGGAAAAGAATTTGTCAATTAGCTTACCATTTCGTTCCTAAACTCTATGGGTGTTGTTCATCGATCGAGTTGCGTGTCCATCCCTCAACAAAATGGGGAGGTGGAGCGCAGGCACTGACACCTTCTAAATATTGCTTATGCCTTAGGGTTCCAATCCAACCTTCCCAGTGACTTTTTGTGTGAATGCATCCTCATCACCGCCTACATCATAAATAGACTTCCCACGGCCATCTTAAAAGGGAAAACTTTATATGAGGTTTTACATGGTTAGTCCGAATCTCACCTACCTTTGAGTCTTCAGTTGTTTGTGTTTTGGGCGCAACACCTCCATTCAAAATAAATTTGATACCCGTTGTTGACACCTAAATTTTGCCTAATCATTTAGGATTTAATTACATAGAAAATTAGTGATTAATTTTTAACCCCTAAAAAAAATTCATTAAATTGCATAGCATATAGACACTGGGTGCATTTGCGTCAATAGAATTTATTAGCATATTTTATTTTCTTATTTTTTATTTATCTTTCTAAAAAAAATTAAAATTAATTTAAGGAGAGAAAAGGAGGTGAATCAGGGCCAACTAAGCCCGCCCCCCTTTTATTTTCTTCCTCTCTTCATGCTTGGGCCCCCGCCCATCTAGCTCATTTTATTTTTCTCTTCTCTGGGCGTGGCCCTTTCTTTCTTTCGTCTCTTTATGCCCAGCCCACATCCAATCTTCAGCTTCCCTCTCCCTCGAACATGCTCGTGCGAGACAGAGACGACAAAGGGAAGGAGAGAGAAAAAGAAGCAGGGGGAGGGGGGGTGGTGTGGAGGGAACGCTCAAAAGCAGAAGGGAACGCGCAGCAGCTGCGGGGGGCGGTCGCGCGCGTCGAAGGGCAGATGTCAGACGGCAGCCCGTGGTCCCAAAGCGAGAGAGGCGCCGTTTCGGGATAAAAAGAAGAGGAGAGACCGAGAGATATGGGGGCTGAAAAAAAAGGAGAAGAACAGAGAGAGTTTGAGAGGAGGTTAAGGTGAAAAGGAGAGATCTTGAGGGTGAGAAAGGAAGAGAGAGCTTCACCCGCTCGCCGGAGGGCCGCCCGAGCCGCCGTCGGTCCCGCCGAGCTTCCAGTCGCTGCGCTTCATCCCGGTCGGTCACGAACCTGGTGGGTCTCCGTAGCGTTCCCCTGTTTTGGCTGCTCCTCTCCCCTGCCTCTCGGATGCCGGGCACACCGAGCCTATTCGTTGGTCGCCCGGCACCACAAAATGAGCAAAACGTCTTCTCTAATCACCAAGAAGTGCTCTTGAGTAATTTTTAGCAAGAAACAAACTTTGGATCCCACTGAAATCGGCTTAGAAACCCCTATATTTAGGCGCCTCGCACCTGTTTGTTGAAATGACCTAATGAAGCTCTTTGAGTTTAAAACTCAAAATTTGGTCTTGCTTTTTGTGGTCGATTCTATGCAAACCGAGACAATTTTGTGGCTCAATATAGTCGACTACGTCTCTGCACGTCATGTTTAAGCCGAAAAACACCTTGAATCTCGGCCGAAGGTCTTCGCTTGAACCCGCCTACCACCCGTTCGATAAAATGCCTAGATGGAGGTCCGAATCATTTTTGTTGTGAACTTGGTGCTCGGAACTCGATTTTTATGTTTGGTTAGTTCTTATATTTGTTGGATGGTGCCTGACGTTGTGTTTTCTTTGTGATTTCTCTCGGTTTTGTGGTGTATCTCTTGTCGTTCGAGTCGGCCATGGATGAGTCCTTTGCCGGAGATCTATTCCCCATGCCGGCGTGGCTCACGGTCTGATGTCGCTACCGTTGCCTCACTATCTCCGTTTTATATGCGTGTATGTCTGTTTGCTTGCGTTTTAGCACGTATTGTTGCCGCAGGAAGTCTGGTGATCGAAAAGTGAAACGAAACGATCGTTGAAGTTAGCGTTTTGGTGGCTGGTGGTTCTGGATTAAGGATGGTGGTTCGGTGATGGTGGTGTCGAGATTCTGGCCGGAGCAGATTCGACGTCGGCGCTGGTCGAGGAGGTCAGTTTGGGTCGGTGTGGTGGTCACCGATGAACAACTGAGAAGAAGACGTTCTCAGTGGGAGCTCTCGGTGCAGAAGCAGAGGAGGAGTTCTGGGAAGGCACGAAAGGGGACGAAGAAGGCTAATAAAAAAGAGAAACAAAAAAAAAATACAAAAAAAAAGGGAAAAGAAAGGAAAATATAAAAAAAAAATTAGAAAAGAAAGGTATAAAAAGAGGTTCCGGCGGGTTTGAGAATCGGGTCAGATATCCGGGTCGGGGGATCCGGTCCGAAATCTTTATTTTATTAATAAAAATATTCAAAAAATATTAAAAATTCCAAAAAATACGAAAATGTTTTAAAAATTCAAAAAATATTAAAAAGACAGAAAAAATTTTAAAAAAACATTAAAAAATTCGGGAATTTCCAAAAAAATTAATTAATTAAAAAAATAAAATAAAAATCAGAAAAAATCAGAAAAATCCCAAAAAAATCCAGAAAATTAGGAAATATCCAGAAATCACTTTTTGGGTTTAATTTCTTTAAAAAAACTCACAAAAAATGAGAAAAATCCTTTAAACAAAATTCCCAAAAATCGGATAAGCCATTAGGGCTTCACCTTAGAACTTTTGATTGCATTTTCCTTTTTAGAGACGATGTTGGGTCGTTGATTATTTATTTTCTTTATGATTATCTGGTTACGCACTTTTAATACATTGATTGTTATTTTCTATTTTTAAAACGGTTAAGTAGAATCTTAACTTTTTCAATAAGCTGTCCGGTACGTTAGTTTGCAAACATTCAAGTTTAAGTACCGAAAGGGCACTAATTAGATTGCTAATGTAATTAAGTCCCTGAATTTTAGAATCTCTGGTTTTCACGCATATTGAGATGATACTCCTAAGTCTTGATTAAGGTTTTTAGCCGACTCTTGATTATGGTTAGTGGCGACTCCAATCGAATGCGTAAATTAAAAAATTCTCGTTGCATAAGGTATAGGGCTTGGGAGTATCTCAGTCCTTGGATTAATGAACTATTTGGTTGATCTTTCAAATGAATCAATTAATGTTCATATTCGTTGACAAATACCTTTTGACCTAAACCGATCTTGGCCAGTGGTAGGTTGCAATACCTATGCTACTCCAGGGCTTTTTTTGGGATATCCCAATGGTAAAAAGGGGTATCGTATTTTTGATCTTCTCACAAAAGAGCTATATGTGAGTCAAGACTTTGTGTTTCATGAAACAATTTTTCCTCACTCGATGCTCCCCAACTCTACCTTGTTAAGGTCACCTATACTACCATTACCTATCACATAATGTGGCGAGATAAGCCAACCCCCCCTACAAACCCCACACCACCACACTCAATCCCTACACCACTACAAACACCTTTACCTCCACCATCTGAACAATCCACTAGACCTCAACGGATACATCGTTTGCTTACTCAAACACTAAGTTCTACCAAAGATAATTGTCACGCCTTGCGCTCTCCGCGACGCACCACATCCCTCCTTCTTGGTCGATATGAGTGCGACGTCCCAGGAACCGTCGCCGACCCATCACCCAGCACAGAGATTCATACACAAGCGGAAGCAAAACAAGTAATAATAATACCCAGACAGAAAACAATATGAGAACAAGGATAGCATGACAGAAATTACTGAATATAAAATATACACTTTTATACATAAGCAAAAGCTTTTACATTATCCATTGTTGACACCTAAATTTTAGCACATCATTTAGTGGTTAATTGCATAGAAAATTAGGGATTAAATTTTAATCCCTAAACAAAAATATTAAAATTGCATAACATATAGTTTAGGTTCATTTAGATTAATTGCCTTCCGCATTGGATCGGCAGTGACAAGCGAGCTTAAAATTCATCACGTGAATCGAGATCGGGCATCGAACGAGACTCGGTTCACTCGAAAAGCATGAGCCGAAAATCACACGCAAAAGGGCTTGGTTGTTTTAATTTGAGCTTAAATTAGCCCATTATGCTTAATTAAAGAAAAGCCCAAATTAATTCAGCTCACTTAGAATTAAATTAAAGCCTAAACCTAAGCCCGTTAGGACTAAAAAGCCCGGCTAATTGATCTAGGTTTTCATTATAAATACATGCTTATGGGGGTTTTAGAATTTTGAGAAGATAATTTGCAAGAGTGAAACACGTGAGAAAGAGAGTAGAGAGAAAAGAGAGTGGAGGCGCTCATATTGAAGCACGGCCACGAGGAGCACAAGAGAGAAAGTGGAAAGCAAGAGAGAGAGAGAAAGAAAAAAAGAAGAAAAAGTGTTTTGGTGTTCTGACATTGAAGAGACGAAAGGGGAGGCTTGACTTCACACAAAAAAAGAGAAGAGGACAGTGGAGAAGAAGACCCACGTGGGAAACAAAGAAAAGAAGAAATTTTTTTTTTTTTTGCTGTGCTTGACGTTTGAAGACGCGCTAAGGGAATTCATGACTTCCATTCATGAAGTCAGTGTTCAAGCAATAAATTCTTGTGGTCAACGAAGGACACACACAAAGGAGCTTTGACAGACGGTGAGTATAGCTGCCCGCGCGCACATCACAGCAGTTCTCGTTCGTTGCTATGCTCGTTGCCCGCGTGCACATCGCAGCGCTTTCCCACCAAAATCCTCCGAAGTTGCTGCCATCCTTGACGTTCGTCGCCCTTCCGTGGTGAGTTGCTACTGTTCCGTGACTTCCGAAGACTGCTCGTCGCTGCTATCGTCTACCACCGCGTCGCCGCTCCCGACGTTGCCGCTCCCGACGCCGCGCCGCCGCTCGCGACACATCGCCGGTCATCCGATCCGCAATCCCAATTCACTGCAAATTCAAATTTAGAAAGAAATCTGCAAATCAGGTAAATATCTCATCCGAATCAATTTGGATATTTTATTGCCTATTCCATGATTATCTTATCTAATTTTGCCTATTTGAACAATAGACACTATTTTAATTAGGATTTATTATTATTATTATTTTTATTCTTTGGGAAATCTTGGATGTGTATTACTTGCCAAATTTTAATAGAATTTGAAATTTTCAAAATCTTTTGAATATATCCAAGATACTTGATATATCAAAATTTTTTCAAGTTGTGATCGATTAGGAAAATTTCCTAATCCGCAACCGCACACATGGAAATAAATCTATCTATCAGGCTTTAGATAGAGTTATTTCCATAGCGGGTATTTTGAATTTTAAGATCGATCTGTCAGGCTTCAGATCGAAACTTAATTCAAAAGATTTAGCGGTTATATTTTTTTTACTTGATTTTAATTTCGAATTTTGATTTAAAAAAAAATACCAAAAGATCACTCTAGAATAGGTTAATTTCTTTAGTTTAAAATTGCGTGTCTAGATAATTGGCATTTTTAATTCCGAATTTTATTTAAAAAAATACAAAAAAATAAATAATATGCCCGTTATTAGAAATAGGTCACGTCGTCGCATGACATATAATTTGCATGTTAGGTTGTACTAATCGCATGTCAATTTTTGCACGTCATTACATATATGTTAGTTTTCATTTAAATAAGTGAAAATAAAAATTTCTGCACCTTTAAACTCTAAGTCGGGATTTATCAAAATTGCCAAATTGGGTATTTTTCTTGAAATTGGTACCGAAAGGGCGTTAGGGAATCTAGCGTAACCAAGTCCCCGAATTCATAATTTCTGGTTCGTAGAAATAAAATAGTACTCCCGCTATTTTATTTAGGTTTCTAATCAACCTACCTTAAATGATTAGTGGCGACTCCTATTGAAAATATTTGCATGCTCATAATCGGACCTAAGTTGCGATTTGGTAGAGTTTGGGAGAACTCGAGCTAGGTTAGTTAATTTAATTGATCTAGTAATCCATTAGCCTAAGATCGAAAACACGATTTTTTTAGGTCGCGACAGCTTGGCGACTCCGCTGCGGAAGCACTTGAATTTTTTTGAAAATTTATGGAGGACTTAAGCCAAAAAAGAATTTTCAAACAAAAATCACTCGATTTGGCAAAATTTAATTGAATTCTCATTTTTAAGTGTTAAATGTTTTTGCAGGATGGGAGTTATAAGGGGAGTAGTGATTGGCTAACCCTTTGTTTTGCAGGTTTGGTGGAGTGAAATTTAATTTAATTTTCGTACTATTGAAGTGTTGGTTGCATATAATTGTTGTGCATGATTTACAGTATTTGCACTACATCACACACAACCTGTGACCGGACCTGGGTCACACCCATAGTTTTAAGATGGTATTTAGGTGGTTCTTTAACCTTGGCGGTAAGGCTTCGCTAAAGGTTATCCCATTTGAATCCCGAAAATTTTTCCAAAAAATGGCTCAAGGGTTGTCCTCATGCACGTGAGACTACAATGCATGGGGTTGCCCTTGTCGACCGAACCAAGCCGAAGTGATTGGACTCGACTAGTCATGACTATTGTATGCGAGGCTGCGACTAGTCATGACGATTGTACGCGAGGCTGCGACGCGTCGTTTCGTTCATCATTTCACTTTGCAAAAGCCATTAGGATAGATAGATTAAGATTTAAACTCACGATTCATGTGCATGTCTATGTTATTGACATTTTCTCCCCAAAGACGGTAATTTCTCGAGCTTTATCTTTGGTTTTCTTCATCTTATTTTGAGTCGGTCCATGATTTAGGTTGAGTCATTTGGCACGTGATTTATATAAGAATGGGTCGCCTTGATATCCGTCTCGTGCCTACTCCGAAGTTGGAGCTCAAGAAGCTATGGAGCTAGTTGAAGCCAGATGGTCAGCAGTACGTTTTCAAACGCATTGGATTCATGTTGTCAATCCTAAACATAGATGTTCAGAGCGGGATTATGCAGGCATTCGCTCATTTTTGGTGCCCCGAGACAACCACATTTGTGTTGGGAGGTAAGTTTGAGCTCACACCGACTCTGGAAGAATACAGTATTGCCATTGGAAAATCGATTGAGTTGGATATAGTCGAACCACCCATTAAGGTAGATCCTGTGGTAGTGCTTGCTGAATTTTTGAATTTGACTAAAAAGGAAATTGAAAAAGTGCTAAGGGGTAATTGTCAAGCATGCCCATTATCTTTTCTTATCGAATGTTTTGAAAATAACTCTGTCCTCATGAGATCTAAAATTTTTATCTTAGCTTTTTTTGGACTCATCATTTTTCCATTCCGTCAAAATGCTATTGATCCTGTCATAGCTTGGACGGTAAAACTAATATGTGGTGGAGTTAGTTTTATAAACACAATTCTAGCAGAGACTTTCATATCTCTGACACGATTTAAGAAAGGAAAAGATAGAACTTTTCGAGCCCCGATTGAGCTTTTACAAATCTGGCTTTTCTCACACCTTTCTCAATTTGGGGAAGATATGACTGTATTTGAAATGGGCATGACTGATAATCCTATTTTAAGGTTCAAACAAATACAAGATCAAACTAAGAGTTTGCACTATACGCAATGGGTCCATCTGTTCAAAGATCCAAACTCTAAGATTTTCCTTTGGCAAGCTGTGTGGTTTCGGGAGGTCGAGGCTCGACTATACCATGGCGATCAGAAGCCCATACCTTTGATGGGCATTTATGGGGCAACCTGCTATCAGCCCCTTCGGGTTACACGTCAATTTCGAGTTCTGCAGGATGTCCCACCTCCACTCAGGCCCAATGAATTTCAAGTCCAGTTCGAGAAAGGCGAGTCCTACAGAGTCGAGCTTAGGCGTCATTCTGAGGCTTGGCAGAATTGTTCCACTCAGAAGCTGATTTGGCCTGCAGATAAGCCCACTGGAAGAATGAAGCGTCACTTTGCCACGGACCGGTATGTTCAGTATCATACCATCCCTGCTGAGATACTCCCGAAGATCCCGGTCGTGACAGTACGGCATACCCTTCAGACTCAAATCAAAATCAGCGAAGAAAAGGCGATGAAGGCCCAGGATAAGGCAGATGCTCTGGCTGAAGAGAATGCACGATTACGGCGTGCCTTGAAGGCCCATTCGTCTATAGATCATGTAGCCTCTAAAAAGAGGAAAACCATTTGATTTCTTGTTTGGTTTAGGGAGTTTTTCTTTTTTTTTAGGAGGAAATGTTAGCTTGCTATTAACGTTTTCTGGTAATAGATGTCGAGACATTTTCCATTCTGAGCAATTCAATGAAAAACGTTAAGTTATAATTTGTAAATTTTGAAATTAGTCCAAGTTTTTATTGAATGAAGCAATTTGGAATTTCGGGATTTACCGGAAGAATTGGTCTTTTGAAAGAAATTTCATCTTGAGGATGTCATGGACCGACTCGTTATTCTTATTTGTTGTATTCATTCAATCGTTACTTTTGTAGGTAATTTGCCACGGATCCCCCTCATCCTCATAATACTCGATCGGTGACCAAAAGAAGGATGGCCAATCAAGCTGAGATTGCAGCCATGATTGACGAAAAGCTGAAAGAACACATGAATACAATCAATGAGCAGATCACGGCTGCTATGTCCAAAATGATGAGTGATCTCATGGCCAAGCAACAACAGATCAATGCTATCTCTCAATCGGAGATTCCGCCTCCAACTCGTCAAGGTCTTCGCCTCGACAAAGCTCCTGCAGTGAATACTAATCCAACCTTTCAACTGGACGATGTCATTTTGACTGACACTAGTGCGTCTCCGGCGGCCGATGTTCTTCATCCACCCCCCAATGATGAAAATGCTAAATTGCTGGCTAAGCTCGACCAGAGATTACGTGAAGTAGAGGGAACTCAAAGTTTTCCGCCTGTTGATTTGTCTGTTTTTACTCGGGTCCAAGTGCCCGATAAATTCAAAATGCCAGCCTTCGAGAAGTATGATGGCACCTCGAACCCAATTCAGCACATCGAAATGTACCAGGGGCTCATGAACAGATATGTTTCTAATGGACTTTTAATGATTAAAACCTTTCAAGCAAGCTTGAAGGATGCTGCAATGAGGTGGTATACCAACCACCAGATCAACCGGAAAGACTCGTGGGAAGAAGTGGCAAATCTTTTCGTCAAACACTTCAAGTTCAATCTCGATGTCACTATTACAAGAGAAGACCTGGAAAGAGCTGAGCAGAAAAAGGGCGAAACTCTAAAGGAGTATGCCACTCGCTGGAGGAACATGGCGGGACAGATCATGCCTGAACCTTCAGAACGTGACTTAATGAAGTTGTTCGTGTCCACTCTACCACAGCCGGTTCGTTCACGAATGTTAGTGACGGCCGTCCAATCTTTTAGCCAGCTGATAGCCATGGGTGAGGAGATTGAATCTGGGCTCAAGAAAGGATGGTACAGTGAGTCGGGTTCATCAGGCAAGAGATTTATTAGTAAGAAAGACAAAGAGCATGCCCCTGAAGTCAACATGACTTATGTACAGAAGACGCCAGCTCAGGCCCCGAAACTACAATTTACCACCAAGTAGCCGACCTCTTATGTGCAGCAAGGCCGGCAAGACCCACGCCCGCAGCGCAAAGCTCGCCAATTTACTCCACTTCCTGGAACGTTATCTCAGGTACTAGCAGTGCTAAGGAAGAAAAATTTGCTGAGTTCGGAGCCACAAAGATCTAACGCTGCCGGCTTTGCACGATACGATCCATCGAAGAAATGCGATTACCATAGAGGTGAGGTGGGACATTCGACAGACGACTGCCAAGTACTCAAACATCGAGTACAGGATCTACTTGAGACTGGAGCGTTTGCACTACAGCCAGCCGGTAAGCCCAATGTGCAGAACAATCCACTTCCTGATCATTCGAGCAGTGCAAATGTTGTCCTTGGCCCGGCGATTGAGCGAGTTCAAGACTTTAGGGTCCCTTTTGAAGATATGTTCGACGCTTTAGTCCGAGCTGGTTATGTTTCGACCGGTGAAGTGGTATCATTCGGCGAAATAGAAAAGAAGGTGGATGAGTTGGTAAGAGAGGGAATGATTGGGATGGCTGATGAATTCGGGGTAGTGGCTACTATATCTCAGGTCATCATTGACTGGAATGAAGAACTCGCAATGCTAACCGATGAACAAGTTAAGTTGGATCCTGAGCTAATTGACATGCCCTCTCTTGAAGATGCCTCTGATGATGACCTCGGGATTGTTATACCCGATGCTTCTGAAGCATTGGTGATGGCATCACCTCAGCCCTACGCTTATGAAAGTGACAAGATGGTTCCATGGTCATACAATGTTGATCTGATAACAAGATCGGGGCGAACTTATGCTGATAATCCACCTGTTAAGCCAGTGGTCGAGAAAGAAGCGAAGGAATTCTTAGCTGTGATCAAGGCTAGCGAATATAGCGTGGTTGATCAGTTGAGAAAGTTGCCTGCACAAGTCTCGTTGTTGGAACTTCTTCAGACATCAGAGAAGCATCGGGGTGCTCTTATGAAGGTTTTGAGTGAGGTTCATGTGCCCGAAAATATTGAAGAAGATAAGCTAGAGGGGTTTGTCGGGACGATCCTCCTCAAGGATCAAGTAGCATTTTCTGATGAGGAAATCCCAGTTGAAGGACGTGGTCATAATAAAGCGCTTCATATATCAGTGAAGTACAAGGAGACTCACATGGCTAGGGTGCTTGTTGATAACGGGTCAGCTTTGAATTTATGCCCGTTGGCTACTTTAAAAAAGCTAGGCATTAAGCCATCTACCATGCAAGCAGCCAAGACTTCTGTTCGAGCCTTTGATGGAGCAAAGAAGGATGTGATAGGCCAGATTAACTTAGAGCTGCAAATCGGACCTTCGGTGTTCGATATTCTTTTTCAAGTGCTGGATATCCATTCTGCTTTCAATTTTTTGTTAGGGCGGCCATGGATCCACAATGCAGGTGCAGTGCCCTCCAGTTTGCATCAAAAGATCAAGTTTGTCGCTGAGGCAAAGTTGGTTACAATTTATGGAGAAGAAAATCACCGAATCTTCAACGCGACATCGGTCCCATACATGGAGCCCGATCATGTTGAGGAAGATAGCTATCATTCATTTGAGATAGTTCAAGTTGTTCAAGCTTCCTCTGATATGCCGTTGCCGGCTCCAGAAGTTTCTAATGCAGCTATCATGGTGGCCAAGGTCATGGTCGGTAATGGTTTTAAGCCAGGTCAGGGTCTTGGGAAGGAAGGTCAAGGCATTCGTGCCCCGATTGAGACAAATGGACAATCCCACAAAGCTGGTTTGGGATATCATGGGCCGGGAAGCCGTGAACAAGACCTCGGTTGTTGCAGAGGCCAAAGAGGAGTAGGTCAAAGTCCCTTACCACCTCCTATTGACCACATCTTTCGCTCAACTGGAGTAGTGGGGGGATATGAGCATTTAAAGTCGAGCCCTACTGAGGATGATCTTGGGCTTATCTTTCCTAAGTCGCCACCAGCCCTAACTGACTCTCCTAAGAAGCATGGTAAAGCGATTTTGGTCAGTTTGTCTGATGATTCTGAAGATGATCAGCCACCTTGTATTTTCAAGAAGTCGGAGTCGAGGGTGGTCGACTTTGACTTTAATGATGGTATACCCTACCTCACTGGTTGGTTTGCTGAGACCTCCATTGGTGTAATCACTGAAGGACCACTTGAAGGGATGGGCGCTGGCCCTCAAGAGTAATTATTTCCAGTTTTCGTATCTCCCCTGCATGGGAATCTTTATTGTTTTCGATTTTCATTTCAATTCATGTTGCACTTAGGTTTTTCAATCCAATAAGATGTAATTCATTGATTCGATATCAATAAAATTACAGAAGTTTTTATTATTTTGAATATTGTTGAAGTACCCCAAACCAACCCGATGACGATAACCAACGATTGGAAAAATTTGTCATCTACGGTAAGAACTGAGGGTTGGGCTTCTCAATAATTCTTGTTTCGAGATCTTCAAAAGCAAAATGAATTTCAAAAAGCAATGATCAATTGTCAAAAATTGCTTGTGGTTAAGCCCTGTCTTGTTTTTTTGATCCATTTCCTTTATGTTTCAGGATTAATCTCGAGGCATGCGAAGGGACGGGAATCATGGATCCTCATATATGTGATGCAAATCAATCTGATGACTTAGACGATTCTGATCCGAATGATGAAGAAATACAACGGAACTTGGAAACCCACGAGAAATCCAAGCCTACAACTGTTGAAGAAACCGTGGTGATCAATCTTGGCGACACGGAGAATCCTAGAGAAGTGAAGATTGGGGCATGCCTCCCTAAAGATGTGGCTAAACGCATGACTCAATTGTTGAAGGATTATCGAGACATCTTTGCCTGGTCTTATACTGACATGCCGGGTCTCGATCGATCGATCGTAGAACATTGTCTACCGACTGATCCTTCGATTGAGCCCGTAAAGCAAAGGCCACGAAGAGCTAAGCCAGAGCTAGCAAAGAAGATCAAGGAAGAGGTCATGAAACTTCTTGACGTGGGATTTATTGAGACTACCCAATATTCAGAATGGGTCGCTAATATAGTCCCAGTATTGAAGAAAGATGGACGGGTTCGAGTTTGTGTTGACTACCGAGATCTGAACAAAGCTAGCCCTAAAGATGATTTTCCACTCCCACCCATTGATGTGCTTGTGGACAGCACAGCCGGGTTCGAATTATTTTCCTTCATGGATGGTTTCTCAGGTTATAATCAGATCTTGATGAACGAGGATGATAAGTTGAAGACAGCATTTACCACTCCATGGGGGACATTTCACTACAAGGTGATGCCTTTTGGTCTCAAAAATGCTGGAGCAACTTACCAACGGGCAATGGTCACGTTGTTCCACGACATGATGCATAATGAGATTGAGATCTACGTTGATGACATGATTGCAAAAACTCGGCGTGGAGAAGATCACATAGAAACCTTAATGAAATTATTCAACAGGCTTCGCAAGTTCAAATTGCGCCTTAATCCGGAAAAATGCGTGTTCGGGGCAGCCTCTGGCAAACTACTCGGCTTCATTGTCAGTAACAAAGGGATTGAGATTGACCCGTCAAAAGTGAAGGCCATTTGTGAAATAAAATCTCCCTCTTCGGTGAAGGAAATTCGTGGCTTAATGGGTAGGCTAAACTATATAGCCAGATTTATTTCTCAACTATCTGAGACAGCAAAGCCTTTCTTTAAACTTCTCAAGAAGAATGCGCTGGTTAGATGGGATGAAGAATGTGAATAGGCATTTGACAAGCTTAAGCACTACTTGATGAATCCGCTGGTGCTTGTTCCGCCGACACCGGGGCAACCTTTGACACTGTACCTTACAATCCACAGTGAATCCTTAGGCGCTATGCTTGCTCAAAAAAGTGAAGAGGATGGAAAAGAGCGTGCAATTTATTATTTGAGTAAGAAGTTTACCGCCTCTGAGATGAACTATTCTGAAATAGAAAGAACGTGCGCCGCACTAGTTTGGGTGCTACACAGGTTGAGGCAATACACTTTGCATTATCAGATATTGCTTGTAACAGAATGTGATCCCATCAAATATTTGCTCAATCAACCCGCTTTGGTTGGAAAACTGGCAAAATGGCAGATTCTCATCTCAGAATTCAATGTTCAATTCTTGTCTCAAAAATCGGTCAAAGGACGAGTAATTGCTGATGTCCTGGCCGAAAATCCTGGGAAAAATGAGGATCTGGGTCCGCTAGAGGATAGAGTCATGCCAATTGATGAGTATGTATGGACCATGTATTTTGATGGGGCCGTAAACTTATCAGGATCAGGTATCGGGGCCGTTTTAATATCCCCAGGCGGTCAACATTATCCAGTGGCTGCAAAATTGATATTTCCTTGCACGAACAATATCGCTAAATATGAAGCATGCATCCTCGGGTTACAAGCCGCTATCGAAATGGGAATAGCTCGACTTAAGGTGTTCGGGGATTCAACCCTCATTATTCTTCAGACCGTTGGTAAGTGGCAAACTAGGAATGCTAAGTTGCAGCCCTATCACGCCTATTTAGAGGAGTTAGTGGAAGAGTTTGAAGACATTTCGTTCGAATACTTGTCGAGGACTCAAAACCATTTTGCCGATGCTTTGGCTACTTTATCGGCAATGCTACGAGTGACAAGTGGGTTAAAAGTTGAACCTTTAAAGATAGAGGTTTTACAGAAACCAGCTTATTGCATGGCCACGACAGAAGAGTGTGACGGCAAGCCGTGGTATCATGATATCAAGGCATATCTTCAAACACAGGAATTTCCTGACAAAAGTACCGTATCTGACCAGAAGTATATCAGGAAAATGGCGTCGAAGTTCTTCTTGAGTGGAGAATGTCTATACAAGCGGTCCTATGATTCGGTCTTATTAAGGTGTGTTGATTCAACTGAGGCTGTTCATTTGATGTTAGAAGTACATTAGGGAGTATGCGGTCCCCACATGAATGGTCATATGCTAGCAAGGAAGATAATGAGGATGGGTTATTACTGGCTCACTTTAGAGAGTGATTGCATTCAACATGTCCGAAGTTGTCACAAATGCCAGATCCATGGTGACAAGATTAAAACTCCCCCGAATGAATTGCATCAGATGTCTGAACCATGGCCATTCTCTATGTGGGGCATTGATGTGATTGGCCCAATCAATCCTAAAGCGTCAAATGGACATCGGTTTATCCTAGTCACTATCGATTATTTTTCGAAGTGGATTGAAGCTATGTTCTATACATCAGTGACAGCACGGAATGTGGTGAAGTTCATTTTTCGAGACATCATTGCTCGATATGGTGCACCTGAGACCATAATTACTGATAATGGGTCAAATCTAAATAATAAATTGGTGGATGATCTGTTCAAGGAATTCAAGATCAAGCATCTGAATTCCTCTCCATATCGTCCGCAGATGAACGGAGCAGTCGAAGCAGCCAACAAGAATATCAAGAAAATTTTGGCTAAAACAGCTGAGAACTATCGTGATTGGCATGAGAGATTACCATTTGCACTTATGGCATATCGGACTTCTATCCGGACATCTACAGGGGCAACTCCATATTCTCTTGTGTACGGTATGGAAGCAGTCTTACCTGTTGAGGTTGAAATTCCTTCGTTACGTATTCTTTCACAGGTACAATTGTCAGAAGCAGATTGGATCCAGCAGAGATTAGACCAGTTGAACCTGATTGATGAGACAAGGCTTAGAGCTATATGTCATGGCCAGTGCTACCAACAACGAGTTGCTAAATCTTTCAACAAGAAAGTCAAGCCTCGACATTTTCAGGTAGGCGACCTTGTCCTGCGGAAATTATTGCCGATAGTTCCTCTTGCAGAAGGAAAATTTGCTCCAAATTATGGCGGCCCGTACATTGTGAAGAAAGTCCTTCCA
Source organism: Syzygium aromaticum (assembly GCA_024500025.1). NCBI lineage: Eukaryota > Viridiplantae > Streptophyta > Magnoliopsida > Myrtales > Myrtaceae > Syzygium > Syzygium aromaticum. The sequence goes on from CM044894.1 coordinate 2,254,084, forward strand.
GGAGGTGCTTTGATTTTGGCCGAGATGGATGGTCGTGTTTTTTCCAGTCCAGTTAATTCTGATTCTGTGAAGAAGTATTACACTTGATTTGTACTCCTTCTAACTTTATCTCAAATTGAATTTCATGAATAAATTCATGTTACTAAGCTTTGTTTGAGGAAAGCTTTTGATCTGGCAATCTATTTCTGTCCTAATGAAGTGATCATATTGCATGAGAGACTTCAAGATGACGAAAGGCAAGCCATTTCCGTACACGTCCTGAATAATAATCCCCAATGTGAGTTGAGTGAAAATTCCGTGCTGACAAGGTAAAGGATTATCTCACGAAAAGTATGACGACCAAAATGATAAGAGGCATTCATTTCCTCTATCTAAACACTACAGGTTATCACTTGCTTAACCCTTTGAACGGAGTTTCATTTGTTACCCCTGTCAGGAACAACCCCATACTGGGGCAATTTCTTAGAAAGTTCAAAATGGTTAGAATTTTCTTGCTTTCACTTGCATCAATCTTCAAGTATATTTATTGCATGCAAATTATGTGTTAGCTCGAGTGCTTTAGATATGACGAAGAGCATTTCTTTCGCTATCCTACACACTTTATCCGTTGCTTAGCCCATTTGAGCCTACAATTTCATTTCATAAGAACCCAATTGGTGATCATCCCTCACACTGGGGCAAGGTAAAAACCATTGCTATCTGCACAGCATATTCGGAGCGCCAATGAAGACCCTGAGGATCCAAATGTTAGTCATTCAGTCAAAACAAGCCAAAGTGTGGCTGGCCAATGTATGCATTATAGACAGTATGTGTCAAAGGTCAAAAAAAAAAAAAAAAAAAAAAAAAAAAAAAACTAGGGGGCATGAAAAGCAGTGTGCCTGATAAAAGCAAGGCCAATGCCAGTAAAAAATGATGAGAGAAAGAAAGGCTTTGGTGAAAACTGAGTCAATATGCAAGATCATTCTTCAGGGAAGAGACTATTTGAAGGTTCATTTGTGGAGCAATTGCTAGAAATAGATCAATGGTACCAGTAGCATGATTGGATGATCACCAATTTCCATGTTCATAATACCCCCTTTGATGGAAATAGGCCATTCATTTCAAGCCTACCCGAATCTACATTACAACCCTTACCGAAGTCTCTTCAGAATAGGGCACTTGAGTTAACGTAGAATTTCAAATGCTTATAAATGTTGCTCGAAGAAGTGCGAGCAAGATTTTTCTATTTCATTTTTTGCAGCATTCCTGACTTGTAAACCCGGAGCAACTGGTGATATCATTCTTTCAATAGCCTCGACTCGAAGAGTCCCTTTTGCTAAGCCATTGACCAAGCTTGCATTTCAGTCCTTATAAAGACCTCTCAGATTGGCCAAGTCATACTGATTTTGAGAATATCCGAACCCTTGTCAAGCACGACGAAAAGAGTTTGAGTGATTCTTATACCCACATCAAAGGTCGGGTCAAAAGCCTTTCATTAAGAGTGAGTGGAAAGTCCTTTCTGATCAAAGGTCTCTCATTTAATGTGATCAAATTGTCAAAAGGACGAAATGATTGTTCTTATTGATAAATTCCCCAGTGAAGCTTAGTAATGCTAATGTGATCAAATTGTCAGGAGGACGAAATTGTTGTTCTTATTGATAAATTCCTCAGTGAAGCTTGGTAATGCAAGCAGATTCTTGAAAAATGTTTTCTTTGCCCCTGCGCATGTGCTAGTTTAACCTTTTCTCAGGTAAAAAAAACAGGTGCATTGCAATTGGCTCTCCCATAACATAAGAAGAATTCAGGTACGTCTACTAATTATTCTTCATTGTTTCTCCCTCCGGAATAGGAGAAATTATCTCTTTCATATGTTTACCAAATGGAATAGGTGACATATCTCTGGGTGCTGCTAAGTGGAGTACGAAGCACACCCCATCTCTTGGTGTTGCCAAGTAGAGTACACGGCACACCCCATTTTATGTTGCCAAGTGGAGTACGCGGTAGCATAACACCCCATTTTATGTTCGCCAAGTGGAGTACGCGGCGGGATAGTTTCTCATTTTGTGTTGTTCAGTGAAATAGACAACGCACCCCATTTAAATGTTTGCCCAGTAGAACAGGCAGCATAGTTTCTCATTTCGTGTTCACCCAGTGGAATAGATAGCACAAAAAACCTCATGCTCGCCCAATGGAAGAGGTGACATGATCATTTTCGTGATTGCCTAGTGGTATAGGCAACACGTCCCATTCTTTCTTCATATCATGTGCTATTTCGCATCTGTAGGAAACTACAGGTAACAAATAGGCAATTCTGTACCTCGAGAACCTTACTTCCAGTGGACTAGAAGTTTGGAGTTCAAAGGAGTTAGCAGCATTATAAAGCATCCCCTCACTTGGACGCTTTTTGTGCGATCCGTATATAAGGCTCTTTCACCGCTCTACATAAGGTAAGAAGCCTTAGCATACGTTCCTTATTGTTTGCATATCACACATCATTGCATTTTTAAAAAAAAAATAAAAAAAAATCAAATCAAATCATTCATCATTTTGCATAGTTTAAATTTAGGTCTCAGTCTTTGAGCGAAACCTCTGCGAGCCTCCACTCAAAGAGGGGCAGCTGTTGACACCTAAATTTTAGCACATCATTTAGTGGTTAATTGCATAGAAAATTAGGGATTAAATTTTAATCCCTAAACAAAAATATTAAAATTGCATAACATATAGTTTAGGTTCATTTAGATTAATTGCCTTCCGCATTGGATCGGCAGTGACAAGCGAGCTTAAAATTCATCACGTGAATCGAGATCGGGCATCGAACGAGACTCGGTTCACTCGAAAAGCATGAGCCGAAAATCACACGCAAAAGGGCTTGGTTGTTTTAATTTGAGCTTAAATTAGCCCATTATGCTTAATTAAAGAAAAGCCCAAATTAATTCAGCTCACTTAGAATTAAATTAAAGCCTAAACCTAAGCCCGTTAAGACTAAAAAGCCCGGCTAATTGATCTAGGTTTTCATTATAAATACATGCTTATGGGGGTTTTAGAATTTTGAGAAGATAATTTGCAAGAGTGAAACACGTGAGGAAGAGAGTAGAGAGAAAAGAGAGTGGAGGCGCTCATATTGAAGCACGGCCACGAGGAGCACAAGAGAGAAAGTGGAAAGCAAGAGAGAGAGAGAAAGAAAAAAAGAAGAAAAAGTGTTTTGGTGTTCTGACATTGAAGAGACGAAAGGGGAGGCTTGACTTCACACAAAAAAAGAGAAGAGGACAGTGGAGAAGAAGACCCACGTGGGAAACAAAGAAAAGAAGAAAAAAAAATTTTTTTGCTGTGCTTGACGTTTGAAGACGCGCTAAGGGAATTCATGACTTCCATTCATGAAGTCAGTGTTCAAGCAATAAATTCTTGTGGTCAACGAGGGACACACACAAAGGAGCTTTGACAGACGGTGAGTATAGCTGCCCGCGCGCACATCACAGCAGTTCTCGTTCGTTGCTATGCTCGTTGCCCGCGCGCACATCGCAGCGCTTTCCCACCAAAATCCTCCGAAGTTGCTGCCATCCTTGACGTTCGTCGCCCTTCCGTGGTGAGTTGCTACTGTTCCGTGACTTCCGAAGACTGCTCGTCGCTGCTATCGTCTACCACCGCGTCGCCGCTCCCGACGTTGCCGCTCGCGACGCCGCACCGCCGCTCGCGACACATCGCCGGTCATCCGATCCGCAATCCCAATTCACTGCAAATTCAAATTTAGAAAGAAATCTGCAAATCAGGTAAATATCTCATCCGAATCAATTTGGATATTTTATTGCCTATTCCATGATTATCTTATCTAATTTTGCCTATTTGAACAATAGACACTATTTTAATTAGGATTTATTATTATTATTATTTTTATTCTTTGGGAAATCTTGGATGTGTATTACTTGCTAAATTTGAATAGAATTTGAAATTTTCAAAATCTTTTGAATATATCCAAGATACTTGATATATCAAAATTTTTTCAAGTTGTGATCGATTAGGAAAATTTCCTAATCCGCAACCGCACACATGGAAATAAATCTATCTATCAGGCTTTAGATAGAGTTATTTCCATAGCGGGTATTTTGAATTTTAAGATCGATCTGTCAGGCTTCAGATCGAAACTTAATTCAAAAGATTTAGCGGTTATATTTTTTTTACTTGATTTTAATTTCGAATTTTGATTTAAAAAAAAATACCAAAAGATCACTCTAGAATAGGTTAATTTCTTTAGTTTAAAATTGCGTGTCTAGATAATTGGCATTTTTAATTCCGAATTTTATTTAAAAAAATACAAAAAAATAAATAATATGCCCGTTATTAGAAATAGGTCACGTCGTCGCATGACATATAATTTGCATGTTAGGTTGTACTAATCGCATGTCAATTTTTGCACGTCATTACATATATGTTAGTTTTCATTTAAATAAGTGAAAATAAAAATTTCTGCACCTTTAAACTCTAAGTCGGGATTTATCAAAATTGCCAAATTGGGTATTTTTCTTGAAATTGGTACCGAAAGGGCGTTAGGGAATCTAGCGTAACCAAGTCCCCGAATTCATAATTTCTGGTTCGTAGAAATAAAATAGTACTCCCGCTATTTTATTTAGGTTTATAATCAACCTACCTTAAATGATTAGTGGCGACTCCTATTGAAAATATTTGCATGCTCATAATCGGACCTAAGTTGCGATTTGGTAGAGTTTGGGAGAACTCGAGTTAGGTTAGTTAATTTAATTGATCTAGTAATCCATTAGCCTAAGATCGAAAACACGATTTTTTTAGGTCGCGACATCCATTTACAAACAAAATACACGAACCCAAAATACATACAACAGAAGCGGACCACGGCCACCACACTGATCAAAAAGGAGAGAGGTGGCTAATGAGGACTAAATATCAAAAAGTGTCAGTCCTCACTCTACTAGGAAGGGGATCTATCCTAGAGCTCCTAGTCAGGGTCTGAGTTCGACGCATCCGACGAACTCTCGGATATCTCCTGATCCTCGTCGTAACTGGCTGCCTCAGACTCGGTCTCCATCTCCGGGTCTTCATCAATCTCCATCGGCTCCTTGACCTCCACATCCATCGGCTCCGGGGCCGGATCGACGATCTCAGGCTCAAAGTCCACTCCTCCCAGCTCTTCGTCCTCCTCTTCTAACTCTGGTCCCTCATCTATCTCCCAACTCACCTCCATATCAGAATCGGGATCAATTATGTTCCCATTAGAACACTGCGGGTCTAACTGGTCCTCCCCGGTAAACGGAATGTCCTTAGAATGGAGGGGTCCGTACTCCTCCTCGAACCGGTCTCTGAAGCACCAAGCGACATACTCGTGCGTCTCATAATAGGTGGTCCCTACATCTATCCAGACTAAGGTATAGTGTCTTAAAAACATCTCCCAATTCCTTATGGGGTGAACCGACATAGTGTGCTCGAGATGTTGAGAGATCCCATGTCGCACCGGGGCATCCAGCTCCTGCGGCATCGTCAAGGTCTGGAGTCTGAAAGGTTGGGTTTTTCAATTGTGAAACAAATTTCAGCAAGTAAAACCCACTAAACCTAAACTAGGCTAACATGCACCTCCTAACAGGAATAAAACGCACCCAAATAAACAACCATAAACTTAGGCCCTCGGGCCCAGATCGTACTTACCATGACCCTGCAGGTTAAACAATTTAAGATAATAATCAAGCACATCCTCGGGCATACGTGGTCACACGTGCGTCATACGCATGCTCAAGCTCATAAATGCCTAGTTCACATTCCCATCACCGAGTTTCACACGTATTCATACTCGTCCATGCATTCTTATGTATGCCAATGCATTAATGTGGTACAAGCGCGCGTATTTGGATTATAAGATTGAACCGCTTGGACATGTCCCATACCATGCCCAGCAATTCCACCACATAATCTAATACTCAACATATTTACTCATTATCTAATCTTTCCACAGCCCACTGGCCCAATAAACAACACTTCGTGGCCAGCGTAAAAACGCCCCCGGCCCAGTGTCTCTAACCCGCATTAAACGCATCAGGCGCAACACCGATCTCCTACGAACCAAGCCTGCTACAAAGTGCATGAGACTGGTTGTCTTCCGGATACACCGGGTATCGTCTTGCTACAAAGTGCATGAAGACGGAATCGATCCGAAAGTCACGACCCGAAGGCCTTAAGTGATCACACGGCACACTTGCCCAATTTTTATCTAAACCCGACGTCAAGTGCATCGGGCAATTATAGGTGATCACATGCTCATGGCAGATTCGCATTCTCGCATAATTTTCATCACATGCCTCACACTTGGCACACGCGTAATGCGCAACCATGAATGCTCATGCTCGGGCAATATGTAATACTCACGAGCACAATCATTACAATTCAATAAATTCAAGCTCATCACGTTAAAACATGCTCAATTGCCCAAGTCACACTCCGCACAAAGTCAATTACACGATCACGCGACATGGCGAGGACCAAATAGGCACCATAACATACGTTTCAATCAATTCGAGCATTAAAACCATCCAATCAATTACCCGGGCCATCCTAACGTCTCAATCGAGCTAATCCGGCAACAAATCAACATTTAATCCCTTGATTCCTCATATGGACAGCCACTACTAACCCTCGTTTCGGCCCCCAATTCTCTTCAAATACTCCTCAATCAACCGATAACGTCATCCCGTCACTTTTCGATCAAATAACATTTCATAATCCGTCATAATTACACTACTTAATCACTAACTACAACTAATCCCGATCTAAAGGGTATTATCGTCCTAATTAGGGTTTAGAGGGTATTACTTACTTAAACTCGGGTTTACGACGACGAGGAACGGCAGCCAACTATCGGTGAACGGTAAATCGGCAACGGATTCCCGAGGAACGGCGACTCACGAACGGCGGCGGCGGCTCATGGCTCACGGCCTCCAAACGGCCAAGGGAGAGAAGAAGGGTCGGTGAGGTGGCGGCTGAGATGAGGACGGGTGGACAACGGCACTTCCGGGCGGACGACGCAACCGGCACGAGCGGACAACACGGCGGTGGACGGCTCGGCTTCAATGACCGAGCGGCTGCGAGGAGAGAGAGAGAGCACGGAACGAGAGAGACGGAGAGAGGGAAGTGGCGGCGGGATGGTGAGGTGGCGGTGAATGGTGGCGTCACGGCGGCGGCAAGGCGTGGCCGGCGTTGGTGGGACGGCGGCGGTGGATGGCGTAAGGGACGGCAAGGGGAAGGGGTAGCCGGTGAAATGGAGAGGGAGAGAGAGATGAGTGGCTTGGCTTGGTGAGAAAGAAAAGTGAGAAGAGAGAGAAGAGACGATGGGCTTATAGTGGGGTTGGTGGGAGTTGGTGACACTTATCAACATCCTATGCAACTAGACTAACCTACCCTTGATCCAATGGCTAACAATCACTCAAGACTAATAATTGATGGGCAACAAAGTCATTACTCACTCCACTAACTCTTGTCCAATTATCCATAAAAACTAATAAACAACTCACCACTAAAATCCCAAAATTCGGAACACTATTCTAGGCTTAGGGGCAAAGTCGTCTTTTATCCGATTTCGGGCCGAAATTTCATTTTTCGACCAGACTAACCCCCTATATAAATGGTCAACCCAAATTGATGTTGTCCTTGCGAAACTAAACTAGTAAACCCTCGAAAATCAACCTTGAAGTCCGGATCAAATTCCACGATCAAACTTGTTAAATTTCAATTCTAGAATCTCTTACTAACGGGCAGCTGTTTAGGGGCTACGCGTATTGACCTAAGGTTATCTAAGTTGTGACGGCCTCGATTATCGGGAGAACGAGAGGAATTATCGCTAGTTCCGGAGATAACGATCGTTCGGTTTAAGTTCGGGACCGGTCGGCCACGTGCACTTTCGGTCTTACAGAATCACCTGTTATCCGATTGTACATCGTTGGTCTCGGCCAAACCAAGTTCGTTACCTTCCGAAGATCGATCTACTTGGCCCAAAATATTTCCTTGTCGTTTCTCGAAATCGATGTCCAATTCACGATCGGGTCTTTGGTCCACGTACCGTTATCCTAGTTAGCCATTCCCATCTTGTCAGTATCCCATGAGTGATCAGCTCCGGGCGAGACTTACGAAAATGAAATAATAGAATATACTCGTTTTATTGATTTCCAGAAATTGAGTCGAAATTCGGGATGTTACAATAATGGTCCAAGTTTCTCTTACCTTATGTCTAATTTTCTCAAATATACTCATTTTAAATAAACCCATTAGGCATTTCTTATTTTTTTATCTACTATCATTGAGCCATCCACTTCCACTAAGGCAATGCAACACCAGGAATGGAGAGACGCCGTGCAGGCTGAGATCAAAGCTCTTTCTTAGAATCATACATGGTCCCTCGTACCACTTCCACCTGGCAAGAAGACCATAGGCTCCAAGTGGGTCTATAAAATTAAACGAAAATCTAATGGCAATATCGAACGATAAAAGGCTCGCTTAGTCGCCTAAGGCTATACTTGAGTTGAAGGGAATAACTATCATGATACCTTTGCACTTATTGCCAAATTGGTTACGGTTCGTGTACTCTTACCAGTTGCCATAGCTAAGACCTCTTAAACAAATGGACATTAACAACGCCTTCTTACATGGCGTCTTGGATGAGGAAGTTTATATGAAACCTCCCTTTGGTTTTCGGCATAAGGGGGAGAATCTTGTGTGTTGATTCACAAATCTCTATATGGCTTGAAACAAGCATCTTGTCACTGATATTGCAAGTTTTCTACTGCCTTATGTGACTTTGGTTTCACACATTCTTAGTCCGATCATTCCCTCTTTGTCTTGCTCAATGCAATTACTCTATTTTTGTGGTACTATACGTCGATGATATAGTCATTACTGGTATTAATGCTTCTTTGATTGATTCATTGAAGACTATGTTGCACAATCAATTTCACATTAAGGACCTCAAGCCCTCTAAAATATATTTTGGGTATTGAGGTGGCTCAATCCCGGTATGGTTTTTATTTATGCCAGCGAAAATATATCCTTGATATTCTTGTGGTTCTAGTGGAGTCTAGTGCACTAATACTCCTATGGAACATAATATAAAATTGAGCACTGATATAGGCACTCTATTGGAGGATTTGTCTATCTATCGATGCTTGATTGACCGATTCATTTATTTGACTAGTACAAGGCCGGGCATTACTTATAGCATCATCATCTGGAGTCAATCTATGCATGGACCATGCCAACCACATTTACATGCAGCACACCGTCCTCTACGGTATCTGAATGCTACTGTAAGCCAAGGGCTCTTTTACCTAGCTAAAAACGAACTCCAACTCACGGCTAGTTGCCTCATGACTTGCCTTTCAACAATTAGGTATTGCATTTTATTGGATGCTAGCCCAATTTCTTGGAAAATCAAGAAACAAGGCACAGTCTCACACTCTTTTGCTGAAGCAGAATATTGTGAAATGGTAGTAACTACATGCGAAATTTCCTGGTTATCATACTTTTTACAAGATATTGGCATGCCTCTCCAAGCCCAGGTTTTCTTATACTATGATAACTAGGTTGCCCTCCACATTTCTGCCAACCCACTATTCCACGAGCAAACAAAACACATTAAAATTGATTGCCATCTCGTTCGTGAAAAATAACAAGCCGACCTCATTACTCCATTGAAGATTAGTACAGAGTTACAACTAGCTAACGTGTTTACAAAACCGCTAAGCTAGGTTTAGTACATGCGGCTACTATCCAAGTTGGGCGTCTGTAACTTACAGGCACCAACTTGAGGGGGAGTCTTAGCATGATCATATGCCACCATGGCATCCTCATCCCATGAGTTGTTTTATTTTATCTTTTAGTTGTACTTACCATAGCTGTAGGAGTATTTAGGAAATATAGTTGTGAATGGCGTATAAACATGTACATTTAGAATACAAGAAATAAGGAATCGATTCACATTGGATCTTCCATTCCGTGTCCTTTCTCACAATGACATATTCAATCACACAATTCGGTGTAGCTCATTGCCAATCTATCACAATATTCTTTTTTGAAGGTAACGAGCCTATCCTCTCTTCTCTAGTCTTGGGCTCAATTGAAACCGTGCTCAAGGAGGACTCGAAATTCTTTGAACAATGCAGAGTCAAATTTGTCGGGAAACTCTTTATTGTTGAATCAGGGTATTCCAGAAGAGTATTCTTCTAGCTCGATAACAATCAAGGGGGCAAGTGTCAAGCCCCATACATAGTCTTACGATTTTACGGAGACCTATATTTTTGGTAGATAAAAAAAATTATTGATACTACAAAAAATCCCAAATTGCTTCATTTATGACAAATTTATTCAAAACTAATTTTTTTACTACAAAAAATCTCAAATTGGCACACTTGTGACAATTTTATCATTTGTTATTTCCATTAAATTTTACCATCAAATTCTTAATTGCATGACACATGACAGTCAATAGATATACCGGTTTGGGGTTTTACCCTTCGTTTGTCACGGGTGTATCAGTTTATGATTTTTTATGGTATGAATCCAATTTAATAGAAAGTAAATTTGTCATAATTATATCAATTTGGGGTTTTTAATAGTCAAAAAATTAGTTTATGGTAAATTTATCACAAATGTATCAGAATAGAGTTTTTGATAATTAAAAAATTAGATTGAGGCGAATTTGTTATATATGTACCAGTTTAAGGTTTTTTGTGATATTAACTTAAAAAAAAATGATACAAAGCAAGGCGACGAGTAAGATATATACCATATGGGGCAATCCCTATAGTGGAAATCTACCCAGGTAAAATTACTTTGTGGGGAGGTTCGTTCGATATCCATACATCGGCAGTAGTCGAACAAGTGGGGAACAGCCATTTAGGTCGAAAGTCATAGTCCCCGTACCTAAACTCAATAAAATTTTGATAACTATGCCCATGTGCGGAGCCACGGCATCCGGACCCCCTCATTAATGACTCTCCACCGGTACGCTGCATGGCGACCAATACCAGAAGCCTGCAACGAACTGTCGACATCCGCTCTCCTGCCCAGACACTCACCCTTCTGCCGGATGATGGGTAGGTCCTCCCAGCCGCGTGATTTCAACATAATTCCCTTTCAACTTTATTCACATTGAATCAAATTCACATTATACCTTGTGTTGGTAAACGTGCTTCCTCTCTGGCCTTGCCTTTGTTTCCTTTCCAATAAATATAAATGGGGTTTCGAACTCACCCAAATTAACGCAATCAATTAGGGCAATAGAAAATTTTCTATTCGGGAAGCGCTTATATATTTTATGTCATAGGATATTTGACCTTTCGACTTGATAGATCCTTGATGGTGCACTCAATTGCCCTCATGTGCTTTAAATGAGCTTTTACTTACCTGTTGACATGCTAGTCTTGAAACTTATTCTAACTTATTCAAGCAATTATCTAATTCCTTGTGGCTGCATTTGCTAATGTGGATTAAGGGCCCGTTTGGTTCGGCTTTGGGAGAATGCATTTGGGAAAATGCAAATACCTTTGGACTAAAGGGGTTTTTGAAAATGCAAGTAGTGTTTGGTAAGTATTTTTTAAAATCAACTTGGGCTAAAAGACTTTTGCTAATTAAAAAAAAAAAAAAAGTTCAAAACGACAGCCGCCGCCGCCGGCCAGATCTAGTTGCCGGCCAACCGCCGATGGCCAGATCTGGTCGTCGGCGACCACCGCCTGGGGGTCGCGCGACCCCGGCGACCGCCGCCCGGGGTCGCCGGACCTCGGGCATCGCCTGGGTCGCGCGACCCAGGCAACGCTTGGCCTGGGTTGGGCTACGCCGGCGACGCCCGAGGTCCGGCGACCCCGGGCCTCGCCGGGGTCGCGCGACCCTTGGGCGACCGCCACCCGGGGTCGCCGGACCTCGGGCGTCGCCTGGGTCACGCGACCCAGGCAACGCTTGGCCTAGGTCGCGTGACACCCGAGGTCCGGCAACCCCAGGCGGCGGTCGCCGAGGTCGCGCGACCCCCAGGCGGTGGTCGCCGGGGTCGGGCTAGCCCTCAGGCGGCAAGAGTCGGGCCTCGGTCTACTGTTCATAAACAGTGCAAGTTGCATTCCGAAAATGCAACTTCCCAAAATACATCTAAAGGAGCATTGGCCAAAGGTCTCTTGGGGAGCATTGGAAATGCAATTGCATCTCCTCAAAGTGAGTAAAAAAATTTGCCAAACGCCATTTACATTTAACCAAGGGATTTTAGAACCCAAATAAGCATTGCAAATGCTGAACCAAACGGGACCTAAGTTAGGATAGCATTGGGAATGCACTGCAGAAGTCCCAATACCTACACCTAAGAAGATAGCCAAGAGTGAGTGCAATTCCGAGCCCATCAACATGGTTGATTGGACTTACCTTCATTTAAAAATTTAAGCAAATGAGTTATGAATCAACAATGATATATTAACTACTCCATACCATACTAATTCCTCAACAAACTTTCTGAATGTGCATCTCAAGATAGTATAACAAATTATCTTATCAAGTATTTAGAAACATCGTACGGATGGGATAACCCCGAATATGTTTAGATTTGGAAGAGGGGATGGGATAGATCTAGATTGTATAAAAGAAAATTAAAATATAACCTTACAGAGCAAGAAAAACAAGTTGTTCCTCTTTGTTTCGCCGAAAAATGTCCCAATCGATGAAATATCTTTTACCCAAATTGGTTCTTTGATTTTAATAAAAAGGAGATGGGTTTTGTGACGATTTCAAATAAGAGTCTCAATGAATCGAAAGGATCAAATATGCTTCATCAGAATTTAATCAATGACGAAGTATAAAACACTTTATCGGAATTTAATTGATGAGAAAGTGTGATGATAAAGTTACCTCGGAATATAATTGACGATAAATATATCAAAGTATGGGAATTGAAAGATATTTAAATTGCAGAATGGATAAATTGCGAAAAGTAATCATAAAAATAAAGAAAGTTGAGTAATTTAATCAATTGAGAGCCACTTTATAGCTGACAATCGCCGATTACATAAGCGGTTACAACTTTGGAATTCAAATAAATAAAAAACCTCCTGATGGAGGTTACACATGACGGTCACTAAATTTGAAAGAATAAATAACTCCTTAATATTTTCAGTGCTTACTTGAAGTTACTTCACGAACACTTATCCAAAAGTAGCTACACAAATCCTAAATCAATGGATATAGATATAACCATCGAAGGGTTATCTTTGTGTCGATTGCTCGCTTTCACTGTCGAGTTGTCAATTCCTTTCAAGTTATCGATGATTTTGTTTATAAATGATCAAACTCTGCTATCATTGATAAAGTCTATTACTTGTTGAAAATAACCAAAAGTTTGTCATTATTTTGTGTAAACAATTTTAGCCAAAGCTTACTGAAAATTAGCCATGCCTTTTTCCAATGGAGCTATGCGTGACTAGTGAGAGCTAGAAATTTCATGGGAAACTATTTGATTATCCGATAGCAAGAATACTCAAGATGGGTTGCCAAAGGTCAAAAATGCGAAATGCAATCATCGACAGAGTGATAGGACATGTTGGTCCAACAGGTCACAGATAAGAATTCGTTGTCTGATCATGTACTTGAGGAATCGATAAGATCGATGATATCTGCAAAACGAGAAGAAGAAGTTGATCTTGGGCAAAGAGCGATGGCATCTACGAATCTGGAGAGGGATTTCACTGGGTAAAAGTCCTAGTGGGTGGATCAACCAATTTAAACAAAAGCATCGTTGCCGTGGAGCTGATTTGACCCTCCTCATCAGCGACCCCGCCTTGCTCCTGGGCGTGGCTGTGGTCCTAGCGTTACTCCACTCAGTAATAATCTTGCAAGACTTCCTGCCTACGCTACCTCGTTCACGGCGACGATAACCTGTAACGCGAGTATCTTGGGGGAGGAGGCCAACCTCTTCAGGAGCGAGGTGAAGATGGCGATGTAGAGGTTGCAGATCGATTTGGACCTCGGTCACTCTGAGGAAATGCAAGTGGTCGCCTGAAATTCCCTGCCCCCTCTTTTCTGTCGTGATCTGGTATCTACGAATCTGCTTGTCCGTGCAGAGGCGATGCTGGTGGTCACCGTCTTTGATCGAGGCCATCGGTGCAACGGTCATGGCCACAATCCCTAGATCTAGGGCTTTTCCATTTTAGTTTTTTAGTTTAATGAATTTTACAATTTTCAGTTTTTTTAATTTAGTATAATTTATTTTATTTAATATTTTTATCCTCAAGTATTCCAAACATCTGATAAGGTTAAATATGTCCACATTTACTATTCGGGGAAGTTTAATATATCATTGGGAAAACCCTTATTTTCTCAAAAGAAAGTCCAAAGTAGACCTTATTTCAAATAAGGAACTAAAGTAATTATGTCGGTCTCAAAAAAGGATTTGACCTCGCTGGCCGATCAAATCTATTGGATGGTAAAGGGCATTTTTCTCAAAGACAATTTTTTTTTTCTTTTCATCCTTGTTCATGATCTTCTTCGTTAGAATAAGGAAGAAGATGAACAGGTAATAATACGAATGCCATCTTGTTTGGCTAAGATGAAATGCCTTTTCTTTTTGTCTATCGACCTTGATGACCATTTTAACAGCTTAGACGATGTTTTCATTTCAAAATCATCTACCTAGTTCACAAGGGAACGACTCTCAATGGCCACTCTCTCGCTGAATTGAACAAAAAATTTGCCCCGAATTATAGGGTTCTTCATGCTCTCTCCCTCTAAAAATCTTTATACGTGTTTAATCTATCTCTATCGGTTCCTCCATGTTCTCTTGTGGCCAATGCGCTCTCTCTCTCTCTAATGGTCGATTTGTTGGTTGAGTCATTGTTAAAGCTCTATTTGAAAATCATGTGCCTAACTCCACAAGGGAATGACTCTCTCTCTCTACCTCTCTTTCGTTGATTTGAACAAAAATTTACCCCAAATTCTTGGGTTGTCATGCTCTCTCCCTCTGAAACTCTCAATTCATTTTTTCCTCTACATTCTCTAGTGATCTATGCTCTTTTCATCGATTTGGGTGAGGCCGCCTTGCCCACATCTAGGCAAGGTTGGCCACGATGGCCTCACCTAGATCTAAGCGAGGGTGGGCAAGGGCTGCCACCCTCACTAGTGATCGACAAGGGCTTCACAGCCCTCGCCCAATGGCTAGCAAGCTTTGGTAACCATCGCTGGCCATAATAATAAAAAAAAAAAAAAAAAAAAAAACCCGGCAGTGAAGAATGTAGATGTGGGGAAGAAAATAAAAGCAAAAAAAATAAAATATAGAAATCATTGAGTTTCTGCATTCAATATATATATATATAGTAAGGAGCATGAAAACGTATATTGAATTTGTCAATGAAAATTTCTTTTCTTTTGGTTGCATTTTGCCCAGACCTTGTGAAGAATTCAACTTTGAGTAGTTGATCCATTCTTTTGTTCATGTAACATGAAGCTTAGTCCTTATCTGATCTTTAAGGCAAAGAAGATGACGAATAGGGAAGAAAAAAAAGAAAAAAAAAAATTATCTTTGGACGAAAATGCCTTTACCGGCCGAAAAATTTGGTCAACCGACGAGATCAGACCCTCATTTGAAATAAAATTCACTTTGGACCTTCTTTTGGGAAAATAATGACACTTTAGGTCATTATTTGGAAATTTTCCTATATCTTTATTCTATTCTATCTTAATTTTTATCCTAACGACTAAGCATAGCCTAGGAGTTTCGGGCCTTTAGGCGATGCTGGTGGTTGCCTGAAATTCCTCCGCCCCCTCTTTCTGTCGTGATCTCAAATCTACGAACCTGCATCTCCGTGCAGAGGGAATGCTGGTGGTTTTTTTTCGCTAAATCAGGGAATGCTAGTGGTTACCGTCTTTGATTGAGGCCCTCAGTGCGGCAGCGGTGGTCACAATCCCTAGATCTAGGGTTTTTCCATTTTAGTTTTTCAATTGAATTGAATTTTATAATTATCAGTTGTCTAACTTCATTGAATTTCTTTTTTTTTGATATTCAATCTTATCCTCAAGTGTTCCAAACACTTGATAAGATTAAATATATCCACATTTACTATCCAAGAGAGTTTTTTTTATATATCTTTGGGAAAATTCTAAATAATGAGTTGAAATGTCCTAATTTTCTCAAAAGATGGTTAAAAGTGGATTTTATTTCAAATGAGAACCTAAAGTGGTCATGATAGTCTCAAAGAATGACCTGGCCTTGCTAGTCGGCCAAATCTTCCAGCTAGTAAAAGGGAATTTTCGTCTAAGACAATTTTTATTTTATTTTGTTTTCTTCCTTGTTCATCATCTTCTTCGTCCAGGAACACTTGTTTCGCTGAGATGAAATGCCTTTTCTTTTTGTCTATCGACCTCAACGACCAACTTTACAGTTAAAAGTGTTTTCATTTCAAAATCATACCTGGCTTCATAAGGGAACGGCTCTCAATGGCCTCTCTCTTGCTAAATTGAACAAAAAAATTGCCCCAAATTCTAGGGTTCTTCATGCTCTCTCCCTCTGAAAATCTCTAGTCGTGTTTGCTCTCTCTCTATCAGTTCCTCTATCTTATCTTTTGGTCGATGCTCTCTCTCTCTCTGAAGGTCGATTTGTTGGTCAAGTCGTTGCTGAAGCTCTATTTGAAAATCATGTGCCTATCTTCGTAGGAGAACGACTCTCTCTCGCCCTCTCTTTCGTTGATTTGAACAAAAAATTTGCCTTAAATTCTTGGGTTAGCATGCTCTCTCCTGGTGAAAATCTCAATTCATGTTTACTCTCTTTCTTCATTGGTTCCTCCACATTCTTTAGTGGTCGATGCTCTCTTTATTGGTCTGGGTGAGGCCAGTCTTGACATGATCTTGAGCGAGGTCGCCTTGCCCAGACTAGGGCAAGGCCGCAGTCACGATGACCTCTCCCAGATTTGGGCGAGGCTAGGGCGAGGGCTATGACCCTCGGCATTGGCCGGCAAGCTTCGGCGACCCTCACTGACCAAAATAAAAAAAAAAAATGAAAAGAAGGAAAAGAGAAGACCCGACGGTAAAGAAATGTAGAAGTGGGGATGTAAAATAAAAGGGAGAAAAATAAAAAATACACAAACAGAAACCAGCGAGTTTCTGCATTCGAGAAATGTTGGCGGGAGCATGAAAACCATATTGAATTTGTCAATGAAAATTTCTTTTTGTTGCATTTTTCCCAGTCCTTGTGCAGAATTCAACTTTGAGTAGTTTATAACATGATGCTTAGTCCTTACTTAATCTTTAAGGCAAAGCAGATGACGAACAACGAAGAAAAGAAAGAAAAATAAAAACAAAAAATTGTCTTTGGACGAAAATGCCCTTTACCAGCCATAAGAGTTGATCGATCAGCGTCTTTCTTTGAGATTAATATGGCTATTTCATGCTCTTATTTGATATAAAGATCACTTTGGATTATTTTTTGAGAAAATAAGGGCACTTTTGACCCTTATTTGGAATTTTATCCATATCTTTATTCTATTTTATCTTAATTCTTATCCTAATGACTAAGCATAGCCTAGGAGTTTTGGGACACCTAATAAGGGGAAAATTTGATTTGTAAGAGCACTCATAAGACATATAAGGAAAAAAAAAACAACACACTGAAAATTAAACATTTCCTTATTTGATTACTTCGATAAGTTCCTCAATCTCACTATTTAATAAAATTATAATGCAACAAATCCTCACATTAGTTTATGGTGCTTCGGACGTTCCGTTTCCACAAAATAAATTCCACAAAACTTGTCCACTTTGCTTCACAAGTGCAGAAAAATTAGCTCACTAAGGGCATGAATGATAATCATTTTGTTTCCTTATTTTTTTATTTTTTTTGTTCCCGAAAATAGATTTGAAGCAAAAATCTGTTTGTTAAAATAATTCAAATTTTCTATTTCTGGGAAAAATTTTTAGTCAAGAAACATGTTTAAAACAGAAATAAGAAGTTAAAATTTTTTATTTTTTTTTTATTTTCGAAAGAAAAAACAGAAATAATAACTTTTTTTATTGCTTGCCCTCTTCGGCCGGCTGTCTCCCACCGTTCGCCGCTAGTTGTCCCCCGCTGCCCACCGCTAGCCGTCTCCCATCGCTTGTCTACGACGTCCGTACACCGCCACCAATCGTCCTCCATTGCCCCTTGCCAGCCTACTGCCGCCGTCAGTCATTGCTACTCGCCCACCACTAGCTCGCCGGCCGCCTATAGCTGTCCACTGCCGCTCATCCGCTAACTATTGGGAGTAGAAATTTAATAATAATCTTTCAAATGAATTTCTATTATAAGAACATAAATTTTATGTAGTTATCAAACGCTTTTCTTTACTTATAAACTTGTTTGGAGAATAAAAATAGATTTCTATTTCTAGCCGGAAATAGAGCTGGAGAGGACAAATTTTATTATTCACGCCCTAAGTCTAAGCCGATCCCACCACCGGCCCCTCCCGCACTTCCCTCGCAAAAATATCAAGATCATCTGTGAAATTAGCCTTCATTAGGCTGATAATGATGCTCATAAAGTAGCCGCCGGGCAGGTTGCAGCGTGGACCTTTTCTCTTTGGTATTCAATGGGGGAACAGAAGCATTGGGGCCAAGCTAAATAAAAAGTTGGCGGACCGAGGGAGGTGTCATCTCCTGTCCCTGTTCCCGCGTTAAATGCTACTGCAACTTTTGACCTCACAGCTTTGGGTGGTGCCGTGGCTCTCTTCATTTTGTGCTCAGTGTTGGCTATGGATTGGACCCATGCCTTCTGCAATTACAGGTTGCCGCCTTGTTGGCATCGCTCGCGCAACCCTAGCTGCAGATCGCCATGTCCTCGCGCATCGGGTATTTTGGCTCTATGAGAAGTGGTCACGCTTTCTTAATGCTTTCAAATCATTATTCCTGAGGTACGCCATCGGTACGCCCTCGTCGTGTTTCAGATTACGGTTCGATGCTCCAAGGGCATTGCTCCCGTATCTCGCTTTTTTAATGCTTTCAAGTCATTATTCCATAGGTACACCATCGGGACACCCTCGTCGTGTTCGAGATTGCGGGTCGATGCTCGGCCCATCACATGTATATAGCTAAAACCTCGCGATTCGGTTGTTGATCGGAAACGGTTCTAGGGGAGTATGTCATAGGATCTCGCCCATAAGGCAAGCTCGGATTTCGCATTGCATTTCAAGATTAAAATGCACAATTTGAGGTTGCTACGTTTCCCCCGTAAGATCTTTCAAATGTTTTATGGACCGTTGCCAATTATTTTATGAAAATTAATCTATCGGATGAGGGCATGATACTTCATCTCACGAGTAAATTAAATTTTTGCTTGAGACTAAAACATTAAAATACATTAAACATGATCAAGAAATGTCAAGATTTTCATTTTACGCTCATTTAAGTGCCAAAACTTTTTGAGTAATCATTTAAGTGTCACATCAGTGAAAAAATGACCATTTAAGTATTTTTGGTAATTCGTCCAATGTGATTTTTTTTTAATGAAACTTTAATTCCAACGTGGCTTTTTAAAAAAAAATTGAACTCCAACATGGACAAGCGACACGATAACGTAGCAAATTATTTATTTAACTCACCAATTTGCCTTCTCTTCTCCTACTTTTTCTTCTTGGTCTTCATATTCATCTCCGAAAAAATGTTCTTTCCTCTGAAGCAAAGGTTAGGGTTCCTAGGAAATAAGGTGGGCAACGAACATCGCCTTCTCAGCTTCTTTCGTCTGTAGTCGTCTTCTTTTCTGCCCTAATTCCTGAACTTAGGGTTGGGGTATGAAGAAGAACATTGCCATTTAGCCCTCAGTTCCTTAATCGGGGGCAAATAAATGTGTTAAACGTCGCCATTTAGCATCAATTATGCTGACTCACTTTGCCGGCGTTAAAAATTCCCACGTCGGATTTTTCAGCCACACAAATCGGCGATGGTAAAGTGGCATTTATATGATTGCTCAAAAAGTTTTGACACTGAAGTGGGCGTGGTACGAAAGTTTTAGCATTTCTATTGTCTCACGGGGTAAAGAGGTGCATATGCACTTGGGATTTCATACTCAGTTATCGAGTCCTATCTTTTTCTCATAAAATTATATCTATATATGGAGGTCAAGAAAAGCCATCGCTTGTCTATATGTTGACGGTTGCACTTCTCGGATGACCCCGTCGCTTGAGAGTTGAGCCTCTTAGCCCTCTGGTTACCTCGTCTTTCTTTCTAGTTTTATGGGGGATCGACGACCGTGCCGGCTCTCGAGACCGCCGTCATGGTGGTCGTCATCGACGCGACACTCCGTGAAGGCGGTCATCCTTGCGATGGAGATCCAAATCTCTACCATTCTCCCTCTGTGTCTTGTCGCGGACGGATGTCACGACGGGTAGTGGTCGCCAATCGCCATTAAATGGGCAAGGCCACCGCTGCGAAAGTGAACCTGCAACCACCGCGTCGCTCTCAGTTTTTTTGTTTACTGTTTTTAAGTAACTTGCTTGAGTTTCTCATCTGTATATGAAGATTCGCCTTAATGTCTGGCGCTTTTTATAAATAAAAGGTCGGATATAATAATTCAATCATATTTTTCATCATTATTTTATCCTATTCTAATCCTTGAGCATATGGACATGCAGAGGCCACATACTGATCAGCATGGCAGATTGACAATAACCTAAGGAAAAGCAAAATCTTTGAATTCTTCACACCCTCGAACGGTTGTGTCAAGCTCTCTCATCAATTTTCTTCAATTTTGTTTTCAATAATTCAAAGTCACAAACGTAGAGACCCAACTACTTGAGATTCTATGAACCATCCCCGTGAGATCAATGAATCAGTTAAGACCGGATCTTTAGTTTGCACAGGCGATCTTAACAATTTGTATGTAATCGATGGGATATGCATAAATGACCATTTAATTTTTCAGCTAGAAATCCGTTGCCGCCGCCCGCTCTACCAATTTGGAGCTACCACCTAATGCTTTTTCCTCTGTTGTTGTAAGAGCTTCTTTTTTTCCATTTCTTGTCTTATCCTAAGTTTTGAAAACCCTAAATTCACCATTTCCTAGACGGTGACCAGTCATTAATCAGTTGCTTCTACAATTTTGCTTCTGTCTCTTCCTTGGGCGTGCATGTGTTTATTGTTCGTTTGACTCTGCAACTCCAGCTTTCCATATTGGTACGAAAGATTAATTGCTGACAGAGAGAGAGATTGGGTTTAATTCCCTAAAAAAAAACCCATTGACTTTAGGTCAACTTCTAAATCTATCTCGAACCTTTTTTTTTTTTTTTATCTCTGAAAAATTCTCAAATTTTAGGTTTAATTTCAAATTTGTCCCGAACTTTTTTTTTATCTCAGAAAAAATTCTAAACTTCAAGTCTAATTTCAAATTTGCCCCGAATTTGGTTTTGTGTAAAAAAATCACCAAAATTCAATTTTATTTTCAAAAATATATCCACGTGATCTAGTCCCAATTTGGCGTGGCATTTCCACGTCGATAACAAATCTGCATCAACAAAATAATGGAGCTTTTTTTTAGACAAAAAAAAGTTCGGAGTAAATTTGGATTGAGCCTAAAAGTTAGGTTTTTTTTTTAAAAATTAAAAAAAGTTTTTTGGGGTGGATTTGTTATTGTCTCTAACTTTCATATCCTAAAATGATTTTATTTGGGAGAATTTCAATAATTTTTATTTGATTTAATTTGTTATCGAAGTGGAAATGCGACGTAGGTCTGTATCTATTGTTCCGTTACTTTGCTGATGATGATTTGTTATCGATATGAAAGTGTTACGTCAAGTTAGGACTGGATCACGGATATATTTTTGAAAATAAATTGAAATTGGCTGTTTTTTTTACATAAAATAAAATTCGGGGCATATTTGGAACTGAACTTAAACTTTGAGATTTTTTCTGAGATAAAAAAAGTTCAGAATGGATTTGGGATTAGATCTAAAGTTTGAGATTTTTTCTGAGATAAAAAAAAATTCGGAATAAATTTGAGACTTGACCTAAAGTTTGGAGCTTTTTGCGGAATTCACCGGAGAGATTAGATAAGAGATGTAGGAGATGGAAAAGGACGATGCCCTACTTCGTGCGAGCTTTGTCTTCCTCATTTAATACGCATAAAACGATGTGGTTTCGTTAAATAGAAAATTTCATGACATTCAACATTACTTTTTCCCAAAACAACACATAATTACCACGGACGATACTGAAATTGACAACGTAGGGCTTTCGACTAGTTCTATTTCCTCCCAAAATCTATTTTTTTTCCCCAAATTCTGAGGACAAGAAATCGAAAGTTCGAGTCCCATAGGGTCGGCTCAGTCGGTCGGGGCATCGGCGGATTTCCAGTCCAGAATCAGGTGGTTACCTATTCAGATTCACAAACTACGTGCAGATTCCTCTCGATCGGGGCCGCTTGTAGATGTCGAATGCCCTGACCTGACAGAGTCATGGAGTACGCTGATGCCCTATGGCTCTCGACATAGTCAGGCTTTTGCGCTCGTGTCCCTGAGCAATAAGAAAAAAGAATGAAACCACTTGTTGAGGGCAACATTCTGACTTACTTTTGTTGTTCTTATCTACCTCCGCTCCTAGGAGAGATCATGAATAGTATGAGTGCGACGCATGCCGACTGAAAACCTTTGCCAAAAACAACAAAACCAGGTTAGAAACTAATGCGACGGTACCGATGGAAAGCCCGGCAGGAAGTGGTTGAAATGCTCGCGGGTAGATGGAATTCATCATTATGAACCTCACACTCGTCCAGAAAACATTAAATAAATCGATGCAGACACTAATGAAAGGCGACACACTCAGATGAGATCAAATGCAATTAAAACGGGGTTTTGGTAACCGTTGGTGTTGCGACATCGTTAAGCCGAAGTGGGTAACGGTTGTTCTTGGTAGACAGAATGAACACCACCTTGGATTCCCGTGATTATAAATGCAGTAACCCAATGCTAACTCCCACAAGACATAACCCTAGGACATAAGGGTTAGTGAAGTCTCTCTCTCTCTCTCTCTCTCTTTCTCTCTCAATCTCTCTCAGTTCACTCCAATGGAGATCACGCTCCTTGCAACACTGTACGTCCTCGCGGCGACCTACGCCGTGCTCAGCCTCGTCCGGGGCCTCCTCCGCCGCCGCGGCCAGTGCTGCTACATGCTCGACTACGAGTGCTACAAGCCCCCTGAGGACACGAGGCTCGACACTGACGACTGCGTCCGCGTCATCCTCCGCAACAAGAACCTCAACATCGATGACTACCGATTCCTGCTCAAGACGATGGTCCGGTCCGGGATCGGCAATGACACCTACGGGCCGAGGATTGTGCTCGAGGGTCACGAGGAGGCCCCGACCCTGCCCGAGGCCTACCAGGAGCTCGACGAGGTGTTCCAGCAGACGGTCAGCAAGGTGCTTGCCAGCACCGGGGTGGCGCCGTCCGAGATCGACATCCTCATCGTCAACGTGTCGCTGTTCTCGCCGGCACCATCGCTGACGTCGAGGATCGTGAACCACTTCAAGCTCAGGGACGACATCAAGACCTTCAATCTAGCAGGTACTGGGGTCGGTTCGACTCCGAAAACACAACCGATATGAAATGCCTAATGACTCTAAACTCAAAATGAAAAGGACCCGATTCGATTTGGTTGAATCTGGTTTAACGGATTTTATGCCCGAACGAAGGCCTGTTTACATGTCCAATTCTCCTATTATTCTTCTTTGCAATTTTTATATGTCTGATGTAAACAGCTAAGGGTCCGTTTTTAGCTGCTGTTTTAAGCAAAAACAGCATTCCGTCTTTTGAACATGCTTCGTTGAGGAAAACAATATCCATAGATAATACAATTTTATCAAATCATGATATAACATCATTAGATTTGTCATAATTGATTAGAGTATTCTTAATTTATGATCAGAGCCCCAGTCGAAGCCGAAACATAATCGGACTTAATTTTGTTCAAGTAGATTTATCGGATTTCAGATTTTTGTCTTTTTATTTTAGTACCCATCTATTTATAAATCTACTAAACTCACTGGCGAGCAAATTCTTCCTCATGATTCAGTGTTCTCTTCCTCTCCTTCCTAATGCCTAGACCGACTCTTGCAGGCATGGGCTGCAGCGCGAGCCTCGTCGCTATCCACCTGGTCCAAGAGCTCTTCAAAACGCGGGACAACGCGCTCGCCCTCGTCGTCAGCACCGAGAGCATGGGCTCCCACTGGTACTGCGGCAAGGAGAAGTCCATGATCATATCCAACTGCCTCTTCCGCATGGGCGGCTGCGCCATCCTCCTCACCAACGACCGGGCCAGGGCCAAGGACAGGGCCCTCATGAAGCTAGGCCGCTCCGTCCGCATCCACCACGGCTCGCATGACGAGTCCTACAGCTGCTGCATTCAGGCGGAGGACGAGCTGGGCCACCAGGGGTTCCGCCTCACGAAATACCTCGTCAAGGCCGCCGCGCAGGCCCTTGAGGCCAACCTCCGGATCCTGCTGCCCCAGGTCCTCCCTATCCGTGAGCTCGTCCACTACCAGCTCAACAGCGTCCTTGCGAACAACCCGTTCGCCAAGAGAAAGACTCGCAAGGCCCGTGCTGGCTTGAACCTCAAGTCCGGGATCGACCACTTCTGTGTCCACCCAGGAGGCAAGGCGGTGGTCGACACTGTTGGGAAGGGTTTGAATTTGAGCGACTATGACCTCGAGCCGTCGAGGATGGCGCTGCACCGGTTCGGGAACACATCAGCGGGTGGGAACTGGTACGTGCTGGGTTACATGGAGGCGAAGAAGCGGCTGAAGAGAGGGGACAAGGTGCTGATGATAAGCCTCGGGGCCGGGTTCAAGAGCAACACGTGCGTGTGGGAGGTGATGAGGGACCTGGACAGGCCGAACGTGTGGGAGGACAGCCTCAAGGACTACCCAAGGACCAGCCTCGACAACCCGTTCATGGAGAAGTACGGGTGGGTCAACGACGAGTGCCTCAACTTCGTACGGCTCGACGAGGCCAACATGTGGGGTTGATCGGGCAGCGTGGGTTGCCATCATATGAAAAATCAAGGAAACTGGACTATTGCTGGTTCTGGCTTCATTGAACAAGAATTGTTTATCAAACACCAAGTAGACAGCTCCATATGATTCTGTAATTGTAAGTTGGGACTCATAGACCCTTGATTCACCTAGATTGTCAAAGTAATTTTCTTTTTTTTTTTTTTTTTCAAAGGTGGATGGAAATAAAATCAATTCTATTAGGAAAATTACCCAAAATATCATAAACCTATTGTATTTGTGTTAATTCAATCCTAAAGTTTTCAATTTGGCAAATTTAATTCTAAACCTTTTGAGAATTTATCAATTAAGTTCTTCCGACCAATATTGACCGAAAACCGTTAACGTAAACGCCAACTGTCTTACGTAGCACGGCCGGCTTTAATGTCAACAATTATTATAATTTTCAGAATTTTTTTGGAATTTATTATTATTATTTTCATTGTGCCGGTGAGGGTCACCAACAACCCTTAGTGCGGCCTCCCTGGCTAGGGCTGTGCAACTAGATCGGTTTTACTTGGGAACCGGACTGGACTGCCTTGAAAATTGGTCTAGTTTCAAGTTCCCATTGGAACCGGTTTGGTTTCCGGTTCCAAATTTTTTGAACCAATGGGAACTGATCTAGTTCTTGGTTTCACGTGAAGAACCATTCAGGAACCAGATCGCATTTGAAATCTGTTTCATAAAGTCTAAAATCCTTAATTTTTCTCTTGACATCTTTTTCTCTATCTCTCTTTTTATCTGTTCTCTCCAGCCTCACTTAGACACTTCACAACTCTCTCTTTCTCTCGCTTGCGAACTCATGACTCACCCTCCTCCTTGCTCGCTCATGGCTTTGAGCTGACTCGCCTTTGATCTCTCTCTCTCTCTCTCTCTCTCTCTCTCTCTCTCTCTCTCTCTCTCATTTTTTACTTTGAACTGTTTTGTTGCTCATTGTCGTGATCGTCCTCCATCTTTTGACATAAAAAAGGGAGGTCTAGCTTGCTACGCGCTAAGTTTAGATCTGAGACTTAACTTGAACTCTTCCAAGCTCATACCATATCGCGACTTAGAATATAGGTTGTTTAATCTACGAGTGATTTTTATCTAGGAGTTGCCACTACTCAATTTGGGATAGGTTGATTAAAAATCCAAGTAAGGTGACGAAAGAATCACCCTACTCTTACGAACTAGAGATTAAATGAATTCGGGGGCTTGGTTATACCAATTGAGTAACTAATGCCCTTTCGATACCTTTTAACCCTGTTCATTTCAAAAAATATTTATCAGACAATTTGAATTGATTTTAAGACCTTTTTCTTAACATGTGAGGTGATCAAGTGAATACATAATCATTAACGATTAGCAGTCAAACTAAATATGCAGCCTAAGGTTCTAGCCCTAACTGAGGCAACAACATTCAAAACAAGACAATTTATGCAATTATATACTAATTAGAAATAATATATATAATGTTATTATCACAGTAATAAAAATAACACGCAAAATATTACCTATAGCCCTATAGGCTTATGCAATTTAAACATGATCATAAATCAAATAATTCACATAATTTAGAGAAATATTCAAAAATACTAATTTCTAAACTATTTCCTAATTTTAAAAGAAATAAAAAATGATTTTTAAATATTTTTTAGAAATAATAATGATAATAATAATAATAATAAACACGATTTAAAAAAATTAAATTTTTTAAAATTAAAAATAATAAAAATATTAATATAATAATCAACCAGGTCGTGGTTAAATCCGATTCGGGTCAACGGGTCCGATCCAAAGTGTTGACCCAGGTCTTGAACCGAGTTACGGGTCAACCTGGGTCCTGAACTGGGTCGGGTAGGTTTTTGCATGCAGGGACACTGGCCGAGCGAGATTTGGCCTCTCAACTAGCTCTGGCCTGGTTTTCACCCCTAAGGACCACCATGAAGCCCTTACAGCTACCTAGTTTGCCGTTCAACCACCTGTTCGTTGGCCAGCAACCAAAACCAAATCAGCCTCATTAAGGTATTTCAACAAAAACTTGGTGTGCACGGCTAAAACGGAACAACTTTGACCTGTTTCAGGGCTCTAGCGTGCTCCGGCGATCTGGGCTTACCTTTGGTGACCACGTATAGGCTGCAGGGAACAATAGTATGGATCGGGATTCACGCGAAACGATCGGCGCTAGTCTTGATCATCCCATACATAAAAATAGGAGAAAATAAGGACCGAAGCAAGCTTACTGGTCAAGGCCATTTTTGGGGGTCGACGGTTGGCTCACAGGTGACGGCGAGGTTGTGCGGGACCTCCTCACACTCTGTACTCAATCGCTCTCACTCTCTTTTCCCTCTAGATCTCACCTTTCTCTCTAAATCTCTTGGTCTCTTCTTTGCTCTGCTTTTTTTTTGTTCTATTCGTCGCCCGCCCCTATCCGAGCCTCCCTCTCTTCTTCTCTGGTCTTTTATGGCTAGGGACAACCTGTCTCTACTCCATTAATTGCCATTAACTCACTTGCATCGGCCTACTCGGCGTCTTTGACATTTGTAACAATTTTAGGCTAGAGTAGGGAAGATGTTTTGCTCCTCTGTATCTTGCTTCCATGGCAGTAGGGGAGGGGAAGAGGATAGAGGGAGAGGGGCCAGG
Source organism: Syzygium aromaticum (assembly GCA_024500025.1). NCBI lineage: Eukaryota > Viridiplantae > Streptophyta > Magnoliopsida > Myrtales > Myrtaceae > Syzygium > Syzygium aromaticum. Next base: position 2,281,718 of record CM044894.1, read on the forward strand.
CTATGCTCGGGCAAGGGGAAGAGATGGTCGGGCCATGCATGGGTGAACAGAGTGGCTGGGTCGTCGGTCGCGCGAAGGAGGGAGAGAAGGGGAGAAGGCCCCCACATGGGCAAGGGGAAGAGGAAGAGGGGGTCAGGTTGGGTCGGCCTTGGCCTGGCCCAATCTAAATTTTTTTTTATTTTTTTAAATTTATTAAGAAAATATGCTCTAATAAACCCTATTAATGTAAATATGCCTAATATCTATATGCAATGCAACTAGATAAAAAAAATCTTTATTTTAGGAATTAAAAAATTAATTCCCAAATTTTTGCATAATTAAATTTGGGCAAATCAAAAAATAGGTGTCTAACACTTATACAATTATGTTGCAAAAAATGAAACAAAAAAGGAACGAAAGAAAAACAAATTTTCAAGTAAACCTTAGAACCGAACCAGAAAAACTTGGTTGGTTCTAAGGTAAACAGATTGGGTTCTAGATTCGAAAAATTAGAAATCAAATCTAAGAGGGTACGTTCCAGGTTTGGAACTTACCTACCTTAGAACCGATCACCTCTATCGCCAACCACGAGTGAGAGCCTTCGCAACCCCGTTGACCACGGGCGAGACAGCACTCGTCGACACAATGAAACAAAGAAAAGGAAAAAATAATAAATAAAAATTTTTAAAAATTACAAAAATTATCCACGACAACGCTGTCTATGTCATGTTGGGCGACTAATGTCTACGTTAGTGATTTTCGGTCAAAATTGGCCAAAAAGACTTAATTGGTAAATTTTCAAAAAGTTTATGACTAAATTGATCAAATCGAAAGGTTTATGACTGATTTGATACAAATACAATAAATTTCTGAATTTTTTTTCGCAATCTCCCTGCCATTTTACTATAGTTGGAGTAGAATGCCATGCGACTTCTTCTGTTGAATGATCAACATGGTGTATAGACTATAGTGTGTATGCAATGTTTGCTTCTTCTGCTCTGATTAGATCATTTGGATGTGGCTTCACTTTCATCCCGTTAATCAGTAGTTAGGTTTCATAACTTTAGCAAAGGACGTTGAGGTCCCCCGTAGCAGATAGGTTTTTAAAGAAGAAAATGGACAACTTAACGACTTTTTGCAGAGCATGGATGTATATCTAACCAATTATAGGACGTGACCAGACAAGACCAAAAGTTCTGTAAGCCCTACAATGCTCTTTGCAGGAGAACTACTACTCAACTCCAGTTCGGTTTACGACGGAATAATTTTCTTGTATGTTGCGGATGTCTTTAACTTGGTCAAAGTTGCAACAAGGTAACAACATTTATATTGCTGCCGGAAAAATTACCAAAAAAGTCATAAACCTATTATATTGATACCAACTTAGTCATAAACCTTTCAAATGGATCAATTTAGTCGTAAACCTTTTAACATTGATACTAAGTCAATCCATTTGATCAATTTAAGTTGAAAATTGCTAACGTGAATACCGGCAGTCCAATGTGACACCGCCATTGCTGAAGGATAGCCGGTGCTTACATTGACAAATTTTATAATTTTTTAGTACTTTTTTTTGTATTTTTTTTAATGTTTTTTCTTATTTTTTCTCTTTTCTTATTTTTTTTTATTTTCCTAGAACTGGTGGCCCGACCAGGTCGCCGACCGACCATCGCTAGCCATAGGCGAGGCTGTCGGGCCCTTGCCTAGATCCAGGCTAGGGCCGAAACCCTCATCTGTTGGCCGGCGAGGGCGGCAATGCCCTCGCCTAGATCTAGGTGAAGGCCCAACTCCCTCGCCAGTGGCCGACGAGGGGGCGCCGGCCCTTGCCCAAACGACCTCTCCTATGGCTGCCGATGGTCGGTCGACAACCTTGCCGGCCAACCAGTTCTAGGAAAAGAAAAATAAGAAAAAAAAGTAAAAAAATCTGAAAAAATTATTAAAAAATTATAAAATTTGTCCACGTGAGCGCCGGCGGTCCCATGTGAGACTGCCGACATCAACGTCAGCGATTTTCTACTTAATTTGGCCGGATAGACTGAATTGGTACCGATGTGAAAAAGGTTTATGACAAATTGGTTCAATTAAAAAGTTTAGGACTGAGTTGGTATTAATGCAATAGGTTTAGGATTTTTTGGTACTTTTCCCTATTGTTGCCTTAATAGGGGACATATTTTGAAACAATCGTTTATATGACACCTTGCCAATTTAAAAGAGTTAACTATACAAGCGAAGAGGATAATCGTGACTTTTATAGAGTGTTTGGCAATCACCTCGTAGCCATAAATAATGGTGCCTCTTTAACTTCGATACGTTAGATTATGAAACATAGAAGCTTATGCCACATAGAATGGAGGATCCTTTGCCAGGAACTATGTCACGATGGTCCGCTCCAGTCATGAGGTTGCCACAATTGTCCGTTTTACTTAATGTTTGACCTCACTCGGAAAAAAAAATATCCACCCCTCTCTTTCTCCTCCTGCCATGCCCATTCCCCGCTTGATGCATTGGCCTTTACGCGCACGTTGGCATTGGAACTCGACACCACGTAGCTCTTATGGAAAAGCAAGCAATCAAATAATGAAATAAATAGAATAATAAAATAAATCAGATATAAGATTTACGAAGTTACGCCCACAGAGAGAGAGTAGTACATAATTTTATTATAGATCAAGAAATACAATGGAGATTACAACTACATTTATCTCAGTCGGACACTCTTAATGTTTCCTACCCTCAATTACATTCAATAATTCACACACTGTTTAACTTAAATAGTTTTCACGAAATAACTTCTCAATCTTACAAATGAATTATACAAAATCTTAACACAAGATTTTCACTGTTTTAAATACTAGAGATGAAATTCACAAGTACAAACTCCTCTTGGATGTGTTGAGGCTAACTAAGCAACCTAGAGGGGGTGAAAAGGTTGATTTGATATTTTGCAGAAATTAGCAACTAGTCGCTTAAAAATTAGTTGAAACAAATATTAAGAATATCTAGTGATGCTCATGTGCAGATATCAAATAGAAGCAGAAGTAAAAGAGTAAACAACAATACATAGTGGTTCGGCTTAATCACAAAGTGTATGTCTACTCTCTCAACTACCAACCACAAGTTGGGTTGTATCATAAAACCGGCGAGTTCAGCCTCGCCGACCATGAGCCAGGCTAGCCTTTGCCGATGCTGGCGAGGGCGAGGGCGAGGTTGAGTGGCCATGGTGAGGGCACTCGACCTCACCCAAATCTGGGGGAGGCCGAGCGGCCTCACCCAAATCTGGCGATGCCGCCGCTTGGTACCACAAAATAAGAGCAGCAAATAGAATGCCGCTCCCGCAGGAGCAGAGAAAGAAGAAAAGAGACGACCTTGGCCCTTTCTTGTCGATGTAGAACCCAAAGCCCAAACACAACTCGAGAAACTTGAAAGAGACGATTTTGAAGAATCATCGCTTATCTTCACTAGGCCAGAGGAGAACCTAGAATTTCGCAATTCTAAAATCAAAAGCCAACTCCAGCTCATACAAAAAAAGGGCTATGAAAGAACCTACTTTTTTGTCACAGTGAAACACAAGAACAACTCGTATAATCACATCTGGGAAAAAGGGGAAAAAAAAGGAAGAGATGAGGGGTGATGGAAGATAGCGAGGCTCAGATTCGCCTTAGATTAGGCAACTGATAGGAACTCCGCCATGGCTGCGACCGGTTTTGGCCGCCCCGCCAAGATACGGCCGGTTCTCGGTGCCTGCCCGGTTTCATTTCCTCTCTCCTCCCTTATTCTTGCGAATCATCACAGCCTCTTGTCTCCCTTTTTTTTTCTTTTTTTTCACGCGTTCTCGTTCTTTTTCACAGCGGAATCTGCACTCATTGGCGGCGGCGGCGGCGGAGGAGGAGGAGGATATTGGGTTTGGAAGTTCTGGGAAGTTGTCCATGAAGAAGATGATGTTGTTTTGCGAGGAAAATGAAAGCGAAGCATAAGCAAGAAGCATAAGCATTTCCAATGATCTTTTCTACACTTGCTCGGCCTCGGCTTCTCCTCTTCTCCTCTTCCTTTTCCTTCTCTTGGAGCAAAGCATGTCCATACATAGATATAGATACGGATACATAGATAAAGGCACGGATATCGTTTGTCGCCAATTAGCGACATTCAAATACAAAATGTAGCAAATATCGCCCCTAATTAGCGACGAATACGCTTTTGTCGCTAATTAATGACGAACCTATTATATTAAAAATTCAGCAAATAAAAAATTTGACGTCGAATTTTGCGACGAATGTGCCACCACTGTTATTTTTCGTCGCACATTCCGTAGCAAATTAGCAACGGATTTTTTTTTTTTCCGTCGCAAACTAGCAGCAAATATAGTTTTTGTGGTAAATTCTGTCGCAAATTAGCGACGAATTTACTTTTCGTCACAAATTCCGTCGCTAATTAGCAATGAATTTTTTTTTTGTCGCAAATTCTATCGCTAATTAGCGACGAATCTGTTTTCCATTGCAAATTAATGACTAATTTTTTTTTCGTCGCAAATTAGCGACAAGTTTAGTTTTTGTCGCAAATTCCATCGGAAATTAGCGACAAAATTTTCCATGGCTAAATCCTTATTTTTTCGTAATGATCTGACTCACGCAGGCATGGGTTGCAGTGCGAGCGTGGTCGCGAGCCATCTGGTCCAAGAGCTCTTCAAAACACAGGACAACGTGCTCGCCCTCGTCGTCAGCACCGAGTGCATGGGCTCGCACCGGTACTGCAGCAAGGAGAAGTCCACGATCATCTCCAACTGCCTCTTTCGCATGGGTGGCGGTGCCGACCTCCTCACCAATGACCGGGCCCAGGCCAAGGACCGGGGCGGTCATGAAGCTCGGCCACTCCGTCCGTGTCCACCGCGGCTCGCGGGACGAGTCCTATAGCTGCTGCATCCAGGAGGAGGATGGGCAGAGGGGGCACCAGGGGTTCCGCATCACGAAACTGCTTGTCGAGGCTGCCTCGCAGGGCCCCTTGAGGCAAACCTCCAGATCCTGCTGCCCCGGGTCCTCCCTGTCCACGAGCTCGTCCGATACAAGCTCGCCAACGCCCTTGCAAACAGCCCATGCCAAGAGAGAGAATCAGAAGGCCCACGGCGGCCCAAGCCTCAAGTTGAACCTCAAGTCCGGGATAGACCACTTTTGCATCCACCCGGGGGGCGGGGGAGAAGGCAGCGATAGGCACAGTCGGGAAGGGGTTGAATTTGAGCGAGGAAGACCTCGAGCTGTCGAGGATGGCGCTGCACCGGTTCGGGAACACGTCAGCGAGCGGGAACTGGTACGTGCTGGGTTACATGGAGGCGAAGAAGCGGCTGTTAGAGATGGGACAAGGTGCTGATGATAAGCATCGGGACCGGGTTCAAGGGCAACACGTGCGTGTGGGAGGTGATGAGGGTCCTGGATAGGCCGAACCCGTGGGAGGACAGCATCAAGGACTACCCAAGGGTCAGCCTCGACAACACACACGCATGGACAAGTACAGGTGGCTCAACGACGAGTGCCTCAACTTCGTCCGGCTCGTGGCGGCCGAGATGGTGCGTTGATCGGGCAGGGCGTGTGCGTTTGCCATCGCGGGAAAAATCAAGCGTAATGGAACTATTGTTGGTTTTGGCTTTTGTTTTTGTTTCTCTTGGCTTTCTATTGAACAAGAGTTGTTTATCAAACACCACCAACACCAAGGAGACAGTTTCGAATTATCCCCGTAACTCTTAAGTTTGACATAGGGACCCTTGATTCGTGTTGTCTGTCCAAGTAACTTTCTTTTTTAATCTCAATGGTGGATGGAAATTAAATGAATCGCCGTTTTATTATCGTTGGAGTGGAATGCGTACAACTTCTTATGTTAAATGATCAATATGGTGCCTAAACTCTAGACTATATAGGCGACATGTTGGGATCTACCCATTACCTAATCTTGTATAGGATATTATGATAATAAATGCTTTGCATGAGTAACTTGATAACTTCGACATATCACGACTCTAAAATTGAATTTGTTAAACTAGGAAAAATTCTGGAAAATTAATTCGGAGTCGTGATACTTAAGTACGTGACTCTGTGGAGGGCCATTAAATTTTTTAAAGGGTCAAAAAGGCCTACGCAGAGACTCCGAAATGATGAAAATGCTTCGACGAAAATTGTCATTTGCCAAGGCGATCCAGACTTCAAACAATCGGAGGGTGACCAAAATCGCTTGGTAGTTCCTCACATAAGCACGATAATCTAAATGTGAGGAAATATAAATGCGACGGAATTGAGATTATATTGAAAGGAAATACATGGAAATGAATGCACGACTGGAATTGATATTACATGGAAAAGCAGAGTACAGGAATTATAAAGTAGATGGAAAAGTAGCAATAAAAGATGGAACTCTTGGAGAGTGTTTTCTGGGCGTCCGCCACCCTGAAGAAGCCTTCTCATTTTACACTGCTCGCGGTGCAAATTCTTCAGTTCATCGAATCTATTGCATGAAGAATGCCCAATATGCCAAATTGCTCCGAAAATTTGGTCAACTATCAGCCCATGTTCTCCGATTTCCACTTCTCTACCACCTCCATCTTCATCCCTTCCGATGCGTCGCCACAATTCCCATGACGAGACAACCCAATCTTCGACCTCTTAGACTTCAACAACTACTTGCACTCCGTGTCTTTTGCATTGTCCTGGACTCTTTGTACAAGTAACTCTCACATTAACTGACATAATCGACCTTGTTTGCGACCGCCTTGTCAGTCCAGAATTAGTAACTTCTCTCCACTCTTCCCCTATTCTCCGGTCAAGTTGTTTAGATTGCCCTGTCCAAATTTGTAGGTAATAAACGATGGTGATCGATATCGACTGGTAGTTGATTCAGTAAACGGGGAGGGAAACATCAGGCCAGATGCAGTCGAAAGCAATGCAATGGAACAATACGACAATTTCACATAATGCGTCATCAAGCAGCAACGTCTGAAATCCGGGCTTTAGCGTGTTTGGAGGGCAAGAAATAGTTTAAATCTGGCATTCCATCCCATGAAGGAGATAGGTCTTCTTGAGGAGTGCTTGTGGGACTTGTTTCGTCTTTCTTGGAAAGGTCGTCAATCCCTCTAACGAAGCGACAAAAAGAAACCTTCGGCGAGTCAACATGTTCATACCATTGCATGGGCCATCATACGTTCATGGGGTCTGCGATTCCGCGTCTACTCTCCTTGCGTTTGACTTCCTTAGTTCCCCGTCCCTTCACTTTCACTCGAACAGCCACCACACATCAAGTCAAGATCAACTCCGTTCTTACCGCCGGTCTTTTACATTACCGTATCAACATGACATTGAAACTCGAGCATTCCTCCTTCTTCTTCTTCTTCAGTGGTCAACCTCTCCGGTCGCTCTGCAGCTGTTCAAATGGCTTCGGCAGCCACAGGAGGTTCCCTCACTCCCCCTCATATCTACCGATATCTTCTCAAATTGTGGGATGAGAATTTCGGTCTAGTTTTATCCGTCGAGGCTCTCTCCTGAGTCCTGTCAAATTCCTTATCCGTAGTTAGCGAGTGATTGGCGTGCTTTTCATGTCCAGGATTTCACCGGGACATAGAGAGCGGAGTGCTGCCACCGCCAAACTCGGGCACGACTGGGCAGTTTGATCAATCTTTGACGAAGAACAAGGACACGCCGCGCAAGAGCACGGAGTTGCACTCAGCGGCAGAGCAAGATGACGCCGCTTCCGTGAAGCGGATCCTTCTCGAAATCGACAGCCGACGGCCGATCCATGGGGCGAGCACAGAAGTAAGCGTTGCTCCTCTGAAATCGGTGGATGAAGTGAACGAATCAGGAGAGACTGCGTTATTTGTGGCAGCAAAAAAAGGGAATGCGAGCATCGTGAAGGAACTGCTCAAGCATTCGACCAGAGAAGGGGTTATGAGGAAGAACATCGACGGTTTGACTGCCCTGCACATTGCTTCTGGTCATGGACATGCTGGTGATTAATTCCTGATGTCCACATTTCTTAATTTCTTCATTGTTCGCTCTGGCGTCTATTTTATATGGTTGGTTGGATACTTATTACCATTCGCACCCTTAGTCGTTGAACGTGAAGTCACCACATTTAAACCGATTAGGAATTATGGGACAGAAATGTGTTCACTAAGCATGGAAGTGACCTCGGAATCCTCTGTCTGAGGCAAGCTTCGACCATTCTGCAAATTGTAACAGACAGTTGCTCCCTCTTGTCCCCTGATTTCTGAGGATATGTCTGGTCTTTCTGTCGTTTTGTTTTTTATATTCTTGCTGAAAGACTGATCTTTGCACCATTATACTGCAAAAGGGTGGAGCTCAACTGAAACCATGGGGACGAATTTCATATCATTACCATCGCATCTATGTCGTTACATAATGAGTGGCTATAGCTCAAGTCTTTGGGCCAGTCATGGGCTGATGCCTTGCCCATATGAAAACATTTCAGGGAGGAGCTTACATTTTCATGTAGTGTAAATTAAATTTAGAAGTATTGCTTTGCATTTATCTTGCTCTATCCACTTTTTTGAAGTCCCAACAACATTGAATCAGATAATGTTCTAGAAAGCAATTACCATTTTGCAGATCTTTTTGTAATGCAGATGTAAAAAATGGTACACACTTGGCACTAACCAGAGGTGCACCCTTGTAGAATCTGTACTCTCAGTGAAATGCATACATCCTAGCTACCTAGAATCGAATCAGCAAGGACCTCAAGGATGAGAAGTGGAATTCCTGAGGGTCATGGCATTCCAATAATCATGTTTGTGCTTATATGGACCTTTTTATTGCAGACATTGTTCAAATGCTTTCAGATTATGAACCTGAGTTGATCAAGACTGCCGGCCCCTTAAATAGCAGCCCTCTTATGGCTGCAGCTACAAGAGGGCACGCTGCTGTAGTTGATCATCTTCTAGCAAGGGATTGTAGCTTGCTAACAGTTCTCAAATCAAATGGAAGAAATGCGTTGCATCTAGCTGCAAGGCTTGGGCTTGTAGAGGTTGTTCAATCCTTGCTCGGCAAAGACAAACAATTGGGACGGAGGAGTGATTCGAAAGGCCAAAATGCATTGCATTTGGCCGTGAAAGGATATAGTCGAAAAGTTGTTAAGTTGCTTATTGAGGCAGATCCAGCAGTGGTTGTGCTTCCTGACTTGATTGGTAATACAGCATTGCATGTTGCTACAAGAAAGGCCCGAGATAAGGTACTTCTTGAGTTTCATAATTAGAGTATGTGTGTAGTACTCAATCACTTTTTAAGTTACGGTAGTTGCCATTTTTCTATCAATATGAGATGTCCATGATATGTATTAAATAGCCCACTTGCAAGCTGCGATTTAGTTTGGTATCAAAGGGTATTCAAACATATTCGTCATGATAACATGCCATCATGCTTTCAAATTCATTAGTTTCTACTCAAATTCGTTGTTTGTGTCACATTGTTTACTTACCGTGATTTAGAAACCCAGAACTAGGTAATTTAGGAACATAAGAACCGTCACTTGTAGACACAGGTGCTCGGTTTTGATTGAGGGACGAGTGTCATGCAACCGACCTGAAATCAGTGTCAGGGAACATCCCTTCAGCATCAGAGCCGTATGCATAAAGTGTTCAGATGGTTACAAATCAAGTACTTTCAAAGCCCTATCTGTAACGAAATGAATTCCTGACTGCCTGCTATAATCATTCTTTCTTGATGCTGAGAATCAGACGATATCTTTACAAATGGAGGCAACTTCTTATGCATTGTAAAAACCCAGTTTATTCTTTCCTATCAATATATCCATGCGTGGAGTCCACCAAGATAACCTGTTTATTTTCATTTCCCAACTATTTAATTATAACTCGTGATATCCATGGAAAGTAGAATTCAGTGTCATCTAATCAGATTTCCCCCAAGAGCTTTGCAGATAGTGGAGGACTTATTACTGTACCCTGAAACCAACGTCAATGCAACAAATAAGGACCGCAAAACTGCTCTTGACATAGCTGAAGAGCTCCCTTATTCTCCAGAGTCCATAAACATCACAAGCTGCCTTTCTCGTAAGGGTGCTTCCCGAGCTAATGACCTTATAGCTGTCAAAGAACTTAATAAAGCTCTTCAGGGAGGGATCAACAGTGCACATTCCGTAAATATGGCTGCCATTCTCATAGCCCAAATTGCATTTGCAGCCATTTTCACTGTGCCCAGTGGTGGTGATAATAGTGGGATTCCTCTAGCCATGAGCAGTACCTCCGTTAAAGTATTGATCATCTGTATCTCCATAGCATTTTTTGCGTCCATAGCCGTTGTGCTAATTCAGGTCACAGTGACCAGAGGAGAGACCGAACCAGAGGCACTTGCCATGGTGGCCGAGGTAACAGGGAAACTCATATGGCTAGCAACAATTTGCATTTCTGTGGTATTCATGACTGCAATATATATAGTGGTCGGCAGGCAGAACGAGTGGGCTTCAACCTTGATTACGGTTATTGGGGGAGTTATATTACTGGGAACTGTTGGCATCACGACTTACTATGAGATGAAATTAAGGAGGATTAGGTCGATAAGGAAAAAGGAGACATAGGCCAAGAGGTGTTTGAATGAGTGGTCTCTCTTTCCAGTCCTGCGGCTGTCTCTCTGCGCACCTATTTATCTTAACCAAAACTTGCGATTCCTATTGGTTGAAGATTCTGTGCATCAGTACTGGGCAATTTCTATGAAGGTGCAGATGAGTGTTAGGTGCTGAGCCTATGCCGAGTGCATGCCATTGTGGTTGTCCTGAGGCTGAGGCTAACCCAAATCGGTTGTGGGTGGTGGAGGCACAATCGCCGTTAGAAAGAAGGATAAGAAAAGTGCAATGTAGGTCTTATATGGTCTCTACTGTTTCGATGTGTAAGATTCATGTTTAATCTTATGTCAGATTCCAATTCCAGCGTGAATCATTTCTTTGTGTTTAGCATATCGTAGCGTCTCGTGATGGAATCAATTGGCTCAATTTACATTGAGTTCACTCAGTGGATATGGTACGGAGCTGGAGCTTTCTGATCCGGTTCGCTGGGGATGTTCTTAAGCATGATAATCATAGACTCGCACTCACACAGGCGCACAAAAAAGAAATGGTAACATTAATCGAGCACTCTTCTCAGTCGTTGCAACCAGTGACTCGGAGTCGGTCGTTGCAACCCGTGACCCTGAGTCACTGACTCCGAGTATCGAGCAAGTTCAAGTTTTTCAATATCCTCGCTATGGTCTGAGAGCAAATTCTTTCTCATCTTTTCTTTTACTTCTCTTTCTTCCTCAACAAGTTTGACAAAAGCCTCCGTCACCAACCACTTCTATGCTTTTGGGATACCTAACAAAGTGGTGCAAAAGTTGGTGTCTCAATCCATCTCATTTTAGTAAACTATGTCATCTGCAAGACTGCAACAGAGCATCCAGCTTCTCGCCCAATCTTTTACTTCCCGGAAGGCGCACGAACGGCGCAAAAACTTCTTCGGTAACTCGATGCTGCAGTAAGAAATCCTTCACATGGTATGGCGTCCCAGGTGGTTTGCTTGGACATGGTGACCAAGCATGTGATGCAGAACAAGAACAATGCGAGAGGAAAGCAAGTAGCACTGGCAGGTGGCTGACTTTCCTTCGACCTATGCCCGCCATAATTGACTAACAACTACAAGGACGCTTTTTGTTAGAATTTTTGCCCACAAAGGCGCAGATTTTCTCGAGCAGTGAAATGTCAGCTGGAAACTCAAAACCTTCTTATCTTACTAACCTCTTCTATCTGGACAGGCTACTTGAATCAATCATTTTTATATTTCAGGTCAAGGAGGCGGTTGACTCCGTGACCGATTGGGAACAATTGTCTAGCCATCGTTGGAATTTCTTGGGCTGCTACCAAGGTGATTGGTTTCAAGAAAAGTCGATTCTCGATTGAGAATCTGGAAATTACCTAGTTAGGGCCGGTACCATATTTTTTGGAATGCGAACCGAATCCCGACCCTTTGGATAGACTCAGGAATTGGGTTACAATCTCTTTTTCTTTTTCATATTTTAGATATATTGAATTCTATTGCATTATTGGCTTATTAGCGTCCTTTGGTAAAATGATTTAAGTAGTTTAGAGTCTTTTTGAGTCACTTAGGACTGAATATCTTTTTAAGCAACTTAAAACAAGTTTGGGTAAATCGATATACCAGTTCTAGGATGATTCAGCGGTTCGGATAATAAATCTGGGAACCGAGCCGGCCTCGCTAGTTCTTAGGTTTTTAACCAGCAGATTCAATCCGATTTAGGCTAGTTCTCACCCCAAGTTGAATAAGGACCAACGTTGACCCCTAACTACTACTGCCTTGAAAACCTCTGTTTTTAAAGGATCATATTTAATTTTCCAAACCGTGCTGCAAAGGGAGGATATTCATTTTACCATGCAAACAAAAAGGATAAAAACTATGATGAATTTCGAGCGACGAGTATTGATATGGTGCTACTATTATCAATGGAACGCATGTCATCGTTCAAAATCCTTTGCCCAACTTGAACCATGATTGTAACCATAACCTCAAGAATTTCTTCTCTTTTGAACCACGGTTGTAACCACGGTTGGGACCTCGCACACTCGCAAAAAAATCACGCATCCTACGAACCTAAATCATAATAAAAGATTGAGCGGTCTCTCGCGATTTTCTAAAAACTCCGAGACATATTTAAATAAAAGCACGAATTCGAAAGAGGAGAATGAGAAAACAAATTTTTAAAAAAAAAAAACGAGGAGATTTAATGAAATCAATGATTATTATATGGATATGGATATATATATATATATATATATATATATATGCATAGGATTGAAGATATATTTTTGGACATAGATAGGATAGTATCAATGTACATGTAATTTAAGAACGCGGGGGAATCTAGACCTATAGGACTGGGGAGTGGGGAGCGGCCATTTTTGTCCGAAAGAAAAAGGTTCCCCTCCCCACGGCACGGCCGCCACCCCCACCACCAAAAAGGCTGAAGCTGCCCAGCAACTTCCCCCTCCCCTCGCCCCCTTCCTTCGTCCCTCCGACTCCCTTTTGTCCTCTTCTCCTTCCCCTTTTCCTCTCACGGCTCACCCGCACGCCACCTTCTCCTTCTCTCTCTCTCTCTCTCTCTCTCTCTACTCTGTGTGCTGTGCTCGTGCTTGGGCGAGCGGATTGACCATCTGGGATCGCTCGGTCGGGTCTCTCCTCGCTTGATTCCTGCCTTCCCCTGAGCTGCGATCATGGCTTCTCCGATCGAGGAAGGTAAAGTCCTCCACGCACTCTCCCACTCTCAGTCGGTCCTGTTGCTTTGCTCCGCTGCTGCTGCTGCCCGCTCGCGGGTTCGAGATTCGCGTCCGTACGCTCGGCCCGCCGTTTGACTCGATTCTTCCGTTCTTGCTTCGCACCCCCTTTTCCATTTCCCGTCTGTTGGGGTTGTCGGATGTGTTTTTTTGGTTCAGTGGGTTTGTGGGTTTGTGTCGTTCTGAGGGTTGGCATCTTCCCAGTGGCTTTTGGGGCGGTTCTTTGCTTGGCCAGCTTTAGTATCTCTTCACTCTAGCTCCGATTCTCTTGCTTCGTAGTGTGTAGATTTGGACGTTGTTCGTAATTGAGGTTGAATTTCACATGAATTTGGGTCGATTATTTGGCGTAAATTTCGATTAAGTTTATGTGCTTTTCTTTTTATATAATCTTGTTGGTCGTGGTTCCTATTTCTGGAGAAGAAGTTCTGCTTAGTAAAGACACGGGAAATCTTTGGTGAAAGTAAGAGTCTTCTTTATAGCTCCGATCCTGTTGTTACCCAATGCATAATGTTTCAACTAACCTATCTGATTTGAAGTTGAGGTTGAAGTCTATGTAATTTAGGTGAATTATATGGTAAAGTAAATGCAAGTTATTATTTTGATGGTGGAGAAGTCTCAAGTCTACCTTTTGGATACGGCTTCTCAAATCATTTTCTTTTAACAAACAGATGAAGATGGAATTCGGTGGGTATAATTGTTGGATTAATTTGTGCTGGCTTTACAGGAGCTGAGAGGGACTTGGAGAAGGGACTAGTGTCGGTGGAAACTAGCAAAATTGCCACTGCAGAACCCTCGCCGTCTCCATCACCATCGTCAGCGTCAACTGGCCCTGCCCTTGTGTTATCCAACTCCGGAAAGCGAATCGATCAGGCTGGGAAGAAAAAGTATGTAAAACAGGTTACGGGCCGCCACAATGACACTGAGCTCCACTTGGCTGCCCAGCGGGGTGATCTGGCTGCCGTGAAACAGATTCTTGATGATATCAACTCGCAGATGGTCGGGACTTTGAGTGGCACAGATTTTGATGCAGAGGTTGCGGAGGTGAGGGCTGCAGTGGCCAATGAAATAAATGAATTGGGAGAGACAGCTTTGTATACTGCTGCGGAGAAAGGGCACCTTGACGTGGTCAAGGAGTTGTTGAAGTATTCGAATAAGGATTGTGTTATGAAGAAGAATAGGTCTGGGTTTGACGCGTTACATACAGCTGCGAGTCAAGGGCACCATGGTAAGCCTTTCTACCCACTCATCTGTTTCTTTCTGAGATTGGAGCTTTTGTCTCTAAAGCTTAATTAAATATAGGGAGCTAGAAATCGATGTTATGATCTCAATGTTACCATTAGATTGTTTTCGATAGTCCATGAAAGAAAAGGTACCTTCGAAGTGATTCATGATATACATGTTGCAGAATGAAGCATAGAACTTGTTCTTTGCTTAATCCGTCCGTCGGTGCTACATAATACTCATTCTTTAATTGCAAAGGCAGCACTATCTTGCAGTATGGTGCAACTTAGCCAATTTTTGCTTACTCTTTACCTACCTGTGGTCATTACGTATGGACTAATAGGCCTCGGAGTCAAACATTGCTTTTCTTCTCATAGGCTATCATCCTTGCTACTTAATGTTGATTTCCAATACTACTTCCTTTCAAGACTTGTCCAAGTGTCTTTCCAAGTTCCAATACCACTTATCATTACATGATTGTCAACTATCTCCAGTAGTCTCATGCTAGTTTCTTTTTTGCAGCCATTGTCCAAGTGCTTTTGGATCATGACCCTGGATTAAGCAAGACACTTGGCCCCTCTAATTCAACACCTTTGAGTTCTGCTGCTACAAGGGGACATACAGCAGTTGTGAACGAACTTCTTGCAAAAGATTGCAGCTTGATAGAGAATACTAGAACGAACGGGAAAAATGCGCTACATTTAGCTGCTCGGCAGGGTCATGTTGATATTGTGAAAGCTTTGCTGGACAAAGATCCCCAGTTGGCACGGAGGACAGACAAGAAAGGGCAGACTGCACTGCACATGGCCGTGAAAGGTCAAAGCTCTGAGGTCGTGAGATTACTTCTCGAGGCAGATGCTGCTATAGTGATGCTTCCCGATAAATTTGGCAACACTGCGTTGCATGTGGCAACCAGGAAAAAGAGAGCAGAGGTACATGTTTTATAAAGGAAGTCTGAATACACAGTTAATAGTTAGTGTATATATGTTCTTTATTGGTGGATAACTTCCTTAAACCCGCGATACTACCATCTGGGCTTAAAAATTCTCTTGCATGAGTGGTATCGATTTCCTGAAATGCCTACTTCTTTGTTGAAGTGGACAAAGTTGGGTCAAAGGCATCGTTCTATTTAGTAATAATCATACATTTGAGTGTCTCTGCCATGGTGTCTGCAGATGGTTTATCAATTGCATAATTTGATACCAAATGCTGTCTTTTTCTTGGAGCTTTGGCTATCCGCATGTTGCTAGGTGAAAGGTTGTCAAATGCTACTTTATTATGTGTTAGTGCCTAATGTACTACTTCTATTGCCTGCCCTGCCCTGCCCTGTCTTGTTGCATGCTCTCTCTCTCTCTCTCTCTCTCTCTCTCTCTCTCTCTCTCTCCTTCATTTGTTCTAACAAGGATCTTCACCTTTCCTTTGCAGATTGTGAATGAGTTATTGATGCTTCCAGATACAAACGTCAATGCTCTGACTAGAGACCACAAAACCCCTCTAGATATAGCTGAAGGACTTCCCCTGTCTGAAGATTCCTCTGAGATTAGAGATTGCCTTAGACATCGTGGTGCGCTTAGAGCTAATGAGCTAAACCAACCAAGAGACGAATTGAGGAAAACTGTGACCGAAATCAAGAAAGATGTCCACACACAGCTCGAGCAAACCAAAAGAACCAATAAAAATGTTCATAACATATCTAAAGAGCTCAGGAAGCTCCATCGTGAGGGGATCAACAATGCCACCAACTCTGTGACTGTGGTGGCTGTGCTATTTGCAACAGTTGCCTTTGCAGCTATATTTACTGTTCCTGGTGGAGACAACAATAATGGGATGGCTGTGGTGGTGTCCACCATGTCTTTCAAAATATTCTTCATTTTCAATGCCATTGCCCTGTTTACCTCTTTGGCTGTTGTCGTGGTCCAAATAACTTTGGTTAGGGGTGAAACGAAAGCAGAGAGGCGAGTCGTGGAAATTATTAACAAGTTGATGTGGTTGGCATCTGTGTGCACTTCGGTAGGTTTTATGGCCGCATCCTACATAGTTGTTGGTAAGCGGCATGCTTGGGCTGCAGACCTTGTTACAGCTGTTGGTGGAGTGATTATGGCTGGGGTGCTCGGTACGATGACATACTATGTCGTGAAGTCAAAGAGGAGCAGATCGATGAGGAAGAAGGTGAAGTCTGCCAGGAGAAGTGGGTCCAATTCATTGCTTGCCTCTGACTTCTCTAACTCAGAGGTTGATAGAATATATGCTCTTTAGACAGGACTGTGCACTGCTTGGTGGCTTTGTAGTGTTGGGAGCAACCAAAATGAATGTGAGAAAGTCATCGAAGGTGAGATCTGTGCAGCATGCTCCATTAATGTATATGGCAGGGATCAGGACTTCAGAGATTGATCTCCATAACATCGGATCGTTCAGTCGTTGAATGTTGAAGTTGGGCATGCTTTCTTATCTAGTAAGTGGTAAAAAAAAAGTGACGGGTCTGGCACCTATCAGAACCTGCCTCTCTGGATAAGACACTGCAAGATCTAGTGCAGCAGAAGCACAAATTTTGCTGGGCTTTCCCTTATCAACTAATGTCAGGACTAATTATTTTACCTCTCGAGTGTGTGGTCATTGTTTGGCCGGATATTGATCTTTGTCAAGCATTTGAATCCATCAATATCTCTTCCTGTTTCCATTTCTTCTCTTCTGAATTTTTTTTTTTTCGGTCTGATTCTCTTCTTAAATTTAAGAGGTGGGTTCTGTTGTATTGTTTCAGCCCTACCACATGAGAAATAGGATCAACTTTGTTACTCGAGATCGTGTTTGTGAGACCAAAACTGCAACGCACACGAGACGGATATTTTCATATGTGCGTAAGTTGTAAAGTATGCATGATACTTTGTAGCTGTTGCGGTATGGATAGTCAAGTAGTCTTACTTTGGTTGGAATAACATTGTTTTCTGACTTCATCGACAGTCATAAGCCTTTACCTTCAACTTACCCGATGCATCATCAGGTTTTTCAATTAACCACAAATAGGCTAGATGAGGCTGCCTGTATCCGAATCAAATGTCACACGACTTGAGGTTCTTGCCTCCTTGAAACCTCCAGAGATTGTGCATTGTCAAGCAGTTCATTAAGATTGCTCGGAGCCAACCTCGATAAAAAAAAATTATGGAAAATACGGAAGAAACCTCAACCTGTAGATGGAAGGGGCACGGGCATAATTTGGTTACTCGACCGACCCAATCCCTAAAAAGACGTAAGCTACTATTGCGATTTTGGAAGTAGAGAATTGTTAAAAACGCTATATGACAAGGAGGGTTTGGTAAGATCAAAAAAAAGAGGGTTTGGAGTTTGCTAGTCACTATGTACCTGGACCTGACTCCCTTGCACAAAGCTTTGCGTCAAGTCTTTGTCGTCCATTAAAGTACTCAATTATGAAACCATCGAACAAATTCATCTTCCCACTAGCTCTTTTTGCCTTGCGATTGTGTGAAGACCAATATAAATACGCGTGCATGTCAGTGTGAATGTGTGTGTGTGTAATCAGCAAAATAAAGTTCAACTGTTCTGGAAGTTTTGTCACAGTAAAATAAGCAGCCACCTGACTGATAGCACGACAATAATGAGGTTAACTTTGAACTGCATCTTCACTGGGTAATGAAGGATCAGGACTGTTCTTCCCAAAAAGGAAGTGGCTATGTACATAAGGCCAAGCTTTTTAACTCTCTCTACTAGATGGAATTAATCTGAGGGGGGAAACACTCGCTTATAATATGCTTATCAGCGTCAGTTAGTGCTCAACAGCATCATACTAGTCTTTTTGCTAATTTCTTTTGGGCTCTAATCCTGTCATGTATCCCACTGACATACATACTTAGTTTAAGGGTCTGGGTCATCCACAACCAACTTGAGCTGTGCCAGAAAACAGAAAGGAAAGTTTTTTGTCTGCACTTAAAGAAGTTATCACCCTCTTTTCTTCTTTCTTTCCTTGAAGATGTGGGAAGGCTTTCGGTTGCGATTAACTAGGTTGTTGCTTAGTTTTTTTGCCAAGTATTGCTTCCCCTCGGCTTTACATGTCCTATTGGTTGATGAAGAAATGATTTTGTTGTGTAAGCGAGTGTCTGTTTACATCAACGAATTCGGGACTCCATTAGTGGTTTCTGATATAGAGGTGGTTCTGCAATCATAATCCTGATCTGCTCTGTCACTTTGATCATGATATTCCAGAGTTCAAGTTGAATCTACTTGGGGCAAGATTGTCAACCTCAAGATTTATTCATATGATTTCAGGATAGAAAAAACTAATCTCAGCTTCCTCTTTCTTTTCTCTTTCAATAGAAAGGAGGAGAGCCGGCCCTTGAAGTTCTATAACAAACTTCACTTTGAAGGAAAGGATTATTTTATTTCTGTGGCTTTTTCGATGCGGTTATCATGTATCGAGAGCTTTTAACGATTTCTGGTTTGAATGTCTTTGCGACGGTCTGACTCCAAAATATCAGCATCTTTTTCTGCTTAACTGGAACAATGACTCTCCATCTGCCATTAGTGTCTAAACTCTAAAGTGTACAGTTTCAGGACTAGGCCGATACTTCCTCAACTTGTATTCGCTATTGCAAAGTTAGGCCTGTCCTTATGCCTTTGAAATCGATCATTTGACTTTCATTAACTGCTGGGAAATTGTGCGGTGACTCCTGATCTCCATTACTGCCAGAAAGTAAAAGTTTAGGCATATTGAGAAACTTCCTTCCGATATTGCAATGCAGGAAGCTATGCTTCGTAAAGTAACAAGCATACTCGTCATTAAAATAATCGTAGAAGAAGAAGGAACACATGAAATTACAATCAAAAGTTTGCTTTGTCCTTGTTCTCTCTCTCTCTCTCTCTCTCTCTCTCTCTCTCTCTCTCTCATCCCCTCAAATGGTAACTGGCCTTTTCATGATCCTCACTAACAGAAATTCTTGACGTTGATAGCGATAGAAACCCAACTTCTCCCGCAGTCTTTCTGGAACGGAAGAACTGCTGAGACCGTTTGCAATGCGCTATTGCTCCCTGGATTGGGCTTTCCATCTCGGATTTCACGCTGCTGCTTCTCCTGAGTAACTGCGACTCATTAAACCCATTTGAACTTTTCGAGAACGAGGACGAAGATGATTTAGATGATGAGGAGGAGGATGTAATCTTGTTGGGTGAATGCCATTTAATAGACACGGAAAAAGACCTCCTATGACCCCCAACTCCATTGTCAGTTCTTTTCTCTTCGTTTAGGTGTGTCAGCAATGAAGTTGAACCTTGATTCTTGCACCTGTAGATTTGGCCAAATGGGATTCTCTTGGCCACCTTCTCGCAATTACTCGAGGAATCTCTGTCTTTTGGAGCTGATGCTTCACCTGAAGCTTTAGCGTTTCCTGCATGAGTGTCATCCGAGCAACCCGATTTGCCGAACAAGGACTTGATGTAAGCGCGAGAAGCCTTAAGCTTGGAACCAAGTGAGGATTGCTTGATCAACTTAATCTTTCTCGTCCAGGACTTCTTTGGATTTTCTCTAATGGAGTCGCTCGTCTCGGTCAAGTACTCAGTGATATAGTCTTCCTGGGTCAGCTCTCTACTGGCCCTACACGACTCGGAAGGTGATATATTGCACGACTCAAATGGGGTACTCGTAGTAGTCGGGGTGGTAGGGTTAGTCACCAATGGAGTGCTGTAATGTTCCTCATATGTACTTCTTCCGTCATCGTAACACGGATTAGAGTGTTGGAGGAACTTCTCTACCATCTCTAGACATGGAGGGAGGTGAAGGGGGAGGAGTTTTCCTTTGTAGAACAGCTCGTCAGCTGGTGAAGTGGTTGTTTCTTTCTCTAGAGAGATCGAAGACATCTGGAACTCAAACTCTCGAGGATGTTGGGGAGAGGACATCGAGTGGGAGAGGAAACTGGAGTATGAGCTGACTTCCATGTCGAAGTAGTCATCATCTACATGATCAGGAGACAGAAGGTTCATGTCCATTGCAGATGGCTCAAATTGCACTCTAGGATATGTGGAACAGTACACAGATATAGTGGTTTGTCAGAGGGAAGAAATGTGCATCTAATAATGGTGGGAGGAACGAGAGAGAGAGAGAGAGAGAGAGAGAGAGTGTGATCAAGAACTTTGTTTTAGTGCTTCCACATAATATATGGAATTGTGGGAGTTGTCCTGATGGATTCTCTCTTGCGGTGTTTTCCACTCAATACGTATTTCAATTCGTCTTGACTATTGTTTTTATAGTTATTGCTGTTGCAGGACTCCTGTCTCTTTATTTTCTTGCCTTTGGACACCAAAAGGAAATACTTGGAAAGCTTATGCGATGTGAGCAAGCACCATCTCCCCCACTACAGGCAAAATTCACCACAAGGCAGGGAAGTGAATATGATATCATCGATAGCTTTTGATGTTTGGGACCATATTCTACATCATTGATCAGAAGCTATCTTAAACATAAAATAATAAGCCTTTTGAATTTAGGATTGGCACTCATAATCAGAAGCTGTACAGACAGATTTTGTTTAGTTATTAGCGGACTCCGCTCACAGAAAGAAGATATTAGAAAAAGGGTCTTGATAAAGTTACATGTAAAAGCAGAACCACCTTGCTGACCCCACATTGTTGTTGCTTTTATTTTTTAATTGTCACTGTTTATTGCAAAATAATGAGGCAAACAAAGATGTCGTGATAACAGACAAAATGCAAAGAGGCTAATTTCAAATTGGTTTAGTGTATCTGTGTAGGACTCAAGAAATGTGCCCCACATCCACAGAAAATGTCACTCTTCACTTGTAACGAAGACCCTTCTGTACATCATATCCACCTAAAAAAAAGATCATTGTTTCGTAAGCATGCTTAAATAAATAATAGAATAGTTTCTCGGATCTTATGGACTGTTTGAATTTAAGACAGGTGCCTGTCTTGTTCCTGGTTTTCTGCTCTGCCCCAAGTATCATAACATTTGTTACCCTCTTTTCTATGAACTCTTTTAACCAATAGAGACAAATCAGTTGAGGTAGGTTGTCACTTCCCCTGGTTTAAGTACTTTTGCTGGATTCCTGGGTTTGGATTTAACTCCCTAATGGGTTCTTTATTAGATTAATCATCCCTGTCTTTTGACAATTGTCTTTTTGTGTAGATTGATTATAGGTTTATGTTCTCTGGTCTTTTCTCTTTGTTATTATCGGATTAATCCTCCTTATGCAGGAGCTGCACACCATTCAGATGTGTGTGCACGCGTGCGAGAGAGAGAGAGAGAGTTGACAATGGTGATCAGAGACATGTGATCAGACATTAAAGGGTGCAGTTAAGGAAATTACGGATGGACCACATGCATCGGTTGAAAGTCGAGATTGTATGTACCAAATAATATTGGATAGACTCATTAGTGGGTTAGAGAACGGCTTGCACTGTAATTGAAATGTCGATTAACATGGATGTGAGCTAAATTTATTCTTCTTTCTCCTCAAGGTTAGGATCTTTCAGAACTCAGGCAGCAATAAGAACAAAGGCCAAACATCACTACTCAAAGCAATCTGATCTTAAAGAACATTAGTTTTTAACACCTATAATACAGCCCTGCAGATAGAAAAGCAATGACAAAACACGGGGACACTTCGGAGAGAATTTTCGGTGCTTGCTACGTCAACGCATTTCCACCGGGCAAAAGGTAGAGGGGCGGGTTTGACAATCAAGGACGAGACCCAGACTCCTTGAACCCATAGGATAAGAACATTATCAAGGAAAAAAAGATGCATATTCATCAAGTTCAGAATCTTTCTGTGCAAGTAACAGCTCTGCTCTACAGTCGGCACAACCAAAAGAGAATGCCAAGATACTATCCATTCATTACAACACCAACTTAACATCAGAAGGTTCAAAGAAATCAAAATGAGGAATCAGGGAAGCAAATAAAACATGCATGGTGACCTGTGCAGTTTGTATACAAATATCGACTTGTATAGTTGACAGGGTAGTTGGAACGATTTCTCCTTCTAGGACCTTATCTTTTACTGGAACCAAGAGCCAAAGCTGACTATCTTCATCATCTTTCATGAATGGCATCTGACGATCTAATAAAAAATAGAAAGTGAAGTCCTTTGTCCTCTGATTTAGACTCATATATTGCTGTAAGTCTTTAAGCAAGATCTATTGATTTGGCATGATGATAAAAGCCGCCAACAAGCTCTAGCAGCTGCATTGGCATTAGCACATATGATGGTTCGTCCTTTTTATTTTTCTTTAGTTGTGTGAACAGTGTACTCTCCTCTGGTTTAAGATCTTTTGCTTGACACTATCACCCCAAAACATCAAAGGAGGAAAATGAGAAGCATACATTAGGTCTGCTGGAAGGATTGGGTCTAGTCACCTACTCAAATTTTTCACAGATTTGTCAATATTTTCCATATATTGAGATAACTGTAATTGGCTTAGCAGCTGCCAACTTCTGAGGACAGACGCATGCAGTTTTATGGTTTTACTAGCTCCAAGGTATGAAGGCAAAAGATAAATACCATGACACTTAAAGAACAAGGCAGGGCACAACAATCCCAAAAAAAGAAAAAAAAAAGATCTCTTTGGCGACTCAGAAGAATTCATAAAACTTGTTCGGCATGCTAGAACAGACAAAGGCGAAAATAAAGTAAGTGAAGGAATAGAATGGAATGGGAACTCCAGTTCCCATATTTCATCATGACAGAGAAAAAAAAAGAAAATAAAAATGATTAACTTCAAACATCAAATAAGTTAGTAAAATGAATTATAAGATGATAATCTCCAATATATAAATTTTTTTACTTTTGTTTAAGGAACGAAAATAGTGAGGCTTTTGGAGAATTAGGGAATTGGCATTTTATTTGGAATGACCCTTTCCTGCTCATAAGCCAAACAAGAGCAAGTTAATATGCTCATCAAATCTAGCAAAAGAGAGCAATTCAGAATGACCCATCACCCCCACAAAATCAGGGAGCTAGAGCATCTCTCATTGGAACAGAGACTAGCAAGTAGACAATTAGATTGAAGGTTCGACCCCAAAAAAAAAAGAGATTGAAGGGGGCCCATTGCCCGGCAACCCACCAGCAGTGATGGATGTAAAAGATTGTAATGGCTACAAAGGAGCCAGCAACCCTTTTGACGAGTCCTCTTCAAAAGAACCTTTTAGAGATACACATTCTTAAGAACCCAAAGAGAAAAGAAAGAGAACACTGTACTATACAGTCTATTCAAGGCCATGCACAATGCTGTTTCTCCGACCCTATAACAGATTAAACAAATCACAAGTTCAATATAACGAAGGATCACAACCCCACAATTCTGTCAGTCTCTACAACTAGGATTATGTAGGAGAAACTGTGGAGCTACCCGGTGCAACTGACGTAGTTGAGTAGGTTTTAGTGTGCATATTAGAGTTTGTAAGGTAAGTACCACGTTCCAAAATTTCCAAACCAGTGAGCATGGGTAGGTTATAGAATTTCAGTCATAACATCCCGCATTGACCCTATGCACGGTACCCTAGAAAGGTTGAAGGTAACCTTCCGGTGCAAATTTTTTTTACCATTATATGATATGACATTTGTGAGTGATATTTGGGTTACATGACTCCATATGTTATATCGTTTCACCCATCCAACAGTGGATGTGTAAAAGAAATTTATATGGATAGTGGACGTAATAAATATTTAATAATTATGTGTACTTAGTTATTTATGACTTTTTTTTCTTTTTGAAATTGTCACATTAATATATGTGAAAGCTCTAGTTGATCTCAATCCCCAATTCCATTAGAAGAAACAAATCTCCAACTCCCTTTCACCCTCACTGTCTGTGACGAGCTTGGATATGTCTGTAAAGAAACATTTTAATTCATGCTCTCAATAAAGTGAGACAAACTTTCATGTAAATTCATAGATTTAAACGATAGATAGAAATTGATTTATTTCTTTGGTTTTTACTCTCGATGTCATTGTTGTTTTAGGAATATGCTACTAATGTACAATTACATGAATATCTATTATATCATGTAAGCCATATATTTTGTGTTAAATGTACAATGACTACCACGGCAATTTTGTTTCCATTAATAAAAATCTGAAAAGAAAATACAAGGTAGAAATCTGTGAATCGACATGTCTCAAGTTCCAAGGTGGCTCCAAGAACCTATAAGGTAGGTTCCAAGTTTCATAAAACCCGGAACAGGTAACAATTGGGTAGGTGCCAGGATTAAGGCAAATCCTATCCACCATGAAAGCTGCACACCCTAACAAACAAGCTAAGTTTAAAGATTTTTCCAAGCTGGAGTAACAGGCAATTCCAGCAACTCTTCACTTAAGATACAGACGGGCATAGCTGGGTCAGACAGAGATCTCACTCAAAGATCAAATCTATCATCTGTACAAGTGCAGTAATCAGAGAGTAGCTACATTCTAATGCAGAGCTGATATTCTATGGAAAAGTGAAAAAAAATCAGAATGATACTGTCATTATTAAAATAGATAAACGAGACAGCTTCTCAATAGATTTTGGTGCATATATTTTGAGCTTTGGATTAAGAGAATGTATAGAAGAATTTACACTTAACGGATATGTGTCTTGACTTATAAAGGCAGGTTATAATTGAATCACAATGGAGATATCATCTCGAAATTCAACTAGAAAGTTAACCAGAACCTTAGAGTTTGCTAATGTTGGTTTGTTTCCAGAAGCATTAAAATTAACTACCCAGACAGATCAATATAATTCTATCTTTTAGACTGCACTTTCGAAGATGATTGTAATCCCTCTAATTTGCTGTCAATACTGCATGCCTAGAAAATTTTCCTAAAAATTTTTCTTTGGCTTCGTGATTTAAATACTTCACCTAAGGTGTCACATAACGAAAGTACATAATTAATCATGAATGTCTTAGTGTTTCACCCATGCACGCTTCCAGAATCGACCGCATAAAAATCAATCTTCTTCTGAATCGAGAACCAAGTCCTGCTTACAGAAAATTTCAAAGCGGTAAAATAATAGTTAGAAAGGGTGAAAAGTTTTTAAGACAATGAGACCCTGGTCATCTGCCATTCATCATATCCAAAACTGACACAACAAAACCAATTCGAAGCTTGAATCAAGTTCATCAGTGTAGGGAGATGGATTATACATCATTGCCTTTTTGCTCAACAGCATCATCTTCTCTTGTTAATCACTTCGGGATCCATCTTGTATTTTGAGAGCACATTATGGTTAATGAAAAAAACCAGTAACTTGGCCTTCCACGTTCCTTCTAATGGCTTCTTCATGGTCCACAACGCCATCAGGTGTTGTAATAACAACATAACCCCACTGAGAGAGAGAGAGAGAGAGAGAGAGAGAGAGAGAGTAAACAATCAATTAACAAAGATTTCTTTCAGCTAAAAACAAGCGTGTCATCTGAACCCTAGCACATGAAATAGCTTCTACCATCCAAGACATTACCATCAACAAACTCGCATGCATCAAGAAGTAGACCAGACAAGAAGTCAAATTTTCAAGTACCTTACGTGTGCTGGAAGCATTTTCACTCTATACTGCTCAATATCTCTAGCCTTGATATCTTGACGGTAAGTGAGAGCATTGCAATATTTTATTCGGCCTTGCAGTTCAACGGTTATCCTCCCCACTCTGTGGGGATCATGAACTTGGAAACTCTTCACATATCCTGAAATAACAAAACCAAAACATAAAACTCTTATATACCAATTAGCCCTTCAAAAAAATCTCACAACTTTTTCTCAATAGATCTGGCCCCAAACAGATTATCATAATTAGTAAGTCAGCTGAATTAAAGTGGTATGTGGGCCAGCAATAGAATTAGTTAACAAACACAATCACACAATTAAGCTTCACCTCAAAGAGAGATAGATCAAAATCGTCCCATCTTTCTTTACTCAATCATAAACTTATAAATTTCTCCAACTGGTCCACCTTCAATCCTACCACCATTTAGCCCGAAGAAAAACATTAGAAGAACAATTGATTGATCTATGGTAGTTCTTTTACGCAAGCACTTCGCGGACTTACCTTTGTAGTAGTATATCCTCTCTCCGTAAGTTCCAACCAAAAGAGCCCATTCCTCACATAATGGCAAGAATAATCTAAATCCCCAAAACTCATACTACAGTCAACTAACATTATGTTAAACAAAAGAATGAACTTGAAGCTTTGTTTGGTAAGAAGCCGGTAAAAATGCTAGATAAAATTGAAGTAAGATCACTGACATTTTCGAATGCACCATGGTTCTCAACATGGCCAATTTCTTCCCAACTCTAGTTAGCCCCTTAAGTTGGTCAGTTCTACAAACATGTCTCGTCTACAACATAAAACTACCATAAAGTCAAGTCCACCAATTTCAAAGTAGCAGCTGAGCCCATCATCTCTCAAAATCCCATTTTTTCGCAAAACCATTATCGTGTCACTTCCTATGCATTGTCCAACCGCAAAGTCACAAACATGTGAAGCACAAATCGCTCTAAAATTGAAGTGCAAAACTGTTCTCCAGTCATCACCAGCCGCGGCTCAAACTACATATTCTATCAGCACAAGACAAACACTAAGCAATGTGCATCCTCCTCATTAGCGCACACACACGAAGTGCTCTCACACAGAGCAGAATCTTGACACGCTCCGCCCATTCTTGCTCGACGACGGCAAGGGCAACCACAGCACTCCACCGGAATATCAAATTTCTAAGTGCACCGTCCACAATGAAGCAACCGAACAAAGGGAATCGCACAGTGGGGGCAAGGCAATTGAAGAGAAATTCTTCCATTTGTCAAGAAACCCAGAAAGAAAAAAGCAGTAAAGGAAAGGGAGGAAGGGGGCAAGGAAGCAAGAAACCCAACCTCGGTCCTT
Source organism: Syzygium aromaticum (assembly GCA_024500025.1). Taxonomy (NCBI): domain Eukaryota; kingdom Viridiplantae; phylum Streptophyta; class Magnoliopsida; order Myrtales; family Myrtaceae; genus Syzygium; species Syzygium aromaticum. The sequence continues at coordinate 2,309,114 of CM044894.1, forward strand.
CATGATCTTGAGGAAGGAAGAGACCACGTTGGAGATGGGTCGCAGCTGTCACACCCCGAACACAACCAAAACGGGATCATAATACAGCCGTCCTTTCACCCCAAGGACGTAGCCTCAACTTAAACAAAACCCAAAAAACATCAGAGTTTTCTAAAACCATCAAAAGGATATATACAAATCCAACAAAAAAACTATTCCAATAGCTCAACGCCACTATGTATAACGTACCCAAAATCCCACAATCAAAAAGAAATCTTCCGACTAATGCCTACTCACACCCTACTTGCGGCCAGCAGAAGAACCTGAAATGTATGTAAGATAAGGGGTGAACTACCACGACTCAGTGAGTAACATATTTCTTCTAAGCGGATCGAATAGTCACAATGCAATAGTATAAAAAATATCACAGCCCATAACTTAAACTCAATGTACAATATAGCCAAAAATATCTCCAAGGTATAATAACCTTTCAATAAAAGTCATATATATCAGATTACTCAATAAAAACTCACTTAACAAATATAGTCAATCATCAATGGTCTATCCATTGACTAATCTCATCACATAATACGTTGATGGTTCATCCATCAACCAATTTCATGCTCGTCATCAAACTATGGTCAAGTTTAACGCTGTGACAAAGGCGATCAAGTTTACCCCTCTTGGCAAGGTCTACCACCTATTATAAGCCGACGGTTCGGCCTAAAAGGATATCTTGACAGTATGAATACTCTCCTCTCAACGGGTTCTCAACATAGGAATGCGAGCAGTAACAACTTATAACTCAATCCAGAAATCCATAATCAACACCAATAAATCCATTTCACAAAACATTTCGCAACAAGAATAGCCCTCGGCTAATCCTCTTCACAAGACCTTTAATATAAGCATTTACAAAAGCTTCATTTCAATGACGTCACAAGACTTTTTAACTCATTTCACAATCGACAAAAGGTAGTAAATGATCGATCCAATTTATGCAGAAAACATGCTCCATTGTATTAAAAATTACATCTCATTATCAAAATATAAGTTTGTAAATTCATAGAAGATATAATATCCCTCACCTGATAATCCAAAAACTGACCCATACGTGTTCCTCAAGCCGACGATTCCAAAATCCTATCAAACATACGAAAAACGAATCAAAATCGAGTAATACTTCCCTCTAACGCGTGACTCGAATAAGCTAAGGCTAACTAGCCAATAATCCGACACCCACGTGCCTACGATGGCTTATTCAATAGAAAAAATCTAATGCCAACCACAATGAACAAGTCGCACGCCAAATTTCCACGCACCATAACTTTCTCCACCGGACTCCGTTTTGCGCGCTCTTATAGTCAAAATGAAACTCATCTAGCATACTATGATGTCCCAACACAGCCAACCCAAACAATAGCCCAAAAACGACAATAGAAGCCCTGGAAAGTACTATTCATGAAATTTCAGATTATGCTCTCAACTTGAAAATTTGATTCCGGACAAACCGTAACTCCGAATCGATATCCGTCAAAATGCACAGCCCCACAACACCATAATCTTTCATTTTCATGGATATTTAAGACTTGATAACTCAAAAACTTGAACTACACAGCTCAAATCCACATACTCTTATTTCCGAGCCCTAATCAAAAAATTACTCCAATAGGACTAACGAGGATTGCGAGTACTTACTAGTCATTGCGTTACGTAGTCGGAATGGCTCGACGAGGACCTGCACGCACAAACCCTTCCTTTCCCTTCTTCCCTTTCTCCTCTCCTTTTTCTTTTGCTTTTCCTCTGCTTGTTTTCTTCTTCTCTTCTCCTGCGAGCTGCTTCCTTCCTTTTATCTTCACTTTTGACTGTTTACCTTTTTTTTTTTTTTCCAGCCTAAGTCTTTTGACTTGGTCAAAAGAAGAGGCATATGTTACAGTAGATCCACCAGGGCCTTCTCTCTCTTTTCTGCATTCACCATCGTCCTCAACGCATCGTTCAGTATCCTTCGCCCCATCTCTCACAAGCGACATTCATCAAAACCCTCCGCCACAGAACTCTGCAGTCACGGACTCACAGTGAGCGGGCCAACGAGTTGGCGGCGAGGGCTTTCTGTTCTCACTCTCCACCATGGCGTGGCATTTTGGATATTCTGACAAACCTTCAAGGCCTCCATGGTAATTTCACGAGTTAATTAATCCTTTGGACCAGTCCACGAGCCGAGCTGTGCCTAGCAATGGCCCGCTTGGGCCTTGCTCTCAGGCCCATTTTTATTGGACTCGGCCTTTTAGGCCCAATCTCAAATTAAATGGGCCTTGAGGCCCCCAAACGGTCACTGGGTGGTGGGGCAGAAGAGAAACTGCAATTTTTTGTTCTTTTGCCATGAATTTGATTCGGCCCCCCACCTCTTTCTCTCATATTCTCACCATTCCTCACTCACTCACAAATCATCACCTCCCGTTGCCTGCTCTTTGTCGTCTCAAACCGAACATCAATATCATTGTTGGAAATTTAGAATTAGATGATTTTAAATTGTGCTCCCAGTCTCCACAGACGACAACCGAAAGTGCATCGTATCCCTAGCAAGCTCTACGTGATCATCGGAGTATCCATTCACGTTAGGGATATCATTGACGGAAATTCACTAAAGTAGCGCCGGGTAGGGCAAGACATATGTTTAAACTTAGGCTTTGTTTGTGTTTGTGGGAATGAATGATTTGCAAAATATTAATTTTCCTAAAAATGATCACTTACATCGCTTATAAAAAATGAATGAATGAAAAATACTTTTATCGTCCACGAACATGTTCAGATATAAATTGCTGTCGATAATAAAACTATTTTTCTTTTTTGGTAATTATTTTAATTAACACAAGCGATCATTAAATATTTTTCAAATCATTTATTTTTCGCGAAATAAGTGGAGTCTTAGAAACTTAAAAACTTCCTTTTTTTCTTTGTTTTCTTTTCCAAATTTTTTTTCTCTTTCTTTTATTTCTTCCCTTTTTTCCTTGAGATGTCACAACTTCAATCTTGTTTTTTTTAGGAGAACAGAACTCCTAGGTTGCTTTATAGGAATTTCACATGAAAAAAAGTTGGTATTGATATAAATTTTAAATTGATGCAAAAGGAACCGACATTTTTATGGTGTATTTGTTTCATAGAAAACTCAAAATTAAGAAAACATTTTCCGAAAATTAATTGATTATATCGCTTAATTGGCCAATGTAAAATGTTTTCATTATTGACAATAAAATTTATACCTAACTATTTTCATAAATGATAAAAATATTTTCCACTTATTTTGTAAATGATCATCATTTTTGGAAAATATTTTTCAAATATCGAGCGCGCCCTCGGTGGATTGGTATCGAAATAATTGACCCCTTTCTCTTGTGCAAAGACAATGTTACCTCACAAGGTGTTTATTAAGTCACTGGCATTTGCACTTTCTGTTGAATCCCACATGGTGTTGGGACAGGGCAAATGGCATCTCCATCTCCATTATGTGGGCAGGCGGTGAGGGACAAAAACCCTCGCACCGGTCATTCCCTGTCGCCTTCCTTGTTTTCGTGCGTTAGTTGTTCGCCGCATCAATCTAGTTGGTAAGTCATTTGATTCTTTGTAACCTGTGCAAAACGTGCGAAGTATTAGTTCCAAGTGATGAGGACCTCTTGATGGGTGTGCAAATCTCAGTCTGGATCATTACTTTCTATTAGATTCGTCAAACGGATGGATCAGGTTGGGTTGAAAATGGTTATACCCAATAAATTCACTTGACTCTTTTTGATCAATTTTCATATAAATCTAATTATTCATATCCGACTTGATTCATACCCAACTCATTCCCGACCTAACCTATATTGTTAAAACACTTACGTATTTAACTCTAAAATGAGATTAAGTGATAACGACAGAGAATAGAGAGAGAGAGAGAGAGAGAGAGAGAGAGTCACAAAGGTGAATTAGGTCTAAATAAGTTATAAACCTACTTATGACCCATTTAATATGCATATTATGTTTAGATTAATTTTATGATCTATCTACATAATATAACTGTCCCATATTAAAATATATTAATTAAGTCCATCATACATGAGTTAAGAAATGATTTTGTGATCCATTTTGGCAGATCTACTTCCTGCACATTTGTGGAAAGATCTTCAAATCTATGTTCTAATTACTAACTTCCATAGGGACTCACCCGGGTAACGCCATGCACATTCCTTGTTGGCCTCAAATTACATACTTTCACATAATTCTAAGTTGGGTTCCTCATAGAAGAATACACATGTTTAGAATAGTGCAGAGAGACTGGTCAAATTATCAATTCCTCATATTCACCATTCCTCACTCACAAATCATCACCTCCTCCTGCTCTTGTCGTCTTAACCGAACACCAATATCATTGTTGGAAATTTAGATTAGATGATTTTAAATTGCGCTATCGATCTCCATAGACGATGACCAAAAGTGAATCATATCCCTGGCAAGTTCTACGTGTTCGCCATCATGTGGAGTATCCATTCACGTCAAGGATGTCATTGAGGGAAATTTGCCAAAGCACTGCCGGAGAAGGTAGGACATATATTTAAACTTTGGCTTCGTTTGTTTTGCAAAAATCAATGATTTGGAAATATTAATTTTCCTAAAAATAATCACTTATATCGCTTACAAAAGTTAATAAATGAAAAATATTTTCATCGTCCACGAAGATATTCAAATATAAATTACTATCGATAATGAAAATATTTTTCTTTTTGGCTAAATAGTTTAATAATACAAGCAATCATTTTTTTAAGAAATTTTTTTGTAAAGCATTCATTTTCCGCAAAATAAACATAGCCTTAGAAACTTAAGAGCTTCCTTTTTTTTTTTTTTCCTTTTCCCAATTTTTCTTCTCTTTATTTTATTTCATCCCCCCTTTTTTTCCTGAGATATTACAACTTCAATCTTGTTTTTTTAGGAGAACAAAACTCCTAGGTTGCTTTACAGGAATTTCACATGACAAAAATTTGTTATTGATATAAATTTTAAATTGATGCCAAAGGAATCACCATTTTTTGGTGTATTTGTCTTACAGAAAACTCAAAATTTGGAAAACATTTTCCACAAAATTGATTGATTATATCGCTTAATTAGCCAACATAAAATGTTTTCATTGACAACAATTTATACCTAACTATTTTCATGAATGATGATAATATTTTTCACTTATTCATTTTTGTAAACAATCACTATTTTGGAAAATGTTTCCAAATTCTTGAATTTTCCTTAAAATAAATGCACCATCGGTGCATTTGTATCGAAATAATCGACCCCTTCCTTTCACACAAAGTTAATGTTACTCAAAGGTATATATTGATTACTGAATCTCTTGGGTGTTGTACTTTTTGTTGAATCCCCATGTGTATATTATTTTGGCTCGTCCCACGGGAACGGCAATTTTATCCACCCATCTAGATACTTGTATTATGCCTAGATCCTAACAGTTTTTAGTAGACATGTTAAATGGGTGGGTGGGGTCGAGCTTGAGTCGGGTCATAAATGGTCCAACTCAAATTGACCCATTAACCCGTTTATGACTCATTTATCCGTAATGTAAATTTCTTGACTCATACCCGACCCAACTATATTACAAAAATACTTCCACATTTTAACCAAATCTAGGAAAACTTGTTTCTTATAATTTTTTTTAAAAAATTATATTATTAAAACACTTATATTCGATACAAATTTAGTGGATAATTTTTATAATTTTTTTAAATTGACATTATGTTTGTTTCACTAAAAATGTGACATTTCTAGTAAAAAGTCATTTTCCAAGAAAATAACAATATTTTCCGATGTTTGGCTAAAATCTGAAAATGAATTAAAAAATATTTTCCATCATTTCGTATGGAAACTATTATTTGATTTTCCTTCATGCTCTCATCTTAATAAATTTTATTTTTATTTTTCTTTTATTTTTAATTTTTAAATAAAATCAAATTTTTAGTTATTTTCTATTTTTAATTTTTCTTTTATTTTTATTTTTTAAAGAAAATCGAATTTTTTTTTCTTTTTTTTCCTTCTTCTTCGGCTTGTTGCCGGCCATGATGACAGCTGACGACTAGCAAAGCTCAAGCTTACTAGCCTCAGGCAAGGCTCGGCCAAGCCAACATGGCCTTGGGCTCACTAGGTTGACGAGCTCGAGGCTCACCAGATTGGCGAGGGCGAGCTCAAGCTCATAGATCTAGCGAGCCTTAAGCTCGCCGATCTGGCGAGGCCTCGCCAGCCTCAAGCAAGCTTGTCCCTCGCCTCTAGCCGGCCGAAGAATAAGGGATAAGAAAAAAAAGAAAAGAAAAAGATATAATTTCAATTTTTTTAAAAAATAATTTTATATGGCTAAAGAGGGAATGGGTTGGAAATGGGTTCTAAATTTAACCCATTTAGAACCATTTGCTTTGGGTTTCATATTTTAAAACCCATTTAATATTGACTTTTCAAAATTGTAGTAACTCATATATGACTCAAACTCATTTTGACAGGTTTAGTTTTTAGCATAGGGATTGAGCGAACTTTGCTCCCCGCATGTGGCATGGGATGGATATGGATATGGTCGGCCCTATCCCGCCCACGCTCACGGTCATAACCTTAAAATTTGGAAATCCCAAGACTTAAGCTAATATCTATATTTGAGATGTATAAATTTGGTAATACAAAGTATTTTATTTTCTTCACAGATACTAGCATGAATAATCTCATTAATTTACGCAAGCAAGGCAGATAAATTTGGATATCGGTTGGTGTTGACAAGGGGTGCTTAAATATTATAAGAAATTGCCTAAAACGTCCGAGTTGGTGCCGGCGGTGCCATGTAGGATGGTCAGCGTCCATGTCAGCAATTTCCGGTCAAAATTGGCCAAATGGGCCCAACTGGCAAATAATCAAAATATTTAGGACATGATTGTCATAATCAAAATATTTATGATCGAATTGGCAAAAGTGCAATAAGTTTAGAATTTTTCGGATAATTTTCGATAAATATTTCCTGTGTGGGACATGGGGTGTGGGGGACAGGGTATCTCCATCATTAGCAGGCGGTGAGGGATTGTCTTACTTTTGTTGTTCGCAGCATCGATGTAAGTTGGTGAGTCATTGGCTCTTTGTAACGTAGACAGAGCGTGTAGAGCTGTAAAGTGACGAGGATCTTTCCAAAGGTGTGCAGATCTCTCGATTTCTAGGGACCCGCCCAGGTAACGCCATGCACATGCCTCGTTGGCCTCGAATTACAATACTTTCAACAAAATTCCATTGGTCGCTCAGAGGAGAACACACATGTTTTAGAATAGTGTTGAGGGACTGTTAGCTAGAATAAATTATAAATTGCTCAGAACATTAAAATCCTGCACGGATCCAACACTTCACTTCTCCTCGTGGCCACTATAAATTGAAGTCCATATCCTCAGCACCAGCAACTTTCCTGCCTGCATTTTTTTTTCTTTTTTGGTGTGTTCCTGCGTGCATTTAGAGACATAGTTTTTGGAGCAAAGAAGAGGAGAAAAATGGGTTCGGAAATGTCTCCATTGATGGTGCCGCTATAGAGTGAGGTTCAGATCAAGAGCTTCATCTTCCCGCCAACGGCGAAACCTCCGGGCTCCGGCAACACCCTATTCCTCGGAGGGGCAGGTCCTTATATATTTTTAGTACTAAAATTATGTTCAATGAGTTTTCTATTTGCATTGATATTAAATAGAACGGTCAACATTTACGAGTGATGTTTTATCATTGGAAATCACAAAGTTTGCGTGCGGTTTTTTTATCAACAAAGTGAGAATTGCATAACTAAATAGTACATAGCAGGATGTACACAGTTTCGAGCAGATGTTTTACTAATCCATTATCAATCCTATTACATGGTCGAGGAACTATAATTCTCTTTAATATATTATTTATCCTCTAGAGGCAAGTGATTAAGGGTAATTGTCGAAACTTTTCTATGTGTCAGCTGTCAATGAAATAAAAATAGTAAGTTTGTGGCCTCATGTATATGCATGACAATTATTTGAAGTTCTCTTTATTTGAATTTTGAGTTAATATCTCCAAACTGACACACTTATAACAAATTTACCCTCCATTAGTTTTCGTTAAATTTTACCATCAAATTACTGAGTTGAATAGCACGTGACAGTTAACAAGAATACTAGTTTGGGATTTTCCTTCCGTTTGTCGTTGGTATACCGGTTTGCGACTTTCCGTGATATTAATTCAATTTAACGGAAACTAACAAAGGGTAAATTTATTACAAATGTACCGGTTTGGGATTTTTGGTGGTCAAAAGATTAATTTTGAATAAATTTATCACAAGTGTACCGGTTTAGAATTTTTGATGATCAAAAGATTAATTTAGGGTAAATTTATCACATATGTATCGGTTTGAAGTTTTTCATGGCCTTAACCCTTGAATTTTCTAAATCCTATAATTAGCATCCTAAGTTGTTGTAAAAAAATTTAGTCCTGTCTATGGATTTTCATTTTCATTCCAACTTTGCCCGTCCAACTATTTCAAATCCCCCGACAATTAGAACCACTTGCCCTTGACCATGATTCACCCACCCACCCACTCACTATTCAGGCCTTCTCCTCCTCCTCAGCACGGCTGGTGCTCATCTAGTTGTAGCCAACCGCCATCTCCAGCTAAGCCACGACCTGTTGAGCACTTCCGCATCGAGCTTGACACAGATCTGGTTGAGCTCCGCCGGCGTCGAGCTCAACTCAGACCCATCGAGCTTAACCTAGATTCATTGAGCTCGATGCTGGTAGAGCTCAAGTCAATCTTGATGCTGGTAGAGCTCGAATCGCTGGCGGAGCTCAAATTGAGCTCGACACCAACAATGCTTGGTCGAGGGTTGAGCCTGGCCGTGGCTGAGGAGAGAGACGCACATTAGGGATTTTGTTTGGAGATGCAGGTTGACATGATGGGTTAGAGAGAGTTAATTTTGGAAGTTCATGCCTATTCATAGGAATTAGATTCAACTGTGGAAATCAATTATGCGATATTTGCTTTTAAGGCCTTCTCCGAACTATTGCTGATTCTTTTTTTTTTCCTTTTTATGATTACAGTTCAAACATTTCATATGGTCCACGTGAGATCTATAAGATGTAACTGTTTTGAAAACTTGGTGCATGCGGAGTTTGGACAAGACCATTTACCATGCATGGTTCCTTCCCGGAACTTTTTTTTGAAGAACATTTGTACTTATGATTTCTATAGATGCTAAAAATCTTCCTTATAGAGACAATACCTACTACAATAGTACCACACATCCAATTTTAAAGTTTTTCCATCTTCATTACCTAAAAGCTTTTTCCCCAAGCTCCAATTTAAACCATGGACAATTGCTAGTATCTGCTGAAAAATAAGGAAAAAATAACCAAACCTCTGAAAACTTTAGCAGTCAATGGTTTCCACTCCGCTATGCATTCACAGCAGCTTTATTCCTATTGTTATGACACCTCACACTGCATTTCTTTGAGTGAAACTATGGAATGAAATAACGGATCCATGGACATGGCACTGGCAGCAGAGGGGGGCTTGGAAGTTGATGGGAAGTACGTGAAATACGCGGCCATTGGTAATCCAACTGATGTTAATTTCTATTCCATCACTCTTACTTATCCTTTTAATTAAGATAAACTCGTGAAATCGTGTAATCAATGTTGGGTAAGACAAATACATTAGGCAGTGTCATTTATGAAACGACGAAACGCTTGGAGTTTGAACTTGTTCGATGCCCAGCTGGCTCCGGGACAAAAAGTCTGCAAAAGTTGTATGTAATCAGCATATCTGTGGGGGATAAAGGGAACTTCGAATACATTATGAGCATCATCCACGATCAGAGAGTAGGAAGCAGTATACAATTGTTGACTCTTTCCATTATTCTTGGATCTGACTTGATTATTACACACACAAACACACTGTTTGTGACTCGTGAGTACTATCATTAGACATAAATACAGGTAAAGCCAATAGCTTTGAGGAGAATTAGCATATTGTAGAGGACAACTACCTTCCTACTAAGGTGTGTTGGCCTAGATGTAAATGGAGTTTACTTATCTGCATATAGTCTTGGGTTCAAATCTTATTGGGACCATCCCGAGAGTGAAATCCCGAATGCACTAGACCGATGTGGGGGAGTGTGCCTTTTGACCAATCTCATTATTAAACTGTAATTATCTTTGTCCGCGTTGCATGAGTGTAAATAATATCTTCATCTATGCACCATTCTGATTTTATCAAAAGCTCGCTTTTCTGGACTTCTGCTTTTGGGAAATAAAGATTGTTAAACGCAGTACTGATTGTAACCTAACAGAAGCAATCACACTCGCTAAATTCGACCAATGTATGTAATATGAAGTAAGGTTGTTAAACTAAAGAGTGCTACCATTTTGATTATTACTTTTTATGGTTCATAGTTATGCTTATGCTTAGTCAAACTGAATATGAGCTTTGTCTTATTTTCGAAATAGGCCCATTCGAGAAGCTCACGCAGGTGTCGTTCATCACTCAACTGATGGGACAACAATACACGAACAAACTAACCGAGAATTGCATTGCTTTCTGGAACTGCAATGGAGGTTACAAGCAAGAAGAAGCCGAAGCCATAGATGAGCTCATCGAAACGCCAAAAACCAAATAGTGTTGACACGGCGCCCATATATATGATTTAAGTAATATAAGCCGAGAGCAATGTTATTCTTGCAAAAGTGATGATGCAGTCCTGCATCACATACTTTCCCATTGGGTTTCCTTGGAAATCAAGAATCCGTTGAAAGAAATGGCCAAAGAAAGGATATAGGAAGAAAAAGAAACCTAAAACTTAAATCACCATGATTGAAATAACAAGTATGAGATAATATTTACTAGATCTAGTTCTTATATCACTTTAGTGACTCAGCTTTTCTTTTTTGTTTTCGATATCAATCTTCATTTACGTTCTTAAGAATCATACTTTCCCTAGTATTTTTTCCTTTCACATGAGTTTAAGACTCTGATGCCAAATTCTACTTCGTTATGAAAGTTAAACTTAATTTCTTAGATTTCGTTTGGTAGCCTGAATTTGAGTCCGGATAGGATAACAAATTATCCTATATGGTGTTTGGTAATGTCCTCCGGACCGGATAAATCCAAATAAATCCGGATAAAATGTTGGATAAGAAATCCGGCCTAGGGTGTGGGATAAGCCCAGATTGGATATAAAATTTAAAAAATAACTAAAAAATTTATATTTCATCTTTTAATAAAGTGATAAAGTGCCACTTCGGATATTGCAACCATCACTAAAATTACTGATCATCGACACTTCCGATGATCGTCGCCTCTAACCACGCTGGTCATCATCACCAGCCGGCGATCGTGTTCCGAAAAGTGAGGGTGAAAAGAGACGATCGTCAAGCTAGTTTACATAGATCATCCTTTCTGCCCCAATCGCTTGTGTCCTTCACGTCGAGCCCAACCCTTCATACAACATTCATGAGCTGACCGTTTATTTGCTGGTTGATGAAGAATGGCTAACACTTCATTAGCTTCTTGGCGACCACGCTCTCGAGTATTGAGTTCCACCTACCATGCATCAACAACACTGTAACAGCAACGGCACAGTGGTGTAGAATCTCCTCCTATGGGCTCATCCCACAACGCACACCTTCTCCACTATTGCCTCTCTTAGCCACTTTCGTCGGCAATGGAATCCAGTCATACGACCCAGGAAGTGCCTCTCGTTGTTCACAAAGGCGTTGCAAAATTACATGAAGTCACGTCAATAGAGAGATGTCATGCTCTCTCGACTTCCCATAGATTGTACAAGAGGAGCAAAGCCAGAGATGGGATTTTCAAAGATTTTCAAAGATTATGTTCAAAGATTCCAAATCCTATGTTAGGTTACACCAAACATATGATAGGATATTTTTACAATCCGGGGATATGTAAAGGATTTTAAATCCCCATTTATCCTATCACATCATAATCCGAATTCAAACGACCAAATGCAATATTAAGGTTGGTGCAATTAGTTTGAGCATGATAGAAATTTCCAGCTCTTATTCTAATTTTACCATCTGCGTCTAACTTTTCTAGGTCAGAGCCATATACTCAAGCCAAAGAGCTGGATTTAATCGATTCATAGGGTTTGCAAGATATTTCTTTGGCCCCCAAGCAACCAATTCTTCACGACCTTGCCTCCGAATTATCAATAAAAAAAAGTGGAACTCTATACCTATTTAAGGTAACGTCAATTCAATGTTCCTTACTGCCATAATATTTTCGTCATTAGCATCTTTAATTAAACAATCGTCTCAACCTTTCTGCCAAAATTTCTTATCAGTCAAATACTGTAAAGGGAACTTCCATCATCGGAGACAACCCAGAAAAATGGTTTAAGCGTTTTAGTTTCTATAAAAAAAAATTGACTATATTGACATTTGACAAATTGCTAAGATTCAATGTGAAGTACCATTTAATTATGTTCGATGATAGTCAACGACAGTTTGGTTCGATCAAAGTCAACGACAGTTTGGTCAACTTTCGTATTTAGAAAGAGAGACTAAGAGAAAAGAGTTAAGTCGGTGCTCACGTGATGAGAAAGTTTTAAAAGTTGAAAGTCCTCAATGTATATTATACATGTACTGTATATTTACCTTTCTGAACGTATGAATCCTTACATAGTTTTATCCTTACTCTCTGTTTTTTTTTTTTTTTTCAGAATATCCACCTTAAAATAATATATAATTTCCTGAAGAGCCCCTTTTTTTTTGCTTGTCACCAAATTTTGTTTTCCCTTGTAAAATATGAAGTCTAGTAATTATTGAAAGTTTAAACTAAGGCCCGCTGATTTCGCGCATTAGTTGCCCATCGAACATGATGTAAGATCGACCCAAAAAAAAAAAAAAAAACATGATGTAAGATGTGTGGTCGAACTTGCACCCTTATTACTTGGAAGCAACAATGCCGTTATGCTGGCGAGACCCTTCTAAAAAAAGTGGATTCGGTAAATTAGGTCGGGGCTTGGATATTCTAGGGTCTTGGGTTTTAAGTGGATTTGGTAAAATTAAGCTGTTTGAGATTCGCTAATGAAGGGTTATTTGGTTTTTGAAGATGTAAAATAATTCCATACCTGCAAGATGAATCCTAGAAATATATGCATATTGCACGGAGTACATCCAATAACGTGTAGGATGGTCAAAAGGAGTTGGGGACGGGGAGCATGAGGACAAGCCTGTACTCCATTTTGAAATTATCACGTCACCCATCGTTCGCCTAATCTCGTTCACGAAAGGAATAGTTATATAAATGATTCTAAAATTTTGCCCAATCTATAATATGGTCCATAAAGTTTTAATTTGTTTAATGTAATGTCATGAATTGTTAATTTATTCAATGTGATCCTTAAAATTTTGATTAATATTCAATCTAGTCCCTAAAATATATAAAAATATGCAATGATATCATTCCATTAATTAAAGTTAATGAAATTTACCGATTTAGCTTCTAATCCGGTAAGTTTGGACAGTTGACCAAAAAAATAACACTACATATGCTTTATCCACGCAAGATATTCAACTCAAATCGAGATATAATAATCCATGTTATCAAATAAGATGAATAATCATTTTTCCAAGTTGAACAAATTAAAAAGGGTTATAACATTCTAGTTTGGATTAAATATCTTACATGGATAATCCACATGTAACCTTTTTCTTTATGTTCATCGTTCAAGCGTAGCATATTGGAAGCAAAACCAGCAAACTTTCCATTTAGCTAAATCGATATAAGAACAATATTAAATATTTTCTTATAATTTGAAAAATCAGATTAAATATATATCAAAAGTTTATGGATTACACTAAATAAATCGAAAGTTCGAGAACGACATCACACATTGAATCAAAAATTCGAGAATCATATTGAACAAATTAATAATAGATCATATACTGTACGTAAAGCAAAAGTTTAAAAATCATTAACGTCATTTTCGCAACACAAAACTAGAAATGGTGGCAACTCGCTTTTCAAGAAAAAGCAAATAGTGAAATCAAACGATGCTCGTGCATCGTGCTTAGTGGGAAACGAGGGATGAAGCAGGTTCCCACGGAGTCAGGAGACGTACGTCCAGGCCCGATAAACGCGCGGAGCTGTGGAAAGTGGGAACCGCGTAATTCGCACACCCACATGACCAAGTACGACAGTACTATGCCTCTCTCATCTTCGATAGGCCCCACATCATTATCGTCTTTTAGATCTCGAAGGTATGCAAAGGAAGCTTCGTCCCGACATCTCATCCTGCACCAATTCTTTTGCCAATTGGTACTTAATGCTTACAGAAGGTTCAAGCTTTTTCATGATGCCATCGCGGACGATTCGAATTAAGTAGTCTATTTATTTGAAAAAAGAATATGGAAAGTGTCATGATTTTCGTACGATATCCACTTGAATATTATATTTTTTTTTTCGATCAATTGAGTGTCGTAATTTTTATATAGCGCTCAAAGTTACGACACTCATTTGAGTGTCATAATTATTTTTTCTCGATCACTTGGTTGATATATATATCTTTTTAATTGATTACTTAAGTGTTATAACTTTTTAAAAACGTTCACCACAAGTGTCATACAACGTCGGATACTTGGATATACTTTTTTAAAAGTTATAGAACTTAAGGATCAATTGAAAATTACATAACTCAAGTGAATGTATTTTTCAGAAGGCATGATATTCAAGTGATCGAAAAAGAAAGTTATGACAATCAAGTGAACACAAAATTATGGTAATTGTAGTGTCTTTATCCTCGATCTATTTCATTTTCGTACATCCAAAATATTATTGACTCAATACTGAAAAGTACTAGAGTTAAGTTTACTCATTAGTATTTTAAAACCACTCAAACCTATTTAAAAAGTCACTATCAAAGAATGAGGATACTTATTTTCTGCGCGCAACTAAGGTTATTGACATCCGCTCGATTATTCACATGGTCAGTGTATTGGTAGTTGTTAGAATTTTAAGCATCGGATACATTGAAAATTGTTACCTAGAATAACGGTTGTCCAATTGCTTCACCTTGTTCATATTGAAGGAGTCCTTGGTTGAATTCCTGTCCTCCGGCTTAAGAGACACAATGTAACCAATCATGAGTATTATTCAATACGTCTAGAAGCACGACCTCGAGATGGGTATCATTCATATGATAATCGTTTGGAAAAGTGTCTGATATTATACTTGTCGTGTTAGGTGTCCAATGTGAATTCAAATCAGATCTTGTTGCATAAGTAATTGAAACGTTTGTTACCACAAACTACAATCATATAGGAGCAGGACCCCACTACTTATCATATTTGGTTTGGCATTGTGTAACCACTCTACCCAACTTTACATGTTCTTTGGTTTGTGTAAAGTCAAACACGGAACTAGAAGAGTCGTGTAAAAAGGTCATAATCTACTGAGGATAATGACACTGCAAATGTCATAACTTTCGAATAGGGCTCATTTAAGTGTTATAACTTTTCAATCAATTGCATGAGTGTCATGACTTCTAAATCTAAAGAACACTCACCGAATGACATAATTTTTCAATTGATCACTTGAGTGAAAATAGCTTTTAATAGAAGTTTATCAGAAGTGCCATCCCACTGTGATTCCTTGCACTTGTGGTGAACATTTTATAAAAATTATGACACTTATATGATCAATTGAAATGTTATGGCACATAAGTGAACGCCGACACAATCGATTGTTACTCTTAACACTTTGAGATTTTTTTTTAAAGATAGATTTTAAAATTAAGGTCAAAGGAAGTGCCTAGAGTCCTAGATCACATAGGCTATGAGATTGACCCATCGAAATTTTACCTAAACCAAGAAAGATTGATTCAAGGACTATGTGATAACGTTAAAAAGGGATAATGAGACAAACAGTCCTTGAACTTTGGCTCATTAAACATTTTTATATAGTTCATGGACTAAATTAAATATGTACCAAATATCTAGGGACAATATTGAACAAATTAAAAATTCAGGGATCACATTGAACACTAGGTTAAAGCTCAGACCCTATATTTAACAAATTAAAAGTTTATTGACCAAATTACATATTGGGTGAAAGTTCAAAGTGTCTTTTTCCCTTATACAAAAAAAAAAAAAGTAAGATACAGACACTAATGGAGTCTAACGTTCAACACCTTCCATTCGGCTCTCTACGCACGTGGAGAAGCCGAAGGCTTGCGAGCCATCTCTCCATAGCTGTCCTTTTTAAATTCCATGATAACAAACGCGTTGAACTTTATCACTTTCTGCTCTTTCGTGATTGTTTTTTCGTTCTTTTTCTTTTCCAATGCCGAGAATTTGTCAAATAAGTCAACAAAGAATGAGCAAAAGAACAAAAGGGAACAACGCGGGCTGTTGTGCATTGTCTTTTGTTATGGTGGTTGTGCTTTGCCCGCACTTACACTTGTTTTCTAGCTTTTTGCTGTTCACTTTTGATCAATCAGCTGAAGAGTGAAGAGCTCATTTCCCTTTTCTTTAATGGGAGTTCTGCTGCATCTCTCGTCACATTGATGTCAGTTCAGGTAATCTTCAATCCTTCCTTGATTCCCCTTAGCAGTTCTTCATCGAGTTCGTCATGAATTCGCTCTTTAGTTCGTGCCCTTCAAATTCTTTGTAAGCTCTGCTGCCATTACCAGGTGATACTTGGACTTATCCAACTGCTTTCGACGATCAAGTTCTGTGAATTCATGTCCTGGGAATCGGTCCGCGATCATTTTGTATAGCTCCTTTTTGTTATCCACCTCTCCGAGCTGTTCCACAGATGGGGAATGTGAGGCTTGAGCTGATCCTCTCATGTTCATACCTCTTCTGTATGATTCGTATAGCTTCAGGATTCGTTCCTGTGGATAATTATCTGATAGATTGTGGATCCCCCCGGAATTCATCCATTGGTAATCGCACGTTTTTGGCCGATAACTTCTACTCCGATATACTTTCTACTACACAAAATATTCTTGCTAACACAAACTCGAGTTCTCTCTGGTCCTCTTATGATTCGACTCTGTATCTGACCGCTAGGATCTTCAACCAACCCTCCCGTTACACATTTTCAATGAAGGAAAATGGCAGGCACTTGATTCGCCTCTATTTCTTCCCTTTTGTCTATAGAGAGCACAATATGAGCACGGCAAAATTCTCCGTCTCCACACAGAATTTCACCCTTCTCAAGGGTTTCCAGTTACAGAAGGGCTCGGTTGTAAAGGAATACTCATTCGACATCACCACTAATCAGCTCGTTCTTACTTTCACGCCCAATTCCGATTCATTTGCCTTTGTAAATGCTTTGGAAGTCATTTCTCTCCCGATTGAGCTGATCCCCGACAGTGCCAGGATCATCAAAACGCCCGGAGTCTATCAGAATCTGCAGAATCGGGCGCTAGAGACTGTTTTTAGAGTGAACATGGGAAATCAAACCGTCAATCCGCAGAAGGATATGTTGTGGCGTCTTTGGGTCTCCGATGACACGTTTTTTAAGCACAGCACAGTATCGATTGTGTCAAACATTGCTGCTGTCACCTATAAGAATGGGAATGTTACTGAGAACATCGCTCCTGCATCGGTCTATGGGACGGCCACCCAGTTGGATTCGGACCGTGACCCTCACCTTAACGCCAATTTAACTTGGCTTTTCAGTGTTGATGCTGGATTCGACTATCTAGTCCGATTCCACTTCTGTGACATTGTGAATTCTTCTCCAGGGCCGTTCTTTTTCAATGTCTACATCAATTCCTGGTTTGCCTATAGAAGTTTCGATCTCAGCAGACTGACATCCAATGTCATCGGCACCCCGTATTTTTTTGATGTAATTAAAAGTTCCACCAGTAGTAGTGCCCTGAATGTTAGTGTTGGCCCTTCTTCTGTGAGTAGTTACTACCCCATGGCCATCCTCAGCGGGCTAGAGATCATGAAGATAAGTAATTCTCAGGGCAGTCTTGAGACTTCAGATTCTGAGATCGGTTCTTCAATGACAAAATTGAGAAGCAAAATCATTCTGATCACAGGTTTGTCTGGCGGGATTTGCATCGTTCTTGTCTTCGTTTTAGGGCTCTTCTTAGTCTGCAGAAGAAGAAGAAAGCTGGCAGCTGTGGGTCACTCAAAGGAGGAGGACAATTTTGTCATGAATCAGACAGGAGATAAGCGCTCAAACAGCTTGGCAGTATTTCCCAACTCAAATTTTGGCTATCGCTACCCATTCACAGCGATTGAAGAGGCTACGGATAGTTTTAGCGAAGATTTGATAATAGGAACGGGAGGTTTCGGCAAGGTCTACAAGGGAATTTTCAGAGATGGGACTAAGGTGGCAGTGAAGAGGGGGCAATCTAATTCGCGACAGGGCCTGACGGAGTTCCGTACAGAAATCGAGATGTTGTCTCAGTTTCGTCACCGCCATCTGGTGTCGCTGATCGGGTACTGCGACGAACGGAACGAGAAGATCATTATCTATGAATTCATGGAAAATGGGACCCTTAAGAGTCGTCTGTACTGCTCGGATCTTCCCGTCCTGAGTTGGAAGCGAAGGCTGGAGATTTGCATTGGGTCAGCTAAAGGACTTCACTATCTTCACACCGGCTCCACAAGGGCAATCATCCATCGCGATGTCAAGTCGGCAAATATCCTATTGGATGAGAATTTGATGGCCAAGGTTGCCGATTTCGGGCTCTCAAAGACCGGTCCTGAGATAGACCAGACGCACGTGAGCACAGCTGTGAAAGGGAGCTTTGGATATTTGGATCCTGAATACCTGACTAGGCAACAGCTCACGGAAAAATCAGATGTCTACTCATTCGGGGTCGTGATGCTTGAAATCCTTTGTGGTAGAGCAGTTATCGACCCGTCGCTTCCTAGAGGAAAGGTGAATTTAGTCGAATGGGCGATGAAATGGCAAGAAAGAGGCCGAATCCAAGAAACTATAGACCCTCATCTCGTGGATCAAGCAAGTGAAGAGTCCCTCTGCAAGTTCATGGAGATTGCTGAAAAATGCTTAGCCGAAAGCGGTCTCAATCGGCCTTCGATGGGAGATGTGCTGTGGAACGTGGGGTGTGCACTTCAACTCCAAGTAAAGGAAGAAAAACTGAGCGACGAAGATGGGCTAGTCACAAGAGCGGATCGGATCGGCTATCAGGAGACTACTAACGGTGCATCAGCCACTCAATTCAGCATGGGAAGCCTAGGCAATCTCGCAGCAATCTCGATGAGCAAAGTTTTCGCCAACATGGTGAAAGAGGAAATGAGGTAGACCCCTGGTTCAAACCTTCCACCAGGGTCTGCTTCAAAAGGAGCCACTGATGCGTAGCAGCATTCCAGATTTTGGATTGCTAGTGTCAAAATGACATTTCACTTCATGAATTATACATATACGAGCAGTCGTTTGTAATATATGTTGGACATCAGGTTCAGAATACCCTGTTCTTCTTGTATGAATAGAGAAAAAAGAACACTAGTGATTGGGGTTGCCAACCTGGAAGTTGGGAAATCAAATCAGAAGGCAATAAAGTACATGAATGTAGTTTTGTCGAATTACGAAGGGAAGGCTTCAATTTATGCAGTGTCAATATTTCTTCAACCTAGTGAATTTCACACTTTCAGCGAAGGGTCCAACAAGCTCCAGTCGGCCCTGACTTGAGCTCGATCTTTGGCTCCTGCAACTTCAGGATGATGGGTGATCCGAAATCCAAAAGCAAGCCATTTTGCTAGTTACTACCATGGAGAGAAACAGGTGGTGCGCTCACTGCAAATTTGAACCATCCATCATCCATTTCAATTTCTTCAATTGATGACTACAGCTAACTAAAGATTGTCTTTGCTCAAATGCCCATTTAACTAATGAGGGAAAAGAATGTACCCATTGAACGACATACACTGAATCTTCTTCTGGATTAGCATCAAGCAAGGACAAAATCACCAGAAATCACAATTGCCATGAAATGAAAGCTTATAAGCATCGTCAGGGCAAGTTTACAGTACACACGTAGAAACTATGGATAAGCAGTATCTCCCAAGTCCCAACCCATTCCTATTCCAGTCAAGATCCTTCCTTTACAAGATTACCCTTGAAAAACCCACAATCCAATCCCCACCGAAACCCTAATTTCACCCCCCCAATCCACAAGCCCAAAAAGAAAGACCCCCCCCAAAAACCTTCCCTTCCTTCCTTCTTCTTGACAGCAAGTCTTGCTCTTTCCCCCACGACCGACCCCCCTCGAACCCCGGCCTAACCGCCGAACCCATACAGAGTCCGGCCCTGCCTCTTGAGCGCGTAGACGACGTCCATGGCCGTCACGGTCTTGCGGCGGGCGTGCTCGGTGTAGGTGACGGCGTCCCTGATCACGTTCTCGAGGAAGATCTTGAGGACCCCGCGGGTCTCCTCGTAGATCAGCCCGCTGATGCGCTTCACGCCGCCCCGCCGCGCCAGGCGGCGGATCGCCGGCTTCGTGATCCCCTGGATGTTGTCGCGGAGGACCTTGCGGTGCCGCTTCGCCCCGCCCTTGCCCAGCCCCTTCCCTCCCTTCCCGCGCCCCGACATCCTCGCTCCCTTCTCGCCGGGACAACGCGAACGGACGGAACGGAATCGACAGAGCTCGGGATCGACTGCTCCGATCGGGAATGGCGAAACGCAGTGAGTCGGAGCAGCGAGCGGGGAAGGCCCATTTGTATGGAGGGGACGATCCTGAGCGGCGTCCGCGAGGAGCGTTTGTGGTCCGTCGATTTCGTTTTGGACGGTCGAAATCGCGAGCGGGGGAGCGACTCCGGATCAGTGACGTGGCAAGTTAGCTCCCCCCGTCCGCAATCTTGTCTCGCCTGGTGCGTGAGGTATCTCACGCGCCGCATAGTGGATTTTTTTCTTTTTTGGGGGGTCTGAGCGTTACGATAACGATTAATTGATCATGCCACGTCGTCACTGCCACGTGAATTAACGGACAAATGGTATTTTTTTTATTGACACTATTATGCTACCAAAGAAGGCTGTAAATTCTCTATAATCAAATAATAACCGATGATTTGCCTATTGAAACGCTCCAAGTGAAACGCCATCGAGCAAAATCTCTTACGAAAGAGTTGAAATACAATTTTGTCATCGAGAAAAAGGTCAGCGCATAGTGATTTTTTTTTTTATCTGTACGCCACAATAATGATTAAATTAATCACACCACATCATCATGGCCACTTGATTAAATGGACAAATGATTTTCTTTTATCGACACTATTGTGCTAAAGAAGTTGTGAATTCTCTCAAATCAAACAATAATTGATGGTTTCTCCACCATGTATTGGCAACACCACCGGGCAAAATCCCCCCTACTAAAGAATTGAAATATAATTTAGTCACAGAGAAAAAGGCCAGCACCTGGAAAATCGCATGTCCTACTTGGATATGTGTAGTCGCCTAGAGGCAAGTCATAATGATCAAAATTTTCTGGTTGAGGAGGCTCGTGATGCCAAGAATAAGTCCCAAAGAAATATTATATTTTTTATCCTTTCACAACATTATAGACGGTTCGGACAAGAATAGTGTGGGGGAGTTCTAGTGTCGAAAATAAACCTACCTGTACCATTCAACCTTAGTCTAAAAGCCACAAGATTTATGTCAATGTCAAAAGTTTAAGACTTTTTTTATACTTTTTCCCGATTTCAAACAAAAGAATACCGGTTGTTGAACAAATGAACCCAAAAGCCGCTTTTTATGGGAACGAGGAGGCACTAGCATAAGACTTAAACTTTAAGCAAGATCGAACATCCTATTCAAGCTAAATAAACCGATAGACCAATGTAATAAACTGGCGACACTCGTTGGAGCGGTGCAAGCTAGCATACCCCGCATTAGACTTCGGTTTGGCGCTTGGAAAGAGACCACGGGATCAAAATGAACTAGAACAATGAGGAGCCTATGTTAAATGACGAAAGATGGAGATGAACGAGGCCAGATACTATTGACACCTAAAATCTAATTGCCCAATTAAAACTAATTGCACCAAATTTCTGAGTTAATTTTTTAAGCCTCATAACAAAATATTTTTAATTGCATGGCATATAAACATTAGGCACAATTACATTAATAGGACTAAGGATCACCATAGTTATCACACAACTTAATGCGTAAAATAAAATGACCACGGAATTAATGTAGAAAATCATAAATTAAATTCAAGATCAGTTGTTGAGGAAAACTCCTAATAAATTTTGAAGCTGGCAAAATTTTCCAATGTTTAACTTGTGAATCTGACATGCATTCCATTTCAGGTTAATATATTCTGGAAGTTCAGAAGAAAATATTAGACTTTACAAGATCTTAGAACTAAAAGTCCAGACTAAAAAATGAGAAGTTCAGATTTCACCATAAAAATCATTCAGACTCTAATTTTGAAGAACTTAGATTTTACTGAAGACCTACGCTGACTTAGGTTCTGAATGTAAAATAAGAATCAGAAAATTCTTCATATGCAGAAATTATGCAAACGCAGACGCAGAAATTTTTTAGACGCAAAAGCAAAGCTCATTCAGAATGAAACACAACAGCCAGCGATCTGGCATAGATTTCACAAAAGGAAAGTTTTGATTATTTCAATCTAAAGTTATAATTGATTGACAATCAAATATTATAACAAGTATGCATTACAATAGATAAAGCTTTACTTATGAAAACCAAGATTCTGATTGTATGGGCAACCAGAATCAGCAGGATTCAGATTTTGTCAACTAGCGACTACTCAATCCATTTTATACAAATCTGTCCAAGATGAAGATTGGAAGATGATCATTTGAAAACTGTCCAACAGCTAGTTTGGGAGTGGAGGAGTATAAAAGGAGATCTACGATGAGCAGAAGGCAATGTACGAAATTGAGAATCAACAAATCTAAAGTTTGAGCATGCTCCGATCATTTCTCTTATCTTTTTTGAGCTAAACATTAAGATCTTGAAAGATACTTTATAAGAGTGATTGTGTGAGATAAAGAGTCCTGTCATACACAAGAGTGCTGTCACTCAGAATCTGTAATTCGTCTTGATTACAAAGTGAAATTCAGCCAATAGGTTGTTAGCGTAGGAGAGTGGACGTAGACTTACTATAAGCCCAACCATTATAAACTTGTGTGCAGTTTTTCTATTACTTATCTCTTATTTTACATACTGCATATCAAAAACACTGTCTATATAAACTGTTTTGAATCTGAATTTTATTCAAACTTAACTGTAATCAATCATTTTCGCCATAAATTGATCAAAATTATTTAAAATCACCTATTCACCTCATCTAGGTGATTCTTGCTAGCTACTAGTAACATAGCAATCTACACTCGGTGATGTTGACTTCTTTCCGTTCGACAAAACATCCCGTGAGCAGGGGAGGACAAAGGACAAAACCAGCGCCTCGGCTGATGAAAATATAGGAGAAACTCGTGAATAGCGCTGGTAATTTGGGCGAAGAACAGCCAAGAGGGGTAACCTATCAACGAGGAACGCCCGTGGGCGTGCATTGGCTGTATCTGCCCGCTTTATAGCTCGGTCCCAACTAACCCATGAAACGTGCGGTGACCCGACGACTACGTTGCAGTGGCGACGCGGTGAGAGGTGAGGATTTGTCTGGTCTGGCGGGGAAGCGATGAGCTCGTCGAGTCGCAACTTCAAACCTATGCTGCCACGAGGGATGGCTCAGTCCACAGATTTGAGGGGGAGGATGATTGTTCAAGCCGAGGAGGGTCAAAACAACGATTGCGAAGAGGGGTTTAAAATAGAACTGGCTTTGACGGTAGAGATGATTGGTTAGTATGTGAGATCAATGGAGGAATCCTGAAGAAGATGATGATCATGGTGTGCCGAAATTGACCAAAATTGCACCCAAACACTATTCTGAAATAAAGAAAAAAAGATACCGAAATGGCGTTAAATTAATCTAACGTAACAAGTCCCCAGATCCAATAAATCTCTAATTTGCACAAGTAAACTTCGGTGTCTAATTGACCCATGACTAATTAGCAGCAGTTCCAAAATGTAAAGTAAATATCATGATTGAGTTGAGTACTAAGTTGCGGTTGGTAGGATTTGAGAGAGCTTGTGCTAACCGTCACGCTTAGTAATCCCTTAGTTTCCTCTTAGAGGTTTAATTCTGGGAAGGTCGCGACAACAATTGATGGTCGCTTAAAGAAATTATCAATTCTTCCTCGAGGTGTTTAAAGACGGATAAATTAAAATTCGCCTTATTAACTCGGTCATGACATGGTGTTTGCATACAATCATTTCTAGCGTCGGGTATTATATCGTCCTTAAATGGGACGCTCTTTTTTTGTTTTTTTGGCAAATGTTCTCTTGCTCTATATCATTCTTGCTTACTGATACTGGAGTACACGATCAAGACAAGGGCCGTTACTAAAAATAGATTTCTTTTAGCGAGTTTCGAAGAGACTGATGATTAGAAAACATTTACAAAAGTTAATCCATTAGTTTATTTGCACTTAAAATGAAAGAGTAAGGCGAAATGCCTCGAATACTGAAAACTAACACGATAAAAGAGAAAGTAGCTGCATTAATAAAAGGCCAGCTCTTACGTGGGAAAATTATCAAAAAAAAATCATATATTTATTGTATAGTGATCAATTCAGTTTTAAACGTTTTAATTGTGTCAATTTATTAATTTAGTTCTAAATTTTTTGACGATTTGTTAATGTAATCCTTTCAATCAATTTGGGCTAGAAATCTCTGATATGACGATTTAGTCAATACTGGCTATCCTACATGACGTGGCATGACTGGCCTAGACGTAATTTTTGTATTTTTTAAATTTTTTTGAGTACTTTTTGTCCTTTCATTTTTCTTTTCCTTCTACGAATGGCTGGCTTGGCCTTGGTGAGGGTCGACCTTGCTAGTTCTCAAGAGAGTTGGGTTGCCCTTGCTAGTCACCCCTCCCCCAGATCCGGCAAGGGTGTTGAGGCGCTCGCTGGCCACACCTTGTCTGTGGCCTATCACTAGGGGTGTAAACAGTTCGGTTTGTTTTGATTTTTCAAGAAAACCGAATTAAATCCAACCGATAGGAGTATACTCTTGAACTGAACCGAATTTAGCTTGAACCGAATATGAACCAAACACCGAAAAACCGATTTGGTTCGGTTTGGTTTGGCTCGGTTTGGCTCGGTTTTCTGTTTGTTCTTCTCTCTCTTTTTTTTTTTTGCTTTTTATTCACGGCTCGGTTTCCTCTGCTCCCAGAGCTTGGCTGAAGCGGCGATTCGGAGCATGATGTGCCGGAGCTCCGTCCTTTGCTCAGATTCTGCGAGGACCGTGCTATTGCAAGCTAGCAGCGAGGAGGAGAGGGTTGAGTTGGTGGCAGTGGCCGAGGAGGAGGAGGCGAGGTGGCGAGAGGTGGAGAAGGGCTCGTCTTCGACGCAGGCATGGGAGAAGGGCTCGTTGTCTCCATTAACCCACCAGAACGAGTCCCTTATAAATTTTGCTTTTTCCTCGTTCTTTTTCGGCAAATTTTTTTCCCTTTTCTTGGCTCTCGCAAAGTTCTGTAATTTCTTTGGGTTCTTCGTTTTCTCTGCTCCATCTTTTTTCTCTTGACATCTTCATCTCTCGGGAATGCGAGGTGACAGTGACCGGGTTTTGTCTTTCTCTCGCTCCCTCTTTTGCTGGGATTTCTTCCGAGTCCCGCTTTCTGATATTGGGTACGGATGGAGTTGATTTTGTCTTGTCTTGCTTTTAGCTTGATTCTTAGTTAGGATGATTCCTTTTTTGATGGGTTTGGTGTGGGTGGTGAAGTTAACGGATTCTTTGAGGTTGGGTTTGATTTGGACTTTTGTGTTTGTGGTGTGTGGTGATTTGTGTAGGCATGGGGAGAGGGAAGATTGTGATCAGGAGGATCGACAACTCCACGAGCAAGCAGGTGACCTTCTCGAAGCAGAGGAACGGGCTGCTGAAGAAGGTGAAGGAGCTCGCAATCCTATGTGACGCCGAGTTTGGGGTCATCATATTCTCCAGAACTGGCAAGCTCCATGACTTTGCCAGCACCAGGTCCTATACACGCGGGTGGCTTCGGAATCAGACGAGGAAGAGAGAGTTGCAGAAAGAGAGAGAGAGAGAAAGAGACGATAAAAGAGATGCGTTGGAGAGAGAAATGACGCTCCTTCTGATTTTAGTTTTAGCCCTTTTAGCTTTAGGGTAAAAATCAAAAGGTTATTTTCAGTTCGGTTCCATCCGAACGGAATTGAACTGAACTGAAATAAATCGAGTTGTTAAAAATCGAATGATTAGTTTTGATGATCCGAACTAAAAACCGAACCCTGGTTGATATCTCAGTTCAGTTTTTTGATTCAGTTCTAACACTTCTACCTGTCATTAGCCATGACCAAGTATAGGCCATAAGTGAAAAGAAAAGAAAAAGAAAAAAAAGATAAAATTCAGAAAATTTTTAAATATTCCGAAAAATCATTCATGTTAGTGGGCAGTCATGCTATACAAAATGGCTGGCATCCATATATGTGATATCCGGCCCCAAAAATGGCAAGAAGTACTCTATCAATAAGTCGTTAAAAGATTTAAGACTAAATTAGTATAATTGAACGATTTACAATTAAATTGGCTATTGTATAGTAGATTTAGGATTTTTTGTACAATTATCTCGCTCCTTTGCTATAAGTTGGTTTTGCATGAATAACCATGATCCTAAGCAAACAACATTTGACATTGTTTTTTTCATTTTTAAAAGATTTGCAAAGTAGCTCTACTTTCATAGTGAAAGAAATTAAGGATAAGTGTATTTAAAGTCCTAAAACTTGTCACGAAAGTGCAATTGAGTCCTAAAACTTTCAAAAAGTGCAAATAAGTCCTAAAACTTGTCACGAAAGTGCACTTAAGTTCTAAAACTTTAAAAAAAGTGCAAATAAGTCCTAAAACTTGTTATAAAAGTGCAAACAAGTCTTAAAACTTGTCAAATTGATTCAATCAAATCCTTCAATTAATTGTACTTTTTGAAAGTTTTATGACTTGTTTGCACTTTCATGATAAATTTTAGGACTTATTTGTATTTTTTGAAAGTTTTAGGACTTAAGTGCTCTTTCGTGATAAGTTTTAGGACTTATTTGTACTACTTAAAAGTTTTATGACTCAATTGCACTTTTGTGACAAGTTTTAGGACTTCTAGTACACATATCCCAAGAAATTATACTGTAAGTCCGATTCCATTGCGGACCCTAGGAATTGATCTTCATTCGACAACTTTGCTAATTGATAATTATATTTTACGAAACTAGACATGACGTATCTAAAAAACTGAATGAAAGTTTCATAGAAGTTTCCTATGCATCATACAAGACTTCACTACTTGAACCTCGAGACATCATGGGCAACAGGCCACAAAGATGAAGACTTGGAGAAAGTTTCATAGAAGGTTTGGCTTCGTCATGTCTAAGATCTCTACACATACAATGCTACTCGTCTAACGCGCGGAAAACGCCATGGACGTTTTGAAGATAGTGGGAAGACCGTTACTTCGGAGAAATTTATCATGCCATCGTATCTGAGCTCAAGTGCATCGAGGACGAAAGTAACTTTTGGGACAAAGACGAGTTAGATTTTGAGAATCGCCTTCTCTACTAATAATAAATTGCCGAAACCACCGTTCGATGATATATATAGAAATTCATACCCGACCTTTCGCCAAAGGAGCAGCCGCTTTCATATTTTTACTTTTGAAAATACCAAATATACATGAGCTTTATTTTTGGAGACCTCTTTACTCATTCACATCTATCATCCTTGTCTCCCGATTAACAAAAATAAAAAAAATGCCTTTCTCCAGGATTCTAAATTTTCACGCCCACCTAAAAACACTTAAAACCAACTCAAAATATGTTTGGAGTGTGGTTCATACTCCCCTTCATAAATAGCTATGGAGTATATATTGTCTTTTTTTTCTTATAATTGAGTGATGCAATAGAGAGGTGTAATGTGTTAATTTTTGTGGAATCCTCTGCTGAACGTAGCTTAGTTTAAGGGTAAATCAAGATTAAAACCTTATGTCTTGATTTGTTTTTCTCTCTTTTATTCTCTATTTTCTTGTGATTATACACTGAATCCTAACAAAACAAAACTACCAGAAAATAAGCAAGATGGGCAAGTTGATCTTTTCAATGTAGGGTTTTGTTTAAAGAAACGTGAATGGTATTTATTGTGTTAAAAATATATCTCAAATTTGAGTCCACCCAACCCAAGATTTATTAAAGGAAAGTCTGAAATTGATTATATGTGGATGTTTGCCGCGGAAATATAGAATTCTCGTTTGGCGATAGAATAGAAAAGCAGAAAGAAAGAAAATATTCTTTCCTATCTCCTGTTGAAGTCACGGACCAAAGTTTCCTAATTGGATTATGCGCGTATATATATATATATATATGTCAAGGTCAAGAATGGAAGGTGTATTTTACCAAAAGTTTCTTTTTCCGTGTTGGACTTCTGTTCCCAGACCGTGTCGACCCACGAGTAAATATGGGCTGTTCTTCCTTTCTTTCGTTGGAACAGAGGGTGTGTTATGGTTGCCACAAGAAGATTCTCTGAAGCGCCGCTAACGTGAGTGCTTGATGTTTCGTGGCTGTGGCAGTGCGGGTCTTCGTGCAGTGAAGTCATTCTTCCGCAAATTACATTCAAGAATTCAAGTGTTTTTAGCGATTAAATCTTACGATAAGATTTGTGTATAATTCCTTCGTGAGATTGAGAGATTATTTTGTGAGGAATTGTAGAGCTAAACACTGTGCGAGTTATTGGGTGTAATTAAGGTTTGGAAAATACTGAGAGTGTTTGAGTGACTCGAGTGTGGTTGTAATTTCCGTTATATCGTTTAATTTATAGTGAAATTTCGTACCGCTCTCTTCGTGAATGTAGGTTACTACAATTGAACCACGTAAATCTGGTATCCGGTTTATTTTTTTATTCTGTTAATTTTATTATTCGATTGCTTGGCTTGCGCAACTTACTGAAATGGAGATATATAAATGTTCATTGAGTAAAAAATGAGGTATGTACTTGATATTTTCTCAATACTTAGTACCATTTAGCGAAAGTTGGTTTTTACCGCCGGCAAAAGGCCATAAAAATGTTTGGGGAAAGTGGAATTGTCATTTGGTGATTAAAATATTAGTAAGTGGACCCTCTGGAAGAATTACTTGGGATGAGTGGGGCGGAAATAAAGATAATTAAGGTCATCACGAGAAGCCAAATTGGAATGAAGCGACTTGAAGAAAGTGCCTCAAAACAGCTTTTTCTTTCCTCTTAAAGGGAGGAAAGGAGATTAGAAGATCTTACACTTTAAAAATGCCTTACAATTTAGGATTAATATCATAAAAAACTCTAAACTGGTATATCTGTGATAAATTTATTCAAAACTAATTTTTTTTATCACAAAAAATCCCAAACTAATATTTATAAGCATCTGTTATTTACAAATCACTGTGACACAAACATTACGCTATGCAGTATACTATAGAATTATGAATTACAGTAGTACACCTTACGGTCTTGCCACAATACCTTATAAAATTTCTTTATGAAGGAAGGAATTCAACAAATGAAGATGCACGCAATTCTTTGAAATTGAAAAAAAGGCGAAAAAAATGGGGAGAATTATTGCTTGGCGAGTGTTTAGGGTTTTCTTGACTTGTAGTATCCTTAGGACGTATCATGTCTCTTCATATCCGTTCGTGACTACCATCATTAGGGTTTTGGATAGTGAGAGTTTGTTCTTGAATCTCACCGTAATTCTTATTGATCGCAGAGTGAAGTAACTCCTCCTTTCTCCACAAATGTGGTTAAATAGCCAAACTACGCAAACGCTTGTTTCTGGTTTTTCAAGATGATTTGTTATCAGTTGTAGCTGCACATAATTAGAGTACACAACATTGTCATTAGCCCTTCTTCCATCGGGAGTTTTATTCTTTCCAATGGTTGAGATCCATACATAATATGGATACTTCTCAGCACCCAACAGAAACTATAAAGGAAAAAGCATCATCTGACAAACAAATATTCATTCAGAGAAAATATATTTTCTAGGGACCGTCCTAAGACCAATTGAGTTGATCCCAATCCCATATAGGTTCTTCCATTTCCATGCTAGTCGTCTCCATGGAACGGGAAATTCCAGCATTATTTTCTTTCACTGATCCTGATGGTGGCGCGGATTTGCTGCCGCTGCCACCATCACCATCTACACCTTGTATTGTCTCTCCAGCCACCAACTCCAGAGGCCGACGATCAAATGCTTGGGAGCACCCGGACACAACGTACACTCGGCACAACGTGAAATCATGCCTCAACTACAGTGTATCGAGGGGAAAAAAATGAAAACAAATTAGTTGCTCCCGGAGAGAAAATGAGAAAATGAATGTTTTCTTATACACTAGTATATAACAATGGCAAACTAAGCTAAGCGCATAACCATTTTAATTTACCAGCGCTAATCTTAATTTCATCCAACTGAGCCTCTAATAGGTGGGTTATAAATATGAACATAGACTCACTTGCAAACTCAAAACAAATCTGGTAACATTCATTAGTGTAACCTACTGGTCAAAATTACGGTTTCTCCAATTAAGGAAGAAGAGAAATATGACTCATCCTTTACCCAAAAAACAAAATATGACTCATCTATTCAATTGCATTGACTAAAAACAGAGATGAGGGGTGCACACGCACGTTTAACATATTACCCTAAACTCAATAATCGATTAAGTAATGCATACAAAGGTCCAAGACTGATCATGCAATTAACTAAAATGAAGATCAAGATTCGATTAGTTCATGCATGCGCTTACCCTAAGCATGGGCGTGCTAGAACTTGAAGAATTTGAATTGGGAGGTGAGATTATTTCTACGGCTCTATACTCGTTCAATTTCCATTTGGTTTTTCTTCCTGCTGGAGCTTTTCCCACGTAAAAGACCATGGACTTCTTCATCCCGATCACTTTGTTGTCCGTTGAGTAGACGTTTCCGGGAGATCCCGTTGCCTTCCAGTAACCCACCGCCGTGCTTTTGCTTGGTCTCCCTCCTCTGGCTTCTCTCTCCTGCATCGGAGCGAAGAAGAACCATTGCTCTTTGTCTTCTCGGCACAGCTCTCCTGAAAGCTCTGCAGCAACAAAACACACAACACCACAAGAAAAGTCTAAACCCATGATTTCTTTCGGTGGCAATGAACGAGAAACATGGAGAAACGAAGAA
Source organism: Syzygium aromaticum (assembly GCA_024500025.1). NCBI lineage: Eukaryota > Viridiplantae > Streptophyta > Magnoliopsida > Myrtales > Myrtaceae > Syzygium > Syzygium aromaticum. The sequence goes on from CM044894.1 coordinate 2,340,360, forward strand.
ATGCCATGCATGATTTCTTGTTCTTTAACCTGGGAGGTTCCATGGCTCGGTGGCATAAATGTCAAGGACCGGAATGATCCGGCGGAGCTGATCATGTAGCAAGCCCTCGAGCTGGTGGTGCAAATAGAAAGAGACGAGCTCTTCTTCCGTTGGATAGAACCTGAAGCCTGTCGGACGATCCTCCATCATATTTCTCTTTCACTATATCCTAGGGTTCTAAGATAAGGAAGCGATCGGGTGTGTTGTACTTGACAACAGAACTGGTAGCTTGTGTTTTAGACAACGTAATGGATCTGGACTAGACCTATATATAGAAGTGGACCACTTGGTCCATAAAAGAGGAAAAAATTTTAGCGTATGCAATGAGTCAATAAACAGGATTGAAAAGAAAATTTTTTTTAAGTATATTATATTTTGGTTCATTAAAGTCCATTTGGTGTGGCTCCCTTTTTTAATTTTCCGCTTTTTAACATTTGAGTTGCTTTGTTTGGTAACAAACGCTTGAATTTTATCGTTAAAAACTCGTTCATATGAGCTTTTCTGATTGTTGGCTAGATTTTGTCTCTTTTAGTTCATAGAAAATGAACTTTACTGAAAAATATTTTCAAAAGAAAACTATTTTAGAAAAATGGTTTAATATTCCTGTGTTTGGTAGCCTTTTGCAAATAAGATAGAAGTCATTTTCTGATATTTTTTTTATCAAAAATATTTGGTATCAGAAACTTTTGAAAAACTTTTTTGAGAAAAAACAAACCTCGAGTGGAGGAGAGAGCCCTTGGGATCTGGGTGCAGAAATCGAGGTCTGGAATTTGGGCGGTCGAGACCTTGGATGTGAGGCATAGGGTCCCCGGGATCCAGGTGTCAAGGTTCATGGTCTGTTAGCTTGGTGCTTGTGTTAGAACACCCAAGATGAGCTCACTTTCAAAATAGCAAGTCAGTTTTCCGAATCTATATTTGATTTTTTATTTGACTATCAATAGATTTTCCATTACTGATTTCCTAAGTGATTCAAACTTCGAAAAATAAGAAGAAAATATATTCTTACCGTTAATTTTGCGCAAAAACAAAATTAGCATTCATCTCGAAACTTCAGACTAATTAACGAGAGACCCTGTTAAATTGTGAATCATGATTGATAGGATCACCATCCACACTCCACATAAAGAGACACAAAATTCAACATGGACAATAGCTGATGGCATTAACATGTTAGTTCACATCTCAATTTCCACTTAAGTACATTGAATCGGTTGAAAGAGCACAACAATTTCGGTGGAGGCTGAAATGTGTAAACGACCGTCATTTAGAAATTGCTAAGTAGGGATACTTTCCCCATTCAGTCTAGGGGTAAGCAGGAACTTGGATCCTACCAAAGAACACGTTTATCATTTTTTAGAATTTGGAACTTACCCTATATTTTTTGCAATTTGAAACCTACCCTATCGCAAATTTCAGGTTCCACTTGTATTATTAATTGACCACTTGTAGTAAATCATCACCTTTAATAACCATCACTTGATGTTACGATTCACTGACCACAACTTATATCTAGATATATGAAGAATATGAAACATTAATAAGTCATAAAAATGAAAGTTGAGACTTTTGGTTTCAAATTATATACTCATCATCTAACACCATGGAACAACGAAGGATCACGTGAAGACATAGACTGAGAAAAAACGCAAAAAACTTGTTTAAGATTTCAGATTCCAAATTCCACCTACTTAAAACCTGAAACTTACCCGTCAAAATAAGTACCATAATTTTTGAAATCTAGAACCTACCCTGCATATCTTGGTAATTAGAATCTACAAGTTTTTATCAGTCAGGTTTTCAGGTTTCAGGTTCTGCCCTGAAACCATGCTGACCTCTAGTTCAATTTGCATAGCATGTCCCCTTTCGCACATCATGTTTATCATCGGAAACATTCCGGCGGAGGGAAATGAACAGAAGAACCAAGAGAGAGCAAGACAGAGAAATAGATTTCTGTCTTCGACTTCCAAGACATTAGGTGTCTGACAACGATAACAACATTAACAAAACAACAACCGTAATATTCTTCGTCTCCCACCACATAGTCAGCCTCGTTTTCACTGTCTCGCCAGCTTGCTCCCGACCCTAATTTTTTTAATGCAGTGATATGATTACTTTAGTCAGTCTCTATAATCGGCTCATCTAATCACATGTTCACACTCACGAAAATTATATCCTTGGATCTTCCACGAAACTGAGAGCATTCTTAGATTGGGATGTGATGATTGTTTCTCAACATTCCTCCCAGTTCAAGTGGCTTCGGCCTTGGGTTGGAGGATAGAGATAGGAGTAGTGTTGAAAGAGGAGTTCAACTGATTTATGCTAATAGTTCTTATGCCTAAAATTGTACAAAAAATCTTAAATCTGTTATGCTTTTGTCAATTCAGTCAATAATATTTTCACGTTTTGTCAATTGAGTTTGTTCGGCCACTTCTGACTGTAAATTGCTATCGTGAACATCGGCTGGCCATCCATCCTATGTGACACAGCTGGCGTTGACGTAGATAAATTTTAAAAATATTTTAATATTTTTGAATTTTTTTATTTTGTTTGTATTTTCTTCTATTTGCCTTCATTACTTGTTCCTTTTTTTTTCCCCCTTTTCTCTTCTTTTCTTTGCTTTTTCCCTTTTTCCCTTTGCCAATCATTGCCGAACCTCATCAATGGCCAGCAGAGGTCGCTTGACTCAAGCGAGGGCCACCCTCACCTAGTGCTAGCAACCTTGGCGGGCCATCAATCCAAAAAAAAACCAAAAATAAATTATTAAATTATTATTTTAAAAATATCTACATCAGCGCTAGCCATGTCATATAAGACTACCAGCTTTCATGTTAGTAAGTTCTGGTCAAAATTGACCAGATGGATTCAATCGACAAAATATGAAAAGATTTAAAACTCAATTAGCATAATTGAAAAGATTAGGACTTAATTGACACAAATGCAATAGGTTTATAACTTTTTCGATAACCGTCCCTATAGAGAGAGTGCAAGAGGTTCAGTAATGTTGGTGATTTTTTAATGTCTGATCGAGGTGCGTCGATGAGGGCTCATCATGGTGTGGGGCTGGGCTAGTAGCGTGCACACAGCTAATTTCTTCTCCATTGCATGTGGGTGAGGAGTAACAAATCAATGTCTTTAAGCCTTTGCATGGCAGTGGAAGAAGCATTACCAAATGTCCTCGATAGGTAAGGTTGATGGTACGAAGATTCAAGTGTTTCACTCCTTTGGTGCGTTACCCACTAATGCTTTATTTATCACAATGTATAGATGAATACGTGAAGGAGATCATAACAGGGTAGATTTGTAGCCGACTCGAGTTAGAACATAAAACACAGAATTCCTCCATTTAACGAGGATAAGACAGAAGAGAAGAAAATAATTTTCGCTCGGTCAAAATCAAAATATTCAAATCAAACCTAAGTGGCCGTTAGGCGACGATATTCTAATTAAAACACAAATTAATCAATCAAATGCTGACCATCATAGTACTCCAAGTAGAAATTTCCATTATGACGATGTTGTTCAAAGTTCGATATCAAATTACCCAAAAGTTGCTCTTTTTCTTGCGTTTTGGTCGAACCCAAAAGTTGCTTCAAAGAGTGCTTCGCCGCAAGAATATCAAGAGGTTCACACGCGGCAGCCGAGGACGTCATCTGGGATCGTGAATACACGCCAACAATCAGAAAGTGGTAAGGCGAAGACGTCAAATTTTAGGTAGTGGCGAATTTTCAATGAAGAAAAATGATTCTAAAGTGTCCTTTCATGCCGCGTTGTGAGTGGACGCTGGCAATTACAGAGTCAGAGAGGACTCTTGGACCCTCTTGGAGGCACGCTCTATCTCTTCTTACATTGCAAAAAAATACCGCACGTGCAGATTATTAAAAACATGTCATTGATTGATATACTTAAGTGGGAAGACAAGGAAGCTTCCGTAGTTGTCCCCACCTTCCCTTCGCATGAATCATGTTAGGGTTTGACTAATGAATTATTAAATTTACATCCAACTTGAACTCTCTTAAGCTTGTATCAATTCTCAACTTAGGTTCAATCTTTAACATACAAATCAATTTAAATTTTGGAGTCGCCACTAATCAATTTTTGGTCAATCGATTAGAAATCCAAGTAAAGTATAGAGAGTATTTTACTTTTACGAATCAAAGATTAAATAGATATGGAGAGTTGATTACGTTAGATTATTCAAACTCCTTTTCAGTACCTTTTCTCTTTTATTCTCAAAAAGTTTTGGCAACTTGGATTAATTTAAACCCAACCACAAACATGTGAATGATGATCACGTAGATGCGGATGCGGATGCGCAATCAATAAATTGCAAGAAATCAAGAATTAAACTAAGGCTCTAAATATACTAAACTTAGCCTGACCGTGATTTTCCAAATAGCTATGCTATTTTAATTTACTCTCTTTGGATTTTTCTTTTACTTATAAAAGCTAATTACATGCAATTCTAATCTAGATAAAACATGCATGATGACATGTGACATGACCTAACTCTAATAACAGGCAAGAATTAACACGAACTATTCGGGAAAAGTACCAAAAAAGTCATAAATCTTTTGCATTAGTGTCAATTTAGTTATAAACTTTTTTTTGTGCTAATTTAGTCCTAAACTTTTTGCATTGGTACCAATTTAGTCCTAAACCTTTTTTTGGTGCAAATTAAGTCCTAAACCTTTTAAATTTGTGCCAATTTAGTCCTAAATTTTTTATTTTTGTACCAATTTAGTCCTTTCGGCCAATTTTGATCAAAATTTGCCGACGTGGACGCTGACCGGCCGACGACCGGTCACCGGTGCCGACGTGGCGTTGACATGGACAAATTAAATAATATTTTAATATTTTTTAAATATTTTTTTCCTTTTTTTCTTTTTTTTTTTTCTAATTTTTTTTATCCTCCGGTGAGGCCGCCCTCGCCAGTGGCCGACGAGGGCGACCTCGCCGGCCTCTGGCCTCTAGCCGGTTGCTAGACCGGCGACCGGCAAGAGGAAGGAGGATAAAAAATAATTGGAAAAAAAAAAGAAAAAAAATTCAAAAAATATTAAAATATTATTTAATTTGTCCACATCAGCGCCGGTGACCAGTCGCCAGCCAGCCGGCATCCACGTCAGCAAATTCCGGTCAAAATTGGCGGGAAGGACTAAATTGGCACAAAAACAAAAGGTTTAGAACTGAATTAGCACCAATTTAAAAGATTTATGACTTAATTGACACCAAAAAAGGTTTAGGACTAAATTGACACAAACGTAAAAAGGTTTAGGACTGAATTGATACTAAAAAAAGGTTTAGGACTAAATTGACACTAATGCAAAATGTTTAGGATTTTTTTGGTACTTTTCTCCGAACTATTCTAAGGTGACGTGCATTAAATGACAATCACTAAATGACATGGAATTGACGACATGACATATGACATGACAATAATGTGGCATTTGTGGTGGCGTTCATGATGATATGGCATATGACATGGCATGGTGACATAGCAAACATTGATGACGTAGCATATGACATGGCAAGAATTGATGACGTGGCATATGACATAGCATGGTGACTTGGAATTTATGTATTTAATCCTACATGACATGCACATAATATTTTTAGTTTTTTAATTATTAAAATTCATAATTAATAATTAATGGAATAAATTATCTAAAGTGAGATATATTCCAATTCAAACTAGGAAATAAACTAGGTTAAATCCTATTTTATTTGGAAACCCATCTTAACTAGATAAACCCTATCCTAATGCAATCATCTAGAAAAAAAAAACTATCCTAATATTTTTTGAAATATTATCTACAATATATTTTAAAATTTATATTAATCTTATCTAATCTTCTTTTTATTTTTTGTAGGAAACAAGTCAAACAAGATAAACATTCATGGCAAGTGATAACCACCAAATCGCGAAAGATAAGATTGGAGATTCTAAGCAACTCAAATTTGGTGACAAATAAACCTTATCTTAAGGCTTAAGGATTAAGTTGTTGATTAATTTTATCTCATTGCTAAAGATCGAACTGCCGACCATGTTCACATTTTCAAATTAGGAAATAATCCTAATTGGATATGCTGAAAATCTCAAGATAATCATGTTAGATCACAGTATCATCAAAATAGGTAACAATATATTGAATTTAAATCGGGATTGCATAATTTCCTAGTTTAAAGATTTACTTCCAAAATTAACGATTGGCGGTTAGGGACTCGTGGCGATGACCGGCGGTGGTGCTTGGCTTGGCAAGGCTAGCCAACGAGAAAGATGCTTGCATTGGGGGTTGGTCCGCCACAAGGCTCACCAATAGGCTATCTCATTATGGTCTCGGCTAATGGTGCTAAGCTTGTTGGGATTCGCAGATGATGTCTCGGTGAAAATAAAACTGTAAAATAGAGCAATATACTGGGCGTGCTAGGTGAGGAATGGTTCTCGACCAGGATACCGATGGAGCTTGAGGGTCTCTCAGTGGTTAGCGACGTCAATCAAGGATGTCGGGAAGGATACGGGCAGTGATGTCTCGCTAAAAAGAGAAAATATTGGGTGCCCCTTGTGATTCCACCGTGCAGAAACAACAACCCTGAGGTGGCGACACATGTGCCAAGGGACCCACCGTTGTCAGGAGGCCTCCACGGTGGAATCACTCTCACGGCAACGAGGTAAGAGCAGCTGAGCTTGAAAATTTTTGAAAAAAATGAAGCGCCCTCTCTCTCCTCTCTCTCTCTTTCGCGCTCCCCATCCACATCTGCTTTGCACTCCGTCTTGCTCGCGCCGCGCCGACGCCGACGCCGACGCCGCCTCCGCCTCCGCCTCCGACGAGCGAGGTCCACCGCTGCCCACAAGCGACATCCGTCGCCTCCCACGAGCAAGGTCCGCTGCCTCCGACGAGCGAGGTCCGTCTCCCCACGCCGAGCTTCCAATTTTGGCAATTGCTGCGTGAGTTCCAGCAATTTGTTGTTTAATCTCCTATCCTCATCCTGGCTTCACTGTTTATGTTGATATTTGTTTGCCTTATTTGTCTTTGCAGGGGCCAAGATGTTCTACTTCTTAACACAGGACTGGGTAATGAAGACGATCAGAAAAATATTAAGGAACTTCTCCAGGTCGAAATATCTGGGACAGCAGGTGACTCTGGTAAGGTTTAGTTACCATGTTTATGCAATTGCGAAGATCAGACAAGTTTCCTGACATTTTTGAGTCGGTGAAGATAGAGCTTAGCATGGTTTCACAATTCAATGGGGAGTTCTCATTGGATTGGGATTCTTCTCCTCATTGAGCGACTAGTTTTATCCCCTTGGTGTCCTATGGTAAATTTCTCTCTTCTTTTCTGAAGAATTAGTAGTCTTATTTATTAGTATTTGTGGGAATTCAACAAGTTCCTTTTTCCTATTATAAATAGGTCATTCGGTTTTGTGTTTAGGCATTTCCTACTTAGATCATGTTTGTTGTTTAGAGGTTTTCTACCTCAACTTGAAATTGCATTTAACAGTATGTAAATACATGCTCTGATGTGGAGGTAGATATTCTACTTAATATAGTTTGAATATTAGCAGTCATTTGCTTTGGAATCGTGTGATGCAATTAATGCTTAATAAACCCCAGTGGTGACCCTTTTGAGATATCATTCATTGTCAGTCTCTTCTGGTTCTCAAACAATGTGGGCTCATTATTTTGGAACTCATCTTCCTACATCAAATTTGTTTAAACTTTCGTTTGAAGTTGATTTTAACTTTGTTGGATATATGGTTGTGCATAGATGAGCAGCCCTTGGTGAGCTGGCTTCAAGATGATAGGCGCAAGCATGTGGCAATCAGGTTAAGACATTTCAAGGTACCCTTTTAGAATTTTGTCAATTTCTTTTGTGCTCAAGTTGTTATCTCAAGGCCTTTTCACTAAAGCCATGGGTGCTGATTTCTTGGGTTTGTGCAGACCATGACCTCAATTGGATGGCATTGCAAAGGAGACATTTTATCTACAGTGACGCTTGCAGATATCCTTGTGGTTTAGTGCTTTATGATGATGTGTCTCTTTGAGGGGTAGTTGAATCCATCGTTTGAAGAGAAGTGAATACTCCCAGCATTTATATATAAAGAACTAGAAGAAGGCTAGGGCGACGAGTGTGATTCCACCGTGGAAAAATCCCAGCCCGTCGGAGGCTAGGGCGAAGGCGGCGTCGGAGGCAAGGACATCGCTTGTCGGAGGCAAAGGCGTCGGCCTGAGGAGACGGACCTCGCTCGTCGGAGGCAGTGGACCTTGCTCGTGGGAGGCGACGGCTCGTGGGAGGCAACGGATGTCGCTCGTGGGCAGCGGCGGACCTCGCTCGTCGGAGGCGTCATCGGCGTCGGAGGCTAGGGCGGAGGCGGAGGCTAGGGCCTCGCTTGTCGGAGGCGGCGTCAGCGTCGGCGCGGCGCGAGCGAGACGGAGTGCAGAGCAGATGTGGATAGAGAGCGCGAGAGAGGAGAGAGAGGAGAGAGAGGGCGCTTCATTTTTTTCAAAAATTTTCGGCTCAGCTGCTCTTACCTCGTTGCCGTGAGAGTGATTCCACCGTGGAGGCCTCCTGACAACGGTGGGTCCCCTAGCACATGTGTCGCCACCTCAGGGTTGTTATTTCTCCACGGCGGAATCACAAGGGGCACCCAATATTTTCTCCGCTAAAAAACCTGCAAAAAGAAAAAGCAGCACCTTTCAGCTCGAAAAAGGTTTTAGTGAAGGCTCGACGAAGGGATGGCCGTATAGGTCGCGATCAAGGTAGCAGCACTTTTCAGCTCGGAACAGGTTTAGTGAAGGCTTGACGAAGGGATGGCTGTATAGGTCGCGATCAAGGCCGAGACTCGCTTGGTTGTCATCGTCTCCAACCAAATCTCGGCTAGTGCAGCAGATCATCGAGTGAGGAAGCAACAGATACAATTGGTTTCAGTGCAGCTTAGCGAGGCAAGGACAATGCCATTGAGACGACGGCTTAGTTGGAGGATTAGAGTAGGTCGCAGTGTAGAGCCCTCTCAACCTGGTGTTGCAGAGCGCAGCTTGAAGCATCGGCTATGCCAAGTATGGCAAGATAGAGTAGCGGCTGAGGTAAGGGGTCGCGGTCTTGATGGGATTCTCGGCCACGTCTCTGACCTTTTAACTCTCTCTCTCTCTCTCTCTCTCTAAGTGTTTTTCTCTCTTACGTGTTCTCTCTAACATTGTCGACCTGAAATTATGAGACCTAGACATGTTTATATAGCAAAAACCTAGGTCTAAACTTGATAATAAGGGCTTGATTTAGGCCTTGATAAAGCAATGGGCTATAATAACCTACGGCCTTTCATTAATTAAACTCTAATGGGCTAAATTTAACTGAACTTTCAATAAAGCCTCTCCTCTCTAGTAAATTTTGGCTAGTGCATAGTGCATGGGCTTGGCCAAGTTCAATTTCGCTTATGTGCTCATTTTAGCTCAAAACTCTAAATAAATTCTAGCCCTAATTATATAGGCTTAACCTATCTCAATTGAAGCTTAAAACCCTTCTTTGGCTCATGAAAATTTCGGCCACTACCTCCTTATGGCCCAGCCGAATTTTACCGTTCTTTACCTATTCGATTCGTATAATTCAATTGAGGTTAAAACCTTAATCCATAGTTGGTCCAGTTAAAATGCGATTTTTCTAAGTTGATTTATATCCCATGAAATGCAATTTAATGAAAATTATTTTTGCTACAGGCTGAGCTCGGTCCCTAATTTTTTATATATTAAATTATTAAATAATTAGCCGAAATTTAGGTATTAACCATTGCTCCTCTTTGAAAGGGAACTCAACAAGGTTCCATTCAAAGACAATATGATGCCTAAATTTTGACCATGCTAATATAATTAGAATGATAATGAATTTTTGCAAGAATGTAAATCCAATTTTTTTAAGGGAAGGAAGAGACACTTTGGTGGACCTGATGTGACTTGAATTTCACATCAGGTTTCAAAATAAACTTTTGTTGAATACTTGGATTACACTTCAAGTAACCGAAAAGGAGTTTTACAAAATATCCAGATGACACTTCTAATAATCGAAAATGAGTTTTTACGAAATACTCAGATTACACTTCAAACATTTTGAAATAATTTTTTTATGAGATATACAAATTATACATCGGACACTCAATAAATTTTTTTTTTTGAGTTATTTGTACTACACTTCGGATACTCAAAAGGATTTGTAAAACATCCAAATTTCACTTTGGACATTTGAAATGAGACATCCATATTACACTTCAGATTCTTAAAGAGAGTTTATATTGAATATCTGGATTACACTTCAGACATTCGAAGAAAGCTTTCACAAGAAACCTAGATTACATTTCAAATGCTAGGGGGAGGTCATATGAAATATCCGGATTGCACTTCGGACATTCAAGGATATTGAAACAAGTCAGCCATACGGATGTCAAGGAACTTCTTGGATCTTCAAAAGCTCTTACCTATCAGACATCATTGGAGGCAATATGCATTCATTGAAGAGATATGCAAGCAAGGCTATTCTAAAAAGCATCTTTCAAGATTTACTCATTTTGGAAATTCATGCATAATGGTTTTACCATGCTTGCATCATCAAATTTTCAATGGGAAAAATTGTCATTAGGAAGGCTTCTAAAAAATGCTATGTGATAGATTTTTAGTCTGAAAGGACTTTTCACTTGCTCTTATTTAAGAAGGCTATTTTGTCCCAACGATGATGTGAGATTAGTAGAATCACACGCTCTTACCATTATTATCATGTTGACAATGGTCAAAGTATTATTGCAAGTAGTACAACCTTATCAACATGAGAGATTTTTATCATGAGCGTAATGTAGGTTTGGTCAACAACTTTGTAAAGGATATTTTCATTCATGGCTTTGATAGAAATATTCGGGATAAGAACAGCAGGAGTGCCATTACTTTCGTACGACGCTCACTTGAGTGTCAAACTTTTTTTCGCTCACTTGAGTGTCACATCGGAGTAAAATCAATCATTTGAGTGCCATTTTCGGCGAATCATCTTATATGAATTTTTTTTAATTTTTCATTTCTACGTGGAAATTTTTAAATATAAAAGGATGAATTTATTGTCATGTCATGTAATATAAAAGAAAAGAGAGAAAAACACAAAGGGAGAAAAAAAAAAAAAAAAAGAAAAACTTAGGGAGAGAGAAAGGGGCTGCCATGGCCACTCAAGCTCTAAGCTTCGGGTGGCCATGGCCGCTGGAGTTTCAAGCCACAATGGCCGCCGCAAGCGAAATAGAGATGGGGATGCCAAAGGTCGAAGGTCAGAGGGAACTGTTTCTCGCCAACAGACAACCAATCAGGTGCTCCCTCGTTTTCTGCTACTGGTCAAAGGTGTTTCGTCATGAGCTTGAAGCTCGATCGGCCATGGCAGCTGAGAGCTAAAAGCTTGAGAGGAAGAATAGAAGGAAGGCTCTCTGCATCTCTCGACCTCCCATTTCCGCACCTCAATCACACCACCCCATTCCATCCAAATATATGAGCCTCTTCACTCACTTCAACTCCCTCATTTTGCCTCCTCATTCCATCCAAGATCGCCGCACATCCCGCCGCTGGCTTCAATTTCTCCTCCACAATCCTCTCTCTCGAAAATCCTAATTCTTCTCCTAATTACTCAAAAATTGATCAAACCCACCTCAAGAAACAGCCCAAAAGTGTAGTCCCTCATGAAGAACCTCTCTATCTTCGGGTGAGCCCAGATCGGCAAGTCTTGAGCAGTGAGGTGTGTGGCGGAGCCCTCGCCGGATTTGGGCTTGGCTAGCCAAAATCCCTAGATGCTACAGTATCCAACCCCGGGGAAGATGAAGTTCTTCATATTGCCCATCAGGACATTAGATTGGCCGAATAAAAATAAAAAAAAATGATAAAAAAGCATAATTAAATTAAATAAATTTTCAAAAATTGTCTATGTCGGATTTTTCGGCATCCACATCGGATTTCTAGTGAAGAAAATCACCGATGGCACTTAAACGATCGATTTTTCAAATTTGTGGCACTTAAATGAGCAAAAAAAAGTTATGGCACTCAAGTGAGCGTCGTACGAAAATTATGACACTCATGCTGATCTTACCCTGAAATATGCTTCATTCATGACTTTGGCCAAATTTACAAGTCAAGAATCCTGCAAAATGAGATAAAAATAATCCTGCCACATTTTTTTGGGCAAAGCTTATAAACATCTAAATTCCTACGTTAATTCAAGTGCCATAATTTAAAGAGACTTTATAAGAGACGTAATGTAGGCTTTGGTAATGGGCTGAGTAATGGGTTGAGAGACAAAAAGATTCGTTAGACTCAATGATTTTTCAATGAAGAGGTTTAAAAGTTGGTAATTATCTTGGCATTGTCACCGATCTTTATCTTCAATAGGGATTGTCTTCTCACGTAGTTTCTTCATTGGTTATAATTAAGAGTTTGACGTTTGACTTTTCGAACTCGTGGGACGACCATTGCCCCACTAGGGACAGTATCTTGCAAATTTGGGCCTTTGGCCCCAACACAACAAATTTTCACTCTTTTTTATGCTATCTTTATTTAAAATTTCTCACTTTTTTTCGACACATATTTTTCGCAGCACACTCATAGATGAGCCAAACTTTGGCTTTTGTGACTTCGACAACTCGACATTTTGGACTCTCGAAGTCTTCATCTTCTATCAATGCTCCGGACCATGCAGTTTCAATGTATCAGCCTTACCCCAATGTATGGGATCATCACCAATTGGGTTTAGAAAAGAATTTGTAGGCTCAATTAGGCTATGCAAGGGATAGAAGTGTATATTATAGAGAAAGAAATGCCTTTCATTATCTTAAGGCACCTAAATTCTCACTTGAGTTCATCATAAATAAAGACACTCGAAGATTGATGTAAGTGAGAGTAAGAAAATTTCTATTTGTTTTCCTCACCACATAATGTCAACTTTACCTTTAATTTGCCATGACGTGGGGTAGTTCTTGACATAGGTAAAATGAAAAAACTTCTTCAATTGTTTATGCTCAAAGAGGTTAAACAATGGCTATTTGCAGTGTTTAGGATAAAAAAGTGAAATGACTCTCATTATTTCGATCACCATACCTTTCACAAGAAAGCCTTTTATCTTGTAGACATGAAATTTTTTCACTCATCACACTGAGGATAAACATGGGACTGCTTATAGAATAGGGCTTCCCTTTCATCATTTTGACACGTCTCATTTAGTATTCTCAAGCATTTGCACATCATTCATGGAATTGTCTGAATGGAAATTGTAATCCATACAAGTAAAATAATCATGCAACACATTTTCATCAAGAATTTGTAATGATTCAACTTGTACTAATTCAAAATGAACTCGCAAAAGAAATAATGCTAAAAAATGTTAGCATCTATCATGGATAATACTTCTTTACAGCACCAGAATTGACCGTATTAGAGAACTTCCATCTATCCATCTCGACTAGAATTAAAGTACCTCCAAGGAGCACTGTCTTCACAACATAAGGTCCATTGTAGCTCGGTGTGAATTTTCCCTAAGGATTAGGGATAATGGCAATTTCTTTCTTAGGATCGGAACATTTACCTCAAAATGTCTTAAACGAATATTACGATTAAAGGATTTAGCTATCATTTGTTGATAACACTAACCATGGCAAAGAGACATGAGTCATTTCTTATCGATCATATCAAGCCGCTCTAATCTTTGTTGCATCCACTCTACTTCAGCTAGCTTGACTTGAGACAATACTCGCAAGGAAGGGGTTTTCACTTCCATAGGCAGGCTGCTTTCATTCCATACACTAGAGAGAAAAGAGTTGCCCCGGTAGAGGTTTGAATCAAAGTTTGATATGCTATTAGTGCACAGGGTAATTTCTCATGTTAATCTCAGTAATTCCCAGTTATCTTAGCCAAAATTTTCTTGATGTTTTTTATGGCCGCTTCCACAGGACCATTTATCGGAGGGCAAAAAGCAGACGAGTTCAAGTGTCGGATCTTGAACTCTTTGAACAACTCATCGACAAGCTTATTAGTTAAATTAGACCCATTATCTATAATGATAGCTTCAGGAACACCATAACGGGCAATTATGTCACGGTGGATCAACTTCACATTGTTTCGTGCTGCAACATTCGCATAAGACATGGCTTCAATCTGCTTGGAGAAATAGTCAATAATAAATCGATGTCCATTGGACGCCTTGGGGTTAATTAGACTAATCATATCGATGCCACGCATTGAGAATAGCCATAACTCAGATAATTGATGTAACTCACTTGGGGGAACATTTATTTTGTCCCTATGAATTTGGCAATGGTGGCAACTTTGGACATGCTGGATATAATCACTCTCCAAAACAAGACGATAATAGCCTAATCTCATTATCTTCTTGGCTAGCATATGTCTATTCATGTGCGGACCACACACTTCTTCATGAACTTCTTGCATTATTTACGTAGCTTCCGTATCATTCACACATCTCAAAAGGATTGAGTCTATGATCTCTTGTATAGCTTCTCACCACTAACAAAGAACTTCGAAGCCATCCTCATTATATACTTTCGATCACTAGGGCTATTTTCTCTAGGGACTTAATTATAGATGTAATTCATGATATCGTACTATCATGTCTTTCCGTCAGGTTCTTCAACTACAACCATACAGTTTACTAGTCTCGCCAGAACTTCAATCTTCAAAGGCTCTACCTTTAACCCATCTATGACTTGCGACATAGATGACAAAGTTACGAGTGCGTCGACAAAGTGATTGTGTAACCTTGACAGGTATTCAAATGAGATCTCGTTGAACTCTTTCACCAATTTCTCCAAGTAGTCATGATAAGGTACACATTTGGCATCCCTTATCCTCCATTTCCCCACGGTTTGGAGAATGATTAGTGTGGAATCTTCAAACACTTTCAGCTTATTCACCCCTATTTCAATTGCGGCTTGAAGGCTAAGGATGCAAGCTTTATATTCAGATATGTTATAAGTGCAAGGAAACACCAATTTTGCAGATATAGGATAATGTTGTCCATCTAGGGATATCATAACTGCCCCAGTGCCAAAACTAGATAAATTCATAGCATCATCAAAGAACATGGTCCTTGTATCTTCCTTCATAGATAAAATGCGATCATCTAGGGAATCATTGTCAGATGCCTTTCTAGGGTTTTTGGCCATTACGTAAGCAATGGAATGACCTTATCTGACTTTTGTGGCATAGCTAGCACATTGAACTCTGAATTAGGTTATGTTATTTTGCTAACTTCCCCACCAACTTGAGTAGGTACTTGATGGAGTTATTCAGTCACTAGAAATGTTCGATGGCGCAATGTGTATTGGCGCAACTTATGTAGCACCCACACCAATGTAACACAAGTCTTCTCAACTTCATAATAGTTCATCTCCGACATAGTGAACTTTTTACTCAAGTAGTTGATAGCACTCTCTTCCATCATCGGGCCTTTTTTGAGCTAGCATGGCCCCCAAAGACTCACTATTAATTATGAGATAGAGAAACAAAGGTTGTCCTGGCATTGGTGGACAAGAACCGGCGGGTTCATCATATACTACATAAGTTTGTGGAATGCCTTTCGACAAATATGATCCCATTACACTTGCTCTTTCTTTTTAAGGAGTTTGAAGAAAGGCTTGGCGGTTTCAGATATTTGGGAGGTGAATCGGGCTATGTAATTTAGAATTCCCAAGAGGCTCCAGACTTCTTCACAATCGTCGGAGGTTGTAACTCGCATATTGCCTTGACTTTCGAGGGATCCACTTCAATGTTCTTACTACTGAATACGAGTAATTTGCCAAAAGTTGCTCTAAATATGCACTTAGTAAGGTTAAGGCACAATTTGAACTCATGGATCCAGTCAAATAACCTCTTTATAGTTTCCATGACTCTCTCCATGCTTAGTCTTGGCAATTATATCACCAACATATTCCTTTATCTCCTTATGCATCATGTCGTGAAAAAGAGTAATCATTGCATGTTAATATGTTGCTTCGGCATTCTTAAGGCCAAACGGCATGATCTTGGAAAGAAAGGTTCCCCATGGAGTGGTAAACATTGTCTTTTCTTTATCCTCATTCTTCATTTTTATTTGATTATATCTAGAGGATCCATCCACGAAGGAAAATAGTACAAATTTAGTAGTACTATCTATAAGAACATCAATGTGGGGTAGTGGAAAATCATCTTTCGGGCTAGCTTAGTTGAGGTCGCGATAGTCAACGCACACTCGAGCTCGACCATCTTTCTTCATTTGCAACCTAGTTAGGATATTGCGAGACCTCGATGAATCCCATCTTTAGGAGCTTCATGACCTCTTCTTCTATCTTTTTCGACGACTCTAGCTTGGTTCTTCGTAGCCTTTGCTTTTTGGAAGACACGTTGGGATTAGTCGGGGATGCTACACGATTGATGGGTCCAAGCCAGACATATCTGCATACATCTAGGTAAAGACATCTTGGTATTCCTTTAATAGTTGAGCTAGGTGCTTGGCTTTGCCTTCAGGAAGATTGACTCCGATTTTTAATTCTTTAGCATCATTCGTATCACTCAAGTTGACAATGATGGTCTACTTAGCAGCGAGAGGTTTAGACTTCTCATGTTGTTCCTAGCTCCGCTGAACTTCGGTAGAATTGTCATTGGGATCGTTGGGATTATCGTCATTCGCACTTGATGCGTTGCTTTGGACCATTCCCGCACCATTGCGTGCCATAAGGTTTTACCTGAAACATAAAGTATTTGAGTTAGAGAGACAAATAGGGTTAAACCAATGGAAGTTTTGGGAAATGAATTTGAAACGATTTTCATTTTTGCAAAGATTTTTTGGGAGAGGGAGCATGAGAAAGCTCAGCCTTTCAGAATTACCCTTGGATCGTATTTTCTTTCGATGGTTGGATATCATTATAGGCTAGTAAAGTGTACCTCAACATGCAATCAAAACAAAGCTTGTAATTTTATTGATTTTCATCAAATGAATTACATTTATTAAAAATGAAAAATGCGACAATCAATTCCTATGAGAATGAAACCCTAGATAGCAATAAAAAGAATCCTAGAAAGCAATGAAAATTCACATGCACAGGATTGTGCAAAACACTAAAAGGATTTTACTCTTGTGGGCTAGCACCCATTCCTCCCGACGATCCATTATCAATGGCGCCTATGAAGAGATCATCAAACAAGTCGGTAACCCCATTCAGCATGTCATCTTGGTCTTCTTGCTTCAATGGTGTCAGATCATCCATGCCCCCTTTCATCCGAAACAATGTTTCAAGGGGCATAAAAGCTTGGAAGTCCATAATACCTCACGAGTAGTCAAACTTGTCACTTGGTTGGCCCGAGGTATCAATCATTCCCCCCTCCCCCCTCCACCTCTTGATGCATCATTTTTGCAGGACAGGGAATGCGGTCTAGATGTGAAGTACCACAAGGTCATTTTGTCTATTACAAAGCCATGCACTGTGGAATGAGAACGCATTCGCATCTTACAGTTTCTGGACCTTATTCTTCAAGACAACACAATCCTATTTCAACCAAATGATAGTCACATGTTTTAAACGGATCTTAGTTGGGGAAATGTTTAGGCTTCGTGCTCTTTGGTTCCTTAGCGAGTAATCTCGTCTCCAGAATGGGCAAGATTTGAGACAAGGGCCTAGGGAGCGACGTATACTGTCGTGATTTACGATTTCTTTGTTGGCCAAGAGATGGTTGTAATCTGTTTTATTGGCGAAGTAACGCTTGAATGGGAATACCAGGGCTACCTTGTCTGCATATCATAAACTTCAAGCGCAAGGTGCTCAATTTCATTGGATCAGGAGACTTGAAAAATCGCTTGCTATGACAGCTTCGCTCTTTGGACTGACGTTGGTAGCCCCCATTCAAATCATTTCCTCCAGCTTAAGAGTAGGAAATGGAGTCACAGCGAGTTGGTCCAAATGGTCTGACAGATGTAACAGCACATTGCGCAAGTCATTGATTTGACATTGGAAGTGTATAATCCATGCATCCTCCCATTTGCAACCATTTCTCTAATTCAAGGGTAAAAGATCGACAATAATCACAAGGATTTAACATGACCGGTGATCCCGAAGAAAGTGTAGGAAAATATGAAGTAACACAAGTGAGAATTTAAATGGATAGATCGCTCACTACTCATAGGTAATTAACCTAAAAAATAAGAGCAATACTCATCACTATAGAAATCCACTTATGGGATAAGAGTAGAACGAGAAAAACTTATTGTTCTCAAGCCAAAGGCTCAAAATAATTTATGAATTAATCAAGTCTTCTTCTTTTATTTATCATAGCATGCTTATGTAGATGAGCATGGAGCAACCCTCCGAGCAGGAGTAATTATCAAGACTTTTCGGAAAGACAAAAGACTCAAAGGAAAGATAAAACTAGCTTTACTAGAAAGTTACTATAAATTAAGTTGGTTAAGGGTCTCCATGGTTTACTAGTTCCAGAGTGACTGAAGTAACGATCTTCAAGGAATGCTCTGACATCAACCGGTCTATGACAATGGTCAACTCATTTTCTTTTTATTCAATCACGAAATTATTCTTGACAAATCAAACTTCCTAAACATGATATAGGCAGATAAAGACTCTAAACTACTGTGAAAAGATAGACCCCACCTCAAAAGCAAACCTTCGAAAGCCAACTCATGTTGTAGTTTTCTAGGCCGCAACAAAATACGTTGTTGGGTAATGCTTTGACAGAACTGTGCTGTCTTCAAAAACGAAGGTATTAGATCCAAGCTGTCCCTTCCTTTGACAATTATAACCTCCATCTCCACCATATCTAAAATCATAGGCACAACTATCATTTACGTGTAAATTTGGTACGCAAAGGGGGTGGTCATAAGCTAAGGGCCGGTATGATCGAGATTGACTTCTATTGAAGTTACCTATTGCTGTGGGAAAGCAATGGGTGCAACTTTTGCATTGCATCCATGTATCATCACTAGCTATATCCACCACTAAGAAGCATTGTCAATGGAGCCAACCCTAGGGAAGGATTCATTATCCTTTAATAGAGAGCAATATGATGGGTTACAGTCATTAATTTGATAACTACAGCTATCGCACAACCCAACTAGATCTCCTACTATATTGGGATTAAGACGATTTGGCATCCTTATCGTTCCAACAATAGATTATGGTGGTCCATGTGAGCTAGACGTTGATAAACTGTGCTAGATAAAAAATTCCAGTTAAAAGCATAAATTGTTAGTAATGAGCTCCCTGAATTAGGAACTCAAATAAGCCTTATTATCTCTATTCCACATAGGATTCCTGGATGTAGCTACTGAGCCTAGGTGATTTCTCTAATGTTAAATAGTTCAACTTTTTGAAAAGTCTGGGGTACTTTACCTAATGAAAATGTACATATTGACAAGATAACACTTTTGTGTCTGCTATATAAGAATAGGGGTTTCCATGGTCCTCGACATATGGGAGGGGAGAGCTGTCAGGGCAGCATCGTGCGAGAAGTACAAGGCAAGGTCAATTGAGGGTCTTAGGGTTAAGGTGAGTTTTGGACCAAAATAGTTCTAAGAAAGGCGCGAACCGTGCACTAGACGAAAGTCCAGCCGTTGGAGGCCTTCATCTTCAACTACAATGAGCTCAAGGGATTATAGGGTCAAAATGTTCAAGATCAGGGGTTATTTTGGAACAAAACTAAGTGTGGAAGAATTTCAAGAAATGGGCGCCACTTCAGGAGTTATTGAGTTAAAGCGATCGAGTTTAGGAGCTATTTTGATATAAAGTGCATGAACTTTGAGAAAAGACGCCATTTTAAGGTACCTTTTGAAATTTTCTCATTGATAAAGTGTTATTATTATCTTATATGTACAATTTTTGACAAAGTATGTATTGTGTGCAAACTATTTCAATTCAAAATGTCTTTCTCACCACAATCTGTGGTGTTTACAAGTAGCCCTGAATAGTTCTCAACAATGCCATACGTTGCACGAGCTATTAGCCTTGTGTAAGTTCATTGAGGAGCCTTATTATATGCACAAAAAACAATAAAAAACGTATAAAGAGTCTCCGAACTATTACAAAATGTTCAACGAGGACTCTTGATTATTGTTGATATAAGCGACCAAACTAGGATATTGCTGCTGACGACGATGCGGTCAAGTGTTGCAATGGATTACCTTGACAGGGGTAGAGTGAGCCCCGGAGGAGGAGGAAGAGGATGAGTTCAGGGAGTGATCAACGGTGTTGAGGTCGCAAAGCTCGTGGAGGTGCATTATCCCCATGAACACCATCACGGTGCATTTGTTTGGGAGGAGCAATTACTATGGCTAGCCAATGGGGCTGCTCCATATAGTTTTTTTTTTCTTGGATAAATGCAATGGAAGCTTTTAACTTGTCATGAAAGTGCAATTGAATCCTAAAATTTTCAACAAAAATATAATCGAGTCATAAAACTTATTACGAAAGTGCAATTGAGTCTCGAGTTCTAAAACTTTTAAAAAGTGTAGTCAACGGAAGGACTTGGTTAAATCAATTTGAAAAATTTTAGAACTTAATTGCACTTGTTGAAAGTTTTAGAACTCAATTGCATTTTCATAATTAATTTTAAGACTCAATTGCACTTTTTGAAAGATTTAAAACTCCCTCGATATATTTTCTCATTTAAAGCAAATGTTTCAAGCAATCCTTCACAAAATTTTCTTTGCGAGACATATAAATCTAGATGATCATGCATGGTACTTATGTAACAAAATTTAATCTAGATAACATCCAAGCAAGATATAGTCTCAACAAAGCAAATAATGGCGGTAAACAAAGATAACTCAAAGCCCTATGGAGCAGAATTTGAACAGCGCCATGTTTAAGCCCCGAGACAATACCTCGTGAGTTATGCTAAAATTAAACGTGCAATTAACCTAGACTAAGGAAGGAATGCAAATTTTCCAAACTAGATGATGACAATAAGGTATTGATATCAAAGAAAATCAGAATTAGTTCAAACTAAACTAATCTTTATAATGTAATTCCTATCTAAATGCAAGACCATTTTTTTTTACTTACCTATTTTATTTCCTTTTCGTTTTTTCTCATGATTAAGATTATATAGGACCTAAACTAGATTAAATACATACTAACAAAAAATAAACTAGATGCAAGGCTAGAACTTGAATTAAAATGCTATTAACAGTAAATGGGATGGAAATGATGCTAACTTGCGAAAGGGCGGCTCAAGACCACAAGGAGTCCTTCTTAAGGCTGAGACAAGTGTCATGGGCCGGCAATTCCTTGACCGCGGAATAGCTCGTGCGGCGCCTAACAAGTTAATAACACTGGGCCAGCTTTCTTTATATAGGTGTTCCTAAGAATAGTATGGCGAATAGCATCCCTATATCGAATCGTAACACACTTCACTTAGCCGGGGAATCTAGTCCTTCGAGCAAGGCACACAGAATACTTTAGGCACGATAATTGGTTTCGGTCTTCCATGGCCTCATTAGCAAAGTGGCATCAGCTCCCAACCGGTTTGTATACAAGAGGCAACCTCGCCTTAAGAGCTCTTAATAGTTACAACCGTTTTATTCTAGAACTCCTAGCACAAACACCTTGACGTTACTTTCACTAACCAGTTGTATTTATCCATTCTGTATCACTCACTCTTTATCCAGACGCCACAAGCTCCGCTCACAAGAATACACGAGTACGGGAGAATCATGGTCCATGACATTCTCCCCCACTTAATTCCGCAACGCCCTTATTGCCAATTGTTCTGTCACTTCCATGTGCACTTCAACAATTAATGTGCCACTCCAATGACACAGATGAGGGCAAGTGTCAACAAGGCTCTCCTTGCCAGATTTGGCGAGGCTCAACGAGCCCCACGTAGGCAATGGTGAGGCTCGTCTAAGCCAACCCTCGCCCAGGAGTGGCTCGCCTAGGCCACCCTAGCTTGGGCGAGCGGTCCTTGCCCAAGCACAGCCCAGTAAGGCTGACCATTGCTGACTATGGCATGTAGGGAAAGAAAAAAAATTGAAAAAATTATGAAAAATTATTAAAAAATTTTCATGTCAGCACTAGTTGTGCCACGTAAAAAGGCTAGCATTTAAGTCAGTGATTTCCAGCTTAAATTGGGTGGATGGATTAAATTGGTATCAATGTGAGAAAGTTTATGACTGAATTGACATAATTCAAAAGTTTAAGAATAAATTGATATAAATGCAATAGATTTAAGATGTTTTGTTTCTTTCCCCTACAAGTAAACAGCGCAGTCAAATGGACTTGGCAACGGCAGCTATATAGACCTGTTGAAAATGTATCTCAAGTTTGAGTTCAAAAAGGAAAGTTTTCTGATTCAAGTAAATTTCCTATTTTGAAAAAAATTTCCTAACTAAATGATTTCCTAATTGGAGAAAATTTCCTTTTTTAGATCCAATTCTTACTTGTATATAAGAAATGAATGTTCTTTGTGAAGAGCATCAAGGAGGAGCTTCTACTTATGAATTACATTCTAAAGATATTCACGAGTATTGAAGTTAATAAATCTTGTGGTAAGATTTGTGAATTCCTTTATAAGATTGAGAGATTATTTCATGAGAAATTATGAAGTTAAATACTGTGTGAGTTATTTGGTATAATTAAGAGCTTGGGAAATACTGAGTGCTTAAGCAACTCGAGTGTAGTTGTAATCTCCGTTGTATTGTTTAATCTATAGTGGAATTGTTTGTTGCTTTCCTCTTGAACATACCGACCCATGTAAATCCGGTGTTCAATCTACATGGTTCGATTGCTTGTTTGCGTAACACTATCGATTATCCCTAATTGGTCAAACATATACTTGCAAATTTCAGACCGCACTAAAATCAATGCTTCAGGTTAAAAAAAAACCCACATATTGATCCATCGAAGAGAAATTTAATAGGTATGTTGACATTCTCAGAGGCTACATTCTTAGAGGCAATAGCCAATACTAATCAGTTAATTACTAAAAAAAAACTACAAGATCACCTATTGCTAAGACAGCAAAGTCTATGGAATCAGCAAATGTCAATTAGGAGGTTTTTGGAGGCCGAGTAGAAAGGCTATTCTGTCATCGTTAGGTTGTCTTTTTTTTAAGTTTTAGCACCTGCTAAAAGTAGACATTTATAAATGTCTACGATCTTGAATTAATGACAGCATTTTTTACAAAGTCTGGGGCACTCTACCTAATGAAAATGTACATATTGACAAGATGACACTTTCGTGTCTGCTTTGATAGAACAGGGGCTTCCATGGTCCACTGCATATGGGAGAGGAGAGCCACCACGAGAGCGTTGTGGATTGAAGCAAACTAGCTAGACACTTTCTTTGGTCTGAGAAGTACGAGATAAGGTCAATTGGGGCTGCGTTTGATAGTCCGGATTTCTAAATAGGATAAGATTGGATATGATAGAATAAAAAATTCTGAGATTTCTTCATATCCTGTCCACTATTTGGTGGATTACGAATTTAAAATCGGATAGGATAATTTTTATTTTTATTTTTTTGCTATTCACGGGTTCGGAAGAGTCGGTGAAGGAAAAAAACCCGAGAAATTTTTTTGGTGAAAGCGCATAAGGTGTGGGAATGAAGATGACAGCAAGTGGAGGGTAAAATTTCTAGAAAAATAAGCATTAGAAATCATATCTGGGTCTATCCCTCCCCCCCTCGGATTTTTTTATCCGGGTTATATCCGGTCTATATCCGACCTTATCCTATCCTGGACCATTACCAAATACAGGATAGGATAAAACATATCATATCCTGACTTTTATCCGATCGACCAAACGCAACCCAAGGATCTCCAGGTTGAGGTGAGTTTGGACCAAAATTGTCCTAGGAAAGGCACTAAACGTGCACGCGACGAAAGTCCACCCGTCAGAGGCCATTATCATCAATGACAATGAGCTCAAGGGATTATAGGATCAGAATGATCAAGATCGGGAGTTACTACACAACAAAACTAAAGTGTGAAGGAATTTCGAGAAATGGGCACCGCTTCACAGGGGCTATCGGGTTAAAGCGCTTGAGTTCAGGAGCTATTTTGAAATGAAGTCAATGAACTTTGAGAAAACATGAAATTTCAAAGGGGGGGTGGGGTTTGAAATTTTCTGTCATTAAGCGTCTTATTATCTTAGAAAAAATTGTAAAAAGTAATAAATTTATTGCACTTTTATCGATTCGATCCCAAACTTTTTAATTTTACTAATTAAGCCTTAAACTTTTTCATTTCTTGTCAATTAAGTCTATTCGACCAATTTTAATTAGAAATTGCTAACATGAATTAATTTTTAATAATATTTTAAATTTATCTTTATTTTCTTTACTGTTCTTTTTTTTTCTCTCCTTCTTCCTCCTCCGGCCGGTCACTGGGCCTCATCAACCGGCCAGAGCCGAGGGCCGACCTGGTCGACCTCACCGGTCTCGGGCGAGTCTCGCCCCTGCCGGGCAATGATTCGGACTAATTACACCTTGTTGTTTTCGTTGTTTTTTTTGGGGGTTTACACTGAACAATACGCACTTCCGTTCCGCCTTCTCTTTCTCAACGTGCAAATGTTATGTCCCTGTCGGCTCGCGAAGCTCCGGCCGTCGCCGCGCCCGCTCCTCTCCGCCGCGGCTCGTCGTCGTCTCCGCCGCATCGATCTCCGACGCTCCATCTCGTCCTCCTCTCCACCTCAGCAGGTTCGTCTCCTTCACGCTACTTCCTCGCCGTCCACCGACTTGGGGATCCCGAGCTTACGTCGACGTGATAGGTCTCGCCGCGCGTGCCCGTGGACGAGGGTTGCGGCGGTTTCCTGCCGTGGTTGGAGCGGAAAGCGGGCGTCGAGATCTCGTCGTTCCTTTCGGTCGGGAAATCCGTCTACGGAAGGTCGTTTCCCGCGTGCTGCATTTCCCTTTCCACCTTTTGATGTTTTGGAACTGTCAGTGATGTCCGGTTGGGAGTTGATTCAGGAGGCGGCGATTCCGCTGGCTCGTGTGCCGTAGTCTTGTTGTCTGAAGTGTGCGCATGGAGTTGTTTGAGCTCGAATTGGCAGCGGCAGAGCATTATGAACTCTGTCTAGGATTGAATGCGACCGTCGAATTTGAAATCTGCTACCTAGAATTTCACGTTATGGGACAGGACAATTCAAGTTTTCGATGATGTACTTGAGTTTGTCTTGAGTTTCAAGTTGGCGTTATGCGGATTATCATCCTTGTCCTAATCCTAAATCTGCAATCATTTCAGGCTTTGCTAACATCTGCTCTGTTAAACACAAGCGTGAAAAGAATTGACAACATGTCAGTTTCTCTGACATTGTGCTTATTTGAAAGAAGGGAGTATAAAAAATAGATTTGAAGAAAATAGGCTATCTTGAGTGTCTCTGTGTGTGTGAAAGAGAGATTATCTTACTGTGCTCCTTTCTTTTGCTCTTCGTTGCGCTGGACCTTTATCTGTGCATGATTTGTCGATGCAGGTCCCTGTTTGCTTCAAAGGCGATAAGAGCAGGGGACAGCATTTTGAAGGTCCCTTTTTACGCGGTAAGTTATTTGTCGTAGGTTCAAATAAAGGATAGATTGATTGAAAGAACCATACTTAAGTTGAATTCTCTGCCTTAAATTTACAGGAAATATTACCAGATGATCTCCTTCCTGAAATTAGGTCCTTTAAAGTAGGAAATGTAGCAAAACTTGCTGCCGTCGTCCTGAAAGAACAGAAAATGGGTCCGGTAATGCTGTTGTAGCTCCTTCTGTTTTCCTAAACTTCCACTGAACAGCAGTGCTGTGTATTTATTTGTGCATTACGGTAGCTTCTGCAGTTGATCAGTTTTTCCTTTATTTTAACAGGATTCTGATTGGGCTCCTTATATAAGATGTCTTCCACAGCCTGAGGAGATGCATAGCACGGTCTGAATGTCTTGCTAGATGTTCTTACACTCTGATTTTCAAATTTTGTTCTTCCTATCTTATTGATGCTTGTAGTCTTAGGAAAATGAAATACATCGGGTATTTTCAAAACTTCCTTCATCGAGAAAGTTGGAGGTCCTCATAATGATTAAGTGGGATTTGCATTTCATTGCTGCTTTTTTATATAGTCAATGAAGAGTAATAAAATTCTATCTTCTATATTCCTTCTTGTAGTTGTAGCATAGTATCGAAGGAAAATAATAAAATAAATCTATTATGAGAATTTTCTTTTTTAATATAGTTAGGATTTGAAATATTCAAACAATAGAAATGCAGTTGAATGTTAAGCATAAGTCATCTTGCCATAAATTGCATCCCTTGCTGCAAGATTTGCTGGCTATATTTATATTTCGAACAGTTTGATAGCAATATAATTTTGTTTGCTGTGGAGGCTTCATTAGTTCAAGAGGGATCTGTATGGATATAATTATCAGGGAAATGCTAAAATGTTTGGGAGTCTGAAAATTTGTTAGTGCTTGATTAACATATATATCTACATTTACGTATCATTGAAAAATCAAGATTAGGAAAACAAACAAATATTTTCGAACTGTGCTACTAAAGTAAGATATAGTGCAATCTATTCTACTCTCAGGATTGGTAATTTTGTGGTATCTATGTCTCTTTGAAATCTCATACTACCCTACCAGCACTTAAGGTCGTTATCGAAATGGCAGTTTAGGTGCTTTAGTTTTTAATAAGCATACAGCCGACAGGAAGGTTGGTATGGATTTTGAACATGGCTACAAACTGGCTCCAGGTATTCTGGAGCGATGAGCAGTTGGAGATGATTAAAGAAAGCTTGGTCTATCAAAAAACCATTGACAAGAAAGTTGGAATGGAGAGGGAATTTTCAGTTCTCAGGCATGTGAGTATTTGGTGTCGTCCCCCAGCAATATTACTCTTATTGTTGAGGCGATTTTTTTTACTATTCATATATGATTAGGAGCAAATACATCATTATGGCATGTGTAGCATGTGATTATAGCTGCACTCACTGGATAACTGTTATATGGACCATATCCAGAATGTGTCCTGAATGTACAATCCTAATTTTTCTTTCCTACAATATTAAGTTGCTGATAGGATAAAAAGTACTTTATCCTATAGGGTGGTTTCATCGGTCTAAAATGGCTTCATCTTCAAGATGCTGTGCTGGCAACAGGATTATCTTTAAGTGGGGTGCCATTGATACGTACGTAAGATTAATAAATGTCTATCAAGTAGCAGTGCTTTTGAGTATGGCACTGTGCTAGTGAAACTAATCGGTTAGTTTCAGGTAGCCTTTGGTGAATAGAACACAATGGTACGTTTAAGTAATACAGGGTGACGAAGAGAAGGAAAAAATATGGTTGAATCAATTATTAACTCTGGGTGTCGATACATGACAAAGATTAGACCGGCTAAACCATGTGCAGTGTGGAAGTTTGTCTAATCTGAGCAAATACATTATCAACATCACCTTCTCAGCCATGACAATTCCATCTCTATCCAAAGCAAGACATGGGGTCAAGGAAACTAGTTCTTCCATTATGCAACAGCTCCACCCATGGTGGTTCTATTGATTGGTATTTGGGACGAATTGCATCAGAAGTGGTCACACTTGCAGGATACTTCCATTTAAATGCTGGAAATTGAATTTTTCTTTCCAAGTATATCAACTCGTAAATTCTAACCAAATACTTAGCAGTTGGTGTATGCAAGTGAAACAGCTAAAGTAAGTACTCATACGAATGGAAACTCCCTAAGTTAGAACACCTTCAATGTTATCCCTGTTTTCCTTTGCCAAGTCCGGTCGTCAGCTTGATGTTACATGCAATGACCTTATGTTGCTTCAAGATAGTAATTTTAATATGCCACTGCGAACAATTTCAGGCTCTTGATCAACACTACCCAGAAGTTTCCAAGGATATGAAATTTGAAGATTTCATGCATGCATGTGCTTTAGGTAAGCAACTTTGTTTGACATTATAGTGCTCTCTCACTCTCTCGCTGCATGTGGAACCAACTCCTGCTCATTTTGCATGACAGACTCTTTCAAAAGACTTATATCCCCCCCTGCTCTTTTTATCTCAATTTCAGCTTGCAAAGCTTGGGTTTTTTACTTCGAGTTGGCATTCCTATGAGGTTATACATATTCTTAGGTGTTGAAGTAATGTACTGTTTTGGCACCGTTTTGTGATTTTCTTCATGTGGCTTTCCTTAAGCGCATGAAACTGGAAGAACTTGCTACCGGTTTACTTTTTTTTGTTGCCATTTTCCGTATTATAATACTTGTGGTACTTATAGACCACCTGCTGTTGCAATGGCCCTTTCCTTGAATTTAAGACAGTCATTTTTAAATCATACATTTTTCTCAGTTTGATGTCTTGGATGTGATGTTCCATAGTAGTCACTGTAGGTTTTTGGCTGCCATTGGGTTTACCACCTGTATTTATGTTGTTTAACTGGTACAACTTCTAACGTTTCCTCATGAATACATGATTGTTATGACAGTGGAATCTCGCGCATGGGAAAGCAGCAAGGGCTGCTCTCTGGTAAAGATTACCAGTATAAGATTGACAAAGCACTTCTCTTGCTAATGTCTATTCAGAAATTGAATAATCGTCTGGTAGATTCCTTTTGCAGATTTTCTAAACCATGATGGGCTTGCAAAAGCAGTTTTGTTGAGGGATGAACAAAAGCAATTCTCAGAGGTAATCTCCTCCTAGCACCACGTCTACCACTTCTCCTTTTGCCAAAATTTGATTTGTTCGTTCTTTTCTTGCCCATAGCAAAAACTTTTCCTGTCGAAGTTGAGTGTACTATACGTTGGTGATTTTGTTCCTTATAAGCTCAAAAATAATTTCAGGTGATTGCTGATCGCAATTATGCTCCTGGTGAACAGGTTGGGCATCAATTTTCAAGATACTCTTATCCTCTTTTTTTGGATCTTCATTCTCTTTTAAGAAATGCTTCTGTTCGTGAGATGGATTTTTGCTAATGATCATCTCTATTTAAAAAGACCATATAGCCTGATACTGCTTTTGATGCTGCAATGATGAGGTTTTTAGCTACTTGGGAATATATTCCTAAACTTCTACTGGAGCATCTTTCATGACATTCTTCATTAGGTACCAAGTTTCTTGCTTGAGTTCTGTTCTTTGGACAGATTGCATTGAACATCTTCCTTTTTAGTGGAAGTACGAGTTCTCCAGGCATTTGTAAGTTAATGCTCCTATCGTCAGTCTAAGAGGACTCTCAACTGTTTTCTTTATAGCAAGAAACTGCAGCAAATTAGTAAAACACAAAGATGACAATATCCTTGAGAGAGTTTTAGTAAAGAAAATTTTACATTCTGATGTACATTCTAAACATCTCACGCCAAAAGTTGCAAAAGTTGTTTGGTCAATAATATTTGTAGGCAACATCTGTAATCAAACCAGTTCCAAATGGCATGTATACTTGCCCCTGTTTTGCAACTCCATTGGCTGTTGATACTTCTGGTCTTCATTTTCGCAGTTAAACTTTATCTCGTTGTTTCTAATCAATTGCATTAATGAAATGTTTTGGAATATTTAAACTAGTTACACAGTAGCTGCAAATTGCTTTCTTGTCAATAATTCTCAAAGTGTTGATCTTAAGCCATGACAGGGAATAATTCATGGACTTTGTACCACAATGTCAACTGATTTTGCACGCACTATGTTTGGATTCCTCTTATTAAAAGATTGTTCTAGTTATTGTATAACTCTCTTCTCCATAGGATACTTCTTTTTCTCCAAGTGGGGAAAGAAACTTAATTTGCTCATCAAAACAAAAATTTGATATTTATGAAAATCCTGAAGTTTGATGTCTCACATTAATATGTTAATTTTATTTGGTGATCATGGTTCAGGGTTTTCATGGTTATGTATGAGATTTTGCTCTTGTTTGGTTGAGGACATGTAGAACAAAACTAATAACAAAACATGGATGCAAACTCATCACATCTCCGGTAGTCCACTTTTGATACGTTTGTATCATGAGGAACCTTTGACATTTGTGTACAGGTACTAATATCATATGGGAAGTTTTCAAATGCTATCTTAGTGTTGGATTTCGGGTTTACCCTTCCACACAACATTCATGATGAGGTCAGTTTTAGATTCTAATTGAACAAATGTACAGTGGTCCATGTTTCGTACAGTGGTGCATGTTTAGTATTAGTTAGATGTGATTTGCAATGCGGAATTGATTATTGCAGCAGTGGCTTAGTTTGATTTAATGAAATTATGCTTTGCGTCTGGGACATTCTTTTGTTAATCATGTTCTCAAAGCCTTGTATTTTGGTGGATGAACATATGATGATTTCAGTGCTCATCCATTTTGGATGAAATATATGTCCTCGACTTTAGGGTGGCATTGCACAGTTTGTGTTAGATAGTCTTCGTGAGAATACTAATTTCCTCCTCGAATGATATGTTTGTTCTGCTGATTTCTTATGATCAGATAAGTTGATTTTATGTGTACTGATCGTTCTAATCTTTCAAGATTTCTTTGGGACCAGAATCTTGGATCGTGGTTTGCTAGATTAAATATTGAGGCCTACAGTTATTTTTGTTTTTCCTGCTAAATTTAGCCATATGACGTTTATAAATAGGATTTTGTTGGAGTGTGTCCTTAGGCACTTGTTAACTAATATGGAAAGTTTTCAATTTCGATACACTAATTTTTCTCATTTTATATGTGATTATCGCTTTGGAAAATGGAAAGTTTCTTCAAGTATGCTTAACGACTGGGCTGATATGATCATTCTTGATAAATTGTTCACGCTTGTTGATTTTCCTTGAATTTAAATTATACTACATTTCCCAATGCAAAAGTAAAAATCAGCCATGCCATTCTTTCTCATATGTACCTCTAGAAATTTTACAGACTGCATCTTCCAGGAATCTGCTGTCTTATAGATACAGTGTGAAGGTTGGAGCTGAAAATTTGACACCAGTACTTGTTAACTTTATTGTATATAGATGTTCATGACAGGAGACCCTGACAAACAAGCGACTAGAAAGAAAGCAATGGGAGCGTATATGAATGTAGAAAGTATTTTCATCACATGCTCATTAAGTACTGCACTGCACATTTGTTTTGGCATGGTGAATGCTCCTGACAAATTATTGGCTACTTTCAGTTTCAAATCCAATTCAATGTTCCTCTTCAAGATCCTCTATACAAAATGAAGCTGTATCTTCTGCAAAGACATTGCTCACAGATAACTCACAGATTTGGCATTTCCAAGTGTTCCGCAGATTCTTTCACAATCAAGTTGGTATCGATGCTTTATTTTCCATATGCTAGATGCCATTAATTTGAGACTGTATCAATTGGTATGTTTCCTATGGTATGTCCAACTGAAGCTATCAATCCGGGTCCTTAAAGTTATCCGAGAACCAACTTTCCCTTTTGAGATTGTCGCGTGACACTCATTAGTTACAAACTCTTAACTCTTAGTTGGGATAGCTCACCATATAAGAAAGTTGGGAGTAGTTTTGGCTCCTATGAAATAGCTTCTGCTTTCTCTAAGTTCTTGCAATTGCTATGTAAGGCTGAAGATGATCACTTTTCTCAATGTTGTCCTGGCCTTCTTGATTGCTCATACCCATAGTAAAAGCTCTGCAGCTGCTTATGTAGCTTCTAAGAGAAACGCTGGTGACTGATAAAACATCATAAACCATTAGCACCTGTGACCCTGACTAGTTCTCGAAGGTAGAGTTGCTAAGGTGGTGTATGACTTAAAAACCTTCTCCCTTTAAGAAACAAGGAACTGCTTTGATGTAATTAAGTCATATCAGTATTTCTGTAACTTCCTTTGATCTGCATAAGCAGGTGATCTTACATAAATACTGAGCGGTGACAATGTCATTACTGTGTTATAGGTTTGAATCTGTTGATAATTTGTTGTCTTTCAGGGAAGTGAGATCTGCTAAAGGAAAAGGCACTGGGATTCCACAATCACTCCGTGCTGCTGCCCGTGTGCTATCTTGCACCTCTCTTGAAGGTGTGTGAATCATGTTTTTCTCCTTGCACATAGTTCTGTATTCTTCAGAACGAACTTTACTCTGAACCAGACACCTGCTTTAGTGAATGTACTCTGATAGGTTGATTTTCAGAGCTGAATGATATGGAGGAGGAAGCCACCCAAAATGATGGCCGGCTAGGCCGACGTCCTTTGAAGAACGTCAACAGGGAGATTCAAGCGCATCAGTTGTTGCTATCACATATAACTAAATTGATTGACCAATACAATGCATCTACGAAGGTACTGTTCTTGTTATTATGTGTGATAAGCTCCAGAAGCCTGCAAAAGAAGTGAGCTTGCACATCAAGTATCAATATGCTTAGGCTCTTATCCCGTTCTCTGCTAGACCATGCAATTTTAGCTGTGCCAATCAAATTACTAAAGGTTCGATACTTGATTTGAAGGATTCCAGAAAGTGTTGCTAGGTTGGAATATGATATGAGCAAGCGATACAGCTTCTTTATCCAGGTTATAGGTAACTGCTTTAATATGCCTCAAAGGTTTCTGTCTTGGCAAGGGAATAATTTGTACCGTAGTGAATTGCTTGTAGAGACACTCAAACGCAATTGTAAGCCCTCTAAAGTCAACCCATTTATCGACCAAAAAAAAAATAGTCAACCCATTTAAAGAACTTCTCTGAACTTCAAGCTTGAGTCAAACATAGTCTCTCCCCAGACCCTGTAATGTGGGATTATGATTGTTAGGATGTCCGCTATACATGAGGGTTAATTATCATTATCCCTTCTGTGATAAAAAGTCTCAGACTTTAAGTGCTTGAGAGCTACCATGGGAGGTCAATGGTCGGTCAGAATTTGATAAGTACTGTCATTTAACGTCATTGTGCATATGGTGACGATCTTTGTGGTTATATGTACAGTTAGTGAAGCCTATCGGTTGTCCTGCAAGCAAAAGAGATGGCATCCGCAGGTCAATGGCGTGTGATCTACTGGCTGGTGAACTTCGTATTCTGAAATCTGCTGCTTCATGGCTAGGGAACTACACAACCAACCTGTGACGGCATAAAACTGGCCGGAGGCATTGTTTGTCGGTGAAACAATTGAGAAAGCTGACAATTTCCATGTCAGAAATCAAAGGGAGCACCAGTGAAGCGAGAAACCCATCACTCTGTAGTTTTTATGGGGGCCTGCAAATATCTGAACGCAGCCAGCAGCCAGTCAGAGCCTTCTTGTTTGGGTGCGTGCAAATCAGGTGTGTGGATTATCTGTTTCTCATGTTCTCTTCTTCAGAGTTAGAAGAGGTCATCCATTATCCATGCACATTAAGCTCCCTTAATGCGGATAAGCATCTGATTTCTGAATCAATGTCTTGAGTTTTGGTACCCTTGTATATTTGAAGCCTTACCTTCTTCCTTTGGCTCGGGATCTCTCTATGCATACTGTCGTTTGCTTGGTCGTTCTGATTAATGTTATCCGTTTGGGTTGTTACGCTGAAGTTTTGATTGCCGCATCATCTGTCATTTGTATTATCATTTGTAACGATGCATGTCATTTGTATTATCATATTCTATTGCCCCACCATATCGCATGTAATTTATACATGTCATATTTAATTGCCGCGTCATCTCACATGTCATTCGTATATGCCAAATTCAATTGCCACGGTATCACATGTCATTGCTATATGATTTCCACGTGATCATACTTGTCACTCGTACTTTGCCATGTCATCTCACATGTCATTTGCACAAGTCAAAATCAACTGCCATGTAATAATACATGTCGTTTACTCGACATATTCAATTTCCACTTCGTCTTACATGTCATGTGTAGAGGTCATATCTAATACCGCATGTCAATCTCACATGTATTTAATTTTCACGTCATATTTAATTATCTCATGTCATTTTAAAACTACGGTGTCCGATTCCCAAGTCATACTTGACCAATACATGTCTTTTTTGTCATTTTCGATTTTGCACATCATTCGATCATATCAAATATGACATCATTCGCATATCACACATCATGCATAGCATGTTTCGAAAATCATAGTCATGTAACGATGCCAGTCCGACACGCAAGATGATTTGATCTTTTCACCTGATTGCATAGTGGCCAAAATTCGATTTTCAAATATTTTCAAATGAATTAAAAATGCACGATAATCATGAATTAAGGGTTAATCAAAGAGTTGTGGTAGCAAAGGGTGTTGTGGGATGCTAATATGTTCCTTACGTTACCGAACACGCGAACTCAACCTTTTGTTTTACGCAATAGGCCAGTCACCTTACACGTCACCTAGGTAGTTTATTTCCCTATAATTACTTAGGCATACTTGGTCAAATGACCCAAGTAAAAACGAATGGAACAAAATCAATCCGTGGCTACTCTTTTCTACATTTTTCATAATTTGAAGTATGATCTACTTTTGTAGTCAACTTGAACCTAGGGACTTTAAAAAAAAAAAAAAAAACGAGACCTTGCTCCCGAGAGCTTCCATCTCCCTCTTTGGGGGTCTTCCTCTCCACTTGGTTGGAGTTTTCTCTTTCTTCATCACATCAACTTCACTTATTTC
Organism: Syzygium aromaticum; assembly: GCA_024500025.1. Lineage (NCBI taxonomy): Eukaryota > Viridiplantae > Streptophyta > Magnoliopsida > Myrtales > Myrtaceae > Syzygium > Syzygium aromaticum. The sequence goes on from CM044894.1 coordinate 2,374,927, forward strand.
CTTCTTCATCCACTTCTCACCCAAGTTCGCTGACTTGCCCCTGATTGGGAAGAGGATGATCTGCTCCGTCCATGCTGTAATATTCTCTGCTGGTTGTGTGCCAGTGAAGAAGTAGCTCCTTTAGCAACGATTTGGTGGTGCTTGGTGATGCCAGTGCTCGAGTGACTCCCTGTTTGTACTTTAATCGCTGACATATCAGTAAGCGCACACCAAGTATTCGTTTTAATGCCTGCTAGAAAGTTGTCAGAGAAGTGAGGTGTTTTCTTTGGCGGTGGTTGGTGATTGAGGAGTAAGTCTTCTTTTGTGGTTAGTGGTTAAGGGAGGCGGCCCATTGCCCCTTCGTAGCCATGAATATTATAGCATGGAATTGCCGAGGCATTATAGGAATACCTAGAGAGAGAGAGAGAGAGAGAGAGAGAGAGAGAGAGAGAGAGAGAGAGAGAGAGAGTTGAAGGCTACATGCCAATTTTGTAACCTAGACATCGTGTTTCTATCGGAGACAAAATGTGATATTAGTCGGATAGAAACTCTTATGTGACGGATTGGATTTACCTACTCCTTTTCAATTCCTGTGGATAATCCAGCCAGAGGTTTAGCCGTCATTCGAAAAGATCCCGTGGTCTTATCCATTTCCTTTGTAGGCAAAAACCAAATTCACACGAAGGTTTCTAACAGAGAAAATCTTGAGCTTTTATGGTGGCTTTTGTTGGTGTATGCACCCTCTTATTTTGGTCTTAAGCAAGCATTTTGGGAAGAATTCACTGGTCGGGTTCAAAACTTGGGAGAGGACTGGGTTGGAATTGGAGACTTCAATGAGACCATCTCTGATTCAAAGGCGTCCAGCAGAACGGCCTGGGCCTATTTCGTCACTTCATAGCGGACTTTATGAATTTGGTGGGATGTGTTGATCTTGGGTTTAAAGGCAAACCTTATACCTAGGGCAAATGACAGAGGGGACTTTACAAGCGTTTGAAAAAGACTGGATCGAGCAATCTATTCAACTTCGTGGTGTGAGAAATCCCCTCGAGCAGGGGTTGTCCACTTACCAGCTGTAAATTCGGATCATTCTCCTATTTGGCTTTATTCAACTTCTCTTGAGGACAACTCACGGAGCCCTTTTAAATTTGAAGTTGCTTGGTTGCGGGACTCAACCTGTGTTAATGTAGTGGAAGAGGCTTGGAACACTGAGGTGAAAGGCAATTCAAAGGCCTTGTGGAATAGGAAACTAAAATCAACAGCGATAGTCCTCAAAAAGTGGAATAAGGAACATTTTGGCATTTGCCAACAACGCCTTAAGGATTTGACTTCATCACTTTGAGTCCATTCAAAGGAATGATCCTTCAAAAGAGAATAGCATGAGAGAAAAAGAAATCAAGGCGGATATTAATGAGCAATGAGAGAGACTGGAGATGATGTGGAAGCAAAAATCAAGACAATCGTGGCTGCAAGAGGGTGATTGAAATACCAAATTTTCCATCTCTCTACCATTATAAGAAGGCGCAAAAATTATATCTTAGCAGTGCAAGATGATGGGGCCGATGGATCACAAATATGGATGAGATCAAAGGCTTTTTTCTATCCAAGTATATAGAGCTTTTCTTGGGACCAACGCTCGATCCGCACCGTCACTTAGGGGAGTTATTCCCTAAGGCTATTTCTGAAGAGGAAAACTTTGAACTTCAGGAGATTCCAACGGAAGATGAAATCTATGGAGTCCCTAAAGCGATGGCCCCTCTTAAATCACTAGGCCCAGACGGATTTCATGCTATTTTCTATGTGAAATGTTGGGACATGGTGAAGGCCGAAGACATCCAATTTGTACAGCACTTCTTCTACACTGGTCAATTGCCTCACCTCGTTAATCATACTTTCATAGTACTTCTCCCAAAATTGCAAAATGCACATACTTTTACCTAGTTTCGTCCCACAAGTCTGTGTAATGTGAGTTACAAACTTATTTCTAAGTTGTTAGTTAATAGACTAAAAGGGTTTCTCAGCCGTTTGATTTCACCTCAACAATCGACTTTTGTTCCAGGTAAAAGTATACAAGAGAACTCAGTTATGGCATAGGAAATCACAGACTCCATGAGAAAGAAACAAAATGGTAGGGCTTTTGTGGGAGTAAAGGTGGATATGTCTAAAGCTTATGATAGAGTTGATTGGAGTATTCTCGATACAATACTCCGTAGCGTGGGGTTTTCTGATCACTTTTGTAGACCCATAAACCGGTGTATTTCGACAGTTCATTATACTCTGCTCATCAATGATATGATGGTCGGAGGTCTTACACCTCAAAAGGATCTCCGACAAGGTGATCCTATTTCACCATACTTGTTCGTAATTTATTCTAAACTACCGTCTCGAATACTCAATTAGGCAGAGGACTTGAAGACAATCACAGGGATAAGAGCAGGGTGGGACATTCCTTCTCTGACACAACTTATGTACGTTGATGACCTGTTGTTATTTGTTCAAGCCACAAGGAGATATGTGAGAACGCTGAAGGAATGCATTGAAATTTACTGCTCCTGGTCAGGTTAGAGCTTAAATCGTCAAAAGTCGTCTGTTTTCTTCTCAAAAACCACTTCCATGGGAATGAAAAATTTTTGCATGGACGAACTCAACATGAAGAAGATAGACCCCGATGCATTGTACCTTGGCAACCCTTTCTTCAAACATGAAAATGGCAAGGCTAGATACCAATTCCTTGAATAGAAGGTTGATAACAAACTTAGTCATTGGAAAAGGAAGTCCTTGTCTTGGGCGGGTAGAGCAACGTACATTCGATCGGTTGTTCATAATAGTTTGATCTATGCTATGCAATCCAATAGGTTGCCAAAAGTCACTTGTGACAAACATGACGTAGCTACTAGGAAATTCTAGTGGGTTGTCCCAGCCGAAAAAAATAGGTTCTTCACACCTAAATGTTGGGACTCTTTGTGTAGAAATGAGAAAAGTGGCAGACTGGGTTTTAGACAAACCAGGGACTTCAATGATGCTTTGATCCTCAAACTCGGTTGAGGACCGATACAAGATAGAGGCAAATTATGAGTTTGAGTCCTTAAGGGAAAATATCTACGGAGATCCAATTTTTGGAACCATGAGGTTAAGGTATCAGCATCTTCGTTATGAAAGGCAATCATGGACACTAGAAAAATATTCAAGCTCGACACTCTTTATCAGGTAGGGGATGGTAAGTCAATTGAGGTCGGTAATCACCCTTGGATTCCATACATACCAAATCATCTTCCTTCTTTTATTGATCTTGATCCTATTTTAAAGCAAAGGAAAATAGTGAGCTTCTTTATCCCGGGGATAAAATCGTAGGATGTAAATAGTCTAACTCAGGTGTTTTGTCCAACCTCAATCCAAGTCATTCTCAAATTCAGGTTCAATCCTCCATTTGGGTGGATAAACCGATTGGTAGCCAACTTTTGATGGATTGTTTACTGTTAAATCCATTTACAAGCTCATCAAAGTGCCTATAGAAAATGGCCCCAACTTTGGAATCAGGAACAAAATTTGGAAAGCTAGAGTTCATGAGAGGCACAAGATGATGTTTTGGAGGATATAGGCCAATATCTTGCCCTGTAGAGCTAACCTGGGTAGGTTATTTTACATTCCAGACCCTTCCTGCCCGTTGTGTGGAAATTCAAAAAAAGCTTAAGTCCATCTATTCATAGCATGTCCTTTTGGCCCAGATTTTATAGAGACAGAGTCCATGGGGCATCATCTCGTCTGTTTGGAACTTCGCATCACCAGAGGAAATGATAAACCACTTCCTTGACCCTGGATGAATTGCACATATAATGGGGTTCGATTGCAAACTCCTCACTCTCTATGCAGCGATTCTATGTACTAGAATGTGGTTTTTATAGGAATTCCATATCACAGGATCAAGTTATTCCAAATTCTTCCCAGGCAACTAAGTTGGTTTCATAGGAGTTCATGGAATTCTCGTACAAGTTCAGGGAAGAGAACACAGTTGCAACAAGTTTAGAAGCCGATTTGATTGGGGTAGGAATAGACTTATGGCTCCCACCATCATATCAAGAGCTTAAATTTAATGTAGATGGTGTGTGAAAAGATAACAATGGAGCCATAGGTATCATTGCATGATTGGCTAGCGGCTTAGTAGTCCACACTTGGACAAGAAGAGGACGTTGGAACTTGCCAATGGAAGTGGAAACAATAGTTATCCTTTTCGCTTGCAATTATGCTTAGTCCCATAGGCATCCGAAAAGCGATTTTTGAAAGTGATTGTAAGATCTTAATTGATGCCATCCAACAAAAGGGTCTTTGCCCTTGCAGTATTCAGCCTTTCGTTGCATATTCTCGCTTTCAATTTCAGTACAATCCAGGTTGAAACTCGGCTTGAACCCATAGAAACAAGAATGGAGCTGCCCATACACTTGCAAATGGGGCTTCTAATCAAATAGGCGCTACATCCTCTTTTCTTTTCTATGATCTCCTGTCTAGAGTTACAAATATTATACTAGTAGAGTCTTCTTTTATATATCATTCTAATGTAGGTAATGCATCATTTTTGTAATGCTTTGTTTGCAATGAAAAGTTTAATTTCTATCAAAAAAACACTTGAACCTAGGGATTGGGAAGACAACAATGATTGGATTCACTACCAACCCTTTAACTTTTTTAATTTTTTTTAAGACAAACTTTTGCCTTGCGTATCTTTTTCATCCGACATCCTATTAACTTATTTTTGCGCCACGAATAATTCGCCACTTAAACTTTCTCAAAATGCAGTCGGCTCATTAAAAAAATCCCAAGATCTTGGGATTTCCGGAATTTGAGTCGAAGGGACGGTCATGGTGGAAAGTTGGGATACTTTCTTCCCTCTAAATCCAATTTATGTGATTTTTGAGGCATTGGAAAACAGTGACATCAATAGATCGGGAAAGATAGCCAATTTCCCAATACCTGCAAGATCAACCCAGTGGTGTTTGGAATACGCGATATCTTGAGATCCGGTCATCCAATTGTAAAGGTAATATTCTAACACTGGCGTGCACTCTTGGCCATTCTCTCTGCTCTCTCTCACTCGTTCATCCTATCCCGTGGCTTCGCTGCCACCGGCACCTCTCCACGACCACCACCTCCACTATCAAATAACGAAATGATCAGGTCAATTTCAGTCCAGCCAATATTCTTAGGTTTAAGATTGTCAATCTAGAATCCTAAACTAACAACTTTACTGTGCATGGTTGTTCCTCCTGTGAAGAGATAAAACTCGAGTTGACAGACACAAGCTCCTTCGTATCTTTCTTCAAGGGTGAGAGTTTAGGGGGAAGACTGCTGTATCGATGCAATCTACAAAAATGAGCTTGACTCTGAAGCCATCGGTTTTTAATCTCCATTATAATCTATTTTCACACCCATGTATATCAAAGAAAGATATTATGCAATTTCTTTTATTAGATAAGTTATTAGCGTACTCAAAACAAAACTACATGAAGGGCCTTAACTTGCTATTTCCTTCTCTTTAGTGTTCAATTCTCCATGGAATTGACGCACTTCATATACAAAAGATAATTTGTTTGATCTAAATCAAACAAGAACTGATAATTTGCCTGTTGGAATGCTCCAAATATGTTGATTCCGTTGTCACTTGTAGGCAACATTTGCAAGCAAAATCCACCTACAAAGGAATGAAAAAGTTTCCTTTCATTGAGAAAAAGATTGGCCCCTTCGAGATGGATTGTCATAAATGGAAATGTGTAATTACCATGTGGCAAGTCATAGCATAAGTCAAATTTGCCGGGCTGAGGAATCCTAGGGTGCCAACCATACTTATCGGAGAAATATCGCATCGGTTCTGCTTTTACAGCAGTATAGGCAGTATGAACAAAGTAGTGTAAGGCAATCCAATATCAAAAACAAACCCACCTGTATGGTCTGATCTCATCCGAAAGACTGCAGGATTTATATTAGGGCGCTTTCCAGACACTAATACCCATGACTGTTACTGCATATTGGGTCACATTAGGAACTAGTGATGTCGTCCGGATCACTGACCCTGGAGGTCCACCCATTGATGCATCGTCCCCAAACTGGTGTAATGCGTGGGTCCCAGTCTTGGAGTAGATTGAAGGCAAGCAATAGGATAAACGTCCTTTAGTCTTGTTGCCATATTGTGAAAAGATAGACCGCGGCACGAGTCCCAATCCGAATACTCCGGATATGGAAAAATGTCGTCTCATCTTGGCCCATCCAAAACTATAATTGTCTAGGCCACAACCAAACAAAGTGTTCGGGAATCGTTTGATAGATCTAGTACCGTCCAGAAAGAGAAATGTGTCTAATCCGACCTGTCCCTTGCTATAGCAATTAAAACATCCATGTGAGAAGCCCCTAGCATAGTACATGCAATTGCCATTTACTATTATCCTAGGAGAACAAAGGGGATCATTATGAGCTAAGGGTCGATATGTTCGCGATTTACTTCTGTCGAAGTTACCTTGCGTTGTGGGGAAGCAATTGGTGCATCCATCACATTGCGTCCAAGTATCATTACTAGCCTGACTTATTACTAGGGAGATAGTGAATGGAGGAGTACCAACACTCATGGTGATTATGTAATAACTAGAAGCATGCAAAGCGGTTTTAGGTTGTAGCGTATAGGGGCCATGCTCTGTCGATACTCTTTTTTTTTGGTAAGGTATTTTTTTTTTTGGTAAGGCTCTGTCGATACTTTTTGACCCCTGGAACTCAAAGAAACTGCAAATTCAAGTTGGCGCACACTATTTTGAGATATCTCGAAGATTCTGTAGTATCTCTTTTCTAGGTTGAGGTTCTTGGGAAAGAGTGTGGTGTCAAATCGATCTATTGGGATGAGCTTGATGTTGAAGCCGGTGGATCCAAGGGGCTCAATGGAAATGAGAAAACAAATGAGGAAAGCCGCTGATGTGAGATTGGATATTGTCATTGTTTGGTAGTTTGTGTGTTCTTCAAATGGGTTCAACTAAAACATCCAACGCTGTTAGTTCTCATTCTCAATTATATGATGAGAAGAATTTAAGGGCAACAGATCATTTAATGGTAGGATCTTGTATTTCCATCTAGTTAATACACTAAGAGTTAAAAGATATTTAGATTTGTGATCTACATTTAATGCATGATATCCTTTTTCAAAGTCAACTCATCTTCAAGAGAAAGGAGGTTCTACTTTCTTCTCCCTTTGAGTGGATGATAGCTACATTTAATGCTTGATATCCCTTTTCGATGAATTCCCATGGATTTGGCACTTTGTGCGTAGCGTCCCTTATGCAAAGAGATAAAAGATGTAGAAGTATTAGTGATTCTTTCAGTAAGCTAATGCAAGGGGGCTTCTATTCTTTAGGGGTTAATATTAAAAAAATAAAAAAAACTCCAATCAGTACAATTGTGCACATTTATCCCAAACAATTTTTCATGTCTCAAAAATCTAGGACAGCTTTGACAATTGTTCTTGGGATTTTAGCATATTTTCTAATCTCAGTTCATTTTCTTCATACATGGCTTCCCAAGACTACATTCTTCATATTTCACCTGCACACCAGCACGGCCCAGAAGCTAATTCAGTACGGACCACCAATTTCTCACGGCATACACTTGAGATCTCGACCGTACAAAACTTAACCAGACAAAAGCAAATGCGACTAAAATAATGTTAACAAAAAGCGAAGAAAAATAATTTGCTTGAAGTATCAATAGATGTAAAACAGATTGACAACCGATACAATGCGTGCATGGTGACTTATATTATAGTGGATGGTTATTTCATGAGTGTTAATTATGTATTAGAAGGGTCACTTAGGAATGTTAAAACCTAGGCAAAGGGCATGTTTGAGTTGATAATATAGATAGATTAGAGGTGTGCAAAAGAACAGGAAACCGCCGGGATCACCACTGTTCAAAACCTGCGGTTCCCATGGAGACTAGTCCAGTTCCTGAGTCTAATTTATTAAAACAGGTGAGTAGTGGTCCAGTTTTCAATTTCAAGTGTAGAACCACCCATCCGGACCGGACCGACATACACATATTAACTTTCTAAAGCATCCTCTGGTGTCTCCACATCATTAATGTGATGCGATAACCGATCTTCTAATCGATATTGCTAACACTAACACAGCTTTGCCAGCTTTGACCTTTCACTTTTTGGAGCAAACCCTCATTGCTTGAAGATATAGCTTCATCACCTCAGATGATATCCTCTATATATTATCCGAAGTTTATTTAGCTCGATGCAAACGCTTTCATTGTTTAAGTACTACAATCGAGCTCTCCAGTATTGCTACTCGAAGTGATTAATGACTAGGGATGAGCATCGGTCTAGGGTCAATCCTTGACTAACCCTGGACCGGCCCAACCCGACCAATCCTAGTCCGGTTCGTAGAGGGACAGGGACGGTCCTTGGTCCTGGACCCTACACTATGCAAGTTAGTTCTCAGTTCTAGAACTTTAGGGTTGGTCCAACCCTATATATATTATATATAATATATTATATGATATTATTAAAAAAAAATTGGTCGAAAGAATTGTAAATTAGAAAGTAGAAACCTACTTTTTTTAGTCAAAAGAAACCCACTTAACCGGTTAATACAGCCTTGATTTGACCAAAAAAAAATAGAAACCCTCCTCTTCCTCACCTATCGCCTCACTTTGTTTGCTCGCCGCTCGCTTGTGAAACCCTATTCCTCATCTTACGTCGCTCGCCTTTGTTCGCTCACCTCACTCTCAGCTCTATTCACTCGCCTTGCTTGCTACTTGCCTCTTCGCTTGCCTCGACCTCGCTTTCAAGTGTTCATTTTTTTTCATGGTTTGTTGCTTTTAGTAAATAGAGATTTATGTTGTTATCTTATCATAGATTTATATTTGATACGTATTGGTGTTCATAGTTTGGTTGCTCGATGTCGCATTATTGATAACTATGAAATTTGAAAGAGTATGTACTTTCAAAAAATACAAAAAATAAAACAAAAAAAGAAATAGCTGGTCTCGAGTTGACCCTGGAATCGGATCGGACCCATAGGGTCGGTCCGGTCCTTGGTCCCAAGCTTAACAGGGTTGGTCCTTAGTCCCAAAAATTGAGGACTAACACTATGTGGGCTGGTCCCAAGGTTAGGTGCAAAACCGTCCCAACCCAGACTATGCTCACCTCTATTAATGACATTCGATGTGGTGACTTGGTAACGCTTGCCGCTTTTTCTAGTGAAACTAGGTCCCAACAAATTGACTTAAGAACCCCCAAGACCGTGCACGAATGGACTCCTCCTACGTTGATCCCAGTCCGGTTGGCTCGAGTGATTCTCGCAAGCTCAAGCCTATTTGGTCTCAGGCGAGGCTCAACCTTGCTAGATCTAGCAAGGTGGAGCCTCACTCGAACCTAGCAAGATTCGAGCTTGCCAGGATTGGGCAAGGCTCGACCTCGAGCGAGGTTGCTGGCAATTGGCAAAGGAAGAAAGAAAAGAATAAAATATTTAAAAAAATCATTAAAAAATGAAAAATAAAAAAAAATTCTCATCAGCGTTGGCTATGCCGTGTAGGATGACCAATGTCCACATAAGTAATTTCCGGCTAAAATTGGCTAGAAGGACTAAATTAACAAATTGTCAAAAGATTTATGACTTAATTGGCATAATTGAAAAGTTTATGACTCAATTAGCACAAATACAATAGGTTTATAACTTTTTTGGTAATTTTTCCAACTCGAAACCCATCTATTCCAAGATCTGGTATAACACTCAAATAAGATGTTTGTCTCACTAAACAATTACCCACACCAGTGGTGAAAAACAGAAAGCCTCCCCAATTTATTCTCTGGTAGTGCCACTCGCGAACACCATGTCGTGGTCACAAATCTAAAATGATGTCGTTTATTTTAGTTAAATTAAATTTTAAAAAATTAGGCTAAATATTAAAAAACACGAAAAAGGAAAACAAAACCAAGCGAGAGCCTTCAGGCCTTGCCGCCGCCGCCCCACATTGCCTGAAGGATTTGGAGAGAATGATACGACTGAAAGATACTATGGAAATTTTCTTTTATTAAATAAGTCATGAGGAAACACAAAAGAGAAGTACATGAAGGACCTTAACCTGCCATTTCTTTCTCCTTAGTGTTCAATTCTCAATAGAATTGGCACACTTCTTGTACAAAAGACAATGTGTTTGATCTAAAATTAAACACGAACCGATAATTTACTTGTTGAAATGCTCCAAATAAGCTGGTTCCACCATCATTTATAGGCATCATCTGCAAGAAAAATTCCCCTTTGAAGAATTGAAAAAGATGTTTTTCATCGAGAAAAAGATCTGCTCCTTTGAAATGGAATGTCATATTTGGATATGTATAATTGCCACGAAGCAAGTCATAGCACAACCCATATTTACTCGGTTGAGGAGGCCAAGGATGCCAATCATACTTCTTGAGGAAATTTTGGGTTAGTTCATCTTTTACAATGTCGCGACCTACCCCCTGCCAAAGATCGGGATTGGGTTTAGGCCAAGAGGTATTTGTCGATGGATTTGAACAACGATTGGTTCGTTTGAAAAACAAACCAAATGGTTCATTAATCCAAAGACCAAGGCACTCCGAAGCCTCATACATCGCACGACGAGAATTTTTTAATTTATACATTTGACTGGAGTCGCCACTAGCCATGATCAAGGATCAACTAGAAACCTTGATCGAGACGCAGGAGTGTCGTCTCGATACGCGCGAAAATCAGAAATTCCAAAATTCGGGGACTTATTACACTAGCAATCTAACTAGTGCCTTTTCGGTACCTAAACTCGAATGTTCGCAAACTAACATACCGGACGACCTATCGAAAAAAACTAAAATTCCGCCTAACCGTTTTAAAAACAGAAAATAACAATCAATGTATTAAAAAAGCGGAACCAAATAATCATAAAGAAAATAAATAACTAGCAACCTAGCATCGTCTCTAAAAGAAGAAAAGATAATTAAAAGCCTTAAGGTAAAGCCTTAATGACTTATCCGATTTTTGAGAATTTTTTAGAGGGTTTTTCTCATTTTTCACCATTTTTGAGTTTTTTTTAACCTAAAATCTAATGAAATTAAGCCCAAAACTGATTTCTGAACATTTCCAAATTTTTTTATTTTTTTGGAATTTTTTCGAATTTTTCTAAATTTTTTAATATTTTTTGAATTTTTTTATATTTTTTGATACTTTCATTTTTTTAATTTTAAAATTTTTGAAAATTTTTATTAATAAAATAAATATCGATCCACCTGAATGCCTGACCCGACTCTCCAAAACTCCCGAATACTTTCTTTTCTCCCAAAACTCCCGAATGCTCTCTTTTCTTACTAAACTCTTGAATGCTCTCTCTTCTTACTAAACTCCCGAATGCTCTCTTTTCTCACTAAACTTCCAAATGCTCTCTCTCTTGAATCCTCTCTCTTCTCACTAAACTCCTGAATGCTTTTATCGAGACCTCGCCGGTGGCTTAGGGAAAAGCCGCAACTCTCGGCCGATGAACTAAACTTTTCCGATCAACAAATTTTGAGCCCCAAAAACAGAAACTAAGTCTAAATAAACAGGCACACGCACAGAAAATGACCAAGAATACTGACACGGTGGGACTCCAACCCAAGGAAATACCGGAAGCAAATAACGGTTCCGATTTGTACGCTCATCCATGGCCGATGTTGAGAAATGACGGAGTGTGTCATGTAAATCGAAGGAAAGCACAAAGTCAATCACTATTCAGCACACATAAGCACCAACCAAGCATAAAAAAAACGAGTTCTAAGCATCCATGCGGTAAAAGGTCATTCGGGTCTCCATTTGAGCATTTCATCGAGCATATGGCAAGTATGATTTAACGCGAATTCCAGGTCGAGATTCAGAGCGATATGGGGCTAAAACATGGTGTATCAAGATCTATGCAATCATATTTTGCAACTATGAGGTCTCGTTTCGCACAAAAACGACCCAACAATGCAAGATCAAGTTCGGAGTTTTCGGCTCAAAGAGCTTCGTCAGAGCATTTTCGCAAACGGGTGACGTGCAACAAAAAGAAGAACTTCAAGGCCGTTATCTGTGAGATTCAAAAACTATTTTTTTTTTTGAAAAATTATCTGATAACATTCTTTGGGTAAGCAAGGGGACCATTTTCCTTATTCTGTGGTACCGAACGACCACCGAATAGACTCAGTGTGCCCGGCACCCGAGAGGCAGGGGATAGGGGGAAGCGAAACAGGGGAAGCAAAAGAGATCCACCTGGTCATGGCTGTTCGAGACGAAGCGCGGCGGCTGTTAGATTCAGTGGGGTCTCGAGTGGCCCTCCGCCGAACGGGTATGACTTGAAGTTCGCTGATTTCGTCCAACTCCCTCTCAGACTCCTCTTTCTCTTTTACAAAGCTCTTTCTTTTTTTGGTTTTGAGGCCCCACGTGAAGCTCCAACGATTAGGAACAAAGGGACGGCTAGCTCAGGCTATCGATGCACGGCGAAGAGGGGGAGGAGATTCGCCCGGCCACCTTGGATGGAGCGGCTGGAACACTCTCCTCTCTAAAGACCTCTCGATCCTCCTCTCAAACTCCCTCCATTCTTCTCCCCCTTCTCGCCTCTTTATCCCTGAATCAGGGACTTCCTTTTTGGGACTACTGGCCATCTGATCCGCGCCCCCCTTCGACACACGACGATGCTCCCCTTTGCCGAGCAAATTCCTCTGCTACCCATTGACGCCGCTTTGCTCTTTGGCTTCGTTGTCCCTAGTCCCCCTTCGTTGCCGAGAGTGACAGGAGGAGGGAGAAGATGGAATTGCGGGCCAAGCCGAAAGGAAAGAAGAAATAGACTGGCATGCGCAAGAGGGAAAAATGAACTGGGCCAAGGTGATCTGGCCCACTTGAACCAGGCCGGATTTTTTTTTATCTATATGAAAATTATTCATGTTTTGGGGTCAAAAATTAACCTTTAATTTTATAAGTAATTAAACTAAAACGGATATGGAAACATAGGTGTCAACAACTGCCCCTTTTTGAAGGAGAGCTCAGAGAGGTTTCTTTCAAAGATAAAAAACACCTAATTTTTGCCGACGGGAAGCATGAAACGGCACTCTGGTTAAGACAAGAGGGTGATTTTTTTTTAAAGGAAAGAAGATAATAATAATAATAAATAAAGTAAAATAAAATAAAACAAATAAAAAGATGCCTAGGGGCTACAATCCTATGAACGTCAACGGTTCCGCATCGGGACTAAAACCCTACGAAGCAAATGGGACAAAACTCTGAAAGTACGTCTATGGGTTAAAACCCTATGAATGAAAAAGGGAATAAAACCCTGAAAGTATGTTTAGAGGTTAACACCATATGAACGTCAAAGATTCTGCAGCGGGACTAATATCCTATGAACAGCAAATGGGATAAAACCCTAAAGGAATGCCTAAGGTTTTTCACACAAGACTTGATGTTGTCAAAAGTAGGGTTTAAGGATAGACCGATGAACCTTTTTGAAATCGGGGTTTCGAAAAAGGCCTAGAACCTTTTGAAATCAGGAATTCAGGAAAGACTTAAAACCTTTTAAAATCGGGATTTTAGGAAAGACCAGGAACTTTTTGAAATCAAGATTTCAAGAAAGACCCGGAACCTTTTGAAATTGGGATTTAAGGAAACACTCATAACCTTTTGAAATCGGGGTTTATGAAAGACTCGGAACCTTTTGAAATCGAGGTTTAAGGGAAAACCCAGAACCTTTTGAAATCAGAGTTTTAGGAAAGACCCAAAATCTTTTTAAATAGGGGTTTTAGAAGAGACCCTAAACTTTTTCAAATCGGGGTTTTATGAAAGACCCGAAATCTTTTGAAATCAGGGTTTCAGGAAAGACTTTGAACCTTTTGAAATCGGGGTTTTATGAAAGACCCGGAACCTTTTGAAATCGGGATTTTAGGAAAGATCTGGAACCTTTTGAAATCAAGGTTTCAGGAAAGACCAAAAACCATTAGAAATCAGGGTTTAGGAAAGACCCGAAACCTTTTGAAATCGGGATTTAAGGGAAGACCCAGAACCTTTTGAAATCGGAGTTTAAGGGAAGACCTAGAACCTTTTGAAATCAGGGTTTTAGGAAAGACCTAGAATTTTTTGAAATTGGGGTTTAGGAAAGACCATGAACCTTTTGAAATCGAGGTTTAATGGAAGACCCAAAACCTTTTGAAATCAAGGTTTCAGGAAAGACTCAGAACCTTTTGAAATCAGGATTTAGGAAAGACCCGGAACATTTTGAAATTGAGATTTAAAGGAAGACCCAGAACCTTTTGAAATCGAGATTTAAGGGAAAACCCAGAACCTTTTAAAATCGGGGTTTAAGGGAAAACCCAGAACCTTTTGAAATCAGAGTTTCAGGAAAGACCCAGAACCTTTTGAAATCGGGGTTTAAGAAAAAACCCGTTTGAAATCAAGGTTTAAGGGAAAGCCCAGAACCTTTTGAAATTGAGGTTTAAGGAAAAACCTGGAATCTTTTGAAATCGGGGTTTAAGGAAAGACCCAGAACCTTTTGAAATCGGGGTTTAGAAAAGACCTGAAACCTTTTGAAATCAAGGTTTAAGGAAAGACTCGGAACATTTTGAAATCGGGGTTTAGGAAAGACCTGGAACCTTTTGAAATCGGGGTTTAAGGGAAAACCCAGAACCTTTTGAAATCAGGGTTTTAGGAAAGACCCAAAATCTTTTGAAATTGGGGTTTAAGAGAAAAGCCAGAACCTTTTGAAATAAAGGTTTAGGAAAGACCCAAAACCTTTTGAAATTGGGGTTTTATAAGAGACTTGGAACCTTTTGAAATCGGGGTTTTAGGAAAGACCCGGAACCTTTTGAAATCGGGGTTTCAGGAAAGACCTAGAACCTTTTGAAATCGAGGTTTTAGGAAAAACCCGGAACTTTTTGAAATCAAGGTTTTAGAAAAGACTCGAAACATTTTGAAATTAGGGTTTCAGAAAAGACTTGAAACCTTTTGAAATCGGGGTTTCGCATGGGAAGACCGTGCAAAGAAAAAGACTCTGCGCTACGAAAGCTCGCCAAGTCGAAACGGTGCTTTGGGCTACAAAAGCTCATCATACAAGGAACAAAACTCTGGGTTGCAAAAACTCGCTAGGTCGAAGAGGTTCTTCGGGCTACAAAAACTCACCGTGCCAAGAAAAAGACTTTGGACTGTGAAAGCTTGCCAGGTCGAAGGGGTGTTCTGGGCTACAAAAGCTCACCGTGTTATTCTGAGGCTATAAATCTATCAATCAAAAAGATTCCGAAATGGCCACTGCACATCTAACAAAATATGTTATAACAGGTGCTCTGATAGGGAAAGCATACCATGCGAGATCTATGTTATTTGAATGTCATGAATGACACTATCAAAAGAATATCTTCACTGACAAAATGTTGTTTGCATGAACAAATCAAACTAAATCAATTGTTTGGAAAACATTCAACATTATCCAATATCACAATATTGCCATCAGGCTTGAGAAAAGTGATTAATCATCAAATTCCCTTAGGAGAAAGTTTTTTATCAAACTGAACTTAACTCATGAAAATTGCTTGTTAAACATGCTAAACAAGAGCTCCATAATCGGAAAGGGCTTCTCACCACTCTCGCGAAGGCTGTTTGATTCCATCCATTGATGTGAAAAATAGTCTAATCTCTAATATACCTCATATTACCAATGTCGGAGGCTTCGAGAATCAATCGCAATAAGTACACATTGACCAGTCTAAAAGGTATTTTAAAAGACAGTAACGTGGGTTTGATCGTGGTTTCAACAATGAATGAGCATCAACGGCTAAGAAATGAAATAATCATTGGTCATCATTTTCACCAGGTTTACAAGTCAAAAAACCTTAAGACGAGATAAAAAAACCTTGCCTTCACTTCTTCAAGCAATAGCTTCTTTGTAAAGTCTTTATTTTCACTTGAATTATCCCAATCAGAAGAGACTTTAGGAAAGGATTGTAATGTTGGTTTGGTGAAAATCTTAAAAGGCTCATAAATTCTCAAAAGGGATTTAAGAGTTGGTGATTATCATGGCATTATTACCGTATCATCCAATTTTTTCGAAGGCACTCGACTTTTGAAATCTGACTCGTCTCAAAAGTCTATTGGCTAATCATTTCAATGCAAGAACTTTGCTCTTTTCTCTAATGGCGTTTGCACTTGCCATGCTCTTTCTTTCTTTCTTTCTTTTTTGTAAGCATTTTGCTTTTGACATTTTTTTTACAAGAGAACTTTTCTCTGGATGTGACTTTTTTTTTACAAGCATTGACCTTGCTTTTACCAGGCACACTGCTTTTTTATACCCCCTAACTTTCATTTGACTTTTATTCATTTAAACATTTTGAGCTCCTAGGACTTTCGAGATTTTTTACACGTTGTCACATAAGCATCAATTGCCTTGGTAAATCATGTGCCTTGCCCTAGTACGAGGAGACAATCACTACTTGGGCTTTTGACAATGAATGTTGAGGCTCAACTTGGTTGAACAAGGGGTATAAGTGTTTAGGTAGAGAAATGAATGCTCTTTTTCATTTCGGGATATTTCAAACTTCCATAAAGACTCACTTAAAGTTACCACAAAAAAATTGATGCGAGTGAGAGCAAAAAAATCTTTCTCATCTTTTTCATCAAGCAGTGTCAACCAAAATCTCCAATTTGCCCCACTGCGGGGTGGTTCTTGACAGGGTTGTTTTGTAGAAATTATTCACATGTGAAGGCTCAAAGAAGCTTAACTATGATCACCTATAGTGTATAGGATAGACAAAAGAAATGCCTCTTTTCATTTCGGTCTGTGCACTATTCGCGAATGGATCTCTCGTCCTTAATCAACACGAGTTTTTCTTTTTCGCTCCTCTTAGAGTGTTTATAGGACGTGTTTGGGAATGGTTTGCCTTTCTTCATCCTAAGCATCTCTCACTTGGTATGATTAACATATTTCCTCTTATTTTGCCAAGATCACCTAAGTTGATTAATTCTCCATAGGAAATTGTAATTCAAAACGAATATTCTACCAAGCATCAAGACAAATTTGGACAAGGATGATATTCAAAATTTTTGTGAAAAGTTTGCTTTCACAATTTCTACTTTTGTGCTTTCTTTTTTTTTTTCAATTTCCATTTTTTTGCTTGTTTTTAAAAAAAACATTAAAACTTTTTTTTTGTAATGAAAATTCTCTATTTGATTTTCATTTAAATCTTGGGAGAAGGGTACTTAGCTACGGCATGGTGACTTGGTGACCCTGTAAAAAATAATAAAGAATGTGTTAGTACATGAATCTTTAGAGATTGAAAAATTGTAAACGATATACCATTACCCATTACTTGCACTGGTCCTTCGGGTCTTTGATGCTTCATATCAAAAGAAAATAGAATCATGTCAGAATTGAAATCAACACAAACAACTGGAAACGATACAATTTATCCTTCATTTGAGTTTACTTCCTTGTATGTTTGGCAACTCCCTTCATCCGCTTTCATTGCCTTTGACTTTCAACATTGTTTCGATATTTGAGAGCATTGTCCCTTGGATACATTGCCCCATTTATAGTCACGACCAAGCGAATTCCTTTTAATGGATGATTCCGTCTCATCATACTTTCTTAATCGGAAGTTTTGTCGTTGTGGTCCAACACATTTCTTGATTTCATGTTGAGCCAATAGGCTCCATTTCATCATGTTTCCTCATCGATGGTTACTGCCCCTCAAGTGATTTGCTCTAATCATCCCTCTGCAAGAAAAGAAAGTAGGATGTATTATCTCCACACTAAATTGGATTCAATTTCAGAACTATACATCCTTTCACGCTAAATTGGATGTCTTGTCGTGATTTGTTGGTGAGAGACGTTCTCCATATGATACCCCATTATGCCTGCTTGGTGGAGAAGAGGGATTTGCCCCAGTAATTGGGGTGCTCCGCATTGAGTCAAATGACTTAGCCATATGCAATTTCATCCTATTTGATCAGCAGGTCTTCAATCGCTCTCCAAACTCCTTTTATGCTAAAGTGAATGCTTCGATCATGTTCTCTTGGTGAGAGGTGCTGCCCTTATGTCGAATCAAGTTTCCTCGATACATGTTGCTTCTGTCATGCTTGCCTATGGGATCTTGTTTGGAGTTTATCTTTTTTTTCTTTCAAAGTCGAGCAATTTGGCATCCTATCATATCTTCACGAAGGAAAGGGAGAATGTGCGCCTTTGTCTTGTTGTAATTTGTTGGCAAGAGGTGTTGCCCTGTAACACACTCAATTGGTGATTAGGCTATGTTGCATTTGACTCGGGTTCTAAGCACTTATACTTTTGTCTTTTGAGGAGGTGAATGTCAAACAAGTCATTCATTTTACCATCTCATAGTATCATCTTGCGGTCCCAATTGAGAAAATGACCAAGCAAAGAAATATAAAACCTTAAGCAAGTCCCTTTTTTTTTTACACTTATTTTCGAAACATTTTGAAAGTAAGGCATAAAAGCCTAACCCAGGGGCTCAGTTTGAAGTACTACAAGTACTTTCAAAGACCAATGATATGAACTAAAATCTCATTACTCAAAGACGATAATTGCCCGATTTACAAACACATCAATTAGGTTCACAATTAAACCCAAATCAGAAAACACAATTCCCAACGAGAATAAAGACAAGGACACGGTACAAAAAAAATGCAATAAATAATTCTCGTCCTAGCTTTAAAGTCTACTTCTTGGCATGGTCAAGCGAGAAGATTCCAAAGAGGGGCCGTTGCATATAACCGACAAAAGGAAGACAATATCAGTACGTGAATGAAAAAGCGATCTTTCAATGAAGCCGCCTCTTACAATGAAAGTAAGGCGACAATACCTACCCCATGGTCCTTATTTGCGGGGATTTGGTATTTTGCCAAAATTTTGCAGTAAGAGGAGATATCGTTAAAAGATCAAATCGAGGCTATCAATCGAACGCCCATTCTATTCCAAAAACTTCATCACAAAACGTGGCATCAATTTTGAAAGACTGATTTGCGATTTTTCTTTTGCAGAAAACGAGGTGATTCTTGTTTTGAGAAATCAATACACAAAAATGTAAATTGAATTCAATTCCGAAATGAGGACAAAAAAGAATTTTATCAAAAATTTGATTTCAACTTTATGCCCCAAAATACCATCTCGACTTAAAAGAATTTCTATACAAAATGTGATTTTAAGCCCACGGTTGAAAATTTAGACAAGACCATCTGTTTTGTAGGGCCAAATCAAGGGTGTTTGAGATTTATGCTCAAAGTTCATTGTCAAGAGTGATTGCCTGAAATTTTCAATTAGAAGCTTAGATCACATAGGGCATTTGATTGATTTTCGCAAATTTCCAAAATGAAAATTTCAATTCAAAGTGAACTAATAATGAGAGAGATCATACCTACAATGGGTGACAATTGTTCTTTTAAATCACAAAGACATGCAGATGCACTTGTGAGGTTCACTAAAAGGTGGGATCCTGAAGGCTAAAGGTCCCAATCCCAAATAAATTAAAAGAGTTTTTCCCATTCCGCACTTACGTCGAATAGTCCTCTTTATCACTATTTGAAGATGAGTGGGACCAAAAGGGGATAGCCATGGGTTTTTCCTTGCACGGTTTCCACACTTTTGGCACCTCCTATGAGTTCCCCAAGGCGATAAGGGTTTTAGATCCCAGGTTGTGTGTGCAAGGTATAGTGCTAAAGCAGGTAAAAGCATGCACAGTATTTGATATCAAAACAACACTTCAATTTTTCATTCACGCATACATACACCATTTACACCAACCTGCAAAACAAACATATCAACAATCACTTCACCCCTTATAACTCCTAACCTGCAACAACATTTAACACAACGTTTGCGGACTTACCTTAGCCTTTACGAAGCGTTGCCACAAGATCACATTAGTTAACAAATAATCGTGTTTATGAGGCCTAAGTTCTCAAGTCCCCAGCGGAGTCGCTAAACTATCGTGACCTACCCCCCCGCCAAAGATCGGGATTGGGTTTAGGCCAAGAGGTATTTGTCGATGGATTTGAACAACGATTGGTTCGTTTGAAAGACAAACCAAATGATTCATTGATCCAAAGACTGAGACACTCCCGAGCCTTATACCTCGCGTGACGAGAATTTTTTAATATATGCATTTGATTGGAGTCGCCACTAGCTATGACCAAGAGTCGGCTAGAAACCTTGATCGAGATGCGGGAGTGTTGTCTCGATAAGCGCGAAAACCAGATATTTCAAAATTCAGGGACTTGATTACACTAGCAGTTTAATTAGTGCCCTTTCGATACCTAAACTCGAATGTTCGCAAACTAACGTATCGAGCAGCCTATCGAAAAAAACTAAGATTCCCCCTAACCATTCTAAAAACAGAAAATAACAATCAATGTATTAAAAAAACGCAACCAAATAATCATAAAGAAAATAAACAACCAGCAACCTAGCATCGTCTCTAAAAAAAGAAAAGGCAATCAAAAACCTTAAGGTAAAGCCCTAATGGCTTATCCGATTTTTGAGAATTTTTTAAAGGGTTTTTCTCATTTTTCACCATTTTTTTTGAGTTTTTTTTAACCTAAAATCTAGTGAATTAAGCCCAAAACTGATTTCTGAGCATTTCCAAATTTTCTGATTTTTTTTGGAATTTTTCCGAATTTTTCTGAATTTTTAAATATTTTTTGAATTTTTTTGATATTTTCATATTTTTTTAATTTTAAATTTTTTGAAAATTTTTATTAATAAAATAAAGATTTGGACCGGGTCCCCTGATCCGATCCGCCCAAATGCTCAACCCGACTTTTTAAAACTCCCGAATACTCTCTTTTCCCAAAACTCCCGAATACTATCTTTTCTCACTAAACTTCCGAATGCTCTCTCTCCCGAATACTCTCTATCTCTCGAATGTTCTCTCTCTCGAATACTCTCTCTCTCCCAAATACTCTCTCTTTTCACTAAACTCTCAAATGCTCTCTCTTCTCACTAAACTTCCGAATGCTCTCTTCTCACTAAACTCCCGAATACTTTTGCCGCGACCTCGCCGGTGGGTTAGGAAAAAGTCACAACTCTCGGTCGGTGAACCAAACTTTTCCGATCAACAAATTTTGAGCCCCAAAAACAGAAACTAAGTCTAAATAAATAGGCACACACGCACAGAAAATGGCCAAGAATACTGACACGGCAGGACTCCAACCCAAGGAAATACTGGAAGCAAATAGCGACTCCGATTTGTACGCTCATCCATGGCCGATGTTGAGAAATGACAGAGTGCCATGTAAATCGAAGGAAAACATAAAGTCAGTCACTATTCAGCACACATAAGCACCAACCAAGCATAAAAAAGACGAGTTCTAAGCATCCATGCGGTAAAAGGTCATTCGGGTCTCCATTTGAGCATTTCGTCGAGCATATGGCGAGTATGATTTAACGTGAATTCCAGGTCGAGATTCAGAGCGATATGGGGCTAAAACATGGTGTATCGAGATCTATGCAATCATATTTCGCAACTATGAGGTCTCGTTTCGCACAAAAACGACCCAACAATGCAAGATCAAGTTTAGAGTTTTCGGCTCAAAGAGCTTCGTCAAAGCATTTTCGCAAACAGGTGGTGTGCAACAAAAAGAAGAACTTCAAGGCCGTTATCTATGAGATTCAAGAACTATTTTTTTTTTTTTGAAAAATTATCCAATAACATTCTTTGGGGAAGCAAAGGGACCATTTTCCTCATTCTGTGGTGTCAGGCGACCACTGAATAGACTCGATGTGCCCGACACCCGAGAGGCAGGGGATGAGGGGAAGCGAAACAGGGAAAGAAAAAGAAACCCACCTAGTCGTGGCTATTCAAGACGAAGCGCAGCGGCTGTTAGATTCGACGGGGTCTCGAGTGGCCCTCCAGAGAACGGGTACGACTTGAAGCTCGCCAATTTCGTCCAACTCCCTCTCGGACTCCTCTACAAAGCTCTTTCTTTTTTTGGTTTTGAGGCCCCACGTGAAGCTCCAATGACTGGAAACAAAAGGACAGCTAGCTCAGGCTATCGATGCACGGCGGAGAGGGGGAGGAGATTCGCTCGGCCACCTCGAATAAAGCGACTGGAACACTCTCCTCTCTAAAGACCCCTCAATTCTCCTCTCCAACTCCCTCCGTTCTTCTCCCCATTGTCGCCTCTTTATCCCCGAGCCAGGGACTCCATTTTTGGGACCACTGGCCATCTCATCTGCGCCCCCCTTCGACGCGCAACGATGCTCCCTTCTACCGGGCAAATTCCTCTGCTGCCCGTTGACGCCGCTTTGCTCTCTGGCTTCATTGTCCCTGGTCCCCCTTTGTTGCCGAAAGTGACAGGAGGAGGGAGAAGATGGAATTGCGGGCCGGGCCGAAGGGAAAGAAGAAATGGGCTAGCCTGCGCAAGAGAAAAAAATGAACTGGGCCGAATCAGCCCGATTTTTTTTTTTTTGTAATCTAAATGAAAATTATTTATGTTTTGGGATAAAAAATTAACCTTTAATTTTATAAATAATTAAATTAAAACGGATAAGGAAACATAGGTGGCACGGTGATCAAGAACAATGAGAGGACATCCGGTGTCGAAAACAAACCCACCGGTGCAGCTCCGTCTCATCCGAAAAACTCCAGGATCTACGCTAAGGCGCTTCCCATTGATACTAATACCTGTGACCGTTACTGCATGACTGGTCACATCAGGAACTAGTGTTGTCATTTGGACCTTTGCCCCAAGACGTCCACCAATTGATGCGTCGCCTCCAAATTGGAGTAGCGTGTAGGTCCCTTTCCGAGAGTAGATTGAAGGTAAGCAACATGACAAACGTCCTTTAGTCTCATTGCCATATTGTGAAAAGATAAACAACATCCCTAATCCCAAGCCGAATATTCCGGATATGGAATTATTAAGTCCCTTATTGCCCCATTCCATATTATAGTTGTCTAGGCCACAACCAAAAACAGTGTTGGGGAATCCTTTTTTAGATCTAGTACCGTCCTGGAAGACAAAGGTGCCTAATCCAAGTTGTCATCAGAACTTCCAGATCCGAGGTACCTAATTTCATACAAAGGGGATCGTCATGAGCTATGGGCCGATATGATCGCGATTGAGTTCTGTTAAAGTTACCCTCTCTAATGGCGAAGCAATTATTGCATCCTTCACATTGTGTCCATGTAAGATCACTAGCCATATCCATGACTAAGTAGACAATATGTGGTGGTGTGCCGACTGACATGGTGCTTGTGTAATAACCAGTAACATGGAAAGCAGTTGGAGGTTGTAGCGTATTGGGGGCCATGCTCCGTCAACACTTTCTGGCCCATGGAACTCAAAGAAGCTGTGAATTCAAGTTGGTGAACACGAATTCGAGATATCTCGAAGATTCTATAGTATTTTTCTTCTAGGCTTAGGTTCGACGAAAAGAGTGTTGTGTCAAATCAATTAATTGGTATGAGCTTGATGTCGAAGCAAGAGATTCCAAAGGGCTGAACAAAAATGAGAAAACAAATGAGGACAGCCGTTAAAGTTAGATTGGATATTGTCATTGTTTGGTACTTTGTATGTAGTTCCAATGGAACATATAAAATTTCCAACGCCGCTAATAATTTTCCTATCTCACTCTCAATTAAATGATGAGTAGAAATTAAGTTTATCAGATATGCAAAGATAGAAAGATCTTGTATTTCCCTATAGTTAACACACCATGGATTAAAGACATTTAAATTCGTTATCTACATTTAATGCGTGACATCCTCTTTCAAAGTCAACTCATCTTCAAGGGACAGAGGGAGCTTCTACTTTTTTCTCCCTTCCTTCCGTACCAACATACGAAGACAAGACTCAAGTTTGCACCCTCTCCAAAACGTCGACTATTTGTTAAATATAACGTCCATCTTCACAATGTTGTACAGTGATTGCAACTTGCAACACTAGTATAAGCGTAAGCATCCTGCGAAGAGTAATGATTACTTTCAAATTCGAATTTGTCTCCCTACTTGGTGCATAGCGTCCCTTATGCATAGACAAAATCTTGAATCCATGCATACGATGAAGAATTCTTTTACCTTACAACCTACTAGCAAACCTTGTGAGTCAAAACACCGGAAGTTAAATAAGAAGGAAATAAGAAAATATTAACATCGAACTGCGGCAGCGACTGTCACTTTGCAACTAGTCCGATCTGAGTATGTGAATGCATGCAATTGCAATTGCTATCAATTAAACATCAAATGACAAAAGAGAAAGAACAACTCTGGTTATTGTACTTACGAATCAATAGAAGTGTTGATACTGATAAGGGTGCTTTTCTGCGTTATGTACATAGGAGATTACCCAGAAATATAGATACGACTTTTCAGGAGTTTCTCCAAGGAAGGGCAAATTACAGAGCTTCAGAGTCCAGTCCTTCAGTATAGTTATTTCAATGGATTCGTAAGCTCTGTTGCAAATGTACATTAAGATATGTATGCCTTCACCAGATCAGAATAATCGCAGCAATAGTTTGTCCTAGGGCAGGTGATTTTACCACTGTTCTTCTTTGCCATTTCTTCAAGAGCCTGTCTCAGGAGAAAATAAAATGTAGGATCAATTAAACAAAAACTCAAGACACTTATCAGTAAACAAATGCACATTCAGACATACCTTGGTGCTATAGACATGACCATTTGGTAGGACTAGAGGTGGGTTCTCTGTGTCCATAAGTTCTTTAGTTATATAACAAACAAGCTTCGAGTGATGCTGCTTGGAGAAAGGCAACGGCATTGCAAGTTTTCGGAAACTTTCCTGGGATAACGGATCTTCCTTTGTGCAACCATCTTCGGTGCAGAATCTAAATTAGGTCAAGGCATAAAACATTTGAAAGCAAAAAGAAACGAAAAAGCTAACTAAGGTAACAATCCAGGCTGAATTAACATGGGTAATCCTCAAAACAAATAGTTAACTTTTAGAATTAATCTGTTGCTCAAGGTACCACTTCTTAAACAATTTTCCATTCCAGATATTGTTATTGGGGTCCTCTGCAAACTTAAGGCCAATGGCAGTTCAAAAGCCATGGCCCCATGATACTTATCTCCCACCGTTCATTGCAAACCAAGGCCTCACTGGACATGGTTGCACCAGAGACGAACAAATTATGTGGCCTGTGTGCTACGAGGTTCCATGGATCTTATGTGTACCAAGCCAAGTCTGAATCAACGTGGACCCAAATCCGGGCCTAAGTTTGGGTGGGTCTCTAAGTATTACATCTCTAATTCTTACCCACTCCATAACAACAAATTTTACAACTCAAGTGCAAAAGTGTCAAACCTATCCACACACTTGTTCTTTAAAAGTTAATACATAGAGTCCCATTAAAATATTTGCCCCAGAAAATAAGTACTATTATGCCTACTCGTGGTACTCTTTGGTTTCACAACTACTTGATAGATTGATGACAATAGTAGAAAAATCCTATAGGTAAATTGTAAAACGAAATAGTATGTGGACTAGCATGCAAATCTTCGCAATCCCTCCTAGTAAAATTGACTCAATCACTATCCACTTGATAGATTGATGACAATAGTACGAAAATCCTATAGGTAAATTGCAAAACGAAATAGTAGATGCATAAAGTGGCACTCACATGTTAGAAACAAGAATGAATTGAAATGAATGCAGAGAAGTAATAACACCAAAAAAAGGATACGTAGTTTTCAGAGCAGACAATCCAGCCTGCAAATATATGTTTAGCAAAGGCTCAAAAGTCATTCCATATAATCTGCAGAATTCCTGTCTGAATTGATCCACAAGGAAATCCCATTGCTTTGGTTCAAATAAAACCTGTTAAAAAAAAAAATAGCCGCATCCTTCCAAGTCAAAACATAATATGAAAATGCGCAGACAGATGTTAAGACATTAAAAGTACGTAAGTTATTGGCAATAACACATTGTCGGTGAAAGCCTTTTAGATTTGGTCAAAGTTCAGTGAGAATCTTGAAGGGTCCTAACAGGACATATGACTGATAAGTACCTGCTAACACAGTAGCCAAGGTACGAATGAACTAACTAACTTTTAATGAACAAATTTCACCTAAAAGAGCTGAAAGTCGTCAGATTAAATGGAAGAGTATTTAACAGAAAACTTCCAATGAGCACCTCACCCACCCACAGTAAATTGTGAGATACCAAATACACAAGCACTTTATATCTGGCTTTATGGAACAAACTCAATTCTCAGCAGCACTCCCAACTAAACTTCAATTGCAACATAAAACATCCATGATCCACATAAAACAGTCTATAAATTTATTTTCCTCTCACATGATATTCTAAGAGACTGTAAGCAATTGTTTTCAATTATTACAGACAGCCATCATGAAGTTAAGCTCATTGCTTCATGGTAGTAGTCTAGCTTGAGCAAGCACTAATGAACGGCCTTCATTTTAATGAATAGGATCCATCATATCAGAGCAAGAGAAATGCCGATCACCTTGTAGGTTGCACATTCAGTGTTGCTCCTGAATGCTAACGTGGCCATGACTCGCTGCAGCTCTTTCATATGTGTAGATCCCCATGGTGCAAGGTACTTTCTGGCGTAGGCAATAGCTCGCATGCTGTTCTCAGCTCTCACCAATTCAACAAACTCCTGAAGTCTTAATTGGAACTCAAAAATGCTCTGTCAAAAGAAACATTCTTTAGACAGATTGCATGTCTTAAAATTCCACAATATAATTCAAGCATTATTGCAACGTAATTCCAAACGCTGTTCAGATCAGACTAATTACTAGAAAATAGATAAAGAGACCAATTAATTTATTCTATCCTTGAAAGATGCAGATATCATTTCTTCACTAAGAGAATAGTACATGATTTTCGTGGACAAAAGACAATGACATGAATAAAGGTGACTAGTTGGAGAAAGCTGAATTTTTTTCTTCTTTTGCAATAGACACTGGGATGAATTTCATTTCTACCACAATTATTGGTATAGTAACCCGTCAACTTTGAGACTATTTCAAGGTCACCACTCTCTCAACCTGACATCAAAATCACAGACAAAAATCTGATCCCAACATTGTATGTGCAATTCTTTTAATGATATGGTAACTAGCTAATTATAAGGATGTGAGGTAAATTTTCTTTGCGTGAATGTCCACAGAGATGCCTGCATATATCTTTTTTATGTGAATTTGCACATTAGATTTCTGTTTGTGGCTTTAGTGCACTTTGACAGAGTCAAAACACTGAAACAATACCAAAAAATTGAGTGATACAAGACAATTTAAGGGTGGCAAAGTATGAAAGTCCCCTAACATAATGTTCACCAAAGATATCTAACCAAAAGATTCCTGGAATGTATGCTCATTGACTGCGAGTCAATCTCCTTCCTTTCAACACTAATGCCAAAGCACACCATTTTCTTTTTATACTATGTATCGACAAACTTGCACAGTCGCTTCTTAATAAAGGCAACCTCACTATAACTGAAACAATTGCATTCATGCAGGTAATGGCACAAATTTAATAACTCAATCCACCTCAATGGATATCTCAATTGAATGAAGTATGAAGCCACTGAATGGATATTTTCATCAGGTAACAGAGTAGATCTACAGTTGTACCGGAGCAAAAATCCCCAGTTTCAAATTATCTTCAAAATCTTAAATTTAGAATAAGAGCCTAAAGATCTTATCATATAACCTAAAGTGGCATAAAAAGTTGGGAAAGCCATATACTACCTAGTTAAATGATCATTCACCCAAAACTTAGCAAGAGCCACTTCAGTATGTCAAAGAAAAGACCTAAACATATCTGTTAGATTTCATTAATTCCATTTCATAAACTTTGACAAGGAACAAAAGAATAAAATGAGAAATTAAAAGAAAATGGTTTCTGTTGGGTTTTACCATTCTTTTGGCATAACACTATTCGACAACCCTTGAAGAGGACTTGTGGACCAAAGTCAGCATATACAACAAACAAAGTTCCAGCAAACTGTAGCCAAGATTAGATGTTCGGATCAATCATATCCATGAAGCCAAGCCATACTAAACTATCTTCAAGTGGTCATCACAAACTTACAAAGCCCCAGAAAGGATAGTACAGCAAAAGTTCTGTTCAATTCAATAACTAAGCCGTCAACATAGTGATGTTGCAACTGTCAATAGAAGAAAGGCCTCCAGTTTATGATCCGTTAATTCATATAAATAGTCTAACTAGTTGAGTCATTTCAATATGTACAACATTCTTCATTCGATATCAAAGCAGCAGTAAGATGTAAGTGCTTATCCCCTAGGATTACTAAGTAAGTGCAATCCAATCTACAGAGCGGGTTAAAAAAAATTGTCGAATTTAAATAGAGAAAAGACAGATGAGCTGTGTCAAGCCGTTATTCAACATAGTGCTAATTCATATTTATTTAGCTTCAAATTAAATCGCCATCACAAGAGAGCAAGTACATTAAGAGAAAAGGTACATCGAAAGAGTTCTAACGACACATTTAGAAAGGACCCATTAAGTGGAGACTCAATACCTTGGATTTCTTTAATCTTGACTTGTTTTCACCACACCAAGCAAGGGCAGGTCCAACCTCCTTATTTTGGAGAGCGTCAATAACTTTTTTGGCTTCTAGGAAGACATCAATATCGACAAGATCCTATCCCATAAAGATCACACAGATCATAATCATTTTTCCAGATTATAAAGGAGAATAAAGCCAAGTACCTGTATATCAGTACTCTCTGAAAGCTTTGCAGCAGTATCGTAGTAAGACATCCGCAACATGTAATCTACAAGAATTCTCTTTAACCGGGTGTTGCTCCACTCAGATAAATTCTCCGGGTCAGCTGATTCTAAGTGATCTAATCGAGCTCGGCATCTCTGAGCTTGCAAGTGCTCTGTCCGACTTCCCTCTTCCAACTACTCAAGTTAAAAAAGTACAAAGTCACAGGTCATCACAGCTACATAAAAACACAAAACCGAGCAGACATACAGCTATGGGAGAATATACACATTATGTGAGGCCTTGACCAAGAAAAGTTCCTCATCACAATACAAGTAGTTCTAACAGCACCTCGACCAATGATATCACAGTCCAAATTTCACATCATATCCTTTTAGTCATTGACCGCTCAGAAATCCTGAGTATTTTTTAGGCTACAATAAGCAACTTGGTTGCACATGCAAGCACTCTTAGTCAACTAATTGCGGAACATTACCGAGTGAAATTCCATATAACTTAATTCAACTCCTGGAACACAACCAGCTTAGATAAACCTCCCCTCAACTACTTAACTTCCTCAAGCATTTAATGGCTATATGATCAGACTGAACTTTTTTTCCTCATCATCCATGAAAAAAAACATTCCCAAGAATTAAATTGGCTATATGATCAACTGAATCCCTTTCTCATCCATGCAAAAAAAAAAAAAAACCAGAGAGAAAAGCTGATCAACTATATCCTTTTTCAAAAATGAAAAAATACTAAGAAGAAAAATATCAAATCCCCTCCCCATACTCATAACCACAATTCTCATCAGGTAAACAGTCCAAACCTCACTTCAAGGTCCTTCCTTTCAATTTTCACCTAACTCCCTGCAATTCCGCAGGATACGATAATCAGTAGCAGGTCAAAAGCTTTAACTAGCCAGCCCGCAAACCAACCCCTTGACCAACCCAAGCACCACAAGAACCAACTAGCAACAAGTCAACCTCGAGAAATTACATTTCACCGACGCGTCAAGCAAATCACAGCACCTTCCTCTTGAGCCCTTGCAGCCTGGAGACGAGCGAGCTGAGCCGATCGACGGCGTCGCCCTCGCCGGAGGCCTCGGCTGCGTCGGAGACGGCGGAGATGACGGCGGAGACCTCCTTCTCGACGGCGCGGTGGTTGGCGCGGATCGACTTCTTGTAGTGCTCGAAGGGGACCCGCATGAACTGGTGCTCCAGCTTCAGCGACTCCGTCAGCTGCGACAGCCTCGACGACGGGGCGTTGGCCGCCGCGGCGGCAACGGCGGCGGCGGCGGCCGGCGTACCGTTGGGGAGGGGATCGATCTCCATTTCCGGGACGGATCGCGGCGGTTCTGCGGGGTGTAGCGTGATCTGGAGTTTGCTCAGGTGGCGTGCTGGGGGAATATTTACGTTCTTCGCTTCTTGTCAGCGACCAACACCGGTTTGGAGGGAACGACGCCGTTCCCGCATCTCCCAACATTTTCTGTTTCTTTTTGACCGAGACAAACGCCAATTTTGGAGGGAACGACGACGTTCCCGTATCTCCCACCATTTTCTTTCCTTTATTCAAAAAGTCATGAACTTATTACGTCTTTATCAATTTAATTATAAACTTTTCAATTTTACTTATTCAATCCTAAACTTGCTGACGTGACAATTTATTTAATTTTTTAATGTTTTTTCAAAGTTTTATTTTTAACTTTTCTTTTCCTTCTTTCTTCTATTTCTTTTTCCTCTTTTTTGTTCTACCCTTCTTCTCAAGAGGCAAGGGCCATGCCAAGCCGCCAACCTCTGTCGAGGGAGAACCCAACAACAGCCTCGCCTTGGCTAGGTAAGGCTCATCCTCGTCGGCCAGAAGGTAGAAGGGTAGAAAAAAAAAAAGAGAAAGAAAATGACAAAAAGAAAAATTCAAAAAAAAATAGGGAAAATTTCAATTAAGGACCCCAAATGGGGTCAAATTCTCAAAAAAGGACCCAAAGTGAACGAGGTGTTAAATAAGAGCCCGAAGTGCTCAATCAGTCTCAAATAAGGACCTGGGTCCCCGGCCGGCCAAAATACCCGTCGGCCGGCAAAAAAGCTACTGTTCCGGTGCCGAAACAGTAGCTTTTTATTTATTTTTTAACTTTTTCGTTTTTTCTTTTCTGGTTTTTTTTTTTTCCTTTTTATTTTTTTTTTCTTCCTCCGTCGGCCATAGTCGGGCCGGCGAGAGGTCGCCGGCCTCGGGCGAGGGCTCGACCTCGCCGGCGTCGGGCGAGGTCGCCCTCGCCGGCATCGGCGAGGGCGACCTCGCCCGACGCCGGCGAGGTCGAGCCTCGCCGGATCCAGGCGAGGGCGACCTCGCCCGACGCCGGCGAGGTCGAGCCTCGCCGGATCCAGGCGAGGGCGACCTCGCCCGACGCCGGCGAGGTCGAGTCCTCGCCGGATCCGGCGAGGGCGACCTCGCCCGACGCCGGCGAGCTCGAGTCCTCGCCGGATCCGGCGAGGGCGACCTCGCCCGACGCCGACGAGGTCGAGCCTCGCCGGATCCAGGCGAGGGCGAGGTCGAGCCTCGCTAGATCCAGGCGAGGTCAAGCCCTCGCCTGAGGCCGGCGACCTCCGCCGGCCCCGACTATAGCCGACGGAAGAAGAAAAAAAAAATAAAAAGAAAAATAAAAAAAACAAAAAAGAAAAAACGAAAAAGTTAAAAAAAATAAATAAAAAGTTACTGTTCCGGCACCGGAACAGTAGCTTTTTGGCCGGCCGGGGACCCAGGTCCTTATTTGAGATTTTTTGGGCACTTCAGGTCCTTATTTGAGACTGATTGAGCACTTCATGCCCTTATTTAACATTTTGTTCACTTTAGGTCCTTTTTTGAGAATTTGACCTCACTTGGGGTCCTTAATTGGAATTTCCCCAAAAAAATATTAAAATGTTATTAATAATTATACACTGTTAACTCTAGCGATGCCACGTAGGACGGTCAATATCTGCGTTAGCCAAAATTGATCAGATGGACTTAATTGGCAAAAAATAAAAAGGTTTAAAACTCAATGACAAAACCCAAAACTTTATGACTCAATTAGCAAAAGTGCAATAAATTTAGAGCTGTTTGGACAATTTTATAGGAAAAGTACAACAACAACAACAACAAAAAACCAATATTACAAGTAATGTTCACAAAATTAACATTGTTCGTACATTTGATTTTTTATCAATATATAAATATTGAGAAACAAATGATGTCAATGTCTCAAAACCGTCGAAATTTAGCATTGCTACGCAATAATTTCGAAATTTAGAGTTCTCTCCGTTGCTTTGAAATTTTTTACGTGACCAACCACTTCCATTCTATAGAATCTGCACTTCTTTCTTAGTGCAGGGAAGTATATGACTAAAGCCATAAAAGAAATGGCCCTTTTGGTTTGAGAGAGCTTCCAGCCTCATTCTAGACTCCCCCGACAAAAGAGAACTTCACCTCAAGGAGCAAGAACAGAAGCAGGGTTTCTAGTGATGTCTTCCTCGGAACTTGTTTCTCCTGTGATATCGCGCTATAACGTGCAGGGCTTATCATTCGGAAAAATCAACCCGAGGTTCACAAGCCAATTCATGTTTGCGATAGGATATGTAATACTATTCTGTGCTAGATGTCTGTCAAATCGATTGAACTCCCCGATCCTTCGAATAGCATGAAAAATATTATACATACGAAACATCTTTGACAGCCCTCTTCCCCCTGCATGAGGTTATGTCATTCATGCCCCTCGCCTGAGAGGCAGCCACTTGATCTCAAACGCCGATGGATTTCACTTCGATTAGGGTATGTCGATCTGTACTCAGTCTAGTTGAACAAACTAGATGCTTTGAGAGGTAGCTTACCTCTCTCTCAGTCGCTTCCAACTTCCTTCTTCCATGGAAGCTTTTTTATTCCTAATATGATTAGATCGGTTATACTCTTCTTTATATCCTGGAGACGTCACTCCAAATTCAAGCTCTTGTCTGTGGGCTGCTGCATGTTTAGAATTCTCTCTGCGTATGGTTGAGGCAACTTTCTGAAAATTACTATAAGCTGCTATACTTTGAGGATGTTGTAGTTGCGAAGGGTTTGCCAAATATTTTTGTAAAAGCTGCAGCACCCATTTACGTTAGATTTATCGATTAATTTCTGGGAAACTTATTAGGCAATCTGATAGTGAAGACGTATTCATCGGGATAAACGAATTAGGTCATGCGCGATCAATTTCAAGACAAATAAGTTCATCCGTGGACCTCCGATCCAGTAATAACAGAGAGAACATGCAGTAATATCCTTCTTTATTATCATTTGGCTTCTCTTAAATCTCACTATTCGTGTTAACTGTTCAAAAATAGCGGGTCTAACATAAAAATTTCACATAAGTCTCTTTGGATCAAATTATCCTAACATGTTTTGGTACAGGTAGTAGGTTGTTTGACTAATTTCTCTATGCGATTGTGATTGGGTTTATTGAGCAAATTGTGATTGTGATCATGTACGAGGAGGAAGATGTGGAGCAAACGTCTCAACACTTGGAGCCCCACCACCTGGAATGGCACCTTCTGGCTCAGTGCAGTCATCTCCGGATCATCCTAGAAAACAGTCATTTTCACTGCGGGATTTTCCACTAAAAATGTCGGGAGCTCACGGGGACATACTTTATGTTTCAACAAAGAAAGATAAGTTAAAGAAAACTCATGATTTGATTAGCATCACTTCATTCGAGCGTCTTCTGGATTCTGTAGCTTTACCGGCTCCAGATTCGTCTCTTCGCTTAGATAAAACGATGATCTTGGTTCTTGATCTCCCTGCGACTGCGAAACTGGTCTCGGTGTCATCATGGCTTTTCGATCCAAGGTAGGCTTTGTGTTCAGGAAACGCTCTCATCATGGCTAATTTCGATCCAGGCTAGGCTTTGTACTGGCTTGATTCTGCTCACTGTTCTTTTGTTTGTTTGTTTTTTGGCTTTTTGCCCAGAATTTGTTGCGATCGCTCTCCAGCCGCTTGAATCAGACTGCCAGCTTTACCACTTCGACAACACCAAAAATGCGAGCACACGCGCTGCCAATCGACATGAGCGAGCTTGACCAAGTGAAGAAGCGGACGAAGAAGGGCAACTTCGTGCCGGTTTGCATGGCGGTGGGGATGATCACCCTCTCCACCTCACTGGGGCTCTACACGGCGATGCGGGAACTGATGGACTCGCCAACGGTGTGGGTGAGGAAGTCGAGGAGGGAGACGCTGCCGGAGGTGGTGGAGCCAGAGGTGGTGGCGGAGAAGGCTGAGAGGTTTGTGAACAAGTCCCTGTTCCGGAAGATCGTGCACCTTCAGGAATTCGATACGGGCGATTCCGCCATCAGGCCCGACTCACCGCCAGATCCTAATAAGGATGTTTCCGATAGAGTTCGAAGGGCTCCTCGTGTCGAGAGTCTTAAATCTGTAGGCATAGGGGTTTGATGGATTGAGCTGATCGAAGGCGATGGCCGTGTTACATACTTAAGATGACGACACAAAAGTTACATGACATGTTATGACATATACTGAGACGTGTTTCTTTCTACGCATGTGATATGGATTAAGACATGTTGATAGTACGTCGATCATCACGCTGATCGATGAGCTCTGTATATATCTTCTCTTTCTAGTGGTTTATGCTGAACAGAAGTTCTGTTTTGCTGGAGTTGCTAAGATGCCTTTGGCTTGTAATTTCTGTCATTGGATCTTGCAGGAACGTCTATGCAATCTATGCAATTGAAGTGCCATCAATATGAAGATCCAAAGTGCTTACTTGATGAGTTCATCAGTATTAGGAGATTCCAAAGCCTCCGCAGCTTGTCCCGATCCTACCGAATGGGCTCCACTAATGCATTTCTTATTAACTCGCTAGTGCACGCCTCTCACCCCTAATTCCCCATAATCTTTGTCTTCCCAGAAAAGAAGAAATTCCTTTTATGAGTTTTACATCCTGAGAATCTCGAGGTGCAGACGAGATCCTAATAAAACAGTTCAAGAACTTACTCAGGTTAGGAAACAAGCTAGTGAACAAGTTAGAAAAGAAAGTGACCACATGCTTCTCAATATTTTTTTTCAATTTACAATAGAATCCTATTGTCAAGGCTGTCCTTACTAGTCAAAATATCATCAGTCTTGCGCCTACTGAAATTGGTAAGCGTACGATAAAATCCGGTATTTCTCTCATCATGTGCAATCCTATACTTCATGGTAAAGAACTTCTTCTTTCTTCAGGGTCTTTTGATACTCATGATCAATATCCTTGAGAAATTGGCTAGGTCTCGGAGCAAGGGCTTTTCGAACGCCAGTTAATCTACAAGAACTTTCTTCATTTCTGTTCCGACCCTGAGTTGCAGCGATTCGTAAACTCCCAAATGTCGCGGAAAAGAGGAGGAAACTCCTCAGCAGGTTCGAATCTAAACTGCTTATTATGAAATGTCTCGTTTAGGAGAGTTAACATTCAAGAGAATGGGGCGGTGATAAGTTACCGATACGTAAAGTTGGCTGAACATCTTCTGGGTAAACCAGCCTCCTGTCGCAACTGGCCCTGGTTTTGTGCCACCTCTTTTGAATAATAATGTCATCATTCTGAGAACTGATCCAAATGAATCTAGGATTAGTAAAACTGATGTCAATGAGGTTGCAGTAGTTCATAGTGTCTTGATAGAGACTAGCACTGTAAGAATACACAGACCTACCACCAAGATTTTCTCTACCGGTCAGCATTTCACTAGAATCCGCAAGAAGCATCCAAGGGTAACTATTATGCTCTACTTGTAACCATAACTAGAGCTTTGTGCAGGTTTGAGACTCCATCAACGCTGATGAAGGAAGTACATCAAGGCAGCTGTCTTTCCTGCGGCCAATGACTCCGTAGTTGCAGCGCATATTTTTCAAGACCTTCATAAAGAAAACTACTAGTCTTCTTCCATCCCCACAGAATCGTCTTCTAAAGAGGCTTGTCAAGGTAATTTGGACACAAAACCAAGCATATCTACTCCTCTCGCCCCAACAGTGTCAACATCGATGTGAAGGGGGAGGACCAACAAGATTGGCAACCTTCTTCAACACTTTCGTTCTATAATGCTCAAGACTCAACTTCAAAAGTACGAATCCAAACCGCAACCACAGACATCAGCTTTAGACGGTTGAAATTTCGGTACCAGATAGACGAGAATCATCCATTACTGAATCAGGGCCGTCCTTTAAGACCTTGTTGAGGTCCTCCACTGTGGCAAAGCTAGCATAAAAATGAATTTTACCCAAGATCTACGCGTTCTATGCCCCCTTCCTGTTTTCAAATGTCACATAGTTTGAATCTCATGTAGCTCAGAAAGTTCCCTTTCTAGAGAGTTCCACGATAATGGCATTACGCCATGGGCGCCCGATCTCTTCTTTCTCCCCTTGTGAGTCTCAAGTACTGATCATCAGTGTCGTACTCTGCGTCTACTCGATCACAGTCGCCTTCCTCCATGAAGCCTTCTTGCGTGAAAAATGCATCACTAAAAGGCATCGGAACTTGCAGTGTGAATCTGTTATTGTAGATGTTAGGGTTCTTTGTGTAAAATTTTGTAGGTACCCTTGTAATATGTCCCGGAAACACTAACAGATCTTGCCAACGCGAAAACGAGGAACAATTAAGGACAAGAGATTTAATGGTTCAATCTGAATATCGGTACCTACTCCTCGGGGAATAATAAAAAACACAAGATTTAAATTGTTCAATCCAAGTGTCTATACCTACTCCACACAGAGAACCACTATGAATCCGAGGAATCAGCGTTACAAACACTCACAAATTTGGATGTTTCCCATCCAAAGCAAACCATAGGTATTATTTCATAATCTCTTTCAGAAAACTCAGAGAGAATCTAATACTCTTTTTGTTTGCTTTGCTGTATCTTATATCATAGTAGAAGATATATACATAATTACTATCTAAAATAACCAGCCTTTTTCTAGAAAACCTTCTCATGCTAGGATACTTGCTCAAACTAGAGACATATTATATTGTTGACTATATAAAAGTTTAAATCAACTGATGAACGCGTTAATATTCAAATATTGTAACACTTTCAGACCCACCAAGAAAAGTTTGATCTGCAGAGAGCAAACAAGGAAGACTCCTTAATGCACTTTCCGCTCAATAATGAAGACCATTTAAATATGTGGGTTACATAAACAAACAATCGGACACTAATATAAATAAGAAATGAAAATAAATCGGTCACCAAATATACGTAGTTCGATTGACATGACATATGTCCATGGAAGAGTAGCATACAATTTTACTATATATTAAGTGATACAACAGAGATTATAACTACACATAAGTCATTGAAATACTCTTAATAGTTTAAAACCCCGATTACACTCAACAACGTAAGAAAATATTGAAGTATTTAAGTGACTCGAGTGTGATTATAATCTTCATTGTATTACTTAATCTATAATAGAATTCTTTGATGCTATTCCCGTAAACATAAGTCATATTGATCGAACCACGAATGTCCGATTTATTTCTTTGTTCAGTATATATTATTGCTCGATCGCTTATTAGCATGCCCGCGCAAAAGAGAGTGATTAGAGTAGGTTCCACATGCGCACCATTTAGGCGCATGAAAGAACTGATCCAGATATAAAATCTTCGTACAATTATCTCCAAACAAAGAGGAAAAAACATCCACTGAGGAATAGTGAATGTATTCCAATTCGTGATTAGACACAGTGATATCGACTTGTTCCGTGGGATTTGCCCGCTTTCAAGTCTACATTCATGCAAGCTGTTCAGCCTTCGTTGGTGAAGGTTGGAGAACAACAGCTTTTCCAAAGTCCGCGTGGCAATGCACCCTCCACTCGCGAGAGAAGGGAATTATGCAAAGAATGTTTGGTGGCTGCAAGTTGTGCAGAGCACAGGAACGAATTTGACAAGACTTTCCACCGAAAGGAACGACGATGGCCACTTTGAAAGCTTTGGTCTGTCACACTTGTTCTTCTTCTTCGTCACTGCTGACGTCGTCGCCAGATATTTCTCCCTCCTCGGCCCCTCTCTCCTCTTGCCGCCGTACCAGCAGACTGATAAGACCACCCGACTTGGCCATCGTTTGCTTGCTTCGTCCCCAACCTGACGAGCCCGTCCTAGCCCGCGTTGCTCTTGCTCGAACCAGACCCAGAGCCAGTCTTTCTGCAACAATGGCAACTGGGTAAGTGTTTGTTTGTTTGCTTCTTGTTCTCCGTTTGGTTGCTTGTTGTTCTTTGTTTGGTTGCTGAGAAATTGAGAGAAATTACACTCTGCTTAGTTTGCCACTATGGATCGTTTATTCTTTTACATTCCTTTCTCTGGGTTGTTCCTCTTCTACCTTTTGCTTTAACAAGAGTGCTGTCAACTCTCAAGATTGTGTAAATTTGCAAGTTTGGGATGCTTGGGTATTTTCTACGAGACTTATTTCAGCTGAATGAAGAGTATTTTCTCTGTCAAGAACTGGAAAAGTTTAAAACTTTGGACTCTTTGGCATGTTAAGAGTTAGCTGAGCCAACTAACTTTTTCCCTTATCTTGCCAAGCAAATGAAACCCCCCCTGTTTTAATAACAAAGTATTTTGTCATTCTTGCGTATGCAGTGGTTTGTGCCTTAGTTTAATTTTGCTTTTGCTCTGGTTACTGACTATTTTTCTTGTTTCTCTGTGGGCAAGAGCGAAAGAGGTTCTTCCACCGGCTCTTACCTCTACTTCAGACCCACCTCCAATCTTTGATGGAACGACAAGGTTTGCTGTTTTCGCTTCAGTGATTGTAATGTAATGGCAGCATTATAGAAAACAGTGATTTTTCCCTTTTATAATTCTAAAAGCACTTCTCTGCCTATCTTACTACAGGTTATACATCTCTTACACATGCCCGTTCGCGCAGCGTGTGTGGATTACCCGGAACTGCAAGGTTGTTCATAATCTCTCTCTCTCTCTCTCTCTCTCTCTCTCTCTCTCTCTTCACGCATTTTTTTAATGGATTGAAAAAATAAGAAAGATTTTTCCAAAAAATGTAAATTTGTATTGAATTCAAACTAACAAATAGAAAGATGTGTATAGTCATTATGTTTCTATTCTAAATTGATGTAGAATTGACTGTTAATTGACTTGCCTTGTTGGTTCAAGCAGGGATTGCAGGATGAGATCAAGTTGGTCCCTATTGATCTGCAAAACAGGCCTGCTTGGTACAAAGAGAAAGTCTACCCAGCTAACAAGGTGAAATTCCAAGGAAACTTGTGAAATGTTTTGTGAATGTAAGGTGCATATAAGACATTCTGAAGAGTACTTATGAAGCATTTAGGATCAGAAATTTATTCTTGAACAAGCTAGTAACGTTTTTCAAATGGCCAAGATTGCATAAAAAAGAAATATGTGCAACTTATGGTGTTGTTGATGATCATGTTGTGGATTATGTTGTGGACATTCGTTGTACTTCATACAATACCTTGGTCTGATAGAAGCACTAAGCTGGAATTACTTTCCACTTGAAATGACAAGGCTAAAGGATCATACAAATTTTTTTGTTGTGGTGTGTTGACTCAGGTGCCAGCCTTGGAACACAACAATGAAGTAAGAGGAGAGAGTCTGGATCTAATTAAGTATTTAGATGCTAATTTTGGAGGACCTTCACTTTTGCCTGAGGTAAGTTTCAGAGGAACATTAACACTTTTCTGCTATGTCCAAGTATTCACTGTGATGAATTCTTAACCTCCGGTATACAGGATCCTGCAAAGAAAGAGTTTGCAGAAGAGCTCTTCTCGTACACCGACACATTCAGCAAATCCGTTGTCTCCTCATTCAAAGGAGAAGGGGACGACCAAGCTGGTATGTCTGAATTCCATTTGTCATTTCTCTTTCAATCTGAAATAGTGAATGACAGTAATGGTGATTCGTGATTGCCACAGCCGCTGCATTTGATTTCACTGAGCAAGCCTTTTCCAAATTTGAGAACGGACCTTTCTTCCTTGGGCAGTTCAGCCTGGTAAGCAGACATTTGTTTTGTTTAACTTGACTCATATCCGCTAGACATTAGCCTTTTCCTTTTTCTAAAATGAATGTCATATTGGAGAAAGGAACTTAGAAATTATTACTCGGAATTGGAGAATCATTCGAGTTTGCCTCTCTATGGTGTTGTGTGAATCTCCATAGGTTGATATTGCTTATGCTCCATTCATCGAAAGATTCAAGCCATATCTACAAGAAGTGAAAGGCACTGACATTACAGTAGGCAGGCCAAAACTTGCAACCTGGATAGAGGTACTAAACAGAACGTCCCTCTGTGACTTACAATGATCCTGCACATCATTCAGCGAAAATATGTTTGATCTGGCCTTTGATTCTCTCGTTTCTTTCACGTGCACTTCACATTCATTCAATTTCGCTTGTGGATCATGATGCGGAATTGTACTGGCACAATCCATTTTCTTTCTTTTTACCACTTTCACCACGCAGATTGATTATTTTAGAGTGGGAAAATTCGTGACTTTAGCTTTAGAAATCTTTGATTCCATCAGGAAACTGAGTTGTCCTGTACAAAGTAAAACAATGAGTTAGGATGGTCATTCATCAGATGTAGGAATTCCTTATATGGAAAGAATGATCGTATTTACTTTTTTAGCAAAGGAGAAAGTGTTCTTATATGAACGTCATCAGATGTAAGAACAATTTGAGTCCCTAAAGAGAACTGAGTTCGTGTGTTTTACTTATCCTTATAGGAGATGAACAAAAACGAGGCTTACACTCAGACCCGCCGTGACCCCAAGGAGCTTGTGGAAAGCTACAAGAAACGATTCTCGGTATGCCATACAAACTTCCTGTGTGTACGATATTCGGCTTGTCGCTGTGCATGTAGGCATGCCAGCTAATCCTTTTCTTCATCCTTTGTTGTACAGGCCCAGCTCTGATCTGTCTCGCTGATCCTGAGGCCCAAGTGGTCTATTATCACCTCCCTAGAGTATGTCTGGTTTTGCAGAGAAACTATGTCTATCAAGAGTAAGAGCAGCATTCTCGCGGTTTCTCTTGTTTCTGCGTTGATTTAAAGTAAACTAGCGCAAAAATGCAGTAAAAGCTAATGCAACAATGTAAGGGCTCATCAGGGTCTTCAAAATTTTACTCCTTTGCGACTTCTGAAGTCAAAATGAACCTAATTATCGATCAGCCATTCGACCCATCTTCTTGTTTGTTGTCCAAAGTTCTAAGATGGATCAAATATTGTTAGGACTTTGTTTCTGTCGTGACCAGATTGAGGAGGATTCTATGCATATGATTACTCACATGGCTGGAATTTTTTTCTGATGAGAATCTAAATTTACTTCTAGATCTTCACTCTGGATTCCATTGAAATATACACATATGAAGAAACCAAAAAACAAGAAAAAGAATTCCAACAAAAATAATTTCTGGATAAATGAATAATCTTGTTGGGAGCTACATTGGATCCACACATAACAAATCAAATTAAAGTATTCTCAAGTTGCAAGTTCATCTATTACAGACGGGATGCCCGATACTTGACACCTGCATGTCATTCTTCATCCCAATTGTGTCTCAGAAGTTGTATATCACTAAGTAAATATCATCTCCGTACAAAAAATAATAATAAACTGCTAGATGCTGAAAACTTCGGCTTCAATAACTCCAGAAGCAAGGGAATATCCACAATTATCTGTTGCCTTGAGCAAGGTGCTCAAGATTGGCTCTATATCCAAGATAAGCATGTCGTGCTGGTTCAATGTCTCGCTGAACGAGTTGCATGTAGAAATTATCATGCCCCAAAACCACGACTATAACGGACAACTAGACTTATCTGACCAATACTTTCCATATCTTCCCCATATACACAATCAAGGACCATATCGCGAGCCCTGCCGAGATATAAAGCAAAACAACTCCGGAAGCTACTAAAGTATCGGATCCTCCAAGACTGCATAGGAAAACATGAATCACTCAGAGCATTAGATCTCCAAGCGATGATTAAGATATCATCTTCTGCATTCCTCCTGATTCAGAGAAAGAAAACTATACGACCTTCTTGCAGGAAAGCAAATTTGTTACGAACCTGCTGTCTCTAGTAGCCAATAAAATGGTTAGTGCAGTCATCTGCATAGCAGTTTTCCACTTCCCTAAATTATTTACAGCGACAGCCTGAAAAAATTACATCCTAATGAGTGGGGCCAAGGAAAAAAGGACTAGCAGTCCAGACAACTTGTTAACCAATTCAAAGGCGGGTAAAGGACTACCAGAGATAATGTCTCACCTCTAAAAGCTTACTATTCTGAGAAGCAGCCCATTCTCTAACTGCAGACATAGTTATCTGTAACCAGTTGAGCAAGTAATGAGTCACAACGAATCAAAAGAATTTTGAGCTGGAATGTAGTATGAACAATCACACTAGATAGCGAAACAAAGGAAAAGAATCAGTCACGAGAGCTCCTACTAAATCACATGAACATGGGGACAAAAAAATACACTCAGAAAAATGCATAGACTCATATCTAAAGAACTTGGTTTCTCATCTCAATAGTGACTCTGCCAGATGGCCAAGATAAATCCAATTATTCATATCCCAAAACTTGTCAAGATGAAGAAAATAAGGAATATCTGTCATTAATCAGTGAATTACTTCATAAAATGACATCCTAATCAATCATCTACTGAATGCTCAGGCACCGATATGTAAACATGTGAAGCATCATCATGTCTTGGAAGCAGTACAAGTGATGCTGCTGGAAAACAAAGCAAAGGATTATATGGAAAATTCCAAATCAACCAGGTCCTGAAAATTCCATGAAATGATGTCACTTTCCCTTCTACAGTTCAAGGTAACTGAATGGTAAGGAGCCAGTCCTGTAAGGTCTGGATTTGAGATGTAGTCCTACAAATCACTCTAGAAGTTTGCAGTTTCCTTTCTTCCTATTTATCATTTTGAAGCTTTGGCAGGTAACTGAAGAGGCATCTCAAAGTAAGAACGATAACAATAATATGCAATCTCTTTTTCTGTAAGGCCTAGTTGACTGATAATCTTGTACTTCAGGGTTTTATCAATTGTACTCAGCATTTTAAAAGCCTCAATTCAAAGTTAAACTTCATATACAATTAGCAGAG
This sequence comes from Syzygium aromaticum, assembly GCA_024500025.1. Classification (NCBI taxonomy): domain Eukaryota; kingdom Viridiplantae; phylum Streptophyta; class Magnoliopsida; order Myrtales; family Myrtaceae; genus Syzygium; species Syzygium aromaticum. The sequence continues at coordinate 2,417,744 of CM044894.1, forward strand.
CCATTGTCTAATGTGATGGTTGACATGGTACTTTCCTAGCGATGATGTGGAATTGACTTCTCCGGAAAGATGAAAATGCAGCACTATTAAGCATACATGGACAGAGGAAGTACCTAAATAGCAAGAAAACAAGAAGCACGAAGGCTACGAGCGCAATTAGTGATTTGGCCACCGACCCACCAAAATCTATTCGCATCTGTTCACCCACACTGGGCTGACAGAAATTGCCTTCGTCTGAGCCATTTAGTAAAGTGAGCCGTATATTTTAGTGTATTGCTAGTCTGTACTGGAATCGTATGAAGCTGTCTGCATTTAGCAGTTAGTCGTGACCATTTCATATAGCAGCTGCTACATCAACAATTAACAGTCACGCTAACCCAATAATAGGACAAGCATAGAATTTGAAGTAACAGCGAAACTTGGGTATGATTGGAAGTCTTTATAGAACAGGATAGATTGGAGAAAAAGGAAATCCTTCAACTGCATGGTCTTTCGGGTAATTGGGACTGTGTTCTATAGTTTGAGAATTTTTCCTAATAAAACACTTGGTCAACAAATCAACAGAGGAAAAGAGAACAGACCATTCGAGCATAGAAGTTCTGACATCATTGAAAGGGAAGGGGTGGCGTTCCTATAATACACGACAATTAGACAAAGTAAAACTTTCCTTACTGTTCTTCATTTCTAATTGCCCCTTTTATATTGGCCAAATTGAAACCAAAACTCCCATGTGCAACTTTGGGACATTCAAATAATTGAGAAAAACCTATATGGTTTATCAATTTGGCAAATGTCAACAGGATGTCCCATATCCAGGACAATCTACAATATCAAGAGAGATAAATTTGCACCACATCGTCTCAAACTTATCATACTTAGAGAAAGACATTGATGAACAAGGATGCTTAAGAAATGGAAGATGAAATTTACCTCTCTACCAATTATAGCTATTGAAGGGACAGTCATTAGCCATGGTACTTGCTCGAACACATCAACCTCCAAAGGCCTGGTACATAGCAAGACTAATGTGGCAGCTACCATAAGCTGCATTAAGTATTGCAATTAGTTAGCCTTTTCTAACTCCAAGTTAAAGACATCAGTGTATAAGCTAGTTGTTGTATATTCGTTGCACTTTGGATAAGGCGGATAGCACATACCTTGTCAGCTACAGGATCTAAAAATGCACCAAATACAGAGCCTAATCTCATCTGGAAGCCATTGAACAGTTTCAGTGCTTTTGTTATAAAATAAACAAGAAGTCTCCTTCAAATTTAAAGCAGACGGAAAACTGTATACCTTCCTAGCAAGATACCCATCAAGCCAGTCTGTGATTGCAGCAGTAATAAAGATGCTCGTCGTAGCAGTTGTCCCCCACCAACTATCGACATAGAATGCTGGCATATCGCATGTTAAGTCAGTCTCAGGCAGAATCATGGTAAATTTTGCACAAAATACTTGAGACAAATTTGTCTCCCGTCAAGCTTACAATGTGGATATGACTTTTTGCACTAGCAATAGCGTTAGAAAGCAAACAAGCACCATAAAAACCACAGTGAAAAAGACATGAAGGGACTCGATTGTGATCGCCCGGCATAGCTCTATAAGCATAGATGTCATAACATCTCAACAGTGATGGAGAGAAAGAAAGAAAAACACAAATGGCAATATAGGCACGTGCAAGCACGTATGTAAAAGTGAACCTTGTATTTCAAATGCCATCATCTCCAATAGCATGCCACTGAAATGCACTACTTGATGCAAAGAAGCTTAAGATAGATCTCAAAACGCCATTGAAATGCCAAAAACTGCTCTGCGCATACCACAATAAAGCGCATTTTGGCCTCTATAGTAAATTTTAAGGTCAGACTCGTAAGATACACAGAACACGCGGTTGGGATCAATTTCATTCCTGAAGCAAGACTACTGTTTTTGCAATTGGTGAACAGAAAGCGACATCAACCCAGATTGATCGCCAATATTCTACAAAAGCCCGGAGAGAGAGAGAGAGAGAGAGAGAGAGAGAGAGGGAGGTAGTGGTAAAACAAGAACGGATCAACGTTAAACCAAGAAGCCTTGCAAGGCATACGAGATCCGACAAAACTTTACAGAAAGTCTCATCAAACACATCCCCAGACGCCGAAAAGGACAAACACCCACAAAAGCAAATGAACAAAAGCTCCAAAATGACAGATCAAAAGGGCGACTTTGCGCTCTAAAACACGGAAATCGCAGGGAATCGCGGACGTACTGCTGATGAACAGGGGCACGGCGGCGACACGGCCGAGCGTCAGGACCGTCGGCAACGTGAGCAGCTTGTCGGCGGGCTTGTCGCCGCAATGTGGCATCGATGGCGAGGGGGGAATCTTGTCGGGGCCGAGGAGGCGCGTCCGCTGGTCATCATCGTCGGGGAAGCAGCCCCTCTTGGCGCCATCTTCCGACCCCATGCGGGAAACAGACATAGGACCCAGGAAAATCTCCTCTCTTTTCGGGGCTCTGGAGGGGGTGCCAAAGGTAAAAGACCGCGCGCCCAACCACGCTTGGTTGTGCTGCTGCCCCGCGTCGAAAGATAAAAGCTCCCCCCACCCCACCCTACCGCGAGGGGACGTGGAGGGGTGGTGCTGGGGTGCCTTCCAAAGGGCGGGGGAGCGGTAACGTGCGCGTAGGGGTGCGCGGGGCGGTAATGTGCGCACCTCGGAGGGGTGGTGGGGTGGTCGTCGTCGTCGTCGTCGGCGAGGGCGGGTCGGGCGCGGGACCCGGCTGGAGGAAGTGGCGCCACGAGATGACCAGGAGGGCGCGAAGGTTGGCACTCGCGCTCGCGTTGCTTTCCATTGTCGCCCTTTTTGTCGGTTTGATGAACAGGGGAAAGAGCGTGCGGGGAAAGTTCCCTTTTTTTTTTCTTTTTACTGTCTCTACTTCCTGTTGACCTGTGTGAGACTGCTCGTGAAGTTAGTGGGGCAGGCATGATTCCGAAGTAGAATCGAAAATTAGCTATCGGCGAGAACCACTTCGGTTACAAAGTATAATCGGGAACCTATGACCCGTGAGAACCGGTTCGGTTCCAGCTTTCAAGGCACGCTAAGTGAGTTTCAAGTTTCGAAAATTGAGAAATCAGTTTCGATGGATAGAGTTTAGATTTCAAGTGAACTTGAAATCTAGAGCCTATAACAAATCTTTGTGTGTTGTGTTGTTTTATGTCTTCACACAATCTTTCGGTATCCCATAGCATTTAAGGGTGAGCGTGATTCGGGTAGGTGATTTCCGACATGAAATCGAGAACCGCCCACTAAGGATCGGTTCCGAGAAATTGGAATAAAAAATCGTCCGTTAGTTCTATGGACCCACCCGAGAACCGGACCAGTCCCACTAAGTTTCACGTAAATAGAGGTGACCAAAAGTGAGAGAGGGAGGCAATGAACGGCTAAAGGCGCAGCTGTGAATTAATGGGAGTTGAGAGTCGAGCTTTAGATTATTGATTTTATGGTTTTCATTTTTTTAAACATGTTTTCTTTTTTTTTGTTGGTCGAAATTTTCCTAAAATATTATATATATATATGTATATATATGTATATATATTTTCAGTCCGGTCTAGATGGGCGGATAGGTGGTTTCACGCCAAGAACCGGGAACCGAACTGGTACTCACCGATTCTGATAAATTAGAACCGAGAACCAGACATGGAACTGCTGGTTCCGGGTTGGTCCGGTCTGATTTGGGCCATCCTGGCGATTCCCGGTTCCTTTACATACCCCTAATAACATCCGATATCGAGCATGTAATTTGGAACCACCAACTTGCTCTTCCTCTTTTTTCCGATATCCATAATTAAAACTTTTACTTTGTTAATGTCTCATATTATTCATACGTCTAAATATGAGTTGTGATCAATGAATTGTAGCAGCAAATGATTGTTAATAGAGATGATAATTGACTACAATCGTTCAAATAAAAATACAAGTGAAACCTAGCTAAATCTAAAACCTGTGATAAGGTAGATTACAGGTATTAGAGTATGCAGAATAGATTTCAGGTTGAAACCGATTCCAACAAATAGGAACCTAGACCAACTTTGGAATTGCTCACCCTAAGCGAAATAATCAAATAAAAACTTGACAATTTTTTTTTCTCATATTATGTTTAATCGATACTTCAAATTTAAAAAGATCAACTTAATAACCGAGCTTAAGTTAACACATGCCACATAAGTACTCGTCTGCAAGAAATCCTTCAATGTTCCCACAAAAATTCCGTCGTCGGGAGCGACTTTTGAAACGTTAAAGAATATCTTTGCATCGGCCTTTGAATAATGTTGAATAATGTTGACTAGGCCTCATTTTTGTGCTTTAAGAATGTAAAATTTTCTTATCAATATCAAGTATATTACCAGCGGCGTGTACTTTTCGACTTTTCTATTCTCAGTAATTATGTTTTGTTTTTTGTTAGGAGAATGTTAAGAAAGGGTCGACTAAAGCACTTCGTAAAAGTCTTTAATTGTGCTTTGAAAATACAAACATCTCTATTTAAAAGCATCTTGCTTTCTTAAAATATGTTCCTTTTCATATTCAATTTGCGTTAGTCTTTTTTAATATTTTTAGTGGTCTTAATTAATACTCTCAATGCACTCGTTTATAAGACCGCTTTTTTATCATAGATTATCTTAACTAGCATGACAGAGTTACTTGCTACCAAGGTCCTTGGAGAAATTATCAGATATATGGACAATCATTGCGAGATTGGTGCTCTTTATTAGGATTCGCTACACAATTACAAAGAAAATAAAAAGTAAAAGCGAAAAAGAGAATTTGAAAAGTAACATTTTATCCTAACTTACCATTAAACTGGGGTTACATCCAGTTAAGGATTCCATTATAACTAGCACCCCACACCTCTATGTTACGTCTCTCAATTATAAGAAAAAGAAAAACTATATATCCAGTAACTATTCATGAGTCTAAACCCAAACTACTAGTTAAATCCTAAATTCAAAATATAAAAAAAACCATGTCTTTGAAACCCGCTTAGGTGGCCCTCGGAACCCCACTTGCTCATCAGAGAGCTGGACTCCAGTATCGTCTTATTCCTAGAAAGTATGAATCACACTTTAACACTCTTACGGGATGAAACACAATCTTAATGGGTTCAAAGGGATTTCAAACGCGAACTCTTATAAGGACGAGTAATATCATTCATGATTAAAATTTTCACGTGATTTATCAGTTCAAATATGCTGAATTGATTTATGAAACTAATTTTTTAATGAGAGTAAAGAAATTTGTAAGGTGGGAAAGTACTTAAAGGTTTGGATTGCATGAGGACGAGCCACGTGGCATGTATGTATTCATCAACAATAATGAGAAAGAAACAAGATCCATCACAGTGCAGGGGTGTGATATGAAACTTAGATGTCAATATGGATGAGAGAGGAAGGGGTGGTAGTGCATGTTGTACTAGTTGGGAAGGGGACCCGTAATTGCGTCGCCAAAAGACAAATAGGACATTTAAGATGTGAAAAAGAAGCACTGTGACCCAATTGCTAAAGAGAAAGAAAATTATTATTATAAATTTTGGCATTACATAGAGTACTCTTTTTGAAGGGAGTACATTAAAAATCAATTTTTTTTAAAGAAATCTAGCCCAAAAGTAAAGTCCTTGATGAATACTACCCAAGCCTATTAGTTTACCAATCAAAAGGACCTAAAAAACCAAATATCAAAATCTAAAATGACATGACAGGAATTGTCTTCACAAACTTTGGAGACAGAGATAATGTTAAATTAAAATTTCAGGATAAAAAGGACATTCTTGAGTATAATTTACAAACTAAGTCGAATAGTGCTAATTTTAGTGACAGAAGTTACATTTCCATTTGGAAGATGTACTGATATGAAGGAATGCGAGTGATTGTGAATGTGGGAAAAGAAACATTTGTCACAGATTATGTGGTCACTAACACTCAAATCAATTATCCATGTATTAGTGGAAATTGAACTCATTAAGCATGAAGAGGTGCCTGAGAAGCTAGTAGATTTATCAAGAATGCCAAGTTGACTCAAGGCCTGCGTAATGCTGCTGGAATTAATCATTCCTGATAGGCCAATCGTTTATATCAACTCGTGTCATGACCTGGTAAGCAGAAAAGCATTTTCTTTCTTTTCTTTATTTGTAGACTTCCCATACAACTTCCAACAAGTATTTTTAGTGTGATACGGACGCTTGTAATAATCACAAAATTCATTTTTGCCTTTGTTAGCTTCCAACAAGTCTTTTGACATACATGTTCCTACTCCAAATCCTACAATCAAATCTTTATCTTGCAAGATATGGCACCTGTTCTTTGCAATGTGAGGAATGACACATCTAGAAATTAGGAATTGCAACCATCCCAACATCGGTCAAATGAATATTGGATGAAGAAGATATCGATGGTCAAACTTTTTGATACTCTAAAGAAAGGTTCTAAAGCAAAAAACCGTACCTGGAAGCAGAATCAATCAAAATATTTTAGGGCCCTATGTTATGGTTGATGATGATATTTGAAAATTATAAGCCACTGAAATGACACCAAATTCATAAACCCGAGCCTTTGGCCCCGATATGGGTTAAAATCTCTTATCCACGATTTTGCGATTTAATCTAGCAATTTTGGGCTCTTTGGAAAGCTCACATCAAGAGTATATTGAAGGTGAAAGAATCACGCAGTATGGACATCAAATGGAGAAGATACAGGCTCAAGAAGAGCCAGTCTCGACTCGAGACGCAAGTGAGGCAGGTGTACCCCGAGACGAGATGGCCTGTTTTGTTTATAAATACCATTCATTTTACTCGTTTCGGGGATTGGAAGTCTTGATCCCTACAGTGATCTCTAGAAATTCTCTCTATTTGGTCGCGGTTTTGACACTTTTGAGGTTCTCGTGCTTTTAAGGTAATTCCCAATACCTTCGTATCCAATTTTGAATAGAACTGCATGCTAGAACATTGTGATGTTTGTTTAGAATCATAAAATTGAAGCTACCTTATTATGCTGCTTGTTTGAATAGTCGTAAATCATATGTTCTTAGGTCGCCGTAATGCTGAAATGAAATCTCTATTCTCAAAATATGTTGTTATGTTCTTATAGAAATTATGCATGCCTCTACCCTGTAGTAGCGGTAGTTTTAAATTTTAGGTCGGAATTATGCTGTTGAGATGCTGGCTATGCCGAAATTACCTAATATTGCACAAAAAGAATCGCTCAAAATTCAATTTCAAAGCACGAATCCATACAGCTTTCAAAATAAATCGCATTGGCAACCTTGACGTGGACTTCAACATTTCTTTCCATGCCACATGCCATGTATAGTACATATTTAAAATACACATTCACACACAATGATGTCACTTTATATCCAAAATGATTCAATCTTTCTGTTTGATTGTACATCGACCCAAATTCGATTTTCAATCTTTTTGTCATGGCTTTGATCGAGAAGTTGTGATACCAAAAGAGCGTCGTAAAAACACTGTCTTGTTGGGGTAGTTGGCACCAGCCTAGCAATTTGCTCTTAGGCAAGCAAGCAAGCGTGCGGGCAGGATTCCATCCGTCTCTTGCCGACCGAAAAGAACAGGGAAATGGTATCATCCAACAAATCAAAGCATTTTCTATGGACGGAGCGCGGTTTGTCTTGGCTATGCTGCATTCCATTGTCTGTGCATTGGCTTTCGTCATTATTCAGGGTTTTCAAGGTCGCTCTCTTACGTCTCCTTTTTAGAATAAGGATATCGTCCAGGAATTTGTCAAGTTACTAGCTAACCTAAATATGCTCATAGTATATTTATTTGGGATATCACGAAAAACCATAAACTGATGCACTTATAACAAATTTATCTCAAACTAATTTTTGATTCGTCAAAAATTCAAACTAAGACATTTGTGACAAATATATCTCAATTTAATTTTTGGGTAAACAATCCCAAATTGATATACCTGTAATAAATTTATCGCAAATTGATATGGATTTCCACTTGGAATTGCCAGAGTTATTATCATGGGTCATTCAGCTCAACAATTTCACGGTCAAATTTGACGAAAGCTAACAAAGGATATATATGCCATGCGTGTACCAGTTTGGGGTTTTGTGTGATTAAAAATTTATTTTTGAGTAAATTTATCACATATGTACCTATTTAGGATTTTTGATGATCCAAAAATTAGTTTATGGTAAATTTGTCACGGGTATACCAAAACGTGGTATTAGCCCTATTTATTTAGCGTATTACATTTTGAAAATTTGAAATTAGGGGTGAGTGCGGTTCCAAGGTAGAACCAGACCCGGTGGATCCGATTTGGTTCCAGGTTCTATAGACAGAGGGTCTAATTCCCGGTTCCCCATTTTTAAGAATCGACTGTTCCGGTTCCGATTCCCGGTTCCTATAGGAACCAGAACTGGAATTGAGAACTGGCACTTGGAACTGGAATCGGAACCAAAAACATAAACTTAGTATTAGAAACCCTAATTCCCAAATGCTCCCTTATCCTCCTGAATCACACCCAATCCTCCAAAGCTCCCTCCCACTTCCGTTTTTGCCTCGCTCCTCGCTCCCGCTTCCGCTTCCACTTCGCCTTCACTCCTGCTCCTACTTCCACTTCCACGGTTCTCTCCTACTTCCACCTCGCTCCACCTTCTTTGCCGTAGGTCCTATGATCTCCCCACACAGATTCTGTAATGACCTGGTCCGATGAGGGCGGGGAGTGGTCGCCAGGATCCGAGGATTTGGACAAGAAGCAGCTTTCGATAGGCTTTTAGGATAGCAAAGGGGCATGTCTATTGTCCCGCATCGCCTAAGGAGGGAGCATTGGATTTGCTTATAAAGGCTTGGGAAACCTTAACTTGCAAAAGGCCTTTTCTGAGGGCAATATGAGCTGCCCTCGGAGAAACAAAACCGTGAGGACTTAGTGTTCAAAGCGGACAACATCTTGCGAGTAGGACCCAGGTCGTCATAGGTGGTATCAGAGCCGACTTCAGACCGCTTGTGGGGCCACAGCGAGGATGCAGTGTTTGAAGGAAGGGAGAATGTAACGACCTGGTCCGATAAGGGCGAGGAGTGGTCGCCGAGGTCCGAGGACCTGGACAAGGAGCGACTTCCGGCAGGCTTCTAGGATGGCAAGGGGTGCATGTCTCTTGTCTCACATCACTTAGAGAAGGAGCCTTGGGCTTGCTTATAAAAGTTTGGGAAACCTTAACTTGCAAGAGATATTTTCTGGGAGTATTATAAGCTGCCTTCAGAGGAACAAAACTGTGAGGACTTAGTGTCCAAAGCGGATAATACCTTGCGAGTGGGACCCAGGTCATTACAGATTCGCTCCGATTATTCAGGCTCGCTCCCGTCTTCCTCCTCTGAAACTCCGTCACTCTAGTACGTAACGTCTTCGAACAACCCCTTGCCATTCATGCCATAAGTTATGGTGTGTGTCTGTGTTGTTGTCGCCGACAAGCCGTTGGCTCCTAAGCAGTTTGGAGACCTTGGCATTCGAAGACTGGATTTGTGAAATCTTGCTTGTATTTTAAATTGTCTGCGGAGTATTTTCTTTCATTTGAACAATCAATGCTTAGATTACAGAACAAGCAGAGAGATCTTGTTCTTCCAATAGACCAACAGTTAATCAATTAAAAAAGTATGGAGTTTATCATATATTACTAACCAAGAATTAAAGCCAAATCTTGGCACATTAGGGGAGAACCACACAAGTCTGTGCCAATTTCCCGAGCATTCTTGTTTCTGATAGTTTCCAAAGCAACAAAAGAGTTGAGCCAACCAGTTGAAGAAACTGTGCATACAACATTCTCTGTAGCTAAGGAATTAGGAAAATTCACATCGAAAATAGCAGCTTGGATGGAGACCAACTCTCTAGACCTAGTAGCAGGCAATGAGAGTTACGAAATGCAATAGATACTTTGGCCTGCAAAGGAAGAGAAGATTCATAAGTTATTCTCCTCAAGAAATGATTCCAGCAAAATCCCAGCATGGTGTCACAAATCATACTAAGAGAAATATTATCTCCATTACCCACTATATATCTAATGCGGGGTTTCAAAATATTCCCGACATCATTGAATCTCGCTGTTATCTAATTCTCAATATTTAATCTAATCAATATTATCGTGTACTCCGTTAATCCGTTGGCACTTCTTTATTTTGCATGAGCGTGTGACTGGAGATATTATACAAGGTTTCGGCTTTCTTCTTGCTTTGATCATAGTTAATCATCTGTGGATGATTTGGCGATGCACCTTTATTGTGAATGATAGGTTTTCTTCTTTTTCTTTTTTTCGAGGGGGGTATTTGATTGTATTGTATGGAATGGAATTGTAACCTGGAATCGAAATTACAAAAAAGAACCTATTGGAACCTGTTGGAACCGAAATTGCAAACCAACCCTAGATACTATAATAGGATAGGTTTTAGGTTTCACGTTCCGACGGGTAATTTTTAGGTTCCTCATTTTGAAGAACCTATACCCGAGGATAGGTTTCAGGTTCCAGGCAAAATTTATCCAGAATTTGAAACCGTTCACCCTTATTTGAAATTATGAAAGGTATTTTTAAACAAGTCTACGCGTTAAAAAGTTTTATAGTTTGCACAACAGAAAAAAGGGCTAGGACAAGAATGCTTACATTATCGGTTTGAAGGAAAATCATGACTGTGACCGAAATCGCAACGGGCCCAACCCCCACCCATGCAAGAGCAAAGCGCATTAATTGCGCGTGAGTCGGGGAACAAGCAACCTTTTCCCGGCCAAGACGGAATGTCTTTAGAAAGTGAAAATCAAACTCCATACAAAAAAAGTAAAAATAAGAAATTATTCTGAATACACCCCCCCATTTTTCGAACACAACATGCAAAAAAACATCTGCCTAATTTCCTTAAAAAGTACAAACTTTAAATTTTGGATCATAATTTTGGCCTAAATTCTTTTGCTCTTATAAAAAATCTCCAATTATTCTCTTGATTTTATTTGTCTCGTAAAAAGCGTAGTTTTTGCTTGACCCGCAATTTTGACCAAAATTTTTTTTTGTCTCGTGAAGAAATACTAACTTTCAATTGGCATGCAAATCAAGCTCCCAAGTCACTTCACATATACTCAAGCGAAGTTTATTGCGAAAAGATTCATACGGGATGAGTTCGTGCCTCGATCGAAAGCAGATGCTTTGCTACTAGCCAGAAGAGATCTTGTGCCGGAAACTGAACCCGAGCTAAAATCGACACTTCTCCGCCGAACAAAGCATGGCTTGAGCTGGGACCAGGACCCAAGCTCAAGTCGATGTCCTTTTTTTTTTATTATTATTATAGAAATCGGGACTCGAGTTAAAAGTTAGTGCGGAAAAAAAAAAAAAAACCTCAACCGGTTAACCGGTAAATGAAAATCTGACCCAACAAAAAACGAAAAAAGAGGAAAATTCAAAGAACGGGACCCGGGGGGCCCACGTTGAAATTCGGTGTCGGCAAATACGATGGGGGAACCTCTTTTCATTTTTCGACCCCCCCCCCGGGGTAGGGGGCGGGCCCCGCCATCCCACCTCCGGTTAAAAACTGGCGATCCATGATTGAATTGCCCCGTAAAAACAAAAAAAATAAATAAATAAACAAAATGAAATTATTAAAAATAAGAAAATGACAGTCCCTTCTCTCTCTCCTCTCTCTCTCTCCTCCTGCGCGCCCGCCCGCATCACGAGAAGGTCACATGGTGAAATGCCGACGATAATCTCGCCACCTGCATGTGCCTCCCCCTCCCCTTCCTTCGCTTAGCCCACACTCCTTCACTCCCCACCGCCACCGCCGCCGCTGCCGCCGCCGCCACCGTCACTCTCTCTCTCTCTCTCTAGAATTCAGTTGCAGAGAATCCAGGGGGCCATCATCCACTCTCCTCACCCCCACGAGATCTCCTGCCCCTGCTTCCTGAAGAAGACGAACGACGTGGAACCAACCAAAACTGAATCTAATCCAAATCGATCCACCCCCGCCACCCGATGAAGGCCCAGGTCATCAGCCCCGTCATCGCCTTCGAGCACAAGAGGTATCCTCAACCCCCCCCCCCCTCCACCCCACGCGTCCCCCCCGCTCCCGCTGACCTTTTCCGCGTTCTCCCCGATCCGTCCGCGGCCCCGCCTCGCTTCGTTTCCGGTTCGGCGATTCGCGAGGATCGCCGCGGTCGACTTCGGGGCGGCGTGTCGCCGGCATCGCCGCGGCTGCTCCTGCTCGGATCGCATTGATCTCCGTTGCGCTCTGCTGACGCTCGTCTCGTGCGTTCCGGTGGGCGCAATCGAGCGAAATTCGGTGGCGCGACTGGTCTTAGTCGAAGTTCTGAAAGTGCCGCCGTAGCTTGGTCGTCTCCTATGCGTATTCGTTCTTCTTTTTTTTTTTTCACTTTTTTCTGGGATAATGCTCGGAGCTGAACGTTTCCTTTTCTTCTCTTTTTTGTTTGGTTCGTTTGCTTGCGACCAAAAAAAAAAAATAAGCCGAATGCGGGATTGTTTGTGGCAAATCTCGGTCGCGCCGATGTAATGTCGAGCGCTATGGGAAGTAGGAAACGTGTTTTGAGCGGATTATGTTGTTGTCTAGCCTGAGCGGGAGGTCCTTGGAAGCTGATTGCAGGTAAACCCAGCTAGGAAGTTATGGTTGAGCCGGGCTTCTTTTGGGATCTGTTGTGTGGGGGATTTGTTGAGCTCAAAAATGCTGTTGGTTCTACTTGTTTATGGCTTATGATGACTGCACAATGCTAAATTGGAGACGGGCTGTAGTGTTGTGAGCCGCGAGGACTATAAAAACTGATGAGAGCTTGTTCTGGCAGGGATGCATATGGCTTTGCTGTGAGGCCTCAACATGTGCAAAGATATCGAGAATATGCAAACATCTACAAGGTTTTGGCTGCTCATTTTCTTCTGCATTTTTTTGTAGCTCACTGTAAGATGCTGCGAATCTCGAACGACCAAAATGCTGAAAAGTTATGGACTGCTTAACTTTTGCCCAAGTTGTTGACTCAATTGAAAATCTCGTGGCAGTTTAGTTCTTTGTTTGTGCTCCGGTATATTAAGAGGCTATTCCTGTGGTTCTTAGCCATTAATCAACGCAGCCCTCAATGTTACTTATCCTGAGAATTGAGAGAGACTTTTGTCAGTAATGTTTTTGGTGAAGAAACAGCAGTTTATTATTCAATATGCTTGTTTTAGGAGGAAGAGGAAGAAAGATCAGAGAGATGGAGTAATTTCCTGGAACGCCAAGCCGAAACTGCTCAAGTGCCTGTTGATGCTCTAGCTTCAGAAGTAGATGGCAATATTTCACAGCATGAAAGGAACAACCGAGGCGCAAATGACAATTTGAAGGACGGTGTTGAAGGAGATGAACCTACTGGTGACAAGCCTGGTTCTGATAATGTTTTAGAAAAAGAGATTCCAGCTTTGAAGGAATCAAGAGTTCATAGGGCCCAAATATGGACCGAGATAAGACCTTCTCTTTGTGCAATCGAAGATATGATGAGCTTTCGTGTAAAGAAAAAGGGCACTACAAAGAACGAGCAATTAACTGAAAGCGCAAAGCTTGTTCTTCCGTTTGAAGAGGCTCGATCCCCAAAAGGAGCATCTGAAGAGGACTCAGAGGATGAATTTTATGATGTTGAGAGATCAGAATCATCGGATCACGTTCAGGACGCAGTATTGAGTGATAGTTCCAATGTCACTGCTCCAGAAGCTATGGTGGATGCTCCTTTAGAATCTTCATTTCCTTGGAAAGAAGAGTTGGAGGTTCTTGTTCGAGGGGGAGTGCCAATGGCACTACGGGGAGAGGTATAGCATATTCCAGAGATGTGTTTTTGGACCAAGGTACAGTTTCACCTAATCTACTTTTTCTACTTCCATGCCTGTATTTCAGCTTTGGCAAGCCTTTGTCGGTGTGAAAGCACGCCGGGTGCAGAACTATTATCGGGATCTGTTAAAGCCGCATTATGCTGGAAATACCGTGGAAGAGCAAATGGTGCAATCAGATAATGACACTAAGGCCTCAGATGCAGATTCTGTAAGCATACCTGAAAAATGGAAAGGACAGATAGAAAAGGTAACCACAGTACAAACCTTGAGAATTCATCCCTGCTTCATCTGATGTGAGCTTGTATGTGCTAATATGATGGTTGCTCTATTGTATTGGCAATGCAGGATTTGCCTCGAACCTTTCCTGGTCATCCTGCCCTTGATGAGGATGGTAGAAATGCTTTAAGACGGTTGTTGACTGCATATGCACGTCACAATCCATCTGTAGGATATTGTCAGGTATTTTCTTTCTTACACGTCATTCTCCTGTCCACGATTTCTAACAACAGAATATTGTGGTGAGACCCTTAATGGACATCCACCCTCTCACTTAATTAATCACTCAAACCTATGGTTCGCCCTCCAATACACATCCTATTCAAAAACTTTACTTATGTGGCACATTACGGAAACTGGTAGTTTCTTTCAACTGTACTTCTAAGTTCCAAAGAGTGTGCCATGTGGCACCTAGCCAGCAAAAAGGGCCCAAGTGATATTCAGCAATTATTTGCATTATTTTTTGTTCAATCCTTGTTGCATAGGTTTGGCTTTTGGTTTTGACTTTTACCATTTAGGATTTACTTGTAAAGTGATATCTGTGACTTTTCTTACTGTCATACCTATAATATCTGTGACTTTTCTTACTGTCATACCTATATTTTTACACATAAATTTTGCATCTAAAGTCAAGTACATATTTTTCGCAATTTGTCATAAATTGAAACAAGATGTTTGTATTCTTGGGGGAAATTCAAATGTGGCTTGTTGGAGGGGCTTTTAGTCCATCTAACGGCTTCTCGGTATGCCCAACTGATGAAGTTCTCTTGCAAATCCAAGGTCGGAGAGCGGCTCCAAAACCTTCCCATTTGGGTGCTATCGTGTGGCAAAAATGCGACTACCGTGGACAGTGCATTAAACTTTTGGCAAAGTAATAGATTGCCTAACTCTGCATTGACCAGCACTTGCTGCTATCTATGAGCTGGTTCTTGCACCAAAGCTTGTTTTAAAGTGAACATGGTGATTGATTGCCTACTAATAACAAGTAGACTCAGAGTAGAGAGAGAGAGAGAGAGAGATGTTTAATAATGTAGATTACCTTTAATGATTAAACCTTGGATCATGTAGGGCTTGCTTTTAATGCATCTTTGATGCAATTGTGTTGTGTCAAATCAAGTGCGTGAGCAGATGTGCATGATCCAACCATGGCACCTTTTTATGATGTCACATCTTTGGACTTGAACAAGACACATTTCCTAAATATATTGCAAAATATCACACACTTGACTTTTATAAATATAGGAGTTGGCTTTTCATATATGAGTTTATATAAAGTTGTCTAAACAAATACTGTCCTAACGTGCCAATTTGTCTACGATAATGTATGTTTGCACAAATAATAGGTCAACTTAGTGGAACATGTTTAAATGTGTTCAAATGGGTCGTCAGTCAAATTCATAAATAGAATTTGAATGGACGATTCATTAATCATCCCATTACTGATTGTCCCATCTTTTTCTTTTTTAGTTTCACTCAATTCATATATTTCTCTTAATCCAAATAATTGAATTGGGTTTCCTTTTGAAAGTTCTTTTATTATTCCTTTTAAAAATAGAATGTTTTTCATGACCCATTTTTTTCTTTCTTTTGAAAGGTTTAAAAAAAAATGGATTCTTTCTTTTAAAACCTGTATAACTACCTATTCATAGCACCTTTGTTTGGTGCTTATAAGTGGGTTGACTTATATATGATACGTTTGAATTAAGCTTAAATTTAACATGAATGATTACACTGAGTGTTTGTGTCAAGTAAATAGGTCATGTCGGCATATACAATCCAGACCATCCCTAGATCCTAAGCATTATCGGTGGATATTGGGGAATGATCATCTAAAAAAGGTTTTCGGTATTACAAAAATTACAAATATTTTGCATTTTCATATGCTTTGGGGATCAATGGTTTTACAACATTCTTGGCTATTTTCATTGGATTATAAGCTTATATGTGATTTGTCAACGCAAGAATAAAGCAGCTATATGGGTAATTATGTAGCTGTGGTACAAAAGATATGCTTGGAAAGGATTGTATGATACCTGAGAGCACGCTACGATTGAAATCTAGATTAATCACAAGAAATTTTTTTTACAATTTAACAGAGAAATGTAAGTCGATCATGGGATATGTTTTGACTATTTGAAGTATTTGTTGTTCATATTTTTGGTGCTCTGTTCTTTAATAAATATATACGGTCAAATTCTTTTGACTTTCATCAGATAATTGACTCTCTACATCTTTCTTAATCGAATTTACCTGCAGGCTATGAACTTCTTTGCTGGCTTACTACTTTTGCTGATGCCGGAAGAAAATGCCTTCTGGTGAGCGTGTGATGAACATTGGTATAAAATGCTTACCAAATTGGTTGTTTGAGCTCTGTGGGTTTAGGACCACAATTAAGTGTGCAATATTTTTATCAGGATGGCCAACATGAATTTTTCTTTTCCAAGTTGCAAAGTTTTATTGGCAAAAAACTGATACATCTGTAGCATTAACGAATCAGTTACTAAATCTTGTGGTGCTATCTGCAGGACTTTGATGGGCATCATTGATGATTACTTTGATGGCTACTACTCTGAAGAGATGATAGAATCTCAGGTGTCATTTTGGCTACAGGCCTTTCCATTTCCCTTGATGTTTGCTCACTCTATAAGTGATGTTGATAAAACCACTGTCAAAACATCACATGCTTGTGTGTTGCACATGGCTGTTTTTTGTGATCTTTTTTTTTTTCATCATATTAGGTTGACCAACTTGTTTTCGAGGAGTTGGTGCGAGAGAGATTTCCCAAATTGGGTACGTTGTTTTCTTACACCTGCAATTTCAGGTCTTCTCTTTAGTTTACTTATAAATTACTTGCTTAATACTTTTCTTTCACTCTTATACAATGCAGTCAATCATCTGGATTTCCTGGGGGTGCAGATTGCATGGGTTACAGGGCCTTGGTTCTTGTCCATTTTTATGAATATGCTTCCCTGGGAAAGTGGTCAGGTTCTATCCTGCTGCTTTAATTTATGTGACATGATGCTGCCCATACAGAAGTATCTTATACTTGTGCTGGAGAATTGGTAAGATGATTTTAGTAATTGATCTGTTTTATGAATTTCAGTTCTTCGAGTTTGGGATGTGCTGCTTTTTGAAGGGAACCGTGTCATGTTATTCAGAACTGCGCTTGCTTTGATGGAGTTATACGGTACTGTGATAAACAGCTGAAAAAACAAATTTTGCACCTTCTGGATGTGGAGCTTCTGCATGAAATTTCCTTTCTATTGAGGATTTTCTTATTTTACAGAACTTAATTTCTTCATTTTTTTTTGCAGGACCTGCATTAGTTACTACCAAGGATGCTGGAGATGCTGTCACTTTGCTGCAATCACTGACTGGATCAACATTTGATAGCAGCCAACTTGTCTTGACAGCCTGTATGGGCTTCCAAAATGTAAATGAAAAGAGATTACAAGAGTTGAGAGATAAGCATCGGACAGCAGTAATAGATGCAGTTGAGGAAAGATCTAAGGGCCTTCGAGATTGGAGGGATTCTCAAGGTCTGGCCTCAAAACTATACGGTTTTAAGCACGACCCTAAGTCGATGCTAGCAGGAACAGATAAAGTAGAAGGATCGGTTGATAAAACAGCAAATGGTGATTTATCTCAGTCAAATTCTGACTCTGTTAATGCAGATGGAATTGTTATCAGTTTAACAGGGGACTTAGAGATAGATTCAGGTCCAGATCTTCAGGAGCAGGTGCTTTGTGCTTTCTTCCTGCTCTTTTGCTGCAATGATTACTTTATGTTGGAAAGGAAGAAGTTAATTGGTACTTATTTGTTACTTGATGGCTATGCAAGATGTCCTGCTGTTACAAGAAAGAAACTTTGAACTATTTCTTTGTCTCTACTGGGGAGTTGAACTTGGCAAATTTAAGCTTTTTCTTCTGATGAACAAGGCAGACACTGTTCCTTGTGAAATTCCTTATGGATAGCTGGTGTGTTTAAGGGATTGGATTGACCATCACTTGCCATTAGAAGTTAATATAGCTGTATAACTGTTAAGTCAATCCAATACCAGATATCACAATTGTAATGGTTGATTTTGTGTGATTATCGCATTGGTAATAGTTGCCTGTTATCCACTTTAATTTCAAGTTCCAAATTAGAATTAATTGGTTTCATTAAATTGAAAAATTCTGCATACAAAAATGTGCCAGCTAAAGGTGTAATTGTTCATAGGTCAACTGAGATTGAGATCTTAGGAGCTAGATGTTGTAAAAATTATGTCTGATACTTTTACCTTTTCCTTCTTTATAAGCTCGACATGTTTGTTTCGTTAAGAAAACTATATGTCTGCATTATGCACAGCCTGGTCAAATTTATTATTAGTGTGCTTATGATTGAGAGTTCTTATGACCATTTAAGTGAAAGGCTTAGCCACCTAAATTGCTCATTTCTTGGTTTATTTTGTTGCTGTAATTGTTGAACCATCAACCTTGCTTCAAGATGAACTATCAATAGATTTTCCTGAGCTTCTGCCAATGCATCTCTCTGTCTCTATTATTGTCTCGCACGAATTTTACTAATAGTAGAGTCAAAGTGTGGGGCATTTGTTGTCACATCTCTTGATGAATCAGATTTCAGAAAGAAATCTTTCTTGCTAATGGCAGCATACATCCCAGAAAAGTTGCTTTTATTCTAGATTTTCAGCTAGCATCTTCTTTAGAATTTCCCATTTACTGTGAGGTATGTTAAACTGCAGGTCGTCTGGTTGAAGATCGAGCTCTGCAAGTTGCTGGAAGAGAAAAGATCTGCTGTTCTGAGGTTTATTCTATTTTATCTGAAGCTCTTTATGAATTGAATTCGAATGTTATAGCATGGCATGTGCCTTAATTCATGAACTCACCTCTTAGTTTACCCTGAGTCTCATTCTTATTAAGGATTATCACTAGGACATTCCCTTCTATTCATATTACCCTTGAAATTTTCTTCCCTAGGAAATTGAGGTTGAATATTTGTGGTTCCTTTGTTTTTGGAGTGCATCTATTATCTTAAACACCTCATTTGGACTCCCTCAAGCAACATTTTCTTCAGACATATGATGGACAATATAACTCGCTGATGTATCATTCTGAAATTTTAACAGCTATTCTAAGATAGTTCGAGACAGCATTGCTGTGATGTACTCTATTTTTTAGCCAACTATTTGCTGTGATGCAAAGACACTGCTAATATTTTTTAAGCTTTACCTTTTCTCTAGAGCTGAGGAGCTTGAGACAGCATTAATGGAGATGGTCAAGCAGGATAATCGGCGAGAATTGAGTGCGAAGGTATACTTACCACCCTGGGCTCTGAGTTACCAGCTTTTTAATTGGCTGGAGCCTGGAGGCCTGATGCATTTCTTTCTCATCTTTTTATAAGAGTCAAGTTGTGAGAAAAGACGTCAAATTTTACTGCAAAATCACAGGCACATGTATACCACCCAAATCCTTAGGCAGGGGAAAGTGCCTACGCTTTAAAATTTTCTGTCTCTACAAAATGGAATGAAATACCCTGGTGGATGCTCCAAAAAAGGAGGATTCCTCTCACCTTTGTATCTTCCTTGGTTATTTTCTCTGGCAGAGTGCCTCTAAAGGCAAAGATCTCTCTTCCCCTTCAGTCTCTTGTTACTAGGCAGTATTAGCAGTCCTATCTTGGAAAATCTTAAGCAAGAGAAGTTACTTTCTGTAGTGGGTTTTTTTCTACTCTCTCGAGGGAGAAGAAACAAAACTGTATTATGCTTATTGTTTCAGGTTGAGAAGCTAGAGCTGGACGTTGCTGATCTTCAACGAGCTCTTTCTGATAAGCAGGAACAAGAAAGTGTCATGCTTCAAGTTTGTTTCCTTATCCACTATTGATGGTTCTTCAGCATTTTCTTTCTTGCTTTGTGGGGTAGTGGTCGCTAAGATGTTCACCCATGTTTTAGGTCCTAATGCGGGTAGAGCAAGAGCAGCGAGTAACAGAAGACGCTCGGAGATTTGCTGAGCAAGATGCAGCTGCACAGAGATATGCTTCTCAAGTGCTTCAGGTTTGTCACTGCTCATGTTTGGTCCTTACTGTTGGGAAGTTCTTTGGCTGATCGGGAAGTAATGATTTTATGAGAGTATAAGAAATTCATTGCGGGCAGGAAGTAATGATATTACGCAATATCTGCTTACCCGTGTATGGGTGAATTTAGGCGATACATTAACATTATAACTTCCTGCACTTGATGATGTGTAGTTCATCAATGGCAGGAAGTAATAATGTTATGCAATATATGCTTGCCTGTATATGCATAAGGTTATGAGAATGGAAATATATCTCTTACAAAACATAATTATAAGATTCCAATGGCAGTTGAAATTAGGCAAATTTATTGCACAAGCGCATTTAAATCTCGTCAGGTCGATCATATTGTATAGTGGTGCATTTCTTAAGTTCTAACAAGACTGGCAGTCTCCATAGCTCGTAAATGTGACAGGGAAATGGGAAACTCATACATTCTGCTCAGAAAACATTAGCCATAAAGAACATAACAGTAATTCCAACAATCATTGTGCCTCTGTTTAGCTTTCAGAGAACTTGCGCCATTACATTCCTTTCTGCCAGAACTCCTACTCAACCTTGCTATTCTCTATAATGTGCTATATTAGGGCCCACAACGTTGAAAATGAGTATCCTAAGAGCAGCTTCTCGGTTTCTACTTTTCACAACTGATGGCCAGCACACTCTCTCCACTGTTAGTGTTACTTATAAGAGGGGGGCCAAAAAGGAGTCTCTTTTGGCCTTTCTTTTTCAAATTTTTTTGGATAATGCGGAGTCTCTGTCAGCCTTTTGCTCAAGGTTTTTTTTTTTTTAAGTTTCACATCGTGTTCGTAAAAGTTTTAGAATTGCCTCCATTTATGGTTGAAACTGGCTGTCAGAAAGCATCAGGAAATACATCCAGGGGAAAATATTTCACCTTATTGCGCTTCAACATGATTGCAAAATTATGTTATCTTCTCCACAGTATTATTGCGTAGTGTTTGTGTTATAATCTCACATCAAAGTTCAGAAGTGCTATTGGTCATTTTGGACACTGTCTTCTACCATAATAATGAATTCCTCTTTGAATATATTAGCATCTAGAATAACTATTTGATCGTACACGTTGGGATTTTCCTGAGTTATGGATGTGTCTTCTGCAGAGTTTATGATAAATCACAAAATGCATATGATGTCCTTCAATGACTTGCCACATGAAATATATTTAGGATATAATTTTGTCACGATCATTTGTTTGTTACAGGCTGTGTTATTACACATTTTTGCTGAAATGGTGACTGAACAGGATACTTCGAAGATTTAGAAGTGTGCTTCTGGCTGACACATTACGTCAAAACCAATACTATTTAGATTGCCTGATATCAGTGAACCTAGAAAACAGTGTTCTCTGAGAAATGTTTCCAATTGTTTCTGGTGTCACTGTCAATGGGTTACATGACTACATAGTCAATGGATATATGTCTACCTGCATGTTACTCTGATTGTGTTTACAAACTTTGTTGAATGGCTGTGCTTGTGCAGGAAAAGTATGAGGAAGCAATGGCTTCTCTTGGTGAGATGGAGAAGAGAGCTGTAATGGCAGAATCTATGTTGGAGGCTACCTTACAATATCAGTCTGGCCAAGTCAAAGCACAACCTTCCCCAAGGTATGGCTTAAAGTGGAACAGCTCAAGTGTCATACATTATCCTTGCTGATGAAACTGCAGCATCGAAATTTGGCACTAATTTATTTCATATTTCAATTCCATTTTGATATTCAACCAAAATAAAAATTCAATTTGTTAGCATAATTATAATCTTTTGCAAGTTTAATTCCATTAAGCCTGTCCTGACCTTTCTCGGGATATATTTATGCTGGTACATGAGGGAGACCCTGAAGAATTTGAAACCAAGAAAATAAGAACCCCAAAGAGAGAATTCTTGAGCCCTCTCAGAATTAACTGCGACAGTACTCAAGTACCAACTAGGCACAACCAGGGTAGTGGAACCAACTAGAGTCGGTTTCATGTCATTGGTTATGAATGGAGAAAGAAGACATATCAGTTGAGAAACTATCTGGTCATTTATCCGTGCCATTTCTTTATTGGTAGACAGACATTTATCTGGTCATGCATCAGTGTTGTATCTAGGTAGCCAGACTTCATTGTCTAAACTTGCTCACTTTCAGTTGCAACCTTGCAACACTATCGAGTTCTCTGGTCTAATTGCTGTTATTGTTTCTGTATTCCTAAGTTATCCACTGGTGAGTCACCGTGAGTGACTAAGTTTTGGCATGTGTATCACACTTGAGATACAAAACTTTTGTTCCTTGTGTGCATGTGATACTTCACTCTTCTATATCTGGCACTCACTCCTGTTGGTTGGGGGAAAATAATTCTAAATTAATGTTTCTTTTTAGATCCTTGCATTCCGAATCTTCGCCAAAATTTAGCAGTAATCAAGAGTCAACACAAGAGCTGCCCACCAGGAAGATAAGCCTTCTCAGTCGACCATTTGGACTTGGCTGGCGGGACCGCAATAAGGTCAGCACTGTAAATGCATTTATTTATCTTGAGGATGATCTGCTTGGCCATTAAGGCAATCAGGCTGTCTTTAAAAGGTTCAAGGTCAATGTAGCATTTTTTTGAGCACTCACTTCCTTATGTATAGCTACACTTTGTTTGCATACCCGCATGAATGGAAGTGTGCTCGGATGAAAGACTTTCCCACGCGAAACAACACTTTATCATACCATTTCACTTGGAGCTTATAACATAGCTGTACCAGGAAGCAAGAATCACTG
This sequence comes from Syzygium aromaticum, assembly GCA_024500025.1. Lineage (NCBI taxonomy): Eukaryota > Viridiplantae > Streptophyta > Magnoliopsida > Myrtales > Myrtaceae > Syzygium > Syzygium aromaticum. The sequence continues at coordinate 2,440,685 of CM044894.1, forward strand.
TTTCTGCTATTGATTAGATTCCTGTCCTAAATTGTTGAAAATGTCAATGAATCTCAGATACTAAAATTGCTTTGCTACACACCACCTTTAACTTCAAATTAAGAGAACGTGTTTGATTTGTGGGGGGGGTTCTTAACGTCATTTTCTGAATACAGCAGCAGGGAAAACCAGCCAACACTGATGAGCCAAATGATATAAAGCCTACGGATGAGACCCAGAGTCCTAGCTCCCACCTAAAGGAAACCAACGGGATCAAATCACAGGGCACGGAGCAAACAATATCAGGTTGATTGGGACCAGTGCCATCTAAATATACGTCACTGGTCCCTCAAGTTCCTAGCTATTATCCCAGCATAATATATTTTTTAATCTCGGGCCATTGAAGGCAGCAATTCAGGTGAAGTTTGAATTTTGTGGTGCATGCACATATGTAATTCTTTTCCACCATCCCCGTACGAACTCTGCATTTATTGTTTCCTTTGTTCGTTCAAAATAACAATAAGAATTAGCATTGGCAATAGCAAAGCAGAAAAAGGATGTAAAAAGAACGCGAGGTATATTTTAGAGTTATATGTTGTATGCAAGTACATGTGTTTAACAGTGCAGCGGTATAGATTTGGGTTGTTCCTGCAGTCATTGAGACTGAAAATTTTATTTAGCGGAAGGTGTGGAGAGGGAGGAGGTGGATGCAGTGGCGGGGTGCGGGATCGGGAGACATGGGGCGATCCTTGGTGCTTTAAAATCTAAGCCGAAAGATGAAACTGCAGATTTGATATCTCTTCTCCTAATCTTTTTCCACTCGGGTTTTGGTTACGCGCGATAATTGCAACATTTTACCTTTCATCTTAGTGTCATTTTGAAGATGAGAATTTGTGCTTACGCATGGTTTGTTCCTTTAGCTTTATAGGACAAACATTCAAAGTAGCCAAACCAACGACAGCTTTCGATAACGTGACATAGACCACATATCTTGCTTTATGATTGGGTATAATGGAAGAACAGTGAGACGAGCTCATGGACCCGAAGAGCATAACAAAGCAGACGTGCCAAAATGGAAAAAAAGTCGCAAGAACTTTCGTGCATCATAAACATGTGCAGATATAATACAATCAATCAAAAGGCAAAAACTTTTGTGGTGCACATTCGTTTGTACTTTCAGGTACGGATCAATGGCTTGTTGGCTAGCTTCGAGTGCGTGGCCTTGCATGCTCAGGCGGGTGCGTGTTTTATAAAGTCGGGGTATGGCCATTTCGTTGCCCAGCTTACATCTTTGTTCGACAGTGCACTTAGTTAGCCCACCTCTGAAACATTGTCCGCCAACTTGTAACTGTTTTGCCAAAAGTCATGTGGTCCTGTAAGTAAAGGGATTGGGGGGTGAAAATGCTAGTATTACATGCGCAGAGTTCGATTCCTTACTTTCTGTAGGAGGTAGAACAAAAGTCAGAAAGACGGAAAGGAGAGTTAGAAATAGAATAAACAAAAAAAAAACGAATAATTATTTTCAGTGAAAGGATCATATTGAAATTGATCCAATGAAGATAGTCCATGGACCGAATTGAATGCTGACTCTAATATTACACCAATCTGGGATTAGAGATGTCATTTTCTTTAAAAGAAGGTAGTGAGCACATTTTTTTTAGCTGCATGGGCAATTGAAAACTTTGAAGTTCCTGTCGATGAGATGCTTAACTTATGTGGAGATATATGGTGCGTTTGGTTCAACTTGAGTATTTGGCCTGTAAGTAAAAATTCACATGCTTTGCATTTTAAAGTGCGCAATGTAAAAATGCTATAAATTCTGGTCCGTACTATTGTTACCTAACGTAAACCTAACCCACTTAACGTGAAGACATCTCTTCGCTTCTCATGTTTATGTCAAACCCTTCATTTTCAAATCTTGTGTAGTCTTCATTGTTCCTTTCAGAGCCTTCTCTGTCTACTTTCATTGATGTTCTTGATAGGCCATCATCCGCTCTCTTAAATTTACTCATTCAACAACTGGAGACATATTGGAGTCCTACACCTTAAAAAAAAAACCCAAATAATTTTCTCCAAGTTCGGTACTTCATACGACTAATCCTGCTCGGTTCTGTTCAAATCCACTGTTCTTACTCCAATTCTTGGAGCATTGAGTGAATTTTCTACGCAACAATCTTGAAAGTTAGCAATTTCCTAAGCTACAACCAATGAAAAGTCACGAAAGTTGCAAGTCAAAGGTTTAAAGCTTCCCTTCCGAGGTGGGGTCTTCAGTCCTATGCCGGATCAGCATGTGTTGAGTATCTAAAGTGGCAGAATGGAGGCTCTTTAAGCAACACCTGGGTTAGGTGTTTTGCTTCTGCATCTCCAAAATATTTGGAGAGAGAGAGAGAAAGATCTATTCTCTCGACATTCTGTTCAAACAAAATCTTTCTGACTCGGGATGGAATACGAAACATTGCTAGTGAAATTCTTCCTCAACAAATGAAAACTAAAGGACATGGGATTATAAGGTTGAAATTGAAGATGACCTTAAGCTAATCAACAAATCTGATGAGCAATAGCCTTTTCGATTGAACAATTTCGGCTAAGAATACCCCTAAATGATTAGACAGCGATTTTTAATGAGATCTTAACGCATGCCAGACTTCGGTCAAAGCTTCGTTAGTTTCCATGATTCGAATCTCTTGACTCGGGCTTCGGCGAAATCCAGCTGATGATAGAATACAATTAAGATTCATGTGTCCGATTCGAGGTGATTGATTCGTATCAATGCAAAATGTAAAGTTTTTTGTTAAACATGCTAATGCGTTTAGTTTTGATAATTAGTGCAAAAACACATCTTTTGGGTTTCTCAATATCTACGGTTCAACTCGTGTCAAAATTTCTTACACCCCTAAACGACACCGTAGATGTGGTACAACTTACTTGCAAATAATCTTCAGCTAGCAGCAGGAAGGAGGGTGAAAGGGAAACTGTGAAAAGATGATACAATCTTCTACCATTCTGCTCTCTTTGGCATCGATGCTTATTAAATTCTCCCGAGCAACCCAGTTATTTCTCGGATGTCCATAGTTTCTGCACCCTTGGCGCAAGTTGGCCAGTGATCAAGTTTCCCGCAAACTAAGAATTCTTCCAAGAGAATTTCACCTTTCATTGAGCTGACCCCTCATGTATTCAAGAAAAATACAATGTATTAATGTTCATCAGCTAATATGTATAAATGACATTTAGATACATAAAACCCAATGTCAACTACACCCAAAAAATGAGAGAGAGAGAGAGAGAGAGAGAGAGAGAGAGAGAGAGAGAGAGAGAACCACAGGATGAAAAAGGCTCATTCTAACAGCCAAAGCAGCTACTGGCATTCCATCTGACCAACCGTCTAGACTGGACTCAAAATCCCATTGCAGGACGAATTTTGTGCAGCCCTGTAATTTCTTTAAAAAGAACACCATCAGAATGACCTCTGAATCACAGACAAGGCCAGGAAGTTCAACTTTCTCACATGAAGAAGCCACAGAGCAATTGTGGCATCAATTCCAGTTCCCTCTGAATGCAACTCGATTTCCTTTCCCTTTCACTGATCTCTTCTTGCCCTGGGAGTAGAGGAACTGGAACGGAAACTCTGAGCTGATTGCGAATCTGGGTCGTACTCCTGGGAAGCTAGATAACTAAGAGCCGTCACCACATCCGCAATGACTGGCCTCGTGTTAGGCTGCTCCTGAACACACATAGCAGCCACAGCAAGAGCTTGGTATAAGCCTCTCGCTGGGTATTGCCCTTGTAATGTCGGGTCAGCCATCTGTGAAAACTTCCTCCGATCTCGAAATAAGGGACGGGCCTGCAAAAATGTTAAATTAGAAAGTTGACTAGATACTGCTTTCTGGTTTGCTCATAAAGAAGGGAGAAAAAGATCTCCCAAATGCAACAAATTTTTTTTTCTCCTGCTTAAATCTTGGAATTGGTATATGTGCAAATAACAATCATACTCTAGCTTGTAGAAGTGCACAGCAATGTTGAAATATGAAATATGAGTAGCACTACAATACATAAGTTGCTTGGAGATTTAATCTATACTATTCATGTAGCAAGGATTCACCAGAGTAGCAGAAGCCATCACTTGTCTAAAGCAAGGCTAGTACATGACGGTAATGTGAACAGATATCCTGTCCAAGACAGTTTAGAATTCTTATTTTAATATCTTATAAGACTACTTAAAATTCGCATCACATTCCTGCGGATGTAGTCCTCCAATCATAACAAGGAGCCTCCACTTGCCATCATTTAAAACATAGAAAGAACATAGACAAAAGCAGCGAAGTTCCACTTAGTAGCAAACATAATCCTTAACTACAATGATGATGTAGAGCCTGAGATATTCACCAAGTAACATCAATGAACACAGTTTCAGATCATAATTAATTTTGAAGGCACCTTAATACAATCACAGATGAAATACTCCTTCAATTTGAGTTTTAAGTGCCATGCTTATGGTGTTCCCTCTTTTTAGCACAAAACCAGAGTTGCATTATCCCAGAGAGCACAACAACCTTCTATGATCAACAAGGCAACTCATCCTGAAATTGTAAGAAGTGAGAACTCCCAGACGCAGAGAGTTTATATTTTCGTTCACCAAAACCAAATAAAAGAGAAAAAAGACCCTAACAATAAGCAACTGAAAATTGGAGCGTCCAGAGAGTATGCTGCCACTAAAGGGGAAAAAGATAGCCAATTTTATTTGTTCATGGAGATTGTTCATCCCAAAATCATTTGTTTACTGCATCAGCTGCACCCTCCTTGTGCCTTGGACTTCATCTGCCGACCAGCCGCTTTCAAGTCTTTGCATGCTCATCTTGATGTCATTAAGATGTTCTTAAGTTTTGGTTTAAAATTTACCCTAAAGCCCACCAGCTTCCCCTAGAACTCCTATGTCTGAGATATAATCATTTTATTTTCACATATCATACAAAAAATCAATCTGAAACACTAATCTCATGATGACCTCTTTTCCAGGTAGCGGGGATCCGCTAATTTGTATCCCATCCTTCCATCTTGACTTATATTCAATTTAATTCAGCGGTGCCAGACCATGTGGACAGATTAAGTAAATGTAGAAAACAACAAAATATGTAGCTGCCAACAGCTCTTGCACTGATGTGTTTTCCTGCAACCGCAGATAAGTTTTAGCAAGTGATGAAACAATGAATAGTTTAAAACAAAAAACCATTTAGGGTACTTTGCACCATCCTACATGAATATGCAAGAGATCTCAACTAAGATGCCAAAAGAATAGGTAAGCAGAGGAATGCCGAGGGATCTTACCCATGCAACCAAATTATGCTCCCCGGCAGCTTTTGAGTTATCAATTGCTTTTCTACCGGTGATAATTTCCAGAAGGACCACTCCAAAGCTATAAACATCTGATTTTAAAGTAAGCTGCCCTGTCATTGCATATTCAGGTGCACAGTACCCATAGGTTCCCATTACTCTGGTAGATACATGTGTCTTGTCCCCAACAGGACCCAATTTGGCCAAACCAAAATCAGATAATTTGGGGTGATAGCCTTCACCAAGTAGGATATTTGAGCATTTTAAATCACGATATATGACTGGGGGATTGGCTTTATCATGCAAATACTCCAAACCCTCCGCAGCGCCTGCAGCTATTCTCATTCTTGTATTCCAGTCAAGTCGCTTTCTATCTGGCGGTAGGTCTGAAAAGAAGTATTGGGACAAAGTTGGTCAATTACATCGCAATCATCGCAGGTGTAACCACTGAATGGTAGCTTGCACAAAAGAATTTAAGCATTTGATATAATTTAACACAACCAGGATATTGTATGAGCAACAGAAATAATGAAATATACAGAAAGATGACATCATTGTCTAGAGCTAGTTTTTTGTTTTTTGCTTTGAGGTAATTGCAAACACAAAAGGATGAAAGTTCATAATTTTTACAAGTTGAAAATGGGGGAAAAGGAACTTAAGGGCATCTAAAGAAATAGCTAGAAATTCATAGGAAAATTCACTAAACAATTAAAAAGGTGACTCAATCATTTGATCTTCTGTTTGGCATCACAGGCTTCTCGAATGCTGTAATATAAACCTAGTAGCACAAGTAGCTGAGCAACTTTTGAGTCCTTAATACTAGTTTTAACACAGGACACAGTGAAGTTCAAGTTCCAATGAATTTACCATGCAAATGATCTTCCAAAGAACCCAATGGCATATATTCATAAACTAATAGCCTTTGGTCGCCATCAGCACAATAACCAATTAAATTTACAAGATTAGGATGGTGAAGTAGGCTTAGCATCAAGACTTCGACCAGAAATTCCCTGTTCCCTTGCAGCCCATTGCGATCAAGTTGCTTAATAGCAACAACCTACAAACAGAAGAAAAGGCTCAATCTTAACCATAGGTGCATCAAATTAAAATATCTAAATTCCACCATGGAACTCAAGAAAAGCACGGTGAAGAATCTTCTTTATTACAACACGATTTAGCATCCAAGATCTAAATTAACAACATTCTGTTCATTACTCTAACATACCATCTCCAACCTATATCTCACTATAAGTAGGTCCACTTTTAAGCTATACCAGCTGACCAACATATTGTTACTATTGACAAAAATTTCATTTTAACTTCGGAGCTAGATTCATGAAGTGGAGATGAGGATTGAAAGGAAAAAAGAAAAATAAACACTTTGGTATGCATTTTAACCGGGTATTGGAATATTTAGCATACCTGATTTGTACTCTCCAAACGCCCTTTATACACTCTGCCAAAACCACCTTCTCCCAAAAGGCAGTCTGACCTGAAGTTCTTCGTTGCAGAAGCCAGTTCACAAAATGTGAAAGTGTGAGCAGCAATGTGATCAGACCCTCCGTCCTTATCCCCCTCATTACTTACATTGAAGGCCGGCTTTACCTTCAGTTTGTCTGATACAGGATAAGAAGATCAATGTATAATGCTTGACACTACTTACATACTGATACAGACTGATAATATTCCGTATGACATAAGATGCACTTTGCAACATAAAAGAAACAAATGGCCTTTCGCAGAGCTCAAAAGAGATGGGAAGAGAGAGACAAAGTAACCCCCATATGAACAAAAATTAGGACAATTATAGTCGAGTCAGTAGTCTATCCATGATGAGTATGATATGTTCAATTGGATTCTTCTCAATGACACTGCATTTAAATGCCAGTCAACACGGAGAGCCTAACAGGACAAATTACCTCTCGGTCTACTTATCATGAGAACTCACACACAAGACCAATCGAAATAGTTCCCACATTACTTCAAATTGAAACAGCCAAAGTAAGTCCATTACCAAATCAACTACCATATGTTCCCCTCGAAACAATAAAAATGCTGGTCAAACTATGTGCAAATATCAACAAATAAAACCACTGAGCACTCAAAGTAATCCAACAGAACCAAGATCTTCCCTTCAACCCAACGAAACGCACAGTGTACAATTTTCTGGCATCAAACTTCTGTAAGAGACTAATACTCCACCACAGTACCCTCAGCTCAGAATTTGAACGTCACGCAATTAAATTTTGAAGAAAAACATCCACCAATAGCCCAAGCACAACAGAAACACACATTACGATCACACAATCCCATCCAATTATCACTACCAAATCAGAACAGATCAAGAAGCCTGACGATCTCCCCCAGAAAGTAACGATGACCCAATATAATGGGCACTTTTCGTAACTCGCAGGAGCGAAACTCAAGTCACAGTGATGTCGATCATCACGCACTGTTCAACAAGCACATCAAAATGGGGACTTGAATTTCGGGCGAGAAGCGAAGACGACAAACGGGGACACTCGAGGAGTGTTCAGTAACGTAAATTGAGCTCCCCATTGTGGGGAAGAGAGTACCTGAAGTTGATTGGATCTGATAGTCCGAAGCAGTGCTGCTCTGCTTCTTCTTTCTGGGTTTCTTGGATTTCCCAGAGCAGGAACAACAACCCATGTTCTCCCGTGAAAAAACGCTTACCTCGCACTCACAGAGAGAGAGAGAGAGAGAGAGAGAGAACACTTGGGCTCGGACAGGCAGGCGTGGTGGAGAGAGAGAGACACAGACAGAGACAGACCGTCGAGAAATCTTTCGTTTCTTGTTTTGTTTTTGTTCTTCCTTGCATTTAGGCCCCCGTGTTCGTATGAAATTACAATTTCACCCCCAAAGTTTCATTGTATTGCATGCTTGACGTTCAATTGACTCATGAGAGAGAGAGAGAGAGAGAGAGAGAGAGAGAGAGAGAACTTGGGTTCGGACATGGAGGGGAGGTGGGGAGAGAGACAGACAGAGAGACTGTCGAGCAATCTTCTGGTTCTTGTTTTGTTTTTGTTCTTCCTTGCATTTAGGCCTCCGAGTTCGAATGAAATTATAATTTCACCCCCAAAGTTTCATTGTATTTCATGCTTGACCTTCATTTGGGTCATCGCGCAGTCCATCTTATTACAATCCAATCCAAGCAACATGTCTCCTGAGGTTGGTCCACAAGAATAACCGTGGTTGGGACTAAACATGCTTCTTGAGGAGTACGTACCTTGTTTAACAAAAACAAATTCCCATTTTTAAATAAATAAACTCCAACTCGAAGAATGGTCTCGAATAATTCAAGCAATCATCAAATTATTTTATGATTTGCATTGGTTTAGATTGCCGGTTGAACTTGAGCGATCGGCTACATGAAAGCATGAGGCAACTGTGGATGTTCAGGGATGTGGTTCAAAAGAAACAAATCTTGTTTCAAAAGGTGTTATGACAAAATTACACCATCTTGAGCAACTAGTAGTGTGTTTAATAAGTTGTTGACATTGAGGTCGAAAAGATTTCAAAACAGTCGAGCGGTTTGAAATTTAGATTTCGGTACTAGGTTGTAAGGAACTAAAGGAAGCCTAGCAATATGAAGGATATGTAGGTCATTTTCTTAAAAGTATTCAATTACTCAATTTCCCCCATTCACTGTTCAGGCACAAATAATAGATATTTCTTTTACAGATTCACAAATGCTAGAAACTGTACCTTGTGCACCAAATTGATCGAAGCAACACCTGAGGACTCAAAAACTCAATTCCTTTTCATGCCATGAAAGTAAAAGATCAGCCTGTGGAATGGCACTTGAGTAAAAGGAAAAACTTTGGAGCATGCGGTGGCATGTCAAAATTCAAATAAAGCTCAGATGGAAGGGCCAAATCGCGGCAAAAAGTGCCTTTGCTTTATTTATTATTTTCTTTATTATTGGCATGAAGACTTGCATAGTCACAAGCCATCAACTTTTGAATTGTTTGACCGCCCTTTTTCCCAATTTCTCGTTGGAGTGCCGATTTCTTAGGAGACAATTTGGCCGCACGAACAAAACCATATAATAAGCATAAATCAATGGCACGCAAGTCTTTTCAAACTTTTTGACCCACTTGTGGAAGATATCTCTGTAGCTTGTAATTCAGCTATAACTTACATAAGTGAATAAGAACAATTTCTTCTAGGGTCAAAAAGGGGTGGGGTGTAGACGCTCTAAAAGGCACTTAGACAACCGACCCGTTGCTTGGTTGAGCAATGATAACTTTCTTGGCTTCTTTGAAAATGTACCCGCACGTAAGAGCAAGTTCATCTCAAATTTTTGGATGAATTTACCAATCAAGAGTGAAGGCTATACGTAACTGTTTATCAATCGAGAAAAACTAATAGATACATGGGCAGAAACTCAGTTGGCCGCCCTAACGTGACTTCACCATTTCACCAAGAACAATCCAATACCTAATGTAGCAAGTACATGGGCAAATTCTCTCACACGAAGCAAAGCATTGGACCAGTTTTTGAAGGCCTTCACTAGGCCTAGGGCACATCCATCCCTAAACTATTCAGCAGATGGGTCGTGGCCGAACTCACATTTCTGCCTCGAAACTATCATGATACTGACTTTTGCAAGGTCTTTGTAGCAATTCGCACGTCGGATAGGTCGTTCCCACGATTTTAAAAAGTAAAAACAAGCAAGATGTCAATGACAAATAGTATCAGATTTGAGAGTGAAAGATTCAAGATATAATCAAATTTTAAAGGATATAGTGAGAAACCTGAAACTAAATTGCTGAACTTACATGACCACAATATAAAATCGGCCTAATTTTAGACAACACTCATTGTTAAATGCAATCCAAAATACACAACAGAGCGAGTGAATACTAAGTCAACCATCTACATATGGTCCACCCTCCCGTCATCGTCAGAGATCCCATCCCCAGCATGCCTGCAATGAAATTCAAAAAGAACGGCTAGAATGAGCACAAAGAGATTTTGTAATAGTCTCAAGCTCAACTGTTTGATGAGAATCACAAAAACTAGTAAACAACCAAGAACTATTCATACCGAAACACCTCATTATAGTTATGCAAACATCCAACATTATTCTTTTCATAAGCAAAGGAAATATAAATCTTGATGCCTTTTCAGGTATAACACAACATATTAGTGGAAATTACAATTTTGCTTGCCTGAGGAGGTTCCAATAGGGTATATTACCGTATTAGAGAAAAACAACCTACATAATTAGAAATTGAAGTATTTAAAGTCGCAACAGAAACAAAGTGACAAAATTATGGTTGGTCTAAGAGTCCTGATGGTCACATGTGAACTCACATGCCTTTTGCATTAAATAGGAAGACGTCCAAACTTAAACAAACGGAAGGCATTTCACAAACCGCACTATAGGCCTAAATATAGTTCAAATACTTTCCGTTTAGAATTTACAGTTTACACCTACAAGTTATAGTCTCAATTAAATACTAAATTTGCTGCTAGTGAAAATAAGGTTCACAGACATTTTTATGTAAAACCACACCAGTAAATCATGTGAAATAGCTAAGGATGCCCAGCAGGCTAGACTCTCTTATCGGACAAGTCCCTTCCCATTGTTAGAGCCAGAGTTCCAATGAACAAGCAAACATTTCAGTTAAAATCTTTTCAGACTGAGCAAACCAATAAAACAAGACATTGCCACAGCTCTGCTTTGTAGCAAGCCCAGAACAACCATCAAAGCAAACCCCATTGAAATGTCCCTCTCAAAGTAAAACTCATCTATTCTTGTGCTTATGAGTATCAGTTTAACTTAAAAGACTTTCCACTTTAAAATGGTTCTAACCATGAAAGGAGACCCTATCTCCCCATAGAACTTGGCACATTCGCATATTGCTGAGTGAATACAAACGATGCCAGACAAGTGCGCCACAGATAACACCATTGAGGATGTAAGAGTAAAACAAGATCATGAGCGTCCAATGTTGTGTAGTTTTTCCCACGAGATGTAAGTGATAGTACGCTGAAATTAATTGCTCGGCAAAAAAACTCACATTCCTTCCTCTAACAACAATCTAAACCAATCCAGGAGTTCAGAGCTGAACCCTGCCTCCATCATACAATGGAACTCTCAATATCGAATTTCAACTTTCAAGATCATGAGCATCCAATGTCGTGTAGTTTTTCACATGAGATGTATGTGATAGTGCACCGATAGTAATTGCTCGGCAAAAAAACTCACATTCCTCCTTTAACAACTGTTAAAGTAATTAAACATTAAACCACGCCTTCATCTAACAACTTAAGTTTTTAGAACAGTTGGTTGTGATCCCATCAAATCTCACATGGTATCAGAGCTGGAGGTCCTAAATTTAACTCTTTCCAAGCCCCAATTGCCTCCCCAATTAAATATATCCACGCTTAAGTCTAGGCAAAATAAAGACCAGACTAAGTGTGAGAGAGAAGTGTTAAAGTAAAAAAATATTAAACCATGCATTCATCTAACAGCTTAAGTTTTTAGAACAGTTGGTTATAGTCCCACCAAATCTCACAACAACAATCTAAACCATTCCAGGAGTTCAGAGCTGAACCTTGCCTCCAACACACAATGGAACTCTCAATATCAAATTTCACCTCTACATGGCATTTGTATCCATTCAACCCTGGCTCTCCTTCTATCTCTCGGCATATTTTCTCGTATGGTCAGCAAAAACATCAAATTTTCAAAAGTACACCTATTGGACATCTAACTAAGCATGGCCTCACCCCCTTGTAAGCATGAACAATCTAGAAACTTCTCCATCAAGACCGTCGTTCCAAAGAGCGTGTGCCCATGTATAGTATGAAAGTAGGGCCGCTAAATGTCATGTCACGCAAACCATAGAAGGACTCATTGTCAACTAATTATTCCTAGATTGAAAGCAAGGAAAAGAGATAGAAATCTAGAAATCCTTGCTCAGATCACATCACACTACGATACAATGAGTTTAGTGGTTTTCTTCCCTTCCCTTTTTGCCCATGTTCAAGACACATTATGCGGCATGTCAAACAATTGTATGAGAATCTACCTAAGTCAAAAAATGGTCCCACAATCTGTTTCAATAAAACTGAAGTGAATATCCACTATGAATCTAAAAGGAAACAATTACATCGGAAGTTCTTACAAAAGGAAAGTCTCAAGTTTTGAGAACATACCGCCAAGAAGAAGTGAGATTCCTAGCTTTCCTGTCCAGCTGAAGATTTTCTAAAGCAGCTGATGCTCGGACAATTTCATCAGGGAGCTCGTCATTGTCATATCTCCAATTATACTCATCTTTTCTATAATTAGATGTTGAGGAGCCAGCTCTCCTACCTATAAGTCAAACATATATCAGCAAACAAATCCAAATCAAACCACAAAGTAGATCTAAATGGATGGGAAGTTTCATTACTCACCAGATGCCTGGGCAGTTGGAGCAGACCTAAAATGAAAATCCAGAAAGTTGTATTAGCACTAAGAAATAGAGAAACATAGATACCAACAAATGGGACAAAGCATGTGGCTTTATCAGCACCTTCCTAACGGGGGTAAGCCCCCTGCAACAGATGACGAAGGTCTACGAACATCGCGAGACTCTAATGGTATGGAATCACTATCTGTAGCAGTGATTCTCCTTCCCGCACCCCTTGGTTTGGTTAAACTCTGTCAAAAGACGAGTCAAGTTTCATAAGAAACAACAAAAAGAATCCGACAAAAGTTCTATTCTTAAAACAACCTAAAGCACAATGTACCATAAATGGTAAAATGTTCTATATGCAACTTGCTCACAAGTTCAAAGCAGTGAGCAAAAAGAATAAATCAGGAAAAGATCAGACACCAAACCTCGTATTTTAAAAATCCTTCAAGCACATCCAACAGCAAAGGACCACTATCTCCATTTCGGTTAATATCATATCCATTCTTGCTGCTAAACTCCTTCAATTCAGCTTTCCAAAAATCCTTTTGCTGCAAGGTTAATTCGCAAAATCTCAATTTAACTCAGCAGTCTTCTAGAAGAACAGAGCATTCAAAGGTACTTGCAATTAGGTAAAACTGCTCTGGAATTACTTGATTACCAAATTACACTCAGGCAGATAAACTTTTAATGTGTGGTTGAGTTGCGCCCAGTCCAAATATTCAGAAATTAATGCTGTTAACAGCCTCCCTGTATAATAAAACCAGGAACAGTTGAATAAGATCACCACATTAACAAGCACATGCCACTTACATTGTACAAACCTTAAAAGCCAAAAGAAGATATCTGAAGAGTCTGCATCACCATCCATCAGCCAAAAGCCGAGCGATTTGCAGAAAATGAAAGTATATCTCTATCGTCCATACCAAAAGCCCCGAAAATAACCTGAAGGAGAAGCATGAAGTTGTTTTGCCCGTTCATTGCAGCTACCTAACAAAGCAGGAGGTAAACCTTCTTTCTCCACAACTTGATCCTCCTCTTCAATTGCCTCAAATACGCTTGCCCTCAGTTCAGCCTAGCGATCAAAGAAAATTGTCAAGGTTACACCTAAAGCACATTCGATAGCCTAAATCGTGCCAACCCTGAGTTCAACTTAGCAAGCAAAATAGAGTAGCAAAAGGAATAACAGTAGCACTGAGGAGTACATATAGAATGTAAATGGCATGAAAGAAGATGAAGATCCACAAGCTTGAAAGAAGATCAATACTCATGGACGGTCAATGTATCCATGTTCCGCTGAGTTAATTGAATTCCTGAATTACTATAAAGAAGCCCACAATTCATTCAAAAACATTTCACCTAAAAGTTGTTAATTGGATTCCTGAATTACTATAAATAAGCCCACAATTCATTCAAAAACATTTCACCTAAAAGTTGTGTTAAAAAGCAACTTGTGCAACAGCCCAAGAAATGCATCCGACGTGTTATTGCACTAATCAATATTTTCAAGCATAACAGCAACCTCCACAGCAAAATTTACTGTAGCTAAGAAGATGTGATTATCTCCTTTTTGCCCGTTCCAAAGCAGGAGCAGCTGATATTTGTCGATGGAGCAACTAACAATTTGCAATAAACAAGACAAGAAGACAAAAACCCCAAAATTTGTGATGAAGTAAATGGGCAGTTAACCAAATGCTCCAAGGCCAATAAAGGAAAAACCGGCCTCGAGTACAGTAAACCGCCACCCAGTTCCCGATGAAGTAAATGGGCAGTTAACCAAATGCTCCAAGGGACCAATTTCCCGGTGCCAAACCACAAGCATCAGTCTCTCTCTCTCTCTCTCTCTCTCTCTCTCTCTCTCTCTCTCTCTCTTCCCCAGGAAGCGCGACAAAGATTTGCGACAAAATGAGCCACACCCAATAAAATGAAACCATAGCGAAGCGATTGAATCTGCACTTCTCCGATGCAAATGCGCCAACTGATCAAAACCCAAAAGAGAAAAGCCGTTCAATTTCTTGCGTGGGGGGGGAGGGAAGGGGCTAGGTAAAGCCGTTCGGAATACGGATAAACACCCAGATCCAAAGCAACGCCGCCCCGCGCCTCCACCGAGCTATCAAGAACAAAGCAGCTCGAATTCCCATCCAAACCCACCACCACCACCCCCCCCCCCCCCCCCCCCCCCCCCCCCAATCGCACCGCCCGCATTCTCGAGGGAGATTTAAGGAAGCGAGGGCACCGGAAGAAGAGGCGGGTAAACTTTACCCGGATCTTCGCGAGGACGCCCTTCTTCTCGAGGGTGCGAGTGACTAGGGTTTTGAGGTCCATCATCTCCCTCGTGTAGTCGTCCATGTCTCCCCCCTCTCGAGCTCTGCTCCGTGATCACTGGGGCACCACCACTGATGCTTCGCTTCGCTCGCCCGCTCCTGGAAGCTCTCTCTCTCCTGCGCCCGATTTCACAGAGACACAGAGAGAGAGAGAGAGAGAGAGAGAGGGAGGGAGAGAGAGAAGCGCTCTCCTGCTGGCGAGAGGAGGGGTGAAATGGTGGAGGTAATAATGATGGTGATGCTGCTAAGTTCCATTTTTATTGTTGGGGGTGGGCTCCACCTGAACATGTGCTCGCATCCGTGTCGTCCGACTTCGTCTGGTTGAGGATAGTACCTTGCGCGGACCGGGGCTGAGCCACTCCGATTGCGGTTCGACTCGGTTCGGTTCGGATTTGAGGCCACGGATCTTAGCCGTGATCAATTTGTGGCCGAGGTGGCTCGATCTGGGATTCAGATTGGTGGCCTTGCCTGCGGCACCAGTTACGAGCGAGCAGTGGGTGTGATTCTCCACCATATTCAATTTTAAGTGTCGGGAAAATGCGTACATGGACCGTGCTTAACAATAAAAGATCGGGGTATACGGATCTTAGCCATGATCAGTTGTGGCTGAGGTGGCTCGGTCTAAGATTGAGGTTGGTGACCTCACTTGTAGCACCCGTGATGAGTGAATAGGGCTCGGGTGAACCAATTCTCCGTTTCATCAGCTGACGTGCGGGGAAAATACATGCATGGATCATGCTTACCGATAAGATCACGACGTCGGCTAACATTTAAGGTCGTGGATCTTAGCATTGACCAGTTGCGATTAAGGTGGCTCAGTATGAGATTGAGATCGGTGACCTCACTTGTAGTGCCAATTACGAGTGAACAGGGTCTTGGCAAATCAACTTTCCACTTCATAAGTTAATGTGCAAGGAAAATACTTGCATGGATGGTTAACAATATGATCGCAATGTCAGCTCGCATATGAGGTCGTGGATATTAGCCGTGATCAATTGTGGCTGAGGTGGGTCAGTCTGAGATTAAGGTTGTCACCTCACTAGTAGCACCAGTTACAAGCAAACATGGTCCAGCTAAATCAACTAGTACATATATGATAAATTTACCACAAATTAATTTTTTTATTATTAAAAATTTCAAATCGGTATATCTGTGATCTCAAACTAATTTTTTGATTACAAAAAAATCTCAAATTGGTACACTCATAACAAATTTACCTTCTGTTAATTTTTATTAAATTGAATTAATACCAAGAAAAACAACACACTCGTACATTTATGACAGACAAAGGGTAAAATCCCAAATTGGTATACCCGTCAACTGTTACGTGTCATCAAACTTATCAATTTGACGGTAAAATTTAATAGAAACTAACAAAAGGTAAATTTATCGTAAGTATACCCATTTGCGGTTTTTAATGGTAAAAAAATTAGTTTGGAGTAAATTTGTCGCGGGTATACCAACTTAAGATTTTTCGTAGTATTAATCCTAAATTATATGCAGAGGACCAAAAGTATCGCCAAGACTGAAATTACCGGTTTGAGGGACATGTTTAATATAACATCCTCAATTTTCAGTTCCTGAGAAATGACAATGATTTAAGTTTGACGGTTTTCCAATCAGAACCAAGTTTTAACTCTTGTTTTGGAAAATCCAGTTCGGATCCCTTATACCCCTTCATATTGTTATTTTTGGGGAGACTTTTGTGATATGAATTTCCAAACACTTTTTTCTTGAAAGTTTCTCCAAACATCTTGAAATTTTACATACTTTAATTTTAGAGTTTTTGGAATTGATATGAGTGGTACGATGGCCTAATTTTCGAACTGTGTAAAGCTGCCTAGAATGGGTATTTCAGTGATATTTGCCCTTTCTTTATTTTCTACAAGCTTTTCTAAGCTAATTTTGGAAAAGTTTCCTTCACAAAAGTTGTTGAGAACTTCTTTTTCTATAACATATATAAATTTGGGAATTTTTTGAGGTGATTTGGATTCTGGACAGAGTTTAATTTGAGAAACAAGAATTCTGCTCTATTAAACTGTTTTTAGTTTATTTTTGAGCTACTAAAAATAGTGTTTATAGAAAGATTCTAAATTTGTGTTCTTCACGAGAAATGTTTGCTAAGGCATTGTTTATGACATATTCAAATTTGAGAATTTTCGGAGTCCGTTTACTATGTTTTCAAGTCTGATTTTGTGAACAGTGCAAAGTTATCCAGTTTTGTCAGATTTCAAAGATTCAGTATTTTCTATATGAGAACGTTGGAATCTCGACTTGATGTCTTTTGGTGATATTTGAGGACATTCATGAGCCGAAACTTGGATTGGATTGAATTATTATGCGTGTTTATCACGGAAAACCCTCTGAAAATCTTGTAATTAAGTATGGCGCGGGTTGTGATTTTTGTGTCAATTGATCTATTTCGTATGACCCGATTGGCTCAAGTCATTTGCGTAAGAATTCAGTAAATCCAGAAAGTTCTAGAGAGTACATGGTTAGGAAAATTGGTAGAAGAATCTAAAGGATAAGGCCTTGACCGAGTCAAAGCTTATCCTTCAAACTTCATTAATTGACCATTATTGTTCTTGACTTTGGAGGCCACCCTCATAATGGCTTGTATTGATTGCTTGGACTTTGGTGGCTCTTCATGATGTCTTACATTAATGAATCAAAACTTTAGGGCCCTTTATCATGAACTTTGGCATATGCTCTTAATGACCTATGAGGTTATCGCTTACCTTGTACCCCCAATAACATATGCGCTTACCTCATTAAACCCCAAGCCATTTGCCCTATAAATAGGAAGAGAGAAAAAGAGAGAAAGAAGCCTGAAGTGAAGCCCTCCCTCTCTCTCACGCCACTCTCTCTTCCCTTTCACGCCACCTTCTTCATTCTCTAGCCGCACGCCACTTGTTTTCTTGTTTACTTGCCGAGAGAGAAAAGAAAAGAGAGCTCATTGAGTACCTGTGTCTCTCTTGTGGTTTGATCGAGTGACGAAGCTACGTCCAAAGCCCGAGTGTTCATGTTCAAGCCGAAATCTTCCCGAGCTCACCCGTTTCTAATCCGTTCTCTAGTTTTGTTAGTCGTTGCATAAGTGAATTCCCTAATATCGTGAAAGGAAGTTAGGATACGTTGTAACATGGGTTAGTTGGCCCGTTTCTTAGTTTCATGGTCGTTCGTTCTTTCTTATCTAATGATGTTCACATGTGATACTCACGTTTAATGTTTGTTTTGTTGGTTTCGTAGCATGACTTTGCTATTTGAATTGTCATTGATGCTGGTACGATAAGAATTGACTTGTGTGAACGACGATTGTCTCGTCCTTGCTTGATATTAGTGTTTTCACTTTGCTGAGTCTTCCTGACTCATCCCCTGTTGTTTCCCTTTTTTGGTCCATAGGATGGCATCTCCCCTAGCCCGCGTTAGCAATCCCGTGGAGATAAGAGCCGAAGTGCTCACCGTGATAGATATTAGAGAAGACCGCGCTTATCGCCGAATCACGACGCTTGTGATGTTCGATGAGGGCTTAACGGACTTGGTACCTCATTCGTACGTGGCGTGGTATCGCTATGTGAACATAAAATGGGTTGGATCCCTATGTGGGTTCAACGGTACTTTGGCGATGCGGGCGGGCTGGCTTCGGGATAATGTTATGGATGGGATGTGAGATGGCCAGGCGGACGAGACCGGTGTGGAGATGAAGAAGCGAGAAGCAAAAAGCCGTAGTGGGTATAAGATAACTCAAGTCAAGTTTTGCTATTCATAGTCGGCTATAAAAATGTGTTGTTTGCCATGGCCCGAAGGGTTTGTTAAAACATATTTGCATGCCCTATAAACATAAGGTTTGTTCATGATGTTTCTTGTCTTTTTTTCACTGTGTAAATTAATTGTGATTATCCCGAGAAATGATTCCGCTTGTGTATAACAAAAAATAATAATGAACGAGACGTCACATGAATGACCCCAAGGTTGGGGCGTTACATTTAACATACGCACATCACTTTTGGTTTCATTTTGTGTTTTACGTGGCCATGTTTGCATCCATTGTACTTGCGTTGTGTTTTTTAAATTTGTAATTTGAATAGTTTAAGATAGGGAAAATGCCATAAATGGTCATTGAATTTTGGTCCCATATACAATGTGATTTTTGAATTTTTAATTTATTCAATGCAGTCCTTAAATTATAGCTGAATGTGTAATACGGTCACTAAACTTTTAATTTGTTCAATGTGATTATTGAACTTTTGGTACATGTTCAATTTAGTCTATGAATTAGATGAAAATGTTTATAATTGTACCTGAATCTAAATTAATGGAAGGGCAATACTGAAAATTCTCATATAGTTCAAGAATTATATTGAATATGTACCGAAAGTTTACGGACCACATTAAACATATTAAAAGTTCGGAAACCACATTGTACATTGAGCTAAAGTCCAGAGATCATATTGAACAAATAAAAAATTCATGAATCATATTGCACATTGGATGACAGCTTATGGACCAACTATGTCTTTGTTTCTTTGAGATAATTGCCAATTAATTTTGTAAATACCTTACTTTCAAAAAATAGTTATAAATTTTTCATCTTACAACTCTTTGAATTCTCGCATCTTCAAATATTTTCTCTCTTTCTCCCTATATTTAGAACTTTTGTTTCTTTTTTTTAGACAAATACGTGGTACGCCCGTGTCTTTTATAATTTCTAGAAAAAGGGATAAGATATTCATTTGAACATGCTAGAAAAAATAATGTTTCTCTATGACGAGAGACCACACCTTAGACAGGCCAATCGCTAGTCCATAAGATAGTTTGATAACCTCATGACCAGATAAGATGCGATCCTAAGCCTTATTTTGTATAGTGGGCCTAACCATGCAAACAAATCAGATCTCTAATTTTTTTTAAACCTATAACATTATTCTTAAACAAGTTTTTGAAGTCCTTTTGATACTTTTTACCTTATCTTGATTTTATACGTCCTTATCAGCATACCCTATTAATTATATAGCGATTAAGAAAAAGATTGAAACAAACTGAATAACTATCACTAATATTTGTGTAGCTATTAGCCATGCTCACTAAATCTAATAAGTGTTCTTCAACTGTGCACTTTGTCTTAACTTAGTTGTGAAATTTAAGTTTCTTAGTTACTTTGGCCTCATGATGCCTCATGATGCTTAATTAGTACTAACACCACTAAAAATGGGAAAAATGACACAAATAGTCCTTAAACTTTGTCTCGATATGTAATGTGGTCCTTGGACTTTTAATTTGTTTAATATGATCTTTGAATTTTTTTTACATATTCAATTTAGTCCCTAAACCAGTTAATTCATAGACAAGAATTGAATTCAAGGATATAATGTTTCAGGGACTAGATTGAATATTTACCAAAATTTTAAGGACTGTATTGAACAAATTAAAAGTTCAGGAATCACATTGCACATCGGGATAAAGTTCAATGACCATTTGTGTAATCATCCCTTAAAAATGTTATTGGATCGTAGGAAAAAAAAAACAACTCTGTGTACAAGTGGAGGTTCGAATATGACCATATCTATTCTTTTGATTATCAAAAAAGCATCTTTAAATTGCATGAACCATAAGTTATCACTGAAAAATAAATAGAGAAAGAGATGTGCACAGGTACAAGCCAAAAGCCTGAACTTAACCAGCTCATGAGGCATTAAGGATATTCCATGGGCTCCCAGATAGCCGGATCTCCACATCATGCCCCCATATTGTCAAAAAGAAAAAAGAAAAACAGGACGCATTGCCAAGAGGTGTTCCATGTCATCTCACCATTACTCTCCCTTTAAACTTCATTCTTTCCTCGTAAAACAACTTCATATACTGATACTTGTTATTCATTTTATCAATTCTAGATTTACGTCGCTATATGTTGAAAGAGAATGCTATTTTGCCCTATCAACTATAGTTCGGTGTAATAGTAATATCACAAGTAAATTAATTAAATCGGATGAAATGACTCATCCACATAATACATCAAATCGAATGATAAATAGGTTTTCTATATAAGTTGTATTAAAAAAATTGCTACATCTAAAGAAACTGCATAGCTCTTTTTTAACTATTAGACAACCGATGTGCCACTTTTTCGTGTCCTTGTGCTTTAATAATTCATAGTAATTACCTTCAGTTTTAATTCACCACATTAGTTTTCATTGAGATGCACGTGTGATGGGGATAAGCAAAAAAAGAAAAATGGTCGTTGGAAATGTATTATAAGTTGGAGCAATTAATATATCCAAATTTGACCACATCTCATTGGCTTAAAGTTTTCAAGGAAAGTTACTTCAACTAAATACATTGATTGGCTTTGGGCTACCTCTTGTGATCATTTTTGAGCAATGATATTGAGTTTCTGCCGTGCGTTCCAACAAATGATATTATAGTCGATGGGTGATTAGATCGGGCCGAGTCTAACGTCCATATGAATATCTTAAAGAAGGAATTACGAATGTGACTGCCGAATCAAAATGGCAAATGGTGAGTTCCTACCGGGCCAAGGCAACCAAGGAGGAGTAGAAAGCCGGATGTTGTGTTCCTGTAGGACTTTGCTGCCATCTTGTGACCTGACTGTAGACACTCTGATGATCGTCTCTGGCCACTTCCGCGGCATCGTGGACCATTTCAGCGTCGTACGCCAGCTTCCCAATTTCCTTCTGATGATCCTGGGCGCGACTCTTGGAGGACATCACGCATCCGAATTGACCCTTCATGGAAACAACTACGTACTTGAAGACATTCCATGCAATAACAAGGAGAAACGGCAGCACCAAGAAAGGAACAGCGAGACAACGATAGGAGAAAACAATGATCGGTGGAAGGATGATGGTGCCGAGAGAAGAAAGAGCGAAAAAGAGCAAGAATGAGAAGAAGGTAACGAGATATGAGAAACAAAAAAGGATGAGGTAAGATGGAAAAAGAAACACCAATTTGTTTGCCGAGATAGTTGAGAATCAACGGTAGAAATTTAGTACTAGCGATCCAACGATTTAAAACCTTAAGAATGACGCAAACCCGAGGAAAAAAAAGAGGAGATAGGGATGGATAGAACTAGATAATGTAGTTAAGGCCTTAACTAATTACCAATCAATTTCTTAGGAAGTTGAAAAGACTTGGTTATTGACCAAAATTAGAAATACAAAAAACAAGAAGGCTGTTGTCACCTTAATCAAGAAAAGGGTGTGAGATAAAAAGAAAAAGATAAGAAGGGTGGACTTATATTAATCCAATAATAGAAATGGATGACCCATAGAAAAAAAAAAAATATATATATATATATATATATATATATAGAAATGGATGATTTTTTGTGTTTTGTTGCTCTTTTACTTGACTAGTCACGTGCATCAATATTTAATGTTCCATTTGTTTCGCGGAAAATAAACAATTTTTGTATTGTTCGAAATAACTAGTCAATTGAAAATATTTTCATTATCAACAACAATTTACATTTAAATATTTTGATGAACAATGAAAACATTATTTATTTATTTATTTTTGTAAGCGATACAAATAATCATTTTTAAAAGAATAATTTTAAAATTATTTATTTTTCGCGAAATAAACGGAGTCTAAGTATTCACATTTTTCCCTCCACCGCTAATGGACAAAAATCGACTAACCTAATAGAACAGGGAAAAAAATTGTAAGTTTAATTATCGAAGTGATACGGATTGATTCAAATAGTAGACGGAAATCACCACGTAATTTCCAATTTTCCCCTACGCGTGAACTTTGTTCTTTCCTTTTTTATTTTTTTGAGGGAGTTGCGGCATCACTTTCAACCAGATGTACCCGAGAACTCGATTAGGATCATGAGATGTTTGAAGATTTGACGTCTACGCGTGAATTCTCGTTAGATGTCGACGATTTTTGTCCACTAGTGGGTTAGCTAGTGGCATAATCTTCGAGTGACATCGCCAGGTGGAGTCAAGTTTGGAGGATCTGTAAATGTGGGGTGTGGTTTTGAGTTATTTTGTCGAGCCAAAAGTTGGAGAGCTGGTCTCTAAGACAGTGTGCTCGTACTGATTCGAATGTATGGAGACCGGTAATAGCCAGTAGTTTATAACTTCTTGCTAATCAATTTTGTGTACGCTGAGTTCATGTCGCGATTTTGATATTCTTGTATTTTTTTTATTATGACTGTAGATCTTCTTTCAGAGATTAACTCTACAATAATCATTTCGCGTTCTTTGGAAACATCACAGAACTAAAGTAGTTTTCTTCACACCAATCTAGCAATGCCTCCTTATTATGCTTTCCTTAAGCTTCCAAGATTTTCCCCCCTGAAATCTTGATAAAGGCGAGGAATATGCAACATGTTTTTGCTAATTCCATTGACATGATTAACGAATGAATTTAATTACTAGCAGCACTGGATCCATACTACAAACTAAGCAAATCCAATGACCACCTTAACCTTAAACTTCAATGATAAAAAATGTTCATGAAAAACGCATGTATGCATATATTTAAAGTATTCTATGACAATGCAGGATCATAGACGAGCAAAGTTGTAATTCATAACAATGAGATGATTGACAAGTAACCAACGAATCTCTTCCTTTCTAGATTTTAAATTCAAAATGTCTTTCATGTAGAGAGCTGTTAGCATGACCGTTTGACGGTGTGAAGATCAATCTCCACCACATAAGTTTCCTTTCTCCAACACAAGCGCTTGGAAATTTCCATGCAAAATACAAGTTTCTCTCTCATGGAAAATGTGAGGCTGAGGGTTGACCGTCATTTTCCTAGCTATCGGTACGATTATGCAAGCATTTTCCCTCTCATGTATTTCATAAATTACTTATCTTTACTTTTACCATGATTTTGGTGTGGTGATTTTTGTAGCGGGAGGCTAGTGTTGTTGATCTTAGTTTGCTCGGAAGAAAAGGAATTTGAGTTTCTCATATTTGGATCGTTGGGCTTTTGCCTTTTTCTGCTCTAATACCATGATAGAAATAAGGATGCAAAAAATTCAATTTCTGATTTGTGTGTTTTACAATTGGTGATGACTTATCTACACACATACACTTAGATGGAAATTATGATTTGTGCTCTGATTTTGGTGCGAACTGGAGATAACGTTTAAATCAATCTTGAATTGCTTATCACGTATATTTTGATTGTACTCTGATTCTTGTGCAAATTAGAGATAATGTTTCATTCTAATGAGAGCTGGAACCGCTAGCAGTGGACTGGGTAAACACCAACCTCATCTCCACCCAAATCTAATCTACTTTCTTTCCTCAACAATGTTTGAGACGCATTGCTAGGTCTTTTCTCCAGTGATTGGTTCATCGATTTCTCTTCCTTTCAAGTCATTCCATCCATGCCCTAATTTTCCGTCCTTTTCAAGGATTGTGGTGTCTGACAGGCGCGAAGAAGTACTAGTGAAGACAGTTGTCCGAACCATTTGAGATGCTTACAGTCAAATTTACAGGAAGTTTCTCAGACATAACGTATTCTTGGACTTTAGAGGCGCGGATACTTGCCAGGGCATCGCCTATTACCTCTACGATGGCCTCATGGCTGCCGGAGTTTCTGTTTTCAAAGACAACACTGACCTTCCATTGGAGACGAGTTTGATCACATGGTCTATGTTAAATATGTTTTGAATTTTATGTATTCGGTCCGGTTTATGACCCGACCCGATATAGTTTTGTGCGACCCCAAAAAAGAGATTTAGTTCGCAATGCGGAGGGTTGAGCCGATAAGCCCAACCCGTAGCAAGCGAACAAATCTCTACAGCGGTCCACCCTAGCCGGAGTAAGCGAAGGAATGCCTTGGGAGATTCGGGGGCTACACCCTCGAGAAAATTTTTTTGGGAAACCCTATTTATATCGCGGTTAGGTTTTATCATTAAATAGAGAGAGAATTTTGTTTTCTAAAGGTTTTGGTGAGCCGTAAGGTTTTGTCAAGTCGTTGTTTCGACTTCTGAAAATTGTACTTTCTTTGATTATAGTGAAATCTTGATTTGCCTCGCCCGTGGATGTAAATCACCTTGTGATCGAACTACGTAAATCCTGTGTTCTGTATTTATTTTTCCGCACCTGTTTTTTTAACAGTCTACAATCTACATTACGATCCTCTTTCCGACTTATGCTTCCAGCATGTGGTGTCTTCGCAAGCTCGCAAAAGTGGAGTGCAAGGGCAGCATGGAGGACAAAAAAAGAGGGACAGCATTGGGGACAGGTAGTCTTGCCCATTTTCCACGCAGTGGACTCCGATTTGCAAGACCCAAAAGGGAATTTCGGGGATGTTTTCCATTCATGTGAGAAGTGTACTTGTCTCATGGGTGCCATTAGGAAAGGCCTGCGAGCGCTCAAAGATGTCTCCAGATTGGGAGGATGAGAAGTTGTTAAACTCAGGTACCGACTCACTTCAACATATGTCTTGTTTAACTTCTTTCGCAAGATCTTCGTACGACAACCAAAATAGAGTCGTCGTCGTACATCCTTAAATATCCTTTATTTCTTCTGTTGTTTGACAGTTCTAGTTCTCATGGAGAACTGATCAGAGCAGTTGTTCGAGCTGTTTTGAGAGAGTTGCGGCATCACTTTCAACTAGATGTATCCGCGAACTTGGTTGGAATTGCTGATTTGTGGGGGGTAGATTTGGTTATGAGATGCTGAAGATTCAACGCCTAACTTGTCATGCGATGAGTCCTTCAGCGGTTCAGCTAGGGGATTTTCCTCGAAGCATAAACTGGAAAAACACACGCAACTGTAAAGCGATCCCTGGCTTAGTATTGTAACTATTAACTACTATCTTGATGTAAAGGGTTAACTTTCAATGCTGCATGCTGCATGGCCATTTTATTCTGAAGTGAATTGCATTTTGGGTCGTCCACACAGAAACAGAATACACTGAACTTTTATCCATTTACAAGTGATGCGCGTTGCCTTTGGTTGTTCTTTGTTAAATGATCTGGTTAAAATCTGACGCGGTTTCTTTGGATGCGTCGTCCACGGCAGTCTACAGAGACAATAAGTTCAATTCACTCCTTTTCTAGTCTATGTCATACTCTTCCGGCTATATCAGGTCCGCAAGTTTCTGGTCAAAATGGTAGACTGATTGGGGCAATTGGGCAACCTAACCTTAAATAGTGATTGCGACACTAACTTGTGAGACAGGGTATTAGATAAATGACGGAAAAATTCAAAAAGTTCTAAACCTATTATATTTTTGCTAATTCAACTTCAGACTTTTTTAATTTTTGTCAATTTAGTCCTTTCGATTAATTTTGACTGGTCAGAGCTAACTTAGACGCCGACTGGCACCGGCTATCCGACCAATGATGAAGTGGAAATTTTTATTAATATTTAATATTTTTTTCGAATTTTTTTCTTTTTTTTGGCCTTCTTCCCGACCTTGCCGACCTTTGGCGAAGCTCACCCCTGCCAACCACTAGCGAGGGTGAGCCTCGCCTGCCCCTGGCCTCGCCATGGCTGGGTGAGGCCAACCTCGCCACCATTGGGTTCTCCCTTGCCCTGCCAAGGTAGGGCCGACCTCGTCGTCATTGGGCAAGGGAGACCTAGCGACGACGAGGTTGGCCTCATCATGGCTAGGTGAGGGAGAACCTAGCGTCTGTGAGGTCAACCTGTCTCCCTCACATCATCCCCTCACCCACCCGGGGACCTGTGAGGCTCGCTCTCGTTGGTGGCTAATGAGGGCAAGGACGACCCTGTTGACCAAAGGAAAAAATAATAAAAAATTCAAAAAATATTAAGATATTAATAAAAATTACCATGCTAGCATTGGTCGGGTGGCCAGCACTAATCAGCAGTCACGTCAGCTCCGACGAGCCAAAATTGGTCGAATGAGCTGAATTGGTAATAATTGAAAAGGTTTAAGATTGAATTAGTAAAATTAAAAGGATTAGGACTGAATTGGCAAAAATATAATAAGTTTACGATTTTTTGGACAATTTTCCCAATAAATGGAGGAAATGAATAGTTTTAAGATTGAAACGTATTATCAAGGTTTAAAGCCAGTGCGTGGTCCTGGATCTCCGCGTTGACGAGGTCTCGAGGTCAAAAGTGGCCGGTCCCGTTGTAAGCAATGGAGAGAGAAGAGGGGGCAAAATCGATCAGAGTAAAGAAGAAACCAATGGACGATGCTCTGGCTTTACGTCTTTCTCGTGCCGGTCCTGTTGGAAGCGGCTCGACGCGTTACGACGTGTTTTTGAGCTTTACAAGTGGCTCCGATGCCGCTCGTGATTCCTTCAGCGGTCACCTCCATGCCAGCCTCACTGCTGCCGGAGTCTCCGTATGCGGACCTGACAAAAGCCAGGCGATCAGCTCATCATCGCGACTTCCCGACGAGGACGCCCGGCGGTCCAAGATCTGCATCCCTATCCTCTCCGAGGACTTCCCGTCCAGCGAACGGTGCCTCCGTGGGCTTGTCCAGCTGATGGAGGGTAAGAAAAGTGCAAGACAGAAGGTCTTTCCTATTTTCTACGGAGTGAAGCCCTCGGACGTGCGACACCAGAGAGGGAGTTTTGGAAAGTCCTTCCATTCGCGTGGCGCAGAGGACATCAATGAAGAGCTGAAAGCACTTAAAGACGTGAGCTTATTACATGGATGGAGTAAGGTCACTGACGGGTACCAACCTCATGTCCACACAAATCTTATCTACTTCTTTCCTCAATAATGGTTGAGTTGCATTGTTCAGTTGGCGATATAAAGAATGAAGTTGGAAGCATATATTGATTTTTCTCTCTCCAACTTAAAATTAAGAGTCCGTTTCTCTCGCGGAAAATATTTTCCAAAAAAATATTTTTTCTCATTTTTCGGTGTTTGATTTGTTTGGGAAAATGAGTCAAATGGAAAAAATTTTCCTGCCAAAACTTAAATTTAGGAAAATGATTTCCTTTTTGAAATAACCAAAAAACGTTTTTCAAAATATGACTAGGCATCGATGCTTGGACCTGAAACTCCACGCTTAGACACGTAAATCCCAACGTTGGTTCTCGAGTCCTGGCATTTAGGACCAGGTCTCTGGCAATCGGGCCTAGGTCCATCGAGGCCAAGCCCGAACCCTATGCATTGATACCCAAACTTGGGTCCCCGACACTTGAGCTCTAATCCCGACTGTCACGTTGTGGTCCATAAAGGTCGTACGTGGGTTCTCGGTGCTTAGGCTTGGGTCATTGGTTAATGAAACGTTTGTTTTTATAAAATATATTTTTTAAAAAATCGAATTTTTAATTGCTTTTATTTTTAAAAAATCAATTTCTT
This sequence comes from Syzygium aromaticum, assembly GCA_024500025.1. Classification (NCBI taxonomy): domain Eukaryota; kingdom Viridiplantae; phylum Streptophyta; class Magnoliopsida; order Myrtales; family Myrtaceae; genus Syzygium; species Syzygium aromaticum. Next base: position 2,469,020 of record CM044894.1, read on the forward strand.
TTCTTTTCTTTTCTTCCTTTTTCTTTTTGCTTCTTCCACATCTGGCGAGCTAGTAGCCTCTAGTGGCAAGGCTTAGATTGAGTGAACTCGGGGCCTCTGGCAACAAGGCTCGAGGCTTGCTAGATCGAGTGAGCTTGTGGCGAAGCTCAAGCTTGCCGGTCTTTGGCGACCACCCAAAGAAGAAGTAAAAAAGAAAAGAAAAAAATGTATAAAAACAAAGATAATTAAAAAATACTTTTTTTATAATATTCCCTATCATATTTTCCTCACCAAACGACAGAAAATACTTTTCAGGTCTTTTTTAGGTTTCAGCCATACATAGGAAAATAAAGTCATTTTCTTGAAAAATATTTTTCAGATTTGATATATTTTCCGTAAAACAAACGAACCCTAAATTGGGAATGGTTTGGAGAATTGAGACTAGGGCTCCTAACGTTTTTTAGCCTCCATTCAACTAATTTTTTTATTCTACGATTTTGTTTCTCTTTCCCCTTTGATCATACTTGTTAGAGGAGATTGAGAGGGAAGAGAAAGGGTTTCAAAGGTGCTCTCTTGTTTGGATAGAAGGAAAGAGACAGAAAAAAGTAAAGAAAATATCGAGACGGATTGGGTGTAGTCATTTGAATCTCTTCTTTTCCTTTTTAATGGCCTCTACTAACTACAGCGTTCATTCATTCTTCTTATTCAAATAAACGAAAGCGTCCATCCATTCTTTTCTTCGGTGGTTGTTTCACTAATTTCTCCTCCTTTCAGATTATTACATCCTGATCTCATGCCCTAATTTGCTATCCTTTTCCATGGATTGAGGTGTTTGATAGGCCCGAAGAAGAACTAGTGAAGATAGTGGTCCAAACTGTTATTAGATGCTTACAGCCAAACATACCGAAGGGTCCTCAGATTGCCCGGTACAACGTATTCTTGAACTTTAGAGGGGCCGATACTCGCGAGGGTTTCACCTACCACCTCTATGCCAACCTCGTGGATGCTGGAGTTTCTGTTTTCAAAGACGACATCGACCTTCCCATCGGTGAGGAGTTTCACTCACAACTTCTCAGCGCGATCACACGGTCTACAATCTACATTACGGTCCTCTCCCAAAGTTATGCTTCCAGCAAATGGTGCCTTCACGAGCTCACGAAAATGATGGAATGCCAGGAGAGCATGGGACACATAGTCTTGCCCATTTTCTACAAAGTGGATCCCTCTGACATGCGACGCCAAAAGGGGAATTTGGGGAGCTTCAGGGATGTCTACTATTCACGTGAGAAGGGTCTTCGTGGCGGGGATGCCATTATGGAAGGTCTGAGAGTGCTCGAAGATGTCTGCAACCTTAAAGGATTACACCATCATTATAAAGGGTACAAACTCACGTCAACGTATGCCTTGTCTACTTTCTTTCACAAGAACTCCGTGCGACAGCCGAAATAGAGTTGTCGATGTACATCCTTGAATATCCTTGTTTCTTTTGTTGTTTGACAGGTCTGATGGAGAACTGATCAAAGTAGTTGTTCAAGGTGTTTTGAGACAGTTGCGGCATCGCTTTCAACTCGATGTACCCGAGCACTTGGTCAGAATTGATGATCATGGGAAGCAGATTAGATTATGAGATGTTGAAGATTCAACGCCGACACATGAATGCTTGTCTTAGCAGTAATTAATGGCGGAAGGACAGTGAAAATAGGATTGCTAAGAGAAGATACAAATCCAGATGTTCTCATTCGATTGGTCCTGCAGCGGCAGAGCTAGTGGGAAAATCCTTCAAGTGACGTCGCCTGATGGGGTCAAGTTTAGAGGATCTGTTAACTGCGGCGAGTGTTTCGAGTAGTTTTGTCGAGCCACAAGTTGGAGAGTTGGTCACTTAGAGAGGGTGCACGTATTGATTCGAATGTATGAAGACCGAAAACAGCCAGTAGGATATAAGTTCTTGCTAATCAATTTAGTGTATGATAAGTTGATCTCCTAATATTGATATTCTTGTAGTTTGTTTCCTATTGACTGCAGTCTTCTTGCAGATATATTTAAAATACACAATGACCATACATTGCTATAGATGGACAGAATTGTGATTTACGATAATTACTCATCTTTACTTTTACAGTAATTGAAATTATATTAAAAAGGTAAATATGTAAAGATGGTTCAATAATTTGTTTGTCCGCTATTTATCTTCACATGCGACGCGCGTACTCTTTTTCTAATTTTTCTTAACCAACTAATTAATTGGCTTGCAACGAAAACCCACTTAACTCATCTGAATAGACAAATTAAGTGCACCATATTTTCTTATAGCTAGATTTTATAATTAGTTTGGTGCCATGTTTAACGGTGATTGCCTACAATCCTATGGACAGTGGATATGTTTCGAAAGTGCAGCACTTGGTTCAATTAAGCCCTATTCGCAGATTTGGTCAAATCCTTTGCATCTATAGGCCCTCTTAATCCACGGTTTGTGGAAATCAGCCTCACACTTATCGGGTGTAACCGATCATTTTTATTTATTTATTTTGTAATTCGTTTGTTTAGGATTCTAAAGGGTGAAAACATTAAAAAAAAATCGTAGGAAATAATCCATATAACTCCATCATATTTTTTCTTTCCCAATTATGCTTAATTACTTACTTTATAAATAATTTTAAGGGTGACGCTGTGTCCCCACCCAACATAGCTTATTCCACCCCTTTTTATATTAAATTGATAAAAGCACCTAAGTTAAAACCAAGCCCTTTTTCAAAACGGTAATTTTTTTTCCGTAAAGGGCTAACACAAACACAATCTCATCAGTCTCCTTTAGTTAAGGGGATTTGACTTGTGCTGAAGCTCATTGCAGACAAAAACACTGAAACTGCCAAAAGTTTTAGGGTTAATACCACCAAAAGTTCCAAACTAGTACATTTGTGATAATTTTATTCTAACTAATTTTTTTATCACGAAAAATCCCAAACTGGTATACTTGTGATAAATTTACCATAAACTAATTTTTTGACCACAAAAAACCCTAAATAGGTACAATTTTTTACAAATTTACCCTCTGTTAGTTTTCATTAAATTGAATTAATACCAAAAAAATGATAAACTGGTACACCTATGACAAATAGAGGGTAAAACATAAAATCGGTACATCCGTCAACTATCGCGTGTCATTTAACAAAACAATTTGACAATAAAATTTAATGAAAACAAATTGAGGGTAAATTTGTCACAGGTGTACCAGTTTAGGGTTTTTTGTGATCGAAAAATTAGTTTGGGGTAAAATTATCACAAATGTATCAGTTTGGGGTTTTTCGCAGTATTAACCCAAAGTTTTAAGGTGACAAATTCTAAATCAACTAAAATCCCCTTTTTCTAATGTTGCCAGAAATTGAGGTGGTAAAAAAAGGTAAAAGTAATATTCTATACAAATATGTTAAGGGAAAAGAGACTTAAATAATAGAGGAATGGAGCATACAAAATACTAATGAATCAAACATTCATAAAAGTATTGCAAATAGATTATAAACACCTGAAGTGCAACACCAAGACTTTATTGCCCGGATAAATTTAATCAATTTCTAATAATTTCATTCTTGACAATTAGAACCATATTTTGACGATGGTTATGTTTTTCCAAATCCAAAATAAGATACTCCGTCAAATCATTCTCTCTAATATCATTTCGAAAATTTCACATTTCTCTCTAAACCGAATGCAATTTGCCACATTTGTGTATTGCTCATAAATTTTAGCAATAGAGACATGACTAATGAAGATTATCCCATAAGAGGTAAAAAAAAAAAAAGGAGTGGAGAAGAGAGTTTGAAAAATACATTTATCTTTTATGGGCATTTTGTCAATTCAATATAAAAGGGTGCGAGGATGGAATTAGCTCCACTCATTTTTAATCCCATAAAACTGATTTTGTTTAATATTTTTGAATGTCAATTTTTTTATTTGCTAGTGGAGATACAAAAGGATTTGGACATCCCTTCTGCCGTTTTTAGAGGGATGATTTTAGACCTTAATGCCTAGAAATGACGTACATTTCGTCATCGTCTCTGCCCAAAATGTCATATACTAAACACTAAAAAGGGCGTTAGAGTATCATCAGTTGCCATCCGGTTCCCGAGGGTTTCTTATGCGACTTTCGCCAGGATTTGCATGGAAGGGGCAATTTTTAGTGCTGAATCACAGGCAGAAGAGTACTCGGAACGTGATTCTATGACTTCTCTGAGATTCGGCGGAAGCCCTCCTCTCCAAAATCTAAGTGTAGAACTAAATCTGTGAGCTATTATCTTCTCATCTAAATCCAGATATGGGAGTTTCTTAGAGGCGTTTGATTTATGGTGATTCAACGTGTTGTTGTTGTCATCTACGTATGATAATGGTATCGAGGACGCCGAATTTAAACGCACACTACAAGTTGTAGTTTCTGGAAAGGAAAATCTTTGTACACATTGTTTTTTCATGCTGTGACAGATGTGGTCTATACTTATAGATGCTAGCAATACTATTTTGTTTTCTAATTTTCCTTTTCTTTTGTAGCTCTTTTGGGATTTTCCTTCGCCAAATCTAGTGAGGCCGGCCCTCACTCGAGCTAGGGAGGCCTCATTGTGCCTCGCCCGAGCAAAGGCGATGCCTAGCAAGGTTGCCCTAGCTTGGGCAAGGGTCAGCCTTGCCAAATCCAACCTGCGAGGCCTACCCTCACCTGTGGCGATGACGGCAATCCTCGCCCAAGCAAGGCCAGCTCGCCTGGACATCGCCTATGGTTGATGGCCGGTCACTGGCATTTAAAAACTTGCTTCAAACGTATGCCTGCTTCACTCTTAAAACAGGACAGAATCGTTGTTGCCCATCCTCAAATCATCCTTATTTCTTGCAGTGTTCGACGGTCAGATGGAGAGAGCTGATCATAGTAGTTGCTCGAGGCGTTTTGGCTTTTGATAAAAAATCCAAAAATGTTTAAAAAAACCCAAAAAAAATATTGAAAAATCTCAAAAACATTAAAAAATTCATAAAAAATTAAAAAATTCAGAAAAAAATCGGGAAAATTTCAAAAAAAAATCCAGAAAATTAGGAAATGTCCAGAAATCACTTTTTGGCTTAATTTCACTAAATATTAGTGTTTGTTTCATTCTAAAATTAGTTTAAAATTTGTAAAAAATGAGAAAAACCTTTAAAAAATTTCCAAAAATCGGATAAGCCATTAGAGCTTTACTTTATGGCTTTTGATTGCCCTTTCCTTTCTAGAGACGATACTAGATCATTGGCTGTTTATTTTCTTTATAATTATCTAGTTGCAAACTTTTAATACATTGATTGTTTATTTTCTTTATAATTTGTAATCTTTTTAATCCGCATAATGCCTTGGAAAAATGACTTGCTTAAATTCAATCTCAGTGACCCTCTTGAACATCTAGTTTTGCCTTTGTCAGAACTAGTCGGGTTCTACAAGTTTAAGACGACACACGAATGATGACTACCATCACAAAGGGTTTTTCCATTTGGTTCGATACATGATCCCACAACATGAATATCGCAATGCATTGATTGAGAAGTTTTCGCGAGATTCGATGCGGAAGCGCAAGACTCGGGTGAAAGGCCTCGAGTCCAAGCAATTAGATTGTTACATTTTATTTTTAAATTTTATAAGAAATATCGAGTATATCCTGAGCGAAAATTGGTATTATAATTTTTTAAACACTAAATTTTCTCTCAATTCAATCGTGAACGTAAGGAGAGGGTTGAATCACGCGAGTTTCTTGTGTTAGTTATATTGTGATTATGATGCTCGCTTGAGAAGTTGCGATTCAAACTAAAGTCTCGATTTCTTTCTTTGATTTGTTGTAATTTTTTTTTTTGGTAAGGATTTGTTGTAATTTTACCTTCACTAGAATTGAGAATTTTTCAAATTAATGCTAAGTTTCAAATGCGAATATATTCTAAAAAAAAAAAAACATTCCATCAACGTCGCCTTCCATTCCTTCTGGATGAAACTTTTTCTGTGGATAAATCAATCAAAAGATCAATGCGCATCTTTCAACTCTTCTTTTTGAAATGGTAGGCATTGGGTTGGTCCCTCAAGAGAAAGTTGGCAACGTCATGTAACTAATTCTATTGGAAACCACTTCCTTTTTGTCGTGTTCCATTACAAAGCGTCCTCAATAATAGTTTGCCACGAAAAGAAAGGGAAAATGACTTTCGATTATTTCCACGGTCGAGACAAGTTGTCACAAGTTAGCTCATTTCATTTTATAATGTAGTACATAGTGTTTAAAATTGCAAACACTATATTATCGAAGATTCATTTTATCTTACCTTCATTCATTTCATCATAATTAAACATAAAATATCACCGTCATGATTTTTCTTTTGAGATAATGACACAAACAATCTCTGGACTTTGACTTAATATACAATGTGATTCCTAAACTTTTAATTTATTTATTGTGATCCCTAAAATTTAACCCGATGTGCAATGCAATCTTTGAACTTTTAATTTGTTCAATATGACCTATAAATTTTTAATACATGTTCAATCTAGTCTCTAAATTTTAATGCAACTCCTAGGCCCGACATGGCCCGTCTAATCTTCGGGGTGGGTTTCATAATTCTATTTCTGATCGGGCCAAATTTCGATCTTCCCATGGTCTAACCCGAAGTGTTTAATGAATTTACTTATTTTATTTACTTGTTTAATGGGGGAGGGACTCAAAAGAGAGACATGCGAGTGCAAGAGTTGAAGCGCGTTCACAATTTTTAGCTATATTGGGGTCCGAAATACTCCTACCCCACATGATTTAGTAAAATCTTTTTAGTAAGTTCTCAAATTCTGGACAGAAGAAGAAGAAGAAGCGAAGATTGCTTGACTAGAAAGCACGCCTGCCTACAAGATGCTTGGCTGGACTGGGGCAAATTGCTTGCCTGACAAGTGTCTAATTCTCAGGGGAAAATAAAAAACTGATTAAGGATTAATAACTTTACTTAATGGGAGATACCATACCATGTCAACAGCTGTTCCTAGATTTAGGAAAATCTGCTCCCTACATCCTGTCCAAAACAGTTTGACCCAAGAAAATTATTCACCGTCCATCTAGACAAATTTATGCACAAGAACTCCACCTCATATGATCTGATCATCAATCGTTTCGTGGGAAAATTGTTCAAAAATGCAAAAATCATCTATATTAGCACCGTCTGTCCCGTGCCACATAGGACGGTTGGCATGCGGGACGGCTGACGCTAAGTAGATCGCCACATCAGCGATTTCCGGCCAAAATTAATCAAAATGACTAAATTGACAATTGTTAAAAGGTTTATGATCGAATTTGCAAATCATTAAAATATTTAGGATTAAATTAGCACATATGATAGTTTTAGGACTAAATTGGTAAGTCGTTAAAAATATTTAAGGCTAAACTGGCACAATTGAAAGGTAAATAAGTGAATTGGTCGCCGTACAATAAATTCGGGATTTTCTTGGACAATTTGCCCATCGTTTCGTGTTAATCGAATCACCACTTTAGTAGCCTCTAAATCGATCCGAGAACAATGAAGAAGACGCGATTCCATCCTACTAACTAAACTAACCCTTAAACTGATGTTATTCAGCGGAGGAATTCAAAGGTGTAACTCAGGATTGGGTGAGCTTGAACCGATTAGACGGACCTCTAGAAGAGTATCATCATATAAGCTGCTTTGATTTCTCGAAGCCTTCCATGACGCGGCCTCCATTTTCCGTTCGGTCAACGCACGAGGTCATTTGCCTCCGCCTGAAACTATTCCACCGCCAGGAGAGACGACAAAAAGGAGACGACGCCGAGAGATGACCCCGTCATTTCCCTTCCGCGCGAAGCTTTAAAGAGAGAAAGCGGAGGGAGGGGGGCACAATCGATCAGAGTAAGAAGAGACATCGATGGACGATGCTCTGGCCTTATGCGTTTCTGATCTGGGTCCTGTTGGATGCGGCTCGATGCCTTTCGACGTGGCTTTGATCTATCCCGGAGGCTCCGACGCCGCTCGCGACTCCTTCCCCGATCGCCTCCGTGCCGGCCTCGCCGCCGCCGGAGTCTCCGTGTGCGGACCGGTCGAAAGCCAGGCGGCTGGCTCATCATCGCAACCTCCCGATGCGTTCATCCGGTGTTCCAAGATCTGCATCCCGATCCTCTCGGAGGACTACGAGTCCAGCGAATGGTGCCTCCGCGGGCTTGTTCAGATGATGAAGGGTAAGCGAAGCGGACAACAGAAGGTCTTGCCCATTCTCGACCGAGTGACGTACTCCCAAGTGCGATACCTGACAGGGAGTTTTGAGAAGGCCCGGCATTCTGACATCGAGGGACTGAAGGAAGCACTTGAAGGAGCGAGCTTCTTACAAGGATGGAAGATGGCTAACTGGTAACAACCTCATCTCCACCCAAATCTTATCTACTTTCTTTCCTCGATGTTATTTCAAAAGAGCATTGATTGGTTGGCAATATAAAGAATGAACTTAAATTTCAGTGATCGTATGGTTTGGGAATTTGAGACTAGAGTTCTTGATTTTTTGAGCCTCTTTTTCATTTAATTTTATGAACTTAAAATTTAACGTATCTGTCTTCCATTCACATCCGTTCATGTCTTTCCATCCTGATCCTGCACCCTAATTTGCCATCCTTTTCACGACTTGTGGTGCTTGATAGGCGCGAAGAAGAACTGTGGAGATAGTGGTCCTAACCGTTCTGATACGCTTGCGGCCGGATATACTGAGAAGTCCTCATATTGTCCAGTACAACGTATTCTTGAACTTTAGAGGTACCGATACTCGCAAAGGCATCACCAGAGAACTCTACACCAGCCTCAGGGGAGCCGGAGTCTCTGTTTTCAAAGACGACACCGACATTCCCATCGGTGAGGACTTTCGCTCCAAGCTTCTCAGCGCGATCACGCAATCTACAATCTACATTACGGTCTTCTCTCCCAATTACGCTTCCAGCAAGTGGTGCCTTTACGAGCTCAAAAAAGTGATGGAGTGCAAGAAAAGCATGGGACACTTGGTCGTACCCATTTTCTATGGAGTAGAACCCACGGAAGTGCGATTCCAAAGAGAAAAATTCCGGGAAGCCTTACTTAAACATGAGATGGGTCGTGGCGGCAGGGATGCCACTGAGGAAGCCAGGAAAGCGCTCCATCAAGTTGCCAACATTTTCGGATGGACATTTAATTCCGAGTACAAACTCACTTTAACATGTGCCTTGTTTACTTTCTTTAAACAAAATAGAGTGGTCCTTGAATATCCTTATTTCTTGTGTTGTTTGACAGGCGTCCTACAGGAGAAAGAGAATTGTTCATGATAGTTGTTCGATATGTTTTGAGATCGTTGCGGCATCACTTTCAACTAGATGTACCAGAGTACTTGCTTAGAATTGATGATCGTGGGAGGCAAATTAGTAGATTATGAGATGTCGAAGATTCTAGGCCTAAACATGAATGCGTATCATAGCATTAAATTAATGGCGGAAGGATGGTGAAAAAAGGATTGTCAAGAAGAGAAGGTACAAGCCCGATGTTCTCATTCGACGTGTCCTTTAGCGGTTCCGCTAGTGGCAAAATCTCCTTCAAGCGACATGCCTGTTTTAAGTCGAGTTTAGAGGATGGATCTGCAAGCGCGAGGTGCGTTTTGAGCTGTTTTGTCGAGCTAAATTTTGGAGAGATGGTCTATTAGAGAGTGTGCTCGTATTGATTCGAATGTAGGAAGACCAATGATAGCCACTGGTTTATAAATTCTTGCTAATCGATTTAGTGTGTGATAAGTTGATCCCCTGATCTTGATATCCTGGTGTTTTGTTTCATATCACTGCGGATCTTCTTGCATAGAGTTGAACGTTCTTCGGAAATATCAGAAAACTAAAGCTGTGTGTTTTCCCTACCAATCTCGCACTGCCTCAATATTTTGCTTTCCTTATTTGTAGTTGTCCGAATTGGGATGCAGCTATCGGCATCGATGCTTGTGCAAATTGTGATGATTGCTTATCTGATTTTCCCGGTTAGGGAAGACTGGACACTTAGGAATTATTCATCCGATTCCCAAATTTTGTGGTGAACTTGAGAAAGAGTTCGACCGTCTGATTCCACCTGCTATAATCTCATGACTAGGAATCCACGACTCATACCCTGGATTTCAGCTTCCAAGAATTTCGCCTCTGAAATTTAGAAGAGCGATGTTCGGAGCAGGTTTGGTTTCTAATTTTGGTATCGGCAAGGAGTTCGCAACATGTATTTGCTAATAACGTCGACTTGAATAATGAATTCAAGTGCAAGCCTCGCTCAAGCAAATCCAATGACTAGGGGAAAAAGAAAAATCCAATGACCGCTTTAACCTTGTACTTCTGCTTAAAAAATGAGCGAAAGCCATCAAAAATCCTAAACTATATTCACTGTGATATATTTATCTTAAACTTTTTTTGTGACATTAAATATCCCAAACTTGTACCTACGTGGTGCATTTACCCTCCATCAAATATCTGTTACTAAGAATCATTAAAAAAACTGACTACATAGACGCCAAGAAGCAAACGGTGTTGGCATGGCACTCGCGTGACCTAAATGAAATAAAAACGACGTTATTTTAGCCGAAAAATTATCTAATGAAACTTTGACGAATGGTATATAAGTACAGGTTTTAAGTTTTTTATGTCACAATAAAAAATTTAGGATAAATGTGTTACGATGGTTATAGTTTGGGTAAATATGTCACAATAAACATAATTTGAGATTTTTTTTGGCTTTTCCCCTAAAAAATTTTGTGAAAACCCCATGCACATATTTAAAATTATGGATGACCATTCCCGACTATAGATGGACAAAACGGTAATATATGATAATTATGATGATTGACAAGCAATCAACGAATCTTTTACTTTTTAAATTTAGATTCAAAATAATCGTTGAGTACTCCATAAACTACACATCTTCACTTTTACCGTAACTAAATTATATTCAAAGGTAATTCAAAATCTTCACATGTCATTTTGTTTTCTTTTTTCTATCGAAACATGTCATTTTGTTCAATAAGGGTGTGTTTGGTAACATTTCTGTTCCCGAAAATAATTTTTTCAGAAATAGTTTTTCTATTTCTATTCCTTGTACGACTTTTGGAGCAGAAGAACGCATTTGGTAAGCCACAAAATTTCTATTCTCGAAATAAATAAAAAACACAAAAAAGCGATTTATGTTCTTCCAATTTTTTGAATTTTTTCTTTTCTTTTTTTCCTTACTTCCTCTTCCTGGCAACCGGCTAGAGGAGGAAGAAGAAGGGCAGGATAAAAAGAAAAGAAAAAGAAAATGATTTGTTCCAGAAATTATTCTCGAGAATAGAGAATTAGGTATCTTTTACTTCTTGTTTCTGTTCCAAATCTATTCCCTAGCCACTTTTCTATTTCAAAGAATAGAAAAATTAGCTGACTTTACCAAACGGATTTATGTTCTTTTTCTCTTATGAAGAAGAAAAGAACAAAAAATAGAGAAATAGTATGATTACCAGACAGGGCCTATTTTTTCACTATTTGTCTTCACACGAAGTGCGTGTACTCTCTTTCTAGTTTTTCTTAACCAACTAATTAATCGTAGGTTTTTTTCTTTCCTCAAATGTACTTAATTATTTAGGTTACATTTGATAGTCTGAATTTGAGTCCGAATAGGACACTTAATTATCCTATCTGGTGTTCGGTGACTTCCTCCGAACCGGATAAACTCAAATATATCCGGACAAAATGCTGGATTATAAATCCGAAATAGGGGGGATAAATCCGAATCACATAAAAAAATTAAAAAATAACTAAACAAATTACCCCTATCTAGTTTCCATCTGTGTTGTCATCTGATGTTTCGCCTCTCAATCCCCCTCCTCTTTTGTGTGAGTGCTGTGATGATGCATTAATATGTGGACTAGAGTTTCTAATAATTTCGTTCTTGACAATTAGTACCACATTAGATTGTAATTATCTTTTTCCAAATCCAAAGTAAGATACTCCGTCAAATCAATCTTCCTAAAATCATGTCGGAATTTCGCATTTCTCTCTGAACCAAATGCAATTTGCCATTTGTCTATCGCTCATAAATTTTAGCACTAGAGAGATGACTAATGAAGATTATCCCATAAGAGAGAAAAAGGAGGAGAGAGTAGAGTTTGAAAAATATAATTATCTTTTATGCGCAGTTTAGTCAAATCAATTTAAAATGATTTCGTTTAATATCTTGAATTGTCAATTTTTTGATTTGCTACTGGAGATATGAAAGGATTTGGACAGCCCTTCTGCCGTTTTTCAAGGGATGATTTTAGACTTTAGTGCCTAGTACTGTCGTCCATTTCGTCATCATCTCTACCCAAAACGTCACATGCTAAACGCTTGGAAGGGGTAATTTCGAGGGCTAAATCACAAGCATATCAGTCCCTCTCTTCAAGAGGAAGCGCAAGGAAGATTTGCAAGAAAAGGAGTCACATCCAATAAAACGAAATCATGGAGAAGCAATTGAATCCGTAAGCCTCCAACGAAAATGCACGAACTGATGAAACTAAAAAGAAAAGCTGTTCAATTTTTTTTTGGAAGGGGCTAGGTAAATCTGTTCGAATACATAGCACCAGACCCAAAGCAGCATCGTCCGCGCATATACCGAGCTAAAAACAACAAGCTCGAATTTCCCTCATTTCCAATAGCACGCCCAAATCCTCAATTTTTTTTTACCATCGAGCGAAAGGGAGATGAGAGAATCTCGCTTTCCGCAACCCTCTCTCTCTCCCCCAAAAAAAAAAAATCCTCCCTCGAAGAAACTTCACCCGCAAGCTTGCAGCTTCAATTTCTAAAGCTGAGAGCTTGCTTTGCTCCGCTTTTCTTTTCTAGGCCTTGATTTCATGTTTTCTCTCTCCCAATCTAAGCTGAGAGTATTTTTCCGGCCGTATTTGGTATCTTCTTTCGCTAGTTGTTGTTGCTTTTCTTCGCTTGTCATGGTGAATAAATCTGGTTGTAGCTGAAAATTGTGTGAGGATGTCGTCACTAGTTTAGCCAGTAGAGTACTCGAAATATGACTCTATGACTTCTTTGAGATTCAGCGGAAGCCCTCCTCCCCAAAATCTAGGTGTAGAACTAAATCCGTGAGCTATTATCTGCTCATCCAAATTTAGATATGGGAGTTTCTTAGAGGTGTTTGATTTATGGTGGTTCAACATGTTGTTGTTGTCATCTCCATATGGTGATGGTATTGAGGAAGCCGAATTTAAGCGCGCACCACAAGCCATAGTTTCTAGAGGGGAAGATCTTGGCACATATTGTTTTTTCATGACATGACAAACGTTGTCTATATTTATAGCTGCAAGCAATACTATTTTGTTTTCTAATTTTCGTTTTGTTTTGTAGCTCTTTTGGGATTTTCCCTCGCCAAATTTAGTGAGGCCAGCCTTCACACGGTCTAGGGAGGCCTCGTTGTGCGTCGCCCGAGCAATGGCGATGCCCGGCAAGGTTGCCCTAGCCTGGACAAGGGTCGGCCTCGCCAAATCCGACTGACGAGGCCTGCACTCGCCTGTGGCGACCCTTGCCCAAGCGAGGCCACCTCGCCCGAACATCGCCTGTGGTTGATGGCCGGTCACCGGCATTTATGAACTTGCTTCAAATGTATGCCCGGTTCACTTTCTTAAAACAAGACAGAATCGTCGTTGCCCATCCTCGAATCATCCTTATTTCTTGTGGTGTTCGACAGGTCAGATGGAGAGAGCTGATCAAAGGAGTTGCTCGAGGCGTTTTGGCTTTTGAGACAGTTGCGGCATCACTTTCAACCAGATTATCTGGATGATGGAATTGCAACGCCTTCCCATGAATGCTCTTCACTCTCAATGATTGGAAAGGAGTCAAACCACGTGGAGAGGAAATGAAGGCAGTGGCGCCGAGAAATCACCACGTCATTTCCCCAGCAGCCGAGAGGGCACCAGGGAATTTGGTTTCGGATCTCGGAGACGAAAGTTGCCGGTCCAGTTCTATTTAAACAGAGAAAGAGGAGGGAGGGAGGGGGCACGATCGATCAGAGTAAAGAAGAAATCGATGGATGAAGATGCTCTGGCTTTATGCGTTTCTCATGCAGGTCCTGTTGGATGCGCCTCCCCGCGTTATGACGTGTTTTTGAGCTTTCCAGGAGGCTCCGATGCCGCTCCCGAGCACTTCCCCGATCGCCTCCATGCCAGCCTCGCTTCTAAAGGAGTCTCTGTATGTGGACCTGGCCAAAGCCAGGCGGCCGGCTCGTCATGGGGACTTCCCGACGGGGCGGCGGCCCGGCGGTCCAAGATCTGCATCCCGATCCTCTTGGAGGACTACGTGTCCAGCGAATGGTGCCTCCGCGGGCTCGTCCAGATGACAGAGGGCAAGAGAAGAGGACAACAGATGGTGTTGCCCATTTTCGACCGAGCGGAACCCTCGCAAGTGCGATACTTGACAGGCAGTTTTGGGAGGCCTTCCTTCCGCGTGACGGAGAGGACATCGAGGGAGTACAGAGAGCACTTTTCGAAGTGAGTATGTTACATGGATGGAAGGTCACTGACGGGTACAAACCTCATCTCCATCCACATCTCTTTCCTCAATAGTGTTTGTCTTTGGTTTGCAAGATGAAGAATGAACTTAAACTAATTCTAGTAATCAAAAGTTGGGATGGTTTGGGGATTTGACACTAGAGCTAGTGTTTTTTAGCCTCTTTTCCATTAATTATGTTCTTTTTTTCTTTTCTTTTACATCATACTTGGTAGAGGTTGGTCCTGAGCATGACCTCAAAAGGCTGAAGACAGGGAAGGATTCAAATTCTTCCAAATCTGGCCAATTATACTCATTATAATTGAATCCTATATTGCTCTCTTCTTTTTTCTTATAATCATATGAATTTTCGTTTCCCTTCTAATTACCTATGCCAAATAAAGTGTTGATTTATTCTTTTTTTCAATAAACCAAAGCCTCCATCCATTCCTTCTCCGGTCTTGCTTTCATGTCATTTTATCCTAATCCCATACCATGATTGGGCCATCCTTTTTCACGGATCGTGGTGTTTGATAGGCGCGAAGAAGAACTAGTGAAGACGGTTGTCCCAACTGTGCAGAGATGCTTACGCCCAGATTTACAGAAAGTTCCCCAGATTGCTTGGTACAACGTATTCTTGAACTTTAGAGGCGCTGATACTCGCCACGGCATTGCCTATTACCTCCACGACGGCCTCGTGAATGCCGGAGTTTCTGTTTTCAAAGACGACACCGACCTTCCCATTGGTGAGGAGTTTGGCTCACAGCTTCTCAGTGTGATCTCACGGTCAACAATTTACATTATGGTGCTCTCGCAAGGTTACGCTTCTAGCGAGTGGTGGCTTTGCGAGCTCACGAAAATGAAGTGCAGAGAAACCAATGGACACTTTGTCATATAAGAATTACCTAATGTGAGCTTCATTAATTGAAATGAACTGAGTTAGTTTGGTCTAATAAAAGTAAAATATATAGATTTTTAATAAGTCTAATATGAGGCTGACTGGCACGGGCCGAGTATGGCCCGGTCCATAATGAGAGGGCCTATGATCAAAGACTCTATAAATAGCGTTCAAGTTCCTCCTCTAACTTAAGGATGCACAATCTGACTCACATACAGATCTAGAGAGAACTTTTTTCTCATGAGTGGCAATCTCATTAGATCAGTATTCTAACGAAAGAGATATGGGAGAAGCACTTGAGTTCGTATTCGGTAACCGTTGCAAATTTCGCGTCAAGTTCGATGGATTCCAAACCAGGTATGCTAATCGATAATCTCTCCATTAACGTGTTTCAGTTTCTGATTATGGTGATTTTGGGCATGCCATTTTTCGTGACCTACATGTAGTATCAGAGCCTGCCATAGATTAGAACCGAAACATGCGGATTATGATCATTTTCGTTATGTCCGAGAGGGTTTTAGCCATTTTCGAAATTTTTTGTTGGATGAATATAAAATTTTATTACATATTTGGAATCTACTCGTCGAGCCGAGAAGATTGACGAGCAGCACGTCACCGGATGAGGCCGCATGCGCCCTCACGCACTGACACGCGCCGTGGGCGTGGCGGCGCGTGACGGCCACACGCAACCGTGCCGAAGCGGCGCGTTTTTTCGCCGATAACCGTAGGCCGACGTTAGCGAGGGGCATGGACCCGGCTTGATCCGAATCCTGACCTGACCCGAGTGTTGACCCGACCCAAATCCTGACTCGACCCGATTGTTAACCCGAACCAAATTTCGACCCGACCCGATTGTTGACCCAACTGGTCAACCGGTAGGACCGGTCTGTTGACTGGTTGGACCGATCAACTGGTCAAACCGGCTATTCAGACTGGTTTGACCGACAATTCAGACCGGTTTGACCGGCTAAACATACGCGCACGCGCCGCGCCTTCCAGCGGCGCATGAGGGTGCGTTCGACTCGCCACAGCATTGCCTATTACCTCTACGACGGCCTCGTGAATGCCGGAGTTTCTGTTTTCAAAGATGACATTAACCTTCCCGTTGGTGAGGAGTTTGGCTCACAGCTTCTTAGCGCGATCTCACTGTCAACAATTTACATTATGGTGCTCTTGCAAGGTTACGCTTCCAGTGAGTGGTACCTTCGTGAGCTCACGAAAATGATGAGTGCAGAGAAACCAATGGACACTTTGTCATGCCCATTTTCTACGATGTGGTACCCAGCAATGTGCGGTAACAATTGGGGCATTTCGGTCACGCCTTCCGTTTCCCTGCGATTCATGAGCGTGAGAAAGACGTTGCGGAAGCCAAGCAAGTGTTCCAAGATCTTTGCAGGATTGCTGGATTCGATGGCGATGGTGGAAGGTACAAACTCACGCCGACACATGCCTTGTTTACTGTCTTTCACGAAATCTTCGCACGACAACCAAAATAGAGTCGTCGTTGTACATCCTTAAATATCCGTATTTCTTGTGTTGTTTGACAGGGTTGATGACGGAAAGTTGACGAGGTACGGTTGCTCAAGAGACGTCGCGACAGTTGCGTGATCGCTTTCAACTAGATGTACCCGAGCATTTGCTTAGCATTGATGATCGTGTGAAGTCACGTTAGACCATGAGCTGTTGAAGATTCAACGCCTCCGCATGAATGCTCATGACAACATTCGTTAATTCTTAAAATGACAAGGTTCAAATTCTGATGTTCTCCTCTCATTCATTGAGTCCTTCAGCGGTTCAGCTAGCGGCGAAAACTTCAAGTTGACGTGCCTGATGGAGTCAAGTTTAGAGGATCTGATAATGTGGGGACGTGCATCGAGTTGCTCTGCCAAGCCAAAAGTTAGAAAGTCGGTCTCTTCGAGAGCATTTTCTTATCGATTCGAATGTATGATCTTGTGATATTGATATTCTTCTATTTTGTTTTCCATGATGTTGGAATAATAAAATTTGGAATTGATATTCTAATATGTCTTGAAGGATTACATAATATTTATAGACCCTTTAGATAACTAGAACAATTAAAAACTATCTTGAAAACAAGCAACAATAAGTAAACATTAATTTCCTCAATAACAATTTTCAAGATTTCAAGTCTCTAGATAATAATTGCAAGAATCCAATTCATGAGATGAGGTTGGATTACGAAAAGCCCTTTTTATTTCCAACAGCCTCCCTTAAACCGACCTCATCTTGACCATGCTAATCATTCTCTTGAGTTTAAGGAAGGAGTCCGTCTTCAACGACTTAGTAAACATGTCAGCCATTTGGTCTTCCGACTTGCAAAACTGTAACACAATCTCCTCGAACTTCACTAGATCTTGAATGAAATGATACTTTATATCAATGTGCTTGCTTCTTCCATGAAAGACCGGATTCTTTGCAAGAGCAATTGTTGACTTATTATCACAATTAATCACCGTCGGATGCTCCTACTTATGACGCAATTCAACAAACATCAAATGTAGTCAAACTGCTTGAGTAGCACAAAAAGCTGCTGCTATGTATTCTGCTTCCGCACTGGACAAAGCAACCACTTGTTGCTTCTTTGAGGACCAAGAAAAAATTCCATTTCCTAAAGAGAAAACATAACCGGAAGTACTCTTCTTTTCAAGGAGGCTAGTCTATATATCCCATAAGCTGAAAATCATTAGATATAGTGTAGAATGTACCGTCATCCACAGTACCTTTAATGTACTGTAGAATTCTTTTTACCGCCTGCAAGTGTGATTGTCTAGGAGTCTCCATAAATCTGCTTACCATCCCAACACTATAAACAAGATATGGCTGAGTAGAAGTCAAATATCGTAGACTCCTGACTAGCCTCTTGAAATATGTGGGATCGACTTCGGAGCCACTTCCATCTTTTGTCAACTTCAATCTTTCCTCCATTGGAGTGCTAATTGGTTTACAAGTAGCCATCATGAAACACTCAAGAATATGCTTAGCATACTTTTGTTGACAAATAAAAATACCATCCTCCGATTGTGTAACTTCAAGGCCGAGAAAATAATACATGAGACTTCGCCATCTCAAACTCACTAGTCATGGCCTCCCTGAAATTAGAAATCATCTCTGGACAATTTTCGATAAATATGAGATCATCAACATATAGGCAAACAATGAGCATCTCACCGTTCAAGCCAATCTTCACATATAAAGCATGCTCATAAGAACATCGGTTAAAATCATGATTTATGAAATAAGAATCAATTATGGAATACCATGCTCACGGTGCTTGCTTGAGACCATAAAGAAGTTCCTTCAATTTGTAGACGAAACCCTCTTGTCTTTTCTTGACATACCCCTCGGGTTGATCCACATGCACTTCCTCCTCAAGTATGCCACTAAGAAATGCAGACTTGACATTCATTTGGTGTATTTTCCAATGTCATTGAGTAGCCAAAGCAAAGATCATGCGAATAGTATCCATTCTTTTGGTGTATTTTCCAATGTCATTGAGTAGCCAAAGCAAAGATCATGCGAATAGTATCCATTCTTACAACCGGAGCAAATACCTCAAAATAGTCAATCCTGGGTTTTTGTTTGTAACCCTTGACTATAAGACGAGCCTTCAACCGATCAACATCACCATTAGGCTTGTACTTGGTCTTACAGACCTATTTCATGCCGATGGACTTCTTGCCTTCTGGAAGATAAGTGAGCTCCCACGTATCATTTTTCTCAATCGCATAAATCTCATCATCCATAGCACAAACCCAACCATCATCTTGGGAAGCCTCCTTAAAGTTTGTTGGATCACAATCTACAAAAAAAGCAAAATTAATAATTTCTTCATAAGAGGGATCATCATCATTGGACAAAACACAATCCCTCAAACGAGCCGATAAAACTCGTTCCCGTTGTGGGCATGAGGACGTCTTAGCAGAATCCGATTTAGTCTCTACTACCGGATCGGGTTGCATCGATGCAGCTACTAGTTCAGATTGACTATCTGAATCGGGTTGAACCGACTTCTCCTCATCCAAGACAAAGTGAAACTGCTTCTTCTCCTCCGCACTCCAAGTCCACTCACCTTCCTCATCAAAGGTGACATCTTGACTGATAACGACCTTCTTTGTTATCGGATTATACAATCGATAACCCTTGGTCTCATTATTGTAACCAAGGAAGATGCACTTCTTACTATTTTCATCAAGCTTCTAGCGAAGCTCATTTGGTAGATGGGCATAAGCAATACACCCGAACATGCGAAGATGCTGAACTGAAGGGGTTAGACCACTCCACACCTCTGCCGGAGTCTTGAACTCAGGACCTTTAGTAGGACACCGATTCAACAAGTAAACAGCACAAGCAACCGCCTTCACCCAGAAATGCTTAGGAAATTGTTTGGAACGAAGCATGGTACGAACCATATCAACAATAGTGCGGTTTTTTCTCTCTACTACTCCATTTTGTTGAGAAGTATACCGTGCTGTCAATGGATGCTTGATGCCGCACTGTTTGAAGAAGCCATCACCAACCAAATATTTTGTACCATGATCAGTTCGGAGAATCCGAATTTGGTGCCCACTTTGTTTTTCTACATAGGCTTTCAACTCCTTGAAAGCATCCATGGCATCGGACTTGTGCTTCAAGAAATAAACCCATGTTTTCCGGCTAACCCCGATTTGACGATTCATCAAGCGGTCCGTAGAGGTCAGAGTGCACTAACTCCAACGGCTTTGAAGTTCTCCATGATTGTCCCGAAGGGAAGCTGTCTTTGCACTTTTTTTCAATAACACATGGTTCACATATCTCCTTCGGAGAAGAAATTTCGAGTAGTCCACGCACCATCTTCTTTCGAGACAACAGTTTCAAGCTATCAAAATTCACATGCCCAAACCGCTTGTGCCAAAGCCATGAAGAATCTTGCACCGAGGCACTAAAACACGAGGTAGCATAATTAATATACAAAGGAAAAAGTCGATTTCGAGCCATTTTTACCTTCGCAATCGACCCTCCTTTGCCATCATGAATCGTGCAAAGCTCATCCTTAATGGTCATGTGATAGCCTCGCTCGGACAATTGTCCCATGCTTAGGAGATTTTCTCGAAGATCGGGAACATAATGGACATCGGAAATGCTTTGAACTGACCCATCCTTTGCCTTGATTTTACTTGTCCTGTTTCTTATGATAGGAACTTTGGCATTATTCTCGAACCTCACCTCCAAACGAAAGGTGTCATCAAGTTTTGAGAATTATTCCTTCTCGCTGCACATGTGATTGCTACATCCGGTGTCTAAGTACAAAACATTCTTCTAGTTTTCCACCACAGCATCACATGTGAATAAAAGAGCATTGTCATGCTCATCGTCGCTATCAACAAATCTTGCTACCTTGGCATGAAACTTTTGACCACCAATCATCTTGCTTCGACAATCAGATTGGTAATGCCCATACTTTTTACAATTAAAACATTGAATATAGAACTTATCTTTTCGTTGTCCAGAATGCTTCTCTTGCCACTTTTATCTTTCCTTTGATTAGAAAGTTTCTTCTTTTCATCGAGCAACACCAACTCACTTTGTAGAGCCTCCTCTACCGTCTTCGATTTTTCCTTGAGTCGCTGTTGGTGCATTTGTAGAGAGCCCATCAACTCATCAATGGTCAAAATAGAGAGATCCCGAGACTCTTCAATGGAAGTCACAATATATTCAAACTGTAAAGTTAGCGTACGAAGAATCTTCTCAACGATCTGTTGGTCACCAATAGTCTCACAATTGGCCTTCATTTGATTGAAAAGAGCCAATGTTCGTGAGAAATAGTCGGAAATGGACTCCGACTTTTCCATTTGAAAGAGCTCGAATTGTCGACGAAGAGTCTGAAGCTAAACCTTCTAGATCTTCTCAACGCCTTTGTATATTTTGATGAGAGAGTCCCAAGCTTTTTTTGCCGTTTTAGAATTCGCCACTTTTTCAAAGATTGACGAAACTATCACTTGAAAGATGTAAAAGAGAGCCTTACGATCTTTCTTGCGATTTTCTTTTATCGTCCTTTGCTCCTCTGTTGTCAAATCTGTCGGCGTTTCTGGCTCAACGAATCCTTCTTCCACAATCTCGATCAGCTCCTGAAACCCGAATAGCACCTCCATCTGGATCTTCCAATGCTCAAAATTCTTCCCATCGAACCTTGGGAGTTGAGGTTGGATCGTCCCGGTACCATTCATAGAGGCCATATAACACGAGATTTTCTAAGCCGGATTCACAAAACTCAGCCAAAACTGGCTCTGATAACAAATGTTGGAATAATAAAATTTGGAATTGATATTCTAATATGTCTTGAAGGATTACATAATATTTATAGACCTTTTAGATAACTAGAACAATTAAAAACTATCTTAAAAACAAGCAACAGTAGGTAAGCATTAATTTCCTTGATAACAATTTCTAAGACTCCAAATCTCTAAATAATAATTGCAAGAATCCAATTCACGAGATGAGCTTGGATTACGAAAAGTCTTTTTTATTTCCAACACATGACCCTAGATCTTTGAACCAATCTGGCAATGCCTCATCAATATGCTTTCCTTCTTTGTAGTAGTTCGAATTTTGAAGCAAGCTAACTGCATCGATGCGGTTTCATGGAAATTGTGATCATTCTTTATCTCATCTTTCACAGTTCAGGAAGACCGGAGGCTCCGGCCTTATTCATCTGATTCCTGATTTGTTAAAGCATGGACAGCAATTTCGTTCTGAACTTGAGAAAAAAGTTTCTTATCACTAATTTCTCCTGTGAAATTCTGAAGAAGAGATGTTAGAACTAGGTTTGGTTCTGCTGGTGACAGAGGCGAGGACCATGCAACATGTATTTGCTAATCACATCGACTTGGTTAATGAATTTAAACAACAAGCAGCATTCAATCCGTACCGTAAATTAAGCAAATTCAATGACCGCTTCAAATCGAACAAAACAATCATGAGAGACCCATGCATATATTTAAAATGCACTGCGATGACGCGTGACTATAGGTGGGAAGAAATTCTAATTTACGATAATCAAGATTATTGGCAAGTAATCGACAATTCTCTTTCTTTTCATACTTATATTCAAAAAAGAAATTTGACCAAAAAAAAATAATTAAATTGAAAATAATTGTTAAGTATTTCATTAATTACTCATTTTTACTTTTACAGTAATTAAATTTATTTTAAAAAATTAAATCAAAATCTTCACATGTTATCTTATTCATCTATTTATCGTTCCACTTTATATCTTCCCACGCACTGTTTTTCTAGTTTTTCTTAACCAACTAATTAATTGGCTCGCAATAAAAACGTACTTAACTCATCTTTATATACATATTAAGCGCGCTGTATCCGCTTTGCATCTAAAGGCCCACTTAATCCCACGATTCTTGGAAATTAGGCTCAAATTGATCGGGAGTAGCTTATATATTTTCTTATTATGTAGCCCGCTTCTACAAATTTGCGAGGAACGACTTTAAACCTTTAACACGTAGAAATGATGCGCAATTTCGCCATAATCTCTATACAAACCGTCATATATTGTGAATATTAGAAAAAAAATTTACAGCCAAATATTATCCATTCTTTATATGATCCAACAGTCAGTGCGAAACTCGGGAAAACATAGTCTCTAGTGCCGCCCCAAAATAGTTTATAACGAGGGTGCGGTAAATTAAAGTAAATTAACTATCAATTAGCTTAAGAGTTAAGAAATACGACGAATATAATGATTCCTCGATTTTGGGTGGGCATCCATTAGCGTCAGCACTTTCCATGTTCCGATTCCTCTAATCACCTATTTATTATTCTCAGGATAAATGACACGAATGATCCATGAATTCTGATCCAATTTGTAACGCGGTCCTTAAATTTTTACTTTGTTCAATATGGTTCCTGAACTTTAGCCAAATGTGTAATATCGTTCATGAACTTTTAATTTGCTAAATATGGCCATCGAACTTTTGATGAATGTTCAATTTAATCATTGGACTATACGGAAAATATTTGATATTGTTCAAGGACCAAATTGAGTATGTACCGAAGGTTGATGGACCATATTGAATAAATTGAAAGTCGAGGGACGAAATATTACACACACCGGACTAAAGTTCATGTGTCATATTGAATGGATCACGTTACACGTTAGGGTAAAATTAAGAAACTATTCGCGCCAGTCGCAATGAGAAATGAATATATTCTCTCTCTCACTCTACTTTCCTTCTTTACCGATGAAATCCATTTCCAGCTTTTTAATCCTCGCTTTGTCCTTCCACTAACCCCACCCCACTCTCTCTCTCTCTCTCTCTAAAATCTCACCATTTATGTCATCATCGCTTGTTCCTACGATAGCCGGAGCAACAAGAAATGGATATATTCTCTCACTCTCTCTCTACTTTTCCTTCCTTTACCAAGCGGTAATCCATATTTCCAGCTTTTTAATCCCCCTCGCTTTGTCGCTCCCGCTAACCCTTCCCTTCCGTTCCCCGAGAAACCCTAACCTCTGCAACCAATCCTCCTCCTCCTCCTCTCTCCAATGGCGCCCGTGGACCCCCACTCCTTCACCGACTCCGGCCACCCCCTCACCACCCACGTCCACCTCTCCCTCTACTTCGACTTCCCTTCCTCCACCATCCACTCCTCCGCCCTCCTCTCCCTCTCCTCCCCGCACTCCGGCCCTTTCTCCCTCGACACCCGCTCCCTCTCCCTCCTCTCCGTCCTCGACCCCCAGACCCGCGGCCCGCTCCCCTTCTCCCTCTCCGACCCGGACCCCATCAAAGGCCAGCACCTGGTCGTCTCCCTGTCCGGCCACTCCTCCGTCCTCGTCGTCTACTCCACCACCCCGGCCTCCTCCGCCCTGCAGTGGCTGACCCCGCCCCAGACGTTCAACAAGGCCTTCCCTTTCGTCTTCACCCAGTGCCAGCCCATCCACGCCCGCGCCGTCTTCCCCTGCCAGGACACCCCCGCGGCGCGGATCCGCTACTCCGCCCGGATCAACGTCCCGCGCCAGCTCTCCGCGGTGATGTCCGCCCGCCACGCGGACCGCCGGCCCCCCGTGGCCGGGGAGGGGGCGGGCCTGCCCTGCGGGGACGCGCTGTGGTGCGCGGACGGGAGGGTGGTGGAGGAGTTCGTGATGGAGCAGCCGATCCCGCCCTACCTGTTCGCGTTCGCGGTCGGGGAATTGGGGTTCAGGGATGTCGGGCCCAGGACCAGGGTGTACTCGGAGGCGGCGCCCGCGGTGTTGGACGCTGCCGCGGCGGAGTTCGCCGGGACGGAGGACATGATAAGGCAAGGGGAGAGGTTGTTTGGAGATTATGAGTGGGAGAGGTTTGATTTGCTGGTGCTGCCTCCGAGCTTTCCTTACGGAGGAATGGAGAACCCGAGAATGGTGTTCTTGACTCCGACGGTGATCAAGGGGGACGCCAGCGGTGCGCAGGTCGTTGCCCATGAGCTTGCTCATAGCTGGACGGGGAACTTGATCACTAACAAGACTAATGAGCACTTTTGGTTAAATGAGGTACATTATACTTGGCCAAAACTGTTTTTCCGGCACTTAAAATGCAACAAATATACCTGTTTTAGAGTTTTTTAGGGTCGATTGACAAGTAGATGCCGTGTTCCGCCGTTTTGTGAATTGACTTCTCATTGTTTCAGTCGGTAAGGACTTCTTTTTGTAGTTGTTAAAAATGTCTTACGCTCTTTAGGAAAGGAAATCTTCTGATGTATGGCTTTAGAGGGTTTTTATTTTTATCTTGCGCTCTTGTGATTACTATACACGAAACACGTGATACATATTCGGATCAAAAGACGGATTTTGGTAATTATACTCTATAACAACAAGTGTACTTAATCTAGAACCGATTTGGAAGTTTTAAGACACAGCCCCTTGTGCATTGAACTTGTAGAGTTAATGTCCTTGCCATGAGGTTTTGATAGCCCATTCTGTGAACTTTGTGGAGATGGATGGGATTTTGGATTTTTGCCTCATGGTTTATTTGTCGCTTTCCAACTTTTTATACAGGGATTTACAACTTATGCTGAGAGGAGAATCGTGGAGGTGGTCCAAGGCGAAGAGAGGGCTGCGTTGAATATTGGAATTGGTTGGAGAGGCTTAAACGAGGAAATGGAGAGATTTAGCGACAATATGGAGTTCACTAAGCTCAAAACAAAGCAGGAAGGAGTGGACCCGGATGATGTGTATTCTCAAGTTCCTTACGAGAAAGGTTTCCAGTTTCTATGGCGAATTGAACGCGAGGTATCATGTCTCTAGCGTTAATGTATGAGGTTCATTTGCATAGTTTGTTTTGGGCGTGACATTCTGTCCAACAATTCTTAGGTTGGAAGACCTGCGTTCGATGAATTCCTGAAGAAGTATATTGCTACCTTCAAGTTTAAATCAATCGATACAGAGATGTTCCTAGAATTCCTGAAAAGCAATATTCCCGGAATAGAGAATAAGATTGACTTGGTTCTATGGACCGAGGGCACTGGCATTCCTCCAGACGCCTTTGAACCTATCTCAAATATATACACAAAGATTGTGACATTGGCTAATGAGTTTAAAGCCGGGAGGATGCCGGCGGAGGACGAAGTTGCTGACTGGCAAGGGCAGGAATGGGAGCTTTACCTGGAGAACCTTCCAAAATCTGTGGAAGCTTCGCAGGTAGTGTAGCCTTAATTACTTGTTCTCTTCTTTCTTCATAAAAAAGAAGATCTGATTTACATTACTACGTTGTAGAGGTTGGTTGATTGATGATGGAGGAATTGAGCATGAAGTTTATTTAACAGGTCTTAGTTATTTGTAGAGACATGATGGTGTATCTAGATAGGAAACACAGCTTATGATACTTGCGCTTGACTTTTGTTTCCCCCTGAAGTCTGAACTGTTTTTGCACTATGTTATGAAATCTGTATGTCTTGCACCAAGCCAGCTATTAGACTTGACCAAAGACTTACATAAGCTTGTTTGGGGCTCAAGGATGGCTTTTTGTAGAGAATTCCTCAAGGCTTCCTCATTTTTTTTTTTTACATTAATTTTTGTTCTTCTTTGATACGAGGATTGTTAGAGTAATTAAATATTAAACCGCATTTTCATCTAAGAGCTTAAACTATTAGAACAGTTGACATTGGTCCTGCAAAATCTCATATGGTATCAGAGTTGGAGATCCTGAGTTCGAATATTTTCGGGGCCCGTTTTCCTCCCCAGCCAAATATTTCCACCCTTTTTACGAGGCAAAAAAAGCTGGACTAAGCTTGAGGAGGAGTGTTAGAGTAATTAAATATTAAACAACGCTTTCATTTAACAGCTTAAACTTTTAGAATAGTTGGCAATGGTCCCACAAAATCTCACAAGGATGAAATCTTGGATGTAGCACCAGCATGTGGTTGAGAAGTGAAGTGAGTATTGATGCTGACTGCCGAGATGTCTACTGCATAAATTCAAACTCTCTCACATTACTTGATTCTCATTACCTTTCATGTCCTAATTTCAACAATGAGCTGAGAAAGACGTTTTGGATAGCTTTATTGTTCTTTTTGGGACGAGAATATAGACAAGGGCTTGGCTTAGCGGTGCCTTACCATTACCAAGAAACTAAGGAATCTTGGGTTCGGTTCCTTCCCTCCCCTCCCTTATTATTTAGTGTACCTATCAAAATAGGAATTTTTATCACTTTCCTCGGTTGGTGGAATTTCTGAGCTTAGTTTCTTAAATTTCTGTTCTCCCGCTAGTCGAGAGTGTAATCTTGTGTTTTTTTTTCGAAGAAATGCCTTGAGGTGAAATGATACGCTGTGAGCTAACCTAAAAGGTTTAGGCCTTGAGGTGAAATGATCTCGTAATCAGTTTGCTTAAACTATCAGGAGTGATGAATGTTGTGGTATGATTGTGCAGATTTTAGCCTTGGATGCTCGATACAGGCTATCAGAATCAAAGGATTACGAAGTGAAGGTGGCATTTCTCCAATTGGCAATTTCCTCTGGGTGCAGTCAGTATCATGGCGAGGTGGAGAGAACTTTAAAAGAAGTGGGAAGAATGAAGTACCTCCGTCCGCTCTACACTGCTCTTGTACAGGGGAACGGAAGGCAAGAAGAGAAGATTTTTGCGAAAAGGGTTTTCGGAGAGGCTCGCGACTGTTACCATCCGATAGCTCAGGGTGTGGTCGAGTCGATCTTCTCCAAGCACATGTAAAACCGATATATATCAACTGTAAATGCCAGATCCTGGATCTGGAATGCTCACGACTCTAACATAAAGTAGTCTTTTGCTGTAGATCTCTACAGCCTGGGGAGCAAGGCTACCGATTTTTTTGTTAAGAATGCTAAGATACGTCTTGAATGATCCAGTGATCCGGATCATCGGGACAAAGAATTAATGAAATGTCTGTAATTATTAATACCTTTCTTAATTGTGTGCTTTTCGGGTTTTAGCATGCACTAATTGGATGCTTTGAGAGCATGGGTATCTAAATAACAAAGGGAAAACAGGCAAGCTGCATTTACTTATTCGGTATTGCCAACCTTAAGAGAGACTGGCGACGCATATTATCCAAAGCTGTTGTGTTCGACTATGAAAGAGGTGGTCTGCAACTCTATCTTGAGGTACAAAGTTTAACTGCATCTCATCAATGTTCCACCATGGACATTATTCGTCCTGTTTTGTTGTCTTAAGTACAAAACTTAACCTAGAATGAATTTCTTTTTCATTCAGATAATGACCAAATTTTGCCGGACTTCTCTTCTCGACGTTTTTATTTGCTTTAACATATAGATAATATTTTAAATTTTGATGGGAAAAATAAAAAGTTTTTAGCCTGTATTTTAATTCTAAACAAGCAGGCCCTTGTAAACAATTTTTCTTGGCACACTAAATTGCTACACTGGTGCTTTGCGAGAAAAGTCCAGAATAAGAAGGGAGTGCTGCCCATTCTTCCTGCTTTAAAGGAACATCGGATCAACATGTCTGTCTTAAAGATT
The DNA here is from genome assembly GCA_024500025.1 of Syzygium aromaticum. Taxonomy (NCBI): domain Eukaryota; kingdom Viridiplantae; phylum Streptophyta; class Magnoliopsida; order Myrtales; family Myrtaceae; genus Syzygium; species Syzygium aromaticum. The sequence goes on from CM044894.1 coordinate 2,497,409, forward strand.
TGAGGTACTCAATGAACTCGTCGATCATGAGTTACTAGTAATGTCTCGGCCACATTAGCTACAGTTGATCCCGATGTGGTTCCCATTGCTGGGCATGTGATTCCATTCCATCAATAGCTTCTTGATCCTCCTCATGAATCAGGCTCTGCAACTCTATCACATTGAAGAAGCCTTCCTTTTTGCATACTTTTCCATCTGATTTGTCCCTTAAGCTACTCGCCTTATTTCTGCCAGCGACCAGATGAAAAACAACTATGCAAGACCTTATAAAAGAAATAGATCTCTACCCCTGTCCGATCACCGAAAGTTTCACTCCGATGTGCATCAAGACTACCAGACATATAGTAAATCTTTTCCCCTTGCAAGAACACAAAAGATGCTGCAATTCAATCCATGACCCAAAACCTAAAACTCATAATAATCTGCACCTTATTCAACTTTTATGCACCAGAAATAACCATGCTATATCATCAAAATCACAAAGGTCCTCTGCTCCAGTTGAATTCAGCTCACCAGTGCCCAAATTCTGGTACAAAGGCGGTGAAAATCCTCAGCCACTGGACAATTTAACCGCAAGCATCTTGCAATGCACAAAATGACTGCACCAGCTTATCACCGACACTTTCACTCCTATGACATACTTCTCCATACCAGAACCGGCAACATCATCACTCCGAAATCTTCTATAGGAACAAAATTCCGTGCTACACATCATCCCCATACACCACAAGATCAAAGACGAGCAAGTGCAATCACAGGTCTAGCTAGAGCTCATTCAAACGATACAAGATCTTTGTTTGAGCTAGAACCATTTGCCATTAACTACTTATCAAGGTGAGTATCGAATTTACTGAGAAATTGCATCTAACTGATAATCCAATAGAACGTACCTCATGCTCAGCGCAAATTTTGTAATGAACTCGCGATACACATGCTTAAAAAGAATGTATAGCAGCACAAAACAGAGTAAATCCAACATGGATACATGAAAGTGGCTAGCGTTGGTTAACTGATCTCTATACCATTCTACAAAAATTCAACTTCCATCTACCGAATTCAGCAGCACTTGAACAAAACACTGAGTAACCTTAGCTTTTCTTCAAACAATGCAAATCTTCTTTCATCCACTTTCTTGATTGTTTTTCATTTTTTGGCCTTGATAACACCAATGCAAGCAAACAATCATATCTAAATTTACACTTACATCGACATGAAGATCAACGCTTCCAAAGCCTTACTGCCCGCCACTTTCTTCCTCCAATTTCTTCACGAAAGCCTGCAAGACCAGGACGACCTCCCTGGCCGGCGCCTGCAAGGTCCCCACCAATCCAATCCCAGGACTCTGCAGAGCACCCAGCAGCTTGGCGTACACCTCGGCTCTCGTGGGCATACTCTCGAGCGCCTTGAACTCATCGGGCCCGTAGAACTGCCCCTCGAAGACCCCGCCGCTGAAGTCGTTGTTCTCCAGCTTCTTCTCCTTAACGAAGTCCCTGTACGGCTTGATCGCCCCGGGGATCTCCTCGGTGTGCACGAAGAGCCACGCGTTCATGCCCTTCATGCACGGCTTGAGGGCCTCCCACGGGGTCCCCTCGACGGCCTTGAAGACGAGGGTGTTCTTGGCGACGAGGAGCTTGGTGGTCTCCGGGAGGGCCCGCCGGAGCTCCTGGAACTGCTTGACGGTGAGGCCCTTGTACTTGATGCCGGCGACGAGGTGGCAGTTCTCGAGCTGCTGCTTCACGGTGTCCACGGTCTCTTCCTTCCGGGAGCGGGAGATGGCGGCCCGGATGGAAGGGAGGCAGGGGCGGCGGGCGGCGGGTCTGTGGCTGAGGGTCGGGCGGTGAAACGGGTTCGCGGGTCGGGTCAGGAGGGCGGAGTTGGGGGGCGGTTTGGAGGAGGAGGGAGAAGAGAGGAGAGCGGCCTCCATTGCAGGCGCCTTGGAAGAAGATGAAGATCAGAAGAGCGAAGAGAGACAGAGAGAAGAGTCGGTTTTGGTGGGCTTATCTTATCGGCAGAGCGTTGTCCCTGTGTTTGGGAAACTGGGGAAAATGGAAGAATATTGAAAATTGGGGGGAGAATTTTGTAAATTTTGAAAGTTTTTATGAACACGAAGAGGGGAGAAAATTTGAATGTTTAAACATTAATGATGTAGAAAGTATGATATTTAGGCTAGCATGAGTGAGTATTTAGTCATCGAGTTTATGTCATGAAGAGGGGTTTCGTAAGATGTAAGCCTCTTAAAAAGATAGAGCATAATAGGTTTAGGCCAGGTTGAAAAATGATCCGATTTAAATTAACTTTTTTTTTATGCAATACAAATTTAGTGGTTCAAATTCGACCTAATTTCAACCAAAAAAAAAAAAAACTTGACTCTACTCTTCTCATATTGTTAAAATACTCGATTTACCTAAATCAAAGAAAACTCTGTTGGAGTATGGTATGGGGACCCCGCTACCTCATAATCGAGTAGGGGTCATATGGAGCAATGTCCTCAAGCCGCCAAAGAACTTTTATAGTTTGAGTTTGCGTTTTATTGACAATTTAGGCTTATGCCCATGAATAGCTACCGAATGATCTAGAGCTTTCTCAGCTTCTAAGGTTTTATTGTGTCCGCATATATATATAATCTCTTTCTCTTGTAATAAAAATGTAACCTGTGCTAATTGTAGTAGGATCATTTACTTGATGTACCCCTAATTTAAGGGTGAACTGAAATAAAATTTGTGTCTCGATTTTTTTTCTCGCATTTACTCTCTATTTTGTTGTGTTTGTGCATTTAATTTTAAGAAACTCATACCTAAACTAAAGTGAGAGCATGGAGTGAGCAAGCGCAAAATCAATTAAGGGCAAGAGAGAGTTATGGAGTGGGTTGAGTCTAAGTAAATTGTAAACCTATATAACACCAATATTATTTTGATATTTACCATTCTAAACCCATTTACTAAATAACCAACTCATACAGTAACTCAGTTTATCAAATATAGATTAAGAATTTGATTTATAATCCAATTTGACATATGTGAAGATATCTAACAAATTAAAGCTCACTGTCGCTCCTTTAATTCTTGTCGAATTCACAATTGGGTGTGAAAGTGCAATTAATAGACGCATCATGTTTATATATGTAAATTGCTCCGCCCATTGACAAGACGAACATGAGTGAAGCTTAAACCGTGAAGCTTAATCCGAATAAGTTGCGTGACCATAAACAAGTCACAATGCAACTTTGGGAGAATAGATTAGAGAAACAATTTTTTTTCTTTTTAAAAGAAGAAGAATAAGAAGCAAGAGATAATGAAAAACCCAGCTAAAAAACTTGGAGAGTTCACTTTGTCGGACCGCACTTTCGGCTCGTGTAGTCCGACACTCCGTCACTGTCGCCTAGATTTCGGAAGAAACCTCGATCAAGCAAGACGGATAACGTCGGTGACTGACTAGGCGGGATTCGCGGCTCAGAAGTGATCGTCATCCTAACGACGGACACCGACCGTTACGTTAGCAGGGCTCTCGATTTTTCACGTGGACGTCCGGCGTTGCATTTCCGACCACGGGCAGGAGCAGGATCTCTCCGCTCAGCAGCAGACCGAGTACGGAGCGGGAGCGGGAGCGAGCGAGGGAAGAGATGAGGTTCCGCTCGGTGTTCCGGGCTTCTCAGCTCCGAGGCGGAGCGCCGTTCGTGTCCTGCAAACCTGCCATCTCCGCCTCTCGCCTCCACTCGCGGCCGAAGAGGTGCTTGAACGGCGGTGCTCTCTCTTCGTTCCGTAGTCGTCCCGGGATCATTCATGGGGAGCTTCTCACGGTCGTGCTTTGCAGGTCTTCTTTCGGAATCGCGTTCGACGTCGACGGAGTCGTTCTCCGGGGACGTGCTCCGGTCGGAGGCTCTTCCCGGGCTCTCCGACGATTGTACGATGATTACGGTAAAGATTCGCAGTTTCCCCCGATTGTTGTCCTACTTGTTTTTATCCCTTCTTTTTTTGGGGGGGGGGGGGGGGGGGGGGTGGGGGGGGGTTTCGAGGTTTTTCGTTTTTTGATGTAATTTGTCGTTACCGTTGTTGTTCTGCAGGCGTTTTGAAGGTTCCCTTTGTGTTCTTGACCAACGGTGAGCCACTACTGGTTGCTTCTTGATGAATAAAGTCTTTAGCTTGAGGGGGGCTCTTTCTGATCGTTTATGCTTCGGTTGAACCGGAGGCCACGATCGACGAGTTGTTTGTCTGTTTGTTATGCCTTTCTATTAGTTTGACATGGCATCTTTGCGTCCACCCGTTAACATTTACAAGTCGTGAAAACTTGTGGTTCGATGATTGCCTTCGGTAGAATTTAATTGTGACTCTCTGGGCATCGGCATTATCCAAGAGGTTTTATCAGGAAGAGTAGAATAAACCCATAAACATTGCAATGTGCTTATGAATCATGTGATTCCTAATGGCAAACTCTTTCATGTTGTCTGATAGGAGGCGGTATCCCGGAGTCTGCGCGTGCACTTGAACTGAGCCAGCTTCTGGGAGTGAACATTTTACCTGCTCAGGTATTGTCTGTGAGTGGACTTGTAGAATGGACTCTGTTTTTTACATTTATATGTTGACCATCGTATGACTGATGGAACCCTTGCCACAGTTTGCTTTCTTTATGCTATCCTTTTGCAGGTGCTGCAGGGTCATTCTCCTTTCAGAAATCTGTTGAATAGGTACAGAATTGGTTTCATGAAAGTAATCTACATTAGTGCCTTGGAAGTCTTACACTATACGTAATTGATGGTTTTATATTTGCATGCCCATATCTGCGACTGCATTTCTGCGATCCTTTTAATGAAGTAACTTGATAAACTATGCTTGCAAAACTCATCAGGAACTTTGTATCAACTTGATGTGAAAGACCTGACCTTTATTGCTTATATATGGTATATTGCATTTCTCTTGTTTAATTCCCCGATGATGAAAATAATTTGCATCAAGATAATTCACCTACCAAAGTCTGAAAATTTTTGCAAAGTACAACTCTTAACTTTTGAATATGAGACTATGAAATGACAATTAAGTCTTATGTCACTAAGTTGGGTCTTTGTTCATGAAGATAATTCGTGCAGTAAGTCAATCTACCTTCATGTATGATAAATTGGTGATATTTTCCAGATATGAAAATGAATTCATCGTGGCCACTGGGAAGGGGAACCCTGCTCTAGTGATGTCTGAGTATGGTTTCAAGTAAGTACTAGTCTAATATATTTGATGTATCCATCTTTACTGGTTTCTCTAGAACTAGAGATCTGACAGCAACTAAGGGATTTTTTCTTGCAGAAAAGTGTTATCGGTGGACGAATATGCTTCCTGTTTCGATAACATTGATCCTGTATCTCAATACAAAACCTGGACAAGTGATGATGTCTTTGGCCCAAATGGCTCCCTCAAGGATTTGGGACCAAAGTGTGATGTTTTCTCTGAGAGAGTGCGGGCTGCCTTTGTTGTCAGTGATCCTATAGATTGGGGTAGAGACATACAGGTATGCCACCGTCTTATTTTCTTTCAATCAATCAGTTCTGTTAATTCATGCATCCATTTACATTATGATATACCTCCTCCAAGTTTAAGTATCCCCTGGATGTGTCAGTTTCCATGTCCAATAATGGAATCCAGTATCGTTATAGTACTCTTTGATAGAATCTGCCTCTGGATTTCCTATAGTCATTTAGTTCTGTCAGGTACAATGAAAAATCTTGCAATACATTTGCAGTCTAAGGTCTGGACTCTACAGTAATAGCTTTTCAATAACAGAATAACTGCAACAGGTTCTTTGTGACATTCTAAGGTCTGGGGGGCTTCCAGGACAATCGGGTGGACATCAACCACCTTTATATTTTGCAGCTGATGATCTTGAATATCAGGTTGTTTCATTGGTTGAGAACATGTGAAGTTCTATTGGATGCATCATCTTCACGTCTCTAGTTTAAAGTTTACAATTCTCAAATTAGCCAAGGGTACTCAGTGCAGGCTGCTTTTCCGCTGGAGCGACTCGGGATGGGTGCCTTTAGAATTGCTTTTGAGAGTGTCTTCAACAGGTAGAGTGTCTTTTTCTTTAAGGAATTGGCATTGCGACTTCAGTATGTCATTGCAACTAATAGATGTGTAAAAGTTGATTCTAAATCGTTATGATTGGATTTCAAAATGCAGGGTTGAATTTCTACTAACTCTTCATCAACTCATAGATTGCCTTTAGTGTCTATTTTGGGGGGCTTTCCCACCCTTCCTTCTCCCTCAAACTTATGGCTTCTCCTTCCAAACTGAGCGTTTGAGATGATAATGGGCAAAAGTCCGGCTAATGACTTTTAATGCAGCAAAGAATTCAATAAAATGAAAAATGAACTTGAACCACTTTGGATGAAAATAGTTATTTCTTAAGAAATTGGATATGTTCAGTAGCATAATAAGTCATAATCGATGATGAGTTAAAGCTTCAGTGTCAAATTTCAAACACTTCAATGGAAGGTCTTGTGAAAGCCAATAGCTCAAAGACATGATAAACCCCTTGCCAAATCCCTCAATCACCTAACGCTCGCTTTACTGTTCTAACTCACTCGCCTTTCTTTGATACATGCAGAATTCATCATCATCCTTTGGAGTATGTTTCTTTCGGCAAACCTAAACCGTTTGTGTTTGACAATGCTGAAATGACATTGAGACAACTCTCACTTTCACACTGTGATGTCTGTGGCATGGACAACGGATATCCCCAGTCACATTCCTTCAGTACCCTTTACATGGTCGGTGACAATCCTTCTGTAGACATCAAGGGTGCTCGACAGGTTGGTTAAGATGCGGTTCCTGAACCTATTGCTCCATGCTAGTTGCACACATTGTCCACTCCTGGCTTCTTAATACCTTTTCTATTTTAGACTTAATACCTAAAGCAAGAGAACTCACGCTTGATTTTCAGGCAGGACATCCTTGGTTCTCTATCTTGACTAGAACAGGTGTATTCAAGGGAGAAGATAACGACACGAGTTTTCCTGCAGATCTGGTAAGTTGACAAAGGTCCAAAAGGATATCTAAACTTTGATGGAAGATTGGTCCAAATGGGGGTTCAGCCTTTAAGCATTGCACCTTCATATTGTTTGACAGGTCGTTGATACGGTCGAAGAAGCTGTGGACTACATCTTGAGCAGCGAGTGCAGCTGACAGTTGTAGAGCCTGCTGCTAAGTCTCTAAACCGATGTGCCTTGTTTTTTTTGCAAAGAATCCGGAATCATTCAATCTGGGGTGAATTTGCCGCACTTGCTTGGCTTTGATCTATTCTTTGTTTCATCACGAGACTCGTGAAAGTTTTCAGATTCCTTAATTTAGCGAAAGGGGCTCAAGTTATTTTATGTGGGGAGATGAGGGAGATGGAATTCTTGCTATCCTGCCAAATGCATCTTGTATACAGATTCCCGATTCTCGCCTATAAAGATGGAAGCGATGATCTTCGTGACAGGGCCGTCCTTTTGCCCCCGCCTCTTGCCAAAAGCAAGATCATTTACCAAGAAATTACTGTCCGTGGCTACAAGTCTTTTGAAGTTCATATCTTTAGCCATGAAACAGAATAGTTCGAGACCAATAGTCAATCTACTGCCACGCGTATAGATTTCGTGCAAACAAATATGTGTCTCCCACCTTATTGTTGCGTTGGGAATTGTCGACTTAAATTTCTCCTTGGGTAATCGACACTCTTAACTTGAAATTCTGAGACTGAGCAATCGACGCTGTACTGGTGTCCTCCGTCCGAGTTTTCGTACGTTTTTGGGCTCCCACATTTATAACGTATGGTCGACGTGGAGGTCGGTCGAAATTCAATCCTACGAATTATGATGTAAGCAGCCTGACGTAAGGCCCTGAGATTTTCAAAGAGATCGCGGACCCATCACCGTTGAATGCACTGACACTTTCTGTATGTTCCAAACAGAAAGTGATCAACGGTGCACATGTAAAGAGCAATCGCTATCGCCTGTAGACGGTGCGAAAGTCTCTGAAGTCCAACTGAACCCTTGAACAAGAAGAATTTGGTGGCTTGAATGGACTTATATTAAGAGCAACTCGAGTGTTATCAACCCAATCTAAAAGAAAGCGTGTTCGAGTTTTCAATGACTTTGGGAATGAACTTTACGACACGTCATTGTGATTGTGATGTGCAGTCGCCAGAAAAGAGGAGAAAGCAATATGAAAACAATAAATGTGAAAAGGCGAGAAAAAGCTGACTCAAATTGGTCATGACGTGCCAGCGGAACGCCCGCACTGTTAGAATAGATAGCCCAGCCCTAACGGAGGAAACGAGACCCGGAATAAACTCAGAGCAAATCCTAGTCCTGTTACCATGTTATAAAGTTCAACACAAAATTTTAAATATATAGGTGGATGGAAACCGCATATATGTATAGAACGAATAAACCATGCATGCAATCAATATTCTCTGAACTATGGTCCAATATACAATGTTATCTCTAAACATATAGTTTGTTTAATGTGATCTCTGAATTTCTAAATATTTTTTCATATAATTTAGGGATTACATTGAATATTTACCAATATTTTAGGAGCTATATTAAATAAAGTAAAAGTTTAAAGGCAAAATTATATATTGAGCCAAAATTCATGAACTACGTTGCTCAAATTAAAAAATTCAGGAATAACATTATATGCTAAGTTAAAGTTTCAGAGATCATTTGTGTTACCATCTCCGCTAGGGCCATGCATGAATAGAAATTGCTCGTATTTCAGATAGTTTGCAAGAACTTTACCAGTCGACATCAGAGCCAGGTCGTTCTACAAAGTCTAATGCCGTGCCCGTAGGTATTCTCAACTGCTAGCCCGTGTAGTTATAAATTACGAGATTAGGAGGACGATGTGTAGCGCACGCAACTCCTAAAAGAATTTTTCAGCAAAAAGACAAAACTCCTAAAAGATTCTCATATTTTTTAAAAAAATATTTAATTCTTTATTTACACTTTCCTTCTTTTTTTTTTTTAGTTCTTGAAACTCGAGTCTGGCTTGAACTTGGGTCGGCAAGAATATGGTCCAGTGTGTACGATGTTGTTGCTGCCGACAAAGGTGATGCTTCTTGTTCTTGACTGCACTGAAACTATTCGGATTCCCTCTCATTTTATAATGTTTCGTAATTTTTACGAAAAATAAATGATTCGGAAGTATTATTTATTTATTTAATGAAAATACATAATTAAAAATATATTTTCTTGGACAGAATACATCACCCTATAGAAGAGGATCTTGTTTTTGAGAAATTCTTAGAAATAGAATGCCATAAAATATCTGGATTTTCATTCATTTTTTGTTCGATAAAAATACTTAAACTTTTCAATTGGACTAAATGCAGAGGTCTTCGTTAGATTCACGTGTGGAAGATGATAATTTGGTGCTAACACTGTTGATTTAATGTTAAATAAGTCCGCCGGCGTCCGTCATGTGCTGCCTTCAAACGCCCCAAACTCAATAACCGCCGCTGCCTGGCTCGGCCACTGCCACGACCGCCGCAGCCAACCGCCGCCACTTCTGTCAAGCACCCCAGAATCAAAAACCACCACCACAACCGCTGCCACCACCGCCACAACCGCCGCCGCCGCCGCCAACACTACCAAACCCACAGCCAACCACCATGGACTCGCCCTCGCCACCGCCAAGGCCGCTCAGTCTCACCGCCGTGAAACCAGCTCAAGCACGACCCAACTCTCTCTAACCCAAGTCAAATCCAAGAAAGCCGCGACCAACAAGATTTGAGTTCGCGACCTCCACTGGAGGTCGTGATCACAAGTCGAGGCACGCGACCTATAGAGCGGCCTCTGATCTGAGGCGCGACCTCCATAGCTAAGGTCGATGCCTGTGACCTCCAATGGAGGTTGACCCGAGAGAGAGAGAGAGAGAGAGAGGCGACGGCATACATTGAAATTGCTTCTATTTATAGCTCTGTAAAATTGTAGAAGCGACCATGAAATGAAGCTACAAGCTTTCACAAGGTTCGAGCCATGCTCTGCTTACGAATCCCATATCAAGGAAGAACTCGAGAAGAACATGAAAAATGTTCTTATTCCACTGCGCAGATGAAAACTAACACGAAAAGGAAAATCTTCCTGGAAAAATGATGCGAGCAACGTGGGGAGGCTACGTGTCTTCGAGCGGCGTTACGGAGGCGAACTGGCAATTGCAACAGCATGCTTTCCTCTGTTTTGGTACACCCATTTCCGCGAGCTTGATTATTTGAGCCGCCAGTAATTTGAAGATCTTGACTTTAATATGACCTCTTTTTGGTGGTAGTCTTGATCTTGGCTTGTGGGCAGTCTTCTTCGTCTCGTCCCTGTTCTCCATTTGTCTGATCCTTTACAGAGGCAAGCTCTGGCTCTGCTGGAGAAGAAACGGAGTAGCGATGGACTCTGTTTCACACACACACACAGAGTCAATGGAAGAAGATTGAAGAAAGGGAACGAAGTGAAGCGACGAGCTTGACGGGTCCCGGTTTAAATGAGGGCTTAGTCAATGGTGGTCAGAGCGGTTCGCAAAGTGTGAACAGGCGCCCTTAGGTTTCAAACTGAGTGGCTCCAGGGTCGATGAACCTATCCTATTATTGGACCGGTCTTCCGGTTCTTTGAACTTGAAATTTATTACGTATATTTTGGAACTTGGAACCTACTGTATAAATCGATTTTAGGGTCTGCTTGAGGATTAGTCAGCTCTTTTCTTTGTTTCATTTTTTTTATTCCTCATTTTTTTGTATCGATAATGAAGAATATGAAACTCCTCGATCAGTTGACTAGATAAAAAGGTTGATTATATTGTTCGAGTGAATTAAGATGTGCTTAAGTTACTTGTTAGTGTTACTATCAGTTCTCCGATTTAAAATGGACGTGTCACAAAACTCCTTGCAGCATGTGTAATTCTCGTCCTTTCAGAGCTTGTAAATTGGTTGGTGCTCTGTCTAATGATCCTCTTCAAAGATTTTGCTCTTTCTGGTGTTGTGTCGGTATTGTTCATAGGTATTGTCATGAAGCATTATTCGTATTCAAACTTTTCGAAACATTTTTCGCGATTTGTGTAGGTATTTTTTTAAGGGCAAAAACCACCAAAAACCTTAAACTATAACTGTTGTAATACATTTACTGTAAACTTTTTTTCATGTCACCAAAAATCCTAAACTTGTACTTGCATAACACATTCACCATCTGTCAAAGTTCTGTCATTAATATTAAAAATCTGCCTACATAAATGCCGTAAAGCAAATAATGTTGACATAATGTCCACGTAACTAAAATAAAATAAAAATAATGTTATTTTGGCTGAAAAATAGATGCACATTCTGTATGAGAGAGAGTGTGTGTGTGGGGCGGGGGGTGGGACTTAAGTATGTTGAGAAAGAAAAGGAGAAGAGCAAACTTAACAGTATTAAGAGAACATGGATTTTTATTAGACACACAGTGCCGGTTTCACCAGCATCGGTTCTCAGTCCGGTTTCAGACATAGAACCAAGAACTGAACCGTTTCCAAAAGATTGGCACTGTGAATCGGACCAATTCCCACTGGAACTTGAAATTGGATCGGTTCCCATGCCTAGTTTGGTTGGGCTCCCGGTTTTATCCAAGAACCTTTCTCATCCCCATTCCCAAATACGTCTCACGTGGACTACATCTCAAGCAGGGAGTGCAGTTGATAATTATAGATACGGTGTGGTCTTTTAACCGATTTGCCTTGTATGTTCACAAAGAATCCGGACTCATTCAATCCGGGGCGAATTCGCCGTGGATATACAGAATGGATTGCCTCACTACTTAGCTGGCTATGACCTATTCCTTATTTCATCACGAGACCCGTGCAAGTTTTCAGATTCCTTACTTCACCAAAAGGTAGAAGTGATCTTCGTCGCAGAATCATCGTTTTCCCCCCCTCTTGCCAAAAGGAGGATCGTCTACCGCGAAACTACTGTCCATGGCTGCAAGTCTTTCGAAGTTCATATCTTCGAAACAGAATAGTCCGCGACCAATAGCCAACCTATTGCCACGGCTGTATATTTCGTGGTAACAAGTCTAATTTTCCACCGGGAGAATCATTTTTGTGGCCGGAGGTTAAACCTATTGCGACCAAAGATCATTTCGTGGCAAGGCGCAATTTACTAATTTTTTTTTTTTGCCTTACGAGCAAGATGAATCTTACATATATCCTCATTTTCATTTCGTTTATGGTCACTCCGTAAGATAAATTAATTTTAGTATGGGAGTCCAATTCTTGACCCGTATTGGCCGACACATCATCAAGTAATTGGACGTATACGGGTTATGTCGAAAGACAAAGTGCCTTGGACCTTTTATTGTGGAGCTGTGGATTCCCACATTTTCAACATATGGTCGGCGTCCTCCTTTCTTTGTCCTGGGTTAGGGTTTCCTCTCCTTTCCCTCTCTGTCTCCCTCTTCCCTCTCTTGAAATTCTGTGTCTTTCTTTTCTCTCTCAATTATTTTGAGAGTTTGTGCGTGTCGATAAATTCCTACAACGAGCGAACATCGAGACCATTTCGGCCATTCGTCCGACCGAGAGCCACCAAGGAGGATGTTCGTAACGTGACTCCACAACCTCTCCGAGATTAGGCCGATATCCTCTCCCGATTTAGATTTAGGTCAAGTTTTAGATGTTTTACTCGTTTGAACGAAATCTAGATATAGATTTGGGAGCTCGTTACAGATATTTGATATGTGATTTCTCAACACTTTGATGTTAGCGTCTCTGCACGGCGATGACGATGAAGACGTTGAACCTAGACGAGCAAATAGAGCGAGAGATCTCGGCGTGTGCTCATCACTGGATCTGGTGATCGGCCATTGATCGTTTACGGTGGTACATCTATTCTTGAGGGATGAATAGCGTGCTTCTAATTGCAGACCGTGCTTTCTTATTTGCTTTTCGGCTTTTGCTTTGTTCCGCAGGTATTTGAGGTTTGATAAGTGCATTAGAGGTCCTAAAACTTGTCACAAAAATGCAATTGAGTCCTAAAACTTATCACAAAAGTGCAAACAAGTCCTAAAACTTATCACGGAAGTACGATTGAGTCCTAAAACTTATCACGGAAGTGCAATTGAGTCCTAAAACTTTCAAAAAGTACAATCAATGGAAGGACTTGATTGAATCAATTTGACAAGTTTTAGGACTTATTTGCACTTTCGTGACGAGTTTTATGACTTGTTTGCACTTTTTTAAAGTTTTAGGACTCAAGTGCGCTTTCGTAATAAATTTTAAGACTTGTTTATACTTTTTAAAAAGAAAAATTTAAAATTTAATTATATTTTCATGATAAGTTTTAGAATTTTGGATGCATTTATCCCTTCGCAACACACGTGATCGACGTGGGAGCTGGTCAAAGCCAGTCGAATGAATTTTGGCGCCGGCAAACAAACGCAGGATCCCCGAGATTTTCCAAGATGCGGACCCCCACCATCGAACGCAATGCAACGGCATTTTTCAACATGCTCCAAACCAAAAAACATCATTTTCTTTTCCTTTCTTTGTTTTTCTGTGTGGGGCGGGGTGGGGAGGTTTCGGGGAGAGGGTAATCTCGGACCAATCGCTTTAGTGGGGCCCACAGGCTCCTTAAATTAATGAGCTGTTTTTTCTTTTTTTGTGTGTTTGTTTTGTTTTTTTTTTTTTTATGGATCTGCCCTTAAATTAATGAGTTGGCTCGCATGAATTTTATTCGAATATTTCGCTTCTTCTTTCTTTCTTTCTTTTTTTTTTTTGTGGATTATTAAATTTCAAAGTGTCCGGGCACGTGCCTCGACCTTCCGCGGTGCGGCGTGTAAAGGGGAATCGCTATCGCCGTTTGGATAATATGGAAAAATCTCTCAAGGCCAATCGATTTCCTTTTGGAAAAAAAGAGGGCAAAAGTTTTAGTGGCTTGGAATGAATGTAGACGCGGCCGCGGCCTACGTTCAGAGCAGCAGCTTCAGCGTCACCAACCAAACTACTTTTCGGTTAATGCCACCGCCACAAAAAAATTATAAAGAAAAAATCCAAATCGGCACGTAACGTGCGATATTTAACCTCGAATTAATTTTTCCGTGTCGTGAAAAGACTTAAACCGGCGTGCCGCGACGAATTTGCCCTCCATCAGCTGCTTGATGTGGAAACGCGAGTGGTGCTCGCGACACGGATGATCGCACGCGTGACGTGGAGATTCAGCGAGAATGGGTCTCCTAAAGGACGTCTTTCTTGGGAAACCGAATCCGAAGAAAGTGAACCGAAATTGGGAAATTCGTTAAAATCCGTTCATCAGCTCCTCTCGCATTCCGAAAATTTTCCAGAGTCCCTAATTTCGCCACAAATTTTGCCCCCGAGATTTCGGTGGACTCATCACGACCCTATCAGTTCATGGGATTTTTTTTGCGACGCGAAAAATCGATTTGAAATAGAAGTGGCATCAATGTCCCCGATTTAGGGGATTTTTTTTAAATATTTTTTTAGCGTATTATCCCGGCCTTTCGGTCCCAATCCCACGCTTCAAAATAGAAGCGTGTCCGAGTTTCTCTTGCCGCGCATTCAATTTATCAATATGATTCAGTGACCCAAGACATTTGGGAACAACGTGGCGACATCCCATCGGGGTGCACACTGGCCTTGCCTATAAAAGTCAAAACCTCCTAGAAAATCTCAGCCACCTGGAGGCAAATTTGGAGTCGTAATAAACATGCGAGAGCAGGTCGATGCGAGCCGCACGCAACTCCCGGAAGAACTCTCGTTGTCCTAACACGTTTTGCTAGTTGGTGATCTTTGTTATTAAACCGAGGAGTTCGGATAGTACTAGGACAGCGAGAATCGGGGGGCGGGGGGCGGGGGGGCAGAGATAATCTAAACTCTTCATGAACGGATATTTTTGCTGCCGTAAGCGATGATGGCTCCTAGGGTTCTTGACTGCGCTGGGAAATCTTCCTGATTAGTCAATTTTCCAATTTAGAAACCTACCTTCTTTTTTTTTTTTTTGTTGTTGTCGTTATCTTAATCGTGCAGCTCAACTTCGCGTAGGTCTCACGTGGATCCACGGACTGGAAATGACGCTGCGGCGGTAAAAATATTGTTGAATCGACCGGGCGGTCGGATGAGTTCTAAGATGATTGCACGGTAAGAAAATTAAACTGGTGGGTAAAAATTGCCCGAAGTTAGCTCGGGGCCACGGCCACTGCTATGGCCGCCGCCGCCGCCGCAGCCGCCAACCGTCGCCCCTTCCGTCAAACAACCCGAACTCGAAAACCAACCACCGGCAGGCTCGTCCACGGCCGGCACCAACACTGCCAAACTGGGTTTCACTCCCGGCGACCACGCTCAACCACCGTGGACTCGCCCTCACCACTGCCCAACGGTGCTTAGCCTCGCCGCCATGAAACCGGCTCGAGCACGACCCAAGCCTCTCTCCCTTCCCGGTCAGATCCAAGATAAGCCATATCACGAGTCGGGGCGCGCGACCTCCGCATCATCAGATCAGAGGCCACTCTAGAGAGAGAGAGAGAGAGAGAATGGCGACGGCGGCCATTGGAATTTCTCAATTACATCTGTGTAATATAATAGAAGCACCCATGAAATGAAGCTACAGGCTTTTTCCTGGGGACGCAATGAGTCATGCTCTGTTTCTGGATTAGTCAATTTTCTACTAATCCGATGTCAAGGAAGAACTCGAGATAAACATGGAAAAATGAAAAATTCTGATCCACTATATAAAAGACGAGAACAAGGGTGAAAACGAAAGAATGGCGCGAGCAAACGTGTTGGAGGCTACGTGTCTTCGGGTGGCTCTCCAGAGTCGAACTCGCGATCCCAACAGCACGCTTTCCTCAGCATACGCGCAACCGTCTTCGCGAGTTTGACGATTCGGTCCGCCAACAATTTGAAGATCCTGACTTTAACCTGACCTCTCCTTGGCGGTAGTCTCGATTCGGGCCTGTGGGTCGTCTTCTCCGCCTCCTCCCTGTTCACCATTTCTCCCATCCCTTCACACGGGCGAGCTCTGGCTGTGCTGGAGAAGAGACAGAGCAACGACGGACTCTGTTCCAGACAGACAGAGGGAGATAGAGAGTCGATGGAAGAAGAGGACTGAAGAAAGGGAATAAAGAAGTGGAGGGACGAGCTCGACTGGTGGGGCTTTTATGCGAGGGGCCTCAGCTAAAAGGTGTTCAGAGCGGTTCGCACAGTTTTTCTCTACCGGTGTGAACAGGCGCCTGGGGGGCCCCTTCTCCCTGCCCTTGTCGGGCACGTCTGACGACTTTTGGCTGCAAAATTCCAGAAAGAAAACATAGTGTCTAGATTTAGTATAACTGTGAAAGAATGTTATAGGATGAAACGTGTTAATATGCAGACACCGTGAAAGGTTTCCATGTGTGTTTGGGGCAGGTAAATATCAAAGTCCGGAGTAAAATTGAAAATGCCTTGACTTTTGTAGTCCTTTCTCTCCCTTGATGCCAGCTAAACTTGTGCCTTCTGCTCCATCTCGAGGCGCGAGCACACCAAACCCGAAAATAGCTCCGGCCGGTTCTCCGCTCGGAACAAGTGGAAGTCGACATCCTGTCGTCGTCCAGTTCAAGTTAAGTTGGTCGACTCGGTTTCCATGAAAAATGATGTGGAGGGTTGTGACGGAGAGGAAGAATGAACAACCCTATATGCTCGAGTTGATTTTTCGCGACTGTAGAAGGAATTGCGCACAATATGTTCTCTTAGTGACGAAGTCGAAACAAAATATTCGCAATTCGAGACCGTCCATGGCATTGGTTGGTTGGTACTACCTTGGTGATCGAATCGAATGGACATTTTGTTTGTGGTTGTGCGCCTCCGTGAGAGAGAGAGAGAGAAAATGGTCTAGAATCTATTGAATCCCCCTGTTCACACTTCACAGAGGAAACGTACTAGCTCGTTCATCAAAGGCCTCTGCCCACCACCATCAAAAGCCGATGCATCTTGTTCAAAAGTCAAACAAACAAAACCCGAAAACAATGTGAATTTGTATCGTTTGGCCCCATATAATTAGAAAAAAGAAGGGGAAAAAGGGAATAATTGACGTGCGTCAAGTGGGTGAACAAATTGAATGACTTTCGCTCGGCCAAAGTCACGGTCCACTTGCACGACAGGTGATATCCCCATGTGCTAAAATCGAAGTGCATATTCTAATGCTTTATTGGGTTGTGATCCTTTTCATCTCGAGAGCTCGCCGTGGTCCATGTCGAGCCGTCAATCCCCACTGTGGCTGACCCATCCTGTCAGGATTTGATCCGACTGCTAATTACTCTATCGTGAACTCGAAGCTCGTTCGCTAAAGACTTGGTCTGGAGTTCGAAAACCTTTTGCTATTGCCGATTACGTATCGGGAAATTCTAATGAACATCGACGCGAGGGTGGCGAATTGATTAAAATGGAGGGTACGAAGACGATGCCTTTGAATCTATGTTAGAATAGACCCTAGTCCACGCACGTTTTTTTTGTTTTTTTGATGGGAGGTATACATGATCGAATGATGCACGGGATATCGTTCAAACTACTTCTGTTTTATTTGCCGCAGCATCACTGGACAACCAATGTCTAGTCGTCCGCCTGTCGGCCCCAAATTTGCTGGCACGACAACCACAGCAAAACAGGCGAGAATAGAAAGATCACAACGAAAGAGGAAGAACAGAAGATGCGAAATGTATTGTCCCCGTCTCCTTTTGTGTTTAATTTTGCACTTTGCTTGTACCAAAGAGAGGGAAGCCGGAAGCTAAAAAGGGACTCCACCGCCCCCTTCAAACTCCCCCCAAGAAAATGCCCGCGAGAAGACGACATAAAGAAGATGGAGATACGAAATAAATAAAGATCTCTCACGAAGCCGAATTCATTCACTCTCAGTCTCTCTCTTTCTCAACATTTTGGGAGCTCATCAAAATCAAAGAAGACCCAAAATTTACAGAAAGACAGCATCGATTTGAGAGAGTGGAGGGCTAGGATCTTCGATATATGGCATATGAAATTGCTAATGTTGGAAGGAAGTAGAGAGTCAGAAAACAGAGCACAAAACTAACAACATGCTTTGATCCTCTCTCCAAGAAAGGAACTCGCCTTCCGTCGAGATTTCTTTTATTTACATCTCTCTAATATTTCAGAAGCGCCCATGAAAGAAGCTACAACCTTTCTACTGGGTTCTGCAGTGAGCCCGTGCTCTGCTTCTGGATTAGCGAATCTTCTACCGATCCCATACCAACGAAGAACTCGGGATAAGCATGAAAAGTATTCTAACACACTGTACATAAAGAAAACCAAGATGAAAAGAAAAATCATGAACCGATCGATATCCACCCCCTGAAAAAATGATGCTTGCGGCGCCTGGGGGTGCTACGTGTCTTCAAGTGGCGTTACAGAGGGGAGCTTGCAATCGCAGCAGCATGCTTTCCTCTGTCCTCGCACACCCATTTTCCCGAGCTTGGCGATTTGATTCGCCAATAATTTGAAGATCCTGACTTTAACCTGACCTCTCTTTGGCGGTAGTCTCGATCTCGGCTTGTGGGTCGTCTTCTTCGCCTCGCCCCTGACCTCCATTTCTCTGATCCTCTGCACCAGGCGAGCTCTGGCTCTGCTAGAGGAGAAACAGAGGGCACGATGCCCTCTGTTTCTCAGAGAGAGAGAGAGAGAGAGAACCGATGGAAAAAGAATGAAGAAAGGGAATGAGGTGAAGCCACCAGCTTGACTGGTGTGGGGCATTAAATGGGGGGGAGGGGGGGGGCTAAGTGAAAGATGAGTGTGAACAGGTGCCATTAGGGTCAACAGCACGGGGCCGGTTTGCCTTGGCCTTCTAGGCTAAGTCTGATTTTTTTTTTCTTATGATAATTCGCTCCAAAATTTCAATAAAAAATGAAAAAATTTTATCTAAATTTAGTAAAAAGGTTGAATCCCTTGCGAGTTAACGTTCGCACATTTTGAAAGGTTGCGCGTGTGTTTAGGGCAAGCACAAGCCAAAATCCAAGTTGGAAGTTGGAAGTTGAAAGTGCCTCGGCTCGCCGTCTTGTTCTCTTTCTCTTTCTTGATGCGAACTAAAACTCGTTCCTTCACGTCATCTCAACTCCAAGTGCGTTCACACCGGCTCAAATAGCCCATCCCCGTGCTCCGCTCGACATCAGTCGAATCGGTATTTGAAAACTGTTCGATCTAACTCGAGTTATTCCCCGAGCGATTTGACATGGTTCACACCAGAATGGCTCTGTCCTTGTCGCCGCGTCGGAGAAAACAATGAGTAGGAATTGCGAGCGAAGTGTTTTCTTGGAGTTTGAAGCTGAAAGTGCCTCGACTCATAGTCTTTCTCTCTCCCTTGATGCGAACTAAAACTTGTTCCTCCACTCCATTTCCATGTGCGTTCACACTGACTCAAATGGCCCACGCTAGTGCTCCACTCAAAATCAGTCCAATTGTTCAATCCGACTTGAGCTATTCGCGAATGATTTGACTCGGTTCTCTCCGGAATGACTTTGTTCTTGCCCCGCGACGGAGCGAGAGAACGAGTAGGAATTGCACCCAAAATGTTTTCCTCGGGTGACCAGTGCGGAACAAAACATTCACAGCTCAAGATGGTCTCATGGTCCAAGGCTTGGAACTAGACGTTTTCCTTCGTGTGCGTGTGGGAGCGTGCGCGAGGGAGAGAGTGAATGAGTCTAGAAGCTGTTGCATCCCTCTATGTTCACATTAGCAATTCTTTTGGAAAACGACCCTGAAAATGATAGTCCAACACAGTTTTATTTCATTTTATCTTATCTTGATCACCATGTGTTTTTCCTCACATATTTTGATCACTTGTAGTGCACGATTCATGAATGTGGCTGGGGATACTTTGCCAGCTCTATTCCATCGAGAAGGCCTCTGCCCCCACCATGAACTGCAGCAGATGAAGAAAATCCAAAAAGGATGTGATTTCTTCACATCCTTTGGCCCCGAAATTGAAAAGGCCAAAAAAAAGGGGGGGGGGGGGGAAAGGAATAGTTTGACGCGCCATCAAAAGAAGAAAGAAAAGGGGATCGAGTGCGCTATGATTAGCTCCTTCATTAGCCCAATATCGTAATCCGTTTTGGAACAAGAACCATACAAGTTCGGGGGTCGAGCACGAGAGCCGAACTCTTTTGCTGAGTACTCTGTCACCGGGATTCGATCAAAGTGTCGATCACCCGATCACGAGGGTCGAAAGACTCGCTACTCATGCTCTCGAAACTCTTTTTTTAGAACACCGATAGTGGCCCATAGTTGTCGAATTACGTAATGGGACTCCTAACGAACATCGACGAGAGGACAGCGAATCGATTAAAATTCGAGGGCATGAAGACAACATCTTAGACACTTTTTGAAAATAGAGCTTGGTCCGCGCACGTTTCCTTCCAATGACGCTTGATCAAATCATTCACGGGGAATCATTTTGAGCATTTCTCCTTTATTTGCAGAAGAATGACCAGATCCCCGAGGAGGGCCCCCTCCATTTGACCGAAACAGCTCACCCGGACGTTCAGGAGGACAGGAGGATGAGCGAGCTAATAAAAGCTCAGTCCCGGTGGGAATCGAGAATTCTAGGAAGCGACCAAAGAGAAGAAGACGACCGAGAGAGAAATTCAGACTCGCGCATTTTATCCAAAGGTGAAATGTTGACCGATCTGTCTCGCCCTTCGTGCACATTTTCATGTGCGTTCTGCTTTGACCCAACTGGCTGATAGCGGCCCAGTGATGAAGGGTGTGTACTGTTCTGGTCAGAATACTTGACTTTGGGTTTGAGGCAGTTGTCATTGAACATGCGTAAGGTTGAATATGACATCAAACCTGGGTGAAGTATATTGTACTTGTCGTCGAGAATTACCTCGTGTAGCATACTCTTTTTCTAGCGTGGCATCGTTCGAACGTCATGCGATGCGGATTGTACTACGGTAATCCTAAGCAGCATCATACATATTAGGCAGATTATTTCCGGAATTGGATTAAACATAAAAGTATTTTAGTAATATGAATCGGGTAAGGTATGAATCGGATTAGATATGAATCACTATATTTGCACTGCATGAAAATGTGTTAAAACGGATAAATGGATCAATTTAGATGTCATTACTATCGGCCTCACCCACTTATTTGACGGATTTTCGTACAGATTTGGTTGGTTGGTATGACTAGTTATATCGAGTTGGTAGGAGCAAAAGGTTGTTTTAAGGCAATGACCCACTTTGGGAACCGAGACATTATTGAACGAATGTGGGGTTTAATCGAACTGACGTTTGGATATTTGTTTTTTCAAAGTCAAAGATCATGTCCAAGTTGATTATCCCTCGCCGGACGCCAGGAATGAATGTTGCTAAAAGGTGCTGGCCTTTGATTGATGGGGAATGCTGAGGTCCTAAAGTAACTTTTTTAAAGCACGACAAGAGGAACCCTCAATAACAATCTCAATTATAATCCACTTTAGAGTGAAACTTTTAAGTAATCTAGAAGCTTTCGCGGCGGTAGATATGAATTGTGTCGTTAGTATTAACTGTCGCATCCCGCCTTTTCTTTACCTAAATATAATTATGATCTGATGTCCTATGTGAATCCCCGTGGCATTATACTCTTGGCATTGTAATTGCTTTGCGGTAATCAAAGTTTTACTCTCGAAATATTCAATAGCTCTTAAAGCTACCGTCTGGTTATATAATGAGGATCAACCGAGTAAAAATACGATGTTTTAATTATTTGGAAAAAGGAAAACGATCGTTTTCACGCCATAGCCCTCTCTATTTTTCAAAATATCATTTCCGATAATGGAAAATGCCAAATTACTCTCCCTTGGAAAACATTGCGCAAATCCCAAATGCAAAACTCCAAAAGCCCCCCGCACCAGCCAAGTCCAACCCCCCCTCCCCCCCCCCACCAACAACCACCACAAGCTTCTCACTGCCGTCGCCATCGCCGTCGCCAGCCGACACCGAGTACACTCTCTGCCCCCCACGCGTTGCGCCCCCTTCTCAGTCTGTCTGGTAGGGTCATCCTCTTCCTCTGCCTCTTTCTCTTTCTCTTTCTCTTTTCTCATGTAGGGCTCCCACACTTTGGCCGACCTTGGATTGACCTCGATGACCACACCAGGGGTGTCAGAAGCCACCCACAAGCATGTGTGACATCACCACATACGTGGAGAGAGAGACAGAGAGACGGAGAGAGTGGGGCAACGCAGAACACGGCGGAGGACGACGGTGGCGTCGAGCGGGAGGTGGTTGGCAGCTGTCGAGGGCGGCGGGAGCGAGGTTGAGGTGGCTAGAGGTCAGCCTTTCGTTTTGATTGGGTTGAGGAATTTAGAAGAGGTGCAATTAGGTCTCTAACATGAGCATGCAGGACGCAAGCTTATGCATCAAAACATAGAGGGGCGCAAAGTTGCCTTAGTGTAAGAAGTGGAGAGGGGTCAATGGGGTT
The DNA here is from genome assembly GCA_024500025.1 of Syzygium aromaticum. Taxonomy (NCBI): domain Eukaryota; kingdom Viridiplantae; phylum Streptophyta; class Magnoliopsida; order Myrtales; family Myrtaceae; genus Syzygium; species Syzygium aromaticum. The sequence continues at coordinate 2,519,833 of CM044894.1, forward strand.
GAATCACAAAATCCTTTGTCAAATCCATACTTAGGCTCCATTCGTTTGGCGAAAAATATTGTGTTTTTGAAAAATATTTTTCCGGAAGTCATTTTTCTAGAAAATATTTTCCCGGAACATAATTTTCTGGTGTTCGGCAATCAATATAAAAAAGTTTTGGAAAATATTTTTTGCCGGCGGCGGCGGGTGACCAGCGGTGGCGGCCGGCAACCGGAGAGTGGAAGGCGGAGATTGGCGGAAAATGATTTCCACTTTTCAGAAGCGAAAGTCATTTTCCATAAACTTAAGCTATTTTGTGAGGGAATAAAGGAAAATGTTTTTTCACGGAAAACGTTTTCTGCCTTCCGAACACTGAAAAACCCGAAAAATATTTTCCGCCAAACGAACGGAACCTTAATCCCCAGAGAATCTCGAGAAAGTGAACGTGCCCGTAAAAGTAATTGAGCACAAGATCTAAACTTGAGGCTGTCATTTTCTTCCACGCTCTTGCATTTCACGCACTCCAGATTAATTAATTGCTAATCAATCAATCAATTAATTGAATTAATTAATTGGTGACAGTAGATGCCGTGACTTGAGTGAATGGTAGTGGGATCAAGAGGCCCACCTTCCCTTTTGTTTTAAATTATTAATTTTTACCCATGCTTCGAGCGATTTTGAGTTACGTCGGCAAGGCAGCATGCCAAGGCAATTTGCTTTTGACTTTGGTGTTAAAAAATTCCGGGGTCAACCCTAGAAACCAATCAACTGTGCCATAAGATAACATGCAAAATTTCACCAGCAGATCATTGTCTGCATCATGCGCTTGTGGCGTTTAGGTACTTGATGGAATTCAATACTTTAAAAAAAGAACATAATTATAATACCTTAACATCTAATTTATCGACAATTATTGGTTCGTTCTATAAGTTGACCCTGCTTTAGACGGTATCGCGTGATTCGATTGATTCTGCAAACTTAAAAATAATTTGACCAGCATGTCATGGTCTGCATCATGCGCTTGTGGCGTTTGGGTACTTGATGGAATTTAATACTTTAAAAAAAGAACATGATTATAATACTTTAACATCTAATTTATCGATAATTATTAGTCCGTTCTATAAGTTGACCCTGGTTTAGACGGTATCGTGTGATTCGGTTGATTCTGCAAACTTAAAAATAGAAAATTATTCTAGGTGCAGCGTTTTGCCTATCACGTGGGGCCCACGGGAAATAGGTTTTGCAAAAAAAAAAGATGGATTTTAATTGTTGAGTTTAATTAAATTATGGGTGCACACAACATGTTAATGATGTTGCCTCACAAAATCACGTGTCGTGCTGTATTAGTAAATTGCACACTGCATCAAATAATTAAATCCTTGACCCTTTTTTTAATTATGCCTTATACGTAAAATACACGGCACGTGCGTAATGATATAGGAAAAATCTTAGGTGCATCTTTGTACTCCACGAATAATTATGATCAACTTTTCTGTGTTGGTATCGCTCATTGTGTTTTTTCTTAGAGATCTCAATCATTTTATATTCTGAAATATCCTCAATCTTTATCTTCATATTGTATATTTTACCATTTGTTTCTTTCAGTGATTTAATGATTCATATATTTTGCAATAAGATAATTTTGCTTGCGATGAAATAATACAATACTGGGATTCGAAAGAGTTACCTGACATTAGATATAACTTTTATGGTAGATTGGATTATTGTAATTCTTTCGAATTTTTTTTTATATCAAAATCTCTAAGGGAGAAAACACGTAAAAGCATTTTGAATTCCTTTTTACTACCGAAGTATTATGTTCCAATTCAATGTTTAAGATCGATTCCCTAACTTGCAAGCGGGGTAGAAGTCATTTCACAAACCGAGTTTTTCTTTTAAGAAATCAAAAATTCAGATTTCATTCCGAAAATATTGCATCGTTTCTAACTTTAAAGATGACTTCAGTTTTAAAGATGGCTTCTTTGGTATGTCTCTATCTTGGGCGTTCAGGCGACATCAAGTTTAGGTCTTGTTTCGTAGACCCTGAGATTGCCGCCTAATGGTCAACTCGAGTTTCACCTTGAAATCGCAGCACGGCCTCCAAGCACACGAAATAATTACCCCATTTCATGAATTTTTCCAAGGTGAAAAATTGAACACCTCAAAAGCGAAAATGCATTCTCGCATGTTCATCCACTGTCGCTTGCTCAATTTGCCATACGACACATCATGTATTTAGAGGTGCTTGGCTCTTGGGGGTTGGGCCGGTTCTTGGGGTTGAACCGGTTTGATTTAGGGCTTTGGCAATTTCCATTTCTTACTCTTTATAAGACAATGAATTTTATTAAAAAAAAAAATCATACTCATTTGGGTCCGGTTCCTGTGCACACCCTTATCATGTATTAAATGAATTTTTCGGCGGCTGTCGTACTTTCTCCAAATTATGACCGGTGATCTTTTTAAATTTGGTTGCGAATTAGAAACAATTATAGATTAAACATGGAAAAATTCAAATCTCAGGATAAACCTCACACTCGAGAAAAAAAAAAATACTAAAAGCTTTTACAACAACACGAATTAATACAAATTCGTAATTATGTCGGACATAAACGCGAATTGCCACCTACGTTCTCAACCGCCGGCTCTTCCTTCACGAGAAGAAACAATCCCACTGCCATTTCTGATGCTGGATTTCTGCTCTCGAGCGATCACTTCTAGTACTCTGTATCTGGAATTCTGGTCCGAGTGTTCTTGATCGGCGCCGAGGATTCGGAAAGCATCGTTCTTGAGGGCTAATCTGGGTCAGACATATGATCAAACCCGCTTATTTGAGGTGATCTGAAGATGATAATCTACGTGTCTTCGAGGGAAGTCACCGATGCCAACTTGCTGCTACAGCTACAGCAACAGCAGTAGCTGCATCCTCTGCTCTGTTTCGCAGAGGCCATGGATGCCAGTTCCTTCACTTTCTTGACCAATGATCTGAAGATCCTCACTTTGATCTGCCCTCTCTTCGGTGGGACTCTCGCGATTCTTCTCTTCGTCGACGAGGACGACGTCTCCTTGTGCTGTCCTTCCATTGCTCTGTTTTTCTGTTGCTTTGAAGCAAATTGAAGATGTGATTGCAGGGTAGAGAGGGAGAGAGAAAGGACGAGGAGTCAAACTAGAACCTGAAGGGAGATTCAAGTGCTAAGCTTGACTGGTGCAGGTTTATAATACAAGGCCAAGGTGGTCTGAATATTTCACACAGTGTGAACATGAATAATTAAATGCCAAAAATAAGTATATAAATAAACAGTTTTAATTTAGACCGAAAAAGAAATTCAATTTGGACAAAAGAAGGTTCTGAAGAGCAAGTCAGGCACAGCTGTTTACCCAATTTTCCAAAAAAAAAAAGAAACAATATTTACAGGTTTAATGATGTCATTTTCTAAAGTGAGATTCTAGGGTTTGAGGGCCATCTTTCTTCACCAGTAAGATAAGACCGTCCTTTACAGTCAACGGCCTCATCGTCTGCTAGATCAGTCAACGGGTCATGAGTTTTCAATTTTGGAAAACCAGAAAAAGTAAGTCAAGCTTGCAAGTGCAGTTCAACATTTCTTATCTTTGAACTGTCGTCATGCACATTGATTGAACGTGCATGACCCTCACAAACGAGAATATAGTCAGATTACTTCGATGGATTGATATGCACTCGTCTGTAAAGTATTCACGTCTGAGTTCGAGCACTTGGTTTCATCTGCTTTTCTTCTTGCTGGTCAAAACAACTTGCTTCCATTCACTTCAAAGAGTTTAGCGAGTCCAATTCTAAAGCTTTGGGGCAAAGCAAATCGAAGGGGGCGGGCGAAGGTTCGAGAACCAATTTACTAGGTAGGCAGTTTGTCCAATGGGCTTTAGCCACCCAATCAGCGACTGTGTTGGTGTCCCAGCCCAGGTAGGGCCCGAAGAGCTTTTCAGTATTGTTTGGGCCCGTTGAACAAGCATCTGTACTTCCCATTCTGACTGAGCGGTGTTGAGAACAAGTGTTTCACATGCTTTTAAGGCCCCGTTTGGTAACGTGCCAAACGGTGAAAATTTTTATTTTTTTATTTCCAGAAATAATTTAAGAATAGAAATGCGTCTGGTAAACTTTTTTTTCTTAGGCACATTTTTGCAAAAATTTGTGTCCAGAAACAGTTTTGGAAGAGAAATAAGAAGTAAAAAAAAGTTACTTTTTATTTTTCGGCACAATTTTGAGAATGAGTTCTTTTTCTTTTTGTATTGTTCTTTTCTAGGTTGGGCCGATCGTTGGTGGTTGGCCGGCCGCCAGCAACCGGCCATAGCCCAAGGCCGACGAGGGCATCACGGCCCTCGCCGGCGGAGGCGAGGGTGAGGGCTGGACCCTCGCCGCCTAGGAGAGGCGGCTCGTCGTTGATCATGGCGAGGTCGGCTTTGTCGTGGGTCGCCCAATCTGGGCGAGGCCGAGCCTCACCGTCGCGACCCATGGCGAAGCCGACCTCGTCGTCAGTCGCAACGGCGAGGCTTGGCCTCTCCCGATCTCGGTGAGGTCGACCTCGCCGTCTCGACCCACAACGAGGCTCGGCCTTGCCTGATCTGGGCAAGGCTGGCAGTGAGGCATGTGGCCAGGGCGGCGTCAAGGGCCGTGATGAAAAAATTTAAAATATTATTAATGAAAAGAAATTTTTTGTAGTTATCAAATGTATTTCTGTTCTTTTCTATCCCAGGAATAGAAATTTTGAACAGTTATCAAACGCCTTCAAATACTCAGAAATTATTTCCGGGCACAGAATAAAAAAGAAATATTTCTTAGTAGAAATAGTTTTTAGGCACAGAATGATTATCATGCGCACTCTAAACAGTCGGATCTTTGTGCCTATAATCCAAAATTATAAAGAAAAATTGAATATTTCATACAAAGTTTGGAATTTTTACATTTGCTCTTATGGAATCTCTACATCGATTTTCATTTCCATCTTTTCTTGTCTAATAAACTAAAATAGTAATTCTACTTTTCTCGTTCTTCATCCTTTAAGGATGGAAAGTTCAGACACCAAAGATGAAGTTTAGCAAAGAAAGTCCAAGTTTGACGCGCACTACCATTGATAGTCACTGGTTTTTTTTTCCACTTGCAGCAACAAATGAATGGAACCGTTGAGGTTGGCTGAAAGTAAAGTAGGTTTGGTTTTATTTGGGAAAATTAAATCTATTACGATTGTGTCAATTTAATCCTCAACCTTTAGATATGACAAATTTAATCATAAATCTTTTAACATTGAAAAACTCAAATTTCAGGATAAACCTCAAATTCAACAAAAAATACTGCAAGCTTTCACAACAACACGAATTAATGCAAATTCGCGATCATTTTACGTGTAAACGCGAATTACCGGCTTTGCTCCAAACGACCGGCCCTTCTTTCACGAGAAGAAAAGATAACATTGCATTTTTCGATGCAGGATTTCTGCTCTTCGCGCGATCACTTGGTACTCTGCACCTGGATTTCTGCTCCGGGTGTTCTTGATGGACGCCAACGATTCGAAAAGCATCGTTCTTGAGCGCTGATCTGGGTCAGACATATGATTAAATACGCTAGTGTGAGGTGATTTGAGATGATGATTCAAGTGTCTTCGAGGGATGTCACGGATGCCAACTTGCTGCTGCAGCTACAGAAACAGCCACGTCCTCTGCTCTGTTTCGTCGAAGCCATGGATGCCAATTCCTTCACTTTCTTGACCAACGATTTGAAGATCCTCACTTTGATCTGCCCTCGCTTTGGTGGGACTCTCGCGATTCTTCTCTTCTTCGATGATGATGATGTCTCCTTGTGCTGTTCCTTCATTGCTCTGTAGCAAATCGAAGATATTGTTGCAGGGTAGAGAGAGAGAGAGAGAGAGAGAGAGAGAGAGGCGTCAACCAGGAGGAGATTGAAATAGGAGGAGGATGAAGTGATGAGCTGACTGGTGTAGGGGTTTTACAAGGCCAAGAAGGCCAGAACATTTCACAGTTGGAACATGAATAGTTAAATGGACTTGAGCAAAAAAGAAAAAAAGAAAAAAAAATGGCATGTAATTTTGACCATGGAAGAAATTCAATTTGGACAAAAGAAGGCTTTGAAAAGAAAACAGATACAGCTGTCTACCTATTTTTTGAAAAAAAAAATATTTACAGGTTTAATTATATTATTTTCTAAAGTGAGATTATAGGATTCGATTGTCATCTTTCTTCAAGTGGGAGGGAGACTTTTCTTTGTAGTCAACGGACTCATGGTCAGCCAGAACAGTCAATGGGTCATCAATTTTCAAAATCTCGAAAACAGACAAGAAACTCAAATCTGCAAGTAGGGTTCAGCATATGTTACGTTGTCATGAACTTCCGTGCACGATTGAATGTGCATCATTGAGTCACAAACAAGAAGATAGTCTGATTACATTGATGGACCGAATTTGCGCTCATCCGGAAGCCTCGAGTAAAGTAATCACATCTAAGCTCGAACATTTTGTTTCATATGCATTTAACTAATCAGGTCTTCGTGCTCGTAATCCCGAATCATAAAATAAACTTAAATATTTCATGTAAAATTTGAAACTTCTATATTCACTCTTATAGAATCTCTAGTTCCATTTCTATTTTTATCTTTTCTTGTCGAGTAAACTAGAATAGCAAATCTACTTTTCTCGCTAATCGTCCTTTAAAGATGGAAACTTCAGTCACTGAAGATGATATTGAGCAAAGAAAGGTCAAATTTGACCCCCACTACAATTTATAATCATTGGTTTTTTTTTCCACTTATAGCAACATATGAATGAAACCATAGAGGTTGGCTGAGTGACAAGGTGGATGTTGGTTTTGATGTTATAGATCTTGTGTTTGAATCGTGGAGTCTTTTACTTAGAGTACATGCAGGTTACCATGTGGGCGAGAGCCTCATATCTACATTTGAACGGCACGGTTTACATACGTTCATATGTACAAAAAATGGCAATTTGAATACTAATGTCATAAGATCAATTTAACAATTACGGAATTAATATACGAGCGAGCCACAAGCTGCAAATTGTTCATAATCTCATGTTCGGACCATCTATCCGAGTTTCATCTCCCGATGTCTACGAGGTTAGCGGGAAGTTTATGAGCATGACATTTACTATTCAAGATGAACTTCCTTATTTTGAAAAAGAAAGAGGTTTTCACAATTTCAAGAAACTTAAATATTCTTGCTAGGAAAATTAGCGATCAAATTCCATTTTTCATTGCGTCAGTCAATGTATAGAATCTGATTCAAAACTATTACAACAACAGGAATTACTGCAATTTCGTGATTATTTCACATGAAAAGTGCAAATCGCCGGCTTTGCTCCAATCCGCCGACCCTTCTTTCAGGAGAAGAGAAGATATCATTGCATCTTCTTACGCTGGATTTCTGCTCGGAGTGTTGTTGATTGACGCCGAGGATTCAAAAAGCATCGGTCTTGAGAGCTAATCTGGGTCAGACATAGTCATAAACTCGCTTATATAGTTACATGAGGTGATTTGAGATTACAATCTACGGGTCTTCGAGCGAAGCTGCTGACGCCAACTTGCTGCTACGGCCGCAGAAACAGGTGCATCCTCTGCTCTGTTTCGCAATAGCCATGGACGCCAATTCCTTCACGTTCTTGACCAACGACTTGAAGATCCTCGCTTTGATCTGCCCTCTCTTTGGCGGGACTCTTGCGATCCTTCTCTTCTTTGATGATGATGATGTCTCCTTGTGCTGTTCTTCCATTGCTCTGTTGCAAACTGGAGAAATTGTTGCTGGGTAGAGAGAGAGAGAGAGAGAGAGAGAGAGAGAGAGAAGAGTCAACCAGAAGCGAGTATGAAGTGATGAGCTGACTGGTGTGGGGTTATATAAAGGCCGAGAAGGTCAGAACAGTTCACACAGTGTGAACAAAACTAGCTAATTCGACTTGGGCCAAAAAGAAAAAAAAAAACAGAAATTAATTTAGACCCAACAAGAAATTCAATTTGGGACAGAAGAAGGTTCTAAAAAAGCAATCAGATACAGCTGTCTCTGCCTATTTTTCCAACATAAAAAACAATAATTGCACGTTTAAATTTCCCATTTTATAAAGCAAGAGTCTTGGGATTTTGGTGCGCCATCTTTCTCCAACAGTGAGGAAGACTTTTCTTTGTGGTCAACAGCCTCATAGTCAACTAGATTAGAGCCAATGGGTCGTGAGTTATCAATTTTAAATGAAAGTCTGCATTGACAAGTGCACCAGAAGACAAGATCCAGTTGTTCTGGCCAGTGCAACTCATGGTTACATGGGTTTGATGTTGGTTCAGTTTGTTTTTTATACGTTGACATTTGTGGATTCAGAGACTTTTCGCAATTCTAGGATTTGTAAGAGAGATTTGAATCCGAGTCATGCAATTAGGTTTGAAATATCTCATCTTGATGTCAGTTTTCATGTACGATTTAATGTTCATCGCTTGTCACGAACTAGAATGTTGTCTAATTACTGTGATGGGACGATTTGCGCTTATCTGGAAGCTTTGAGTGAAGTAGTCATGGCTAAATTTGAGATTTAGTTTCGCGGGACTCCACATAGCCGGATATCTATACCCGTACTCTCATTGAATGAACAAAAATAATCGAACATTTCATACAAGTTTTGGAACTTCTACATTCGCAATTTTTTTGGAATTGTCTTACTGATTAGGTCCTCAAATATGTGTCAGTTACATGCTGCAAATGGTAGATAATCTCATGTTTTAACCGACATTCGAGTTTCGACTTCCGTTGTCCACAAGGTAAGCGGGAAGTCCACAAACAATAAATTTACTTACTCGAGATGAACTTCCTTGTCCTAAGAAAGAATGTTCGAATACTCCTGCTAATTAAAAATAGGAATCAAATTATATTAGTCATTGCTAAAGTCAACATATATAATTTGATTTTTTTTTAGATATAAGTGCATTTTAAGTTTTAAAACTTGATATACAAGAGTAATTAAGTTCTAAAACTTGCAAAAAGTGTAATCGAGTCCTAAAACGTGATAAGTTGGTGCAATCAAGTCTATTCATTAGCTCCATCCAATTTGCCTAAGCAAAAACGTCGATGTGGCTTAATTTAATCATTTCTCTCTCCTATGTGGCAAATATTTTAAGTAAAACTGTTGACGTATGCAAAATGACGTCGTTTTGTCGAATTTACTTGTCTAAAAACAACATCTCTTCCTCTTTGTAGCTGAACTCGTCTCCTTTTCCATGCCGAACATCCTCTCCTTCCCAAATCGAAGTCTGCTTCCCCAGCTGAGAACATCAGTCCCTTTTGCAAATCGAAATCCTATGAACCCTAACCCCCAAACTCAACGTTGTCTTTAAAACAAACAACGTTTGCTTCTTCCCAAATTCAAATTCTCTAAACGCTAAGCCCTAAACTTAAGGTTTCTCTCCCTCTGAATGAAATTAACACCCGTTTGCCTTTGAACCTTAAGCCCCAAATCAAGTTCGATGATTTGGAGTTCCCTCAGGAGATGAAGTTTGACACCTGTAGTGATCTAGGGTTCATAAAGTTTGAGTTCGACGCCCACACGAGTTCGAGTTCTCTTCTTTGTCGATTGCGAGTTCGTGCAAAGACTCGTCTCGCGTGGGATTCTCCACGGTGGATTGAGCAGCGTCGATGATATAGATGGCAACGACAACTATCTCCAAGCCTTTCTCCCCCTCAAGTAGGTATCACTCTCTGCATCCGTGCTATACGACCACACTTTTTTGAACTGTTCGATGCAACCAGAATGCGTGGCTTTTTGAATTGTCCAACGCGGCCTCTCTCTTCGCTTCTCATGTAACACACATTGTTATATCAGTTTGAGCTTTCTTACAATATATGGATTTAGTGATTATAGGTACTTCTTTAACATCTCAATCAATTTATAGGAGACATTTATGAGGTTCGTTGAATATCTCTACTAGTGTGAAAGCAAATCTTTTTTGTACGTTGATCCCTTATTCTGTAAAATCCACTTGGAGTCCTAAAATGATTATGATTTTCCAACTCATGTCCTCATCTTATAATAAAACTCATGAAACCTAATAAGAAATTCAGCTTCCGCACACTCTAGTCCAAGTAGGTTTCGATCCACAGAATCGCAATCCGATTTTAAACTCATGACACAATTAGAAAGTGGTCTGTCAAATTTTTCTTAATTGCAAAACCATTGGAGGTTTTTATATTTCAGAAAAATTGTATATGTAGACAATATTTTCTATCAAATGATTTTACTCAGTGATAAAAAAAGGGTGTTTGTTATCATCTTGCTGCAAAAATTTGCTTAACGAAATCGTAGATTTTTGGTAGAAACTCTTTCTTGATTAACTCTGTTTTATGCTTTTCCCAATTTAGATATGTACAAAGCAATCGTAAATTTAGGTAGAAACCTCTCACTATTGATCATGTAGCTATTTTGTGGTTATGCTAGACATTGTGCTACTTTGCTTTTTCTATATTGACTGTTAGTCTCCTTTTAAAATATTTTCAAATTCAGAGCTTGAACTGGCCTACATAATTTGGCGATTGAAAGTGCTACTTGTTTTTATTCCGCAATGGCCGACAACAAAGTCAATGTTACTATTTTTTTTAGAGGTAAATTTCAAGTTAGATTGCCATTGGAATACTTAGATGGAAGGGTCGATATTGTTGAAATAGACTTAAGTAGGGATTCGTTGTCTAATACAAATGAAGCTATTGAGGCTTTGGTTGTAGGTAAAATAGAGAAACTCTTTTCATAGAGTTTAGAGTTTCTGAATGTAGTACTCTTGAAGTAGGGGTGTCAAGAACTGAACTGAAACCTAAACTGAAACCGAAACCGAACTAAACCAAACTGAAAATTCTGAATTTTTTGGTTCGGTTTTATTTCAGTTTGGGTTATGGGAAAATAAATTGTTTTTTTTTTTTTTTGGTTCAATTCGGATTGGATTGATTCGTTTCAGGTAACTGATATAAATTCGGTTTTTTATTATGTCCGTGTCTCTCTTCGTCCTCATCTTCAATTCTAGCTTTTGTCACTTTTAAGCTCTTCTCTTCTCTTCCTTTTCCCTTGGCTTTTGTTTTTAGAGTTCAAGTTTGTCCCGAGACATTCCTTTGAGCAATTATGCCTGAAGCAGCGCCTAGAGGAGGAAGCAGGATAGCGACCTTGAACTCAGGAACAGAGCCTCCATGACCCATCGAGCATCCAGATCTGGAGGCTCGACGCCTCCATGGCCCATCGAGTCTCCAGATCTGGAGGTGACTCCACCAAATCAAAGGAGCGGACAACATGTCGAGGTCCTGTGTTGCGGGCGGCCGAGAGGTGGTGCTATTGTGGCGTTGAGTTTTTGTGTTGTGGGAGGCCAAGAGAGGGGGCTCAATTGTTGTGGTGGCGGCGGGAGCAGGAGTGGCGTGGCGGAGCTCAACAGTGAGACGATTGCCAGAGGTGATGGGTCAAATTTGTCTGCGATGGTGGTGGTCAGGACTCAGGAGAAGATTGCTCGACACCTCCATGGTTCTGTCAACGGGGGACGAAGGGGAAGCGGTCGAAGGAAAAGCCCTATTTCATCCCACTCGCCAGAAAATAGAGAGAAAACCGAAATCCGATCCGAGCCCAACCAAACCAAATTGAACCAAACTGCATTTTTGGTTTAGGTCATATTCGGTTTGCAACTCGGTTCAGATCAAAACATACACACATCCTAACGGTTCGGTTCGGATTTTCAGAAAATTCGAACCGAACCGAACCATTGAGAGCCCTATCTTGAAAACGGGCTGATTCTTAGGTATTTATGAGATAACTCTGGTGTGATAGATTTATTATATCATTATCAACATTTTGAAATATTGACCCGTTTGTTGAGCATGTTGATGATAGTGATTTGGACGAGGGCGAGGATAATGATGCATGTAATTTGGTGGAAGTGGCAATGATGATTTTGAACTGGTTGATGCGAGGAGAAAATTGAACAAATTTTCAGCGAAATGTAGACTCAAAACTGGTGTTAATATTGAGGCGGCCAGTACTTCCCAATCAAAGGTTTAGGAAGAGGCTCAGTTGATAGATGCTTTTGGTACAAAATAAAGTACTCGGGAGAAATTATAATCATGGTTGTGAATATAATGCATAGTCAAAGGGATGCATGTGCTAGGTAGAGTAGAAATTATGGTCTAAGGATTGTGCATAAGTTACGTAGGTATAACCATTTGATATGGAATGGAAATCAAGGATATGCGATTACGGAAGGTGGTGACAAATATATTGTTAATTTGAATTTGAAGACTTTTCTTGTAGAGCTTGGAAACTCAATGGAACTTCATGTTGCCATGCCATCTATGCAATACACTATAAGAAAAATGATATGGCTGACTATCTAACGGAGTGTTTCAACAAGGCAAAGTATGTAAGATCTTATCAATTCATAGTGCCTACTGTGAGAGGACAAACATTTTGGAAAAAAACCAACAAAGAAGCTCCTCAACCCTCATCGATCAAGAAGATGTTTGGTAGGCCAAAGAGGAAGAGAAGAAAGCAATCAATTGAGCTTGTAAGAGGTGATAGAATGACTAAAGATGATAAGCAAATGACTTGTTCTATCTGCAATGTAGTTGGACATAAATGTCCTTTGAAAAATTTATTCCCTCAACTAATTGATCATGTTGATGTTGAGCTTGTTGTCTTAATATGTTGTTAATTAATGCTTGCTATGTGCATCAAAGGCCAATGCTAAAGCTAATGTATGTACATCCAGTGCTCATGCTCAATCTTAGGCCAATTCCATTGGACCAAGGCCTGAAAAAAGACAAATTGTGATAGAACCATGTATTGTAAGTTTTATATGTAAATGATCTAATTTAATGACAATGAATATATATTCAAGTTAAAGCTAAAACAACAACAATTGCAATTGATGGAGAATCCAAAGGCTAGGCCAATCCTATTGCAGGGGCAGCTCACTTGGATGAGACAATAGTGGGCAGGCAAATGCTTTTGCACATGCTAGTACAAGTGTAAGAGGATGTAATGCCATTACGGATGTAATATGATACAGGGCTATTGTTAAGGTAAGAGGATGTATTGGCTAGGCCAATGCTTTTGTTGAAGCTAGTGTTGATCAAGAACAGGGTATTTATTATCTTCAAGCTAGTTTAATAGCTCAGGATAGACCTCAAAAATCCTAGTAAGCAATACCTCAATTCTCATGCACATGTGTTGTGACTACATTCTCATGTCCATTGATTTTTTTTATTTTTTCAGTTTAAAAGACCTGAAAAGGAAATGATGCAAGGACAATCACAATCGAAGAAGTAGAAAATGTTTGGGTTGGATGTTTACACAAATCCTAGGAAAACCTTCAAATGGTCAATGCGATATTACTTTTTTTTTACATTTTATAATTGTCTCCTTAAACTAAAAACATGCCTATTCTTATAAGCTCTAGAGAGATAGCATCTCTGCCCATTATCATACTTTGCCATCCAATGAGGCTCGTGATCCGTTTCCCACTTGCCAAAAATCCCCCGTAGGAAAATAAATTCCTTTGAACAAACGACTCCAAAGGGACGAGGGGAATTGTGATGGTCTCCATGCCTACTTGCCCAACATGACCACGTTAAAATTGAGGGAAAATTTCAAATAAGAATCCGAAGTGCCATCATTTTCTCAAATAAAAGCTTAAATATTTTCTCAAATAATGACGTGAAGTAAACTTTATTTTCAAATAAGAGCCTGAAGTGTCTTTATTTTCTCAAGTAAGGACTTGAAATGTCTATAACAGTTTTAAATAAAGGCCTAATCTTACTGGTTGGCCAAATATTTCGGCTGATCAATGGCATTTTCATCCAAAGATAATTTTAACATAAATTTTAATTAAATTAGACTAGAAATTAAAAAAAAAAGATAAAAATCTCCTTTTAAAAAATTTAAATGGAAACGGGAAGGCTAGCGAGAGGGCTAGCAGCCAACCCTCCCACTTGTGGCCATCGCCCCATCACTGGCGGGGCGTGCGGCAGCGATCGACAACCCTCGCCGACTAGAGGTGAGAGCTTGCTAGCCCTCAATAGAACTGAGAGAGGGCGACGACTAGCGAGGCGAGGGCTAATGAGCCTGATCCTCTGTAAGGCATTAGCAACCCTGTCAACCGCCGCCGCTGCTGCCCCATCGGCGATGGGGCTATTTCTTTTTTCTTTTTTTAGTTTTAGCTTTGTTTTTTTGAGTTTGTTTTTCTAATGGAAAGAAAAAAAAAACAAAAAAAGAAAAAAAATAAAATAAATCAAAAAATTAAAGAACGAAAATGCTCATCACGAATCGTGAGATCATGTTCTTATTTGAGGCCAACTGTCACTTCAGACCTTGTTCACTTCATATCTTTATTAAAAAAAATGATGACACATCATATTTCTATTTAAAATAAGATTTACTTCATATCTTTATTTAAGAAAATAAAATTTTTTTCGGTCATTATTTGAAATTTTTCCTATTAAAATTATTGGCAGCGTGAAAAACACGAGTTGTTAATCTCCTGTATGCCCTATGTGATCGCGTTACCGGGAAAATCTGTGAATGTCCTCTCCTCAACGACCCCCAAAAATGAGGAGAGCAATCGACGCTCACGCCTTGAAGATCATGCGCTTCCTCCCTTCCCTCTCCTCTCCTCCCCGGGCGGCGGCGGCGGCGGCGGCGGCGCCGTCCTCCTGCCTCCGCTTCACGGCGGCGCCGATCCGCTCCCTCTTCTTCGGCCTCGCGAAGCCCAGCCCTCGCCTCGTTGCCCTCCTGCTTCCTCCCCATCCTCCTACTACTCGATGTCAGCTGCGCGCGTTCTCCGTCTCCGGAACCCTAACTCCGCCGGCGTCCTCCTGCATCACCTCTCCCGCCGTCAAGCACCCGAGGACGGGCCGCGGCTTGGATTGGGATTTCGGTCGTCTCGCCGCGAAGTGCATTTCGTCGGTGAACTCCGTGCACTCGCTGGAGTGGAACGAGCCCGTCTCGTGCTCCGAGGTGGTCGGCGAAGTCGAGAGCGGAGAGGTTGGAGTTGTTGAGGAGGACGCCAAGCCTGCCATACCTGTCAGAGCTTATTTTTTCTCCACCAGGTCTGCTTTTCCCTCTCTCTCTCTCTCTCTCTCTCTCTCTGATTGGCCATTTCTATTGGTGCTCTCTTGTTGCTTGTTTCTGCAGCTTGTAACTTTAAGTGACTTTGCTTTGGATGTTCAGTTTGGGTGGATTAGGCAGGATGTGATAGACCCATACGAATGGCAGGAATTTCGTTTTCGTTTTCCTTTTTGAATTTGAGTTATATTAGCTTGCAAATGCATTTCGATGGTCATCCTGCCGGACGCATGAGCGCAGTCGCCAAATGCTTGCGTTGCTTGGGGACAAGAATGGAGATGGTGCAAAGTGGATAGTGGAGAAGTTAGGTGTTTGCTTTGTGTTAGTCAATGTGATCAGGAAGGAGAAGAGGAGCACATCATTTAGGAGTTGGGGATGAAGTGCATATAGGGAATTGAAGCACACAACTTCTGAAAAATATTGACACAATTCTTTGAGCTGTCTTTGCGGAAGAGAGTCCCACGTTCTTCACTCAAAGAAAAAAATATGAAACTTCATAGACCAGTGAGAAATCCTCTTCTGAAATCCGACTCTTCCACTCCCGGTGGAGATGTTTTGGCGGATTCCTTGTCTGTGTGGGCTAGTTGAATTGTCTTGATTGAACTTGCTGTCTAAATTGTTTCCAGATTTATTTGTGAAATTTGTGGTCCCCCCTTCTTTGCAGTGTGGACTTGAGGAGCTTAGTGGATCAGAACAAAGCCAATTTCATCCCTCCAACATCTCGTATGACAAATTACGTGGTCCTAAAGTTTGGCAATCTTTCTAATGCGTATGTAAGTCACCTATCCCACTTCTGGTTAACAGTCTTTTGCTGTTGAAATTTCGTTGGACTGTTGAAATCCTCGAATACATGATGATTTGTTTTCAACAATCTTTGTACTTAGTAAGTTGCTGAAGAAAGATCAGAGAAGAAATTAATTTTTTTTCTATCAATATCTCATTGAAGGAAAATAGTTCAGTAAGAGATGTTTGAATAGAGGTTAAGATCTCTCCTCTGTATGCTAGAATTCTTAGATCCTGGTAACACAACGAGGAAATCCTGCAGTTTTAAACACTTGGACATTCAGTGGTTGAACTAAGCTTTGCTGATTGGAGAAGGTGCATATGAAGCTGCCTGCCTCATTGTTGAGGATTGAAATTGCCTATTTCTTCCAAAATGTCGGAAAGTTATACTCCGAGAATTTACCTCGGATAATAGATCTGATGTTTGAGAGACTGTTGCATTGCAAATGCTTGTAATATCGCATCTTTCGCTTAAGGCTGTTCTCACTTTCAGGGATTGGGTGCTAGCTTAAGCGGAAGTGACTGCTGTTTCATGGTGGTTTTTCAATACGGATCCATTGTGCTGTTTAATGTCCGTGAGCATGATGTTGACGGATACTTGAAAATTGTTGAAAAACATGCTTCAGGTTTACTTCCTGAAATGAGGAAAGATGGTGAGCCCATATATCCAAAATGTTATTGTCAAGCTTGATATACCTTAATTTCATTTAATTTGGAATCAATATACCCGCTGATGAGTTATATCTTATTTGATTTAAATGTTGATACAATTTTTCAGGATTGATGTTAAAAATGCTATGAAGGTGCACTTTAGTAACTGATTTAAGAATGCTGAGCATTACGTTTCAGAGCTTGAATGTCTGCTCAATTTTTAGCCTTTTCTTTATCTAGGTAATACAATGCAAAAGATTCTTTGTAACGAAACTGGTTGTTTGAAGTAAAAGTATACAAGAGACATGCATCCATTGTCAACATGAAGAAGAAAACTTCTATATTGCTTAAGGAGATCCTGATTTCCCCCTTTTGTAACTCTTTAGGCTGCATCCCTCTCAGGGCAGAACCTGGTTTTGTTAGGAATGAACTGTGGCATCTCCATGCTGTGTGAAATCTTGTTCAGTCATGCGACTCCGTGTTAGCTTGCTTGCTCAGTCTTGTTTTCTATTAGCTTCCCCTACTTCAGTTAGCATGGCTTCTCCTTTTTGTTGAGCCTTTGGTACTTGGCGTGTTATCTGGCCCTGCAGGCTGAAAATTTGGCATTCTTTTCTGTATTTATAACATGGACATCTTTTTTCTGAAATGCAAAGTTCGGTTCTTATCATCAATGCTAAATTTTCATGGAGGTCAACATATTTTTGTAATTTGCTAATCTCTTGGACTTCAGGATATCTGAACTTTATTTTCTGCTACAATAGAATATGAAGTAAGAGAGAAGCCGACATTAAGCACATGGATGGAGGGGGGATTAGATTTCATTATGCTACAGTACATAAATATTGATGGGATCCGAACCATTGGTAGTGTTCTCGGTCAAAGCATCGCCCTCGACTATTATGTTCGACAGGTGAGCTTAACATAAGCTGGAAAATTTCTCTTCGTGAAGGTCTTTTTAATTATGTTTATCGTGTTCATTTTCCTCCTCCCTTAGGTTGATGGGATGGTTGCAGAATTTACCGACATCAATCGTGGCATGGAGAAAACTGGGACTTTTGAGATGGATAGGAAGAAACTTTTTCAATTAGTGGGGAAAGCAAATTCTAATCTTGCTGATGTGATACTTAAACTCGGGCTTTTTGAGAGGTAACAGTTCTGTTGTTATATAATTGGTTAAGAAGGTCGTGGCTGTTGGGTTGCTATCACCTCTTTTGAGGATCTTATCATGTCCAGTTTGTCTAGATAGTTAAATATAGGATCTGCTGATAGTTTTCATTCTGTATTTGAAGAAATCACCATAAAATATAGAAATGAAGAAATGGGAAGATCTGTTTAGAAATATTAGAAGAGTTTGATAATGTTATTGACTAGGTGGTAGAAGTTATGGAAGTCCGATCTCATTAGATATGCTCCAAATACCAAAAAAGACATGCACACACCCAGTCCTTGAGATAGTTTGCGAGATGATTTTCATCTCTACTGTGGCTTAAATTGGCTTTGTTGCTTGATAATTTTAGCTTTTGTCATGTACTTCGATGGTGAGTTAATTATATAGTCAAAGCTGAAGTATAATGAGCAAGAGAATATCTCCTCTTACGAAACATACGCATAAGGAAAGAATAGAGCCATAAGGAGGTGCACATAACGACAGTCCCTTTCTTTTGTTGGTCCATTAGCATACACAAGTTCTCTCCTGCCTTCTTTTACAAGTTGTGCTGCCGTTCATCCAATTGCTTTTGGTGATAACACCTTTGGTTTGACTTTGAACATGACATTGGTTATATTTGTGATGCTTAAAACGAGTTAAGCTTCACTGCCGTTTTAATGGCCTTTATCCGAGTTCTAACAATTCCTTTTATTATCTTATGTGCATTGCATAATGTTGTGGACTCCACGGACTTTTCAGATCAGATATTGCGTGGAAGAATGCCAAATATGCTCAGATATGGGAATTTCTGAGAGATGAATTTGAGTTAACACAGAGATTTGCAAGTCTTGATTTCAAGTTGAAGTTTGTAGAGGTATTATCGTTGTAGTCATGGAAATTCGTGTTGGTCAATGGGAAGATTTAAATTGTCTTAGGAGCTGACATCTTGTTCTCTTTGCAGCATAACATTCGCTTTCTTCAGGAAATTCTGCAAAACAGGAAGTCAGATTTTCTGGAGTGGCTCATCATCATTTTGATAGGTGCCGAGATTCTGATATCCGTCTATGATATTTTCACTAGGTCAGCCATTTCTAAACTCTAGCATGGACTTGTAATGACGCAGGAAAGTAGGAAATAGTTTTGAATGGCATAGGTCCTACGTATTTTTGATAGTTTACTGTGAGTTCAGAGTTCAAAATTTTTCCCAATATATCTGTTGTACATTATATAGACATGGACTATCAAACTTGGTTGGTCCATTTGCTAATATTATTTCAAGAAGCAATGAATTCTATTGGTTATTCAGTTGTACACGCTTTCCATTCTTCCCGGTTTACTTGATTGAACTGAGAACATGTCCTCTGAGTGACCCTAGTACCCAGGAAAAGACATTTGATTGGAAACTCTGATTCATTTTAATCCATGTCCTAGAGCGCCAATTTGCATCGTGGAGCTCTTAGAAACATCTTTGGACTCGCATGATTTGGCCCGATATTTTCTTTTCCTCCTGTTTTCTGATGAGCAAAACTTTGTTAAGCAGAGCCTATGGCTCATCTCTGCGAATTAGGGGTGTGCAAAGGAACAAGAAACTGCTCAGAGCGCCCAGAACTAGACCGAACAGCCCTGGAACCGGCGGTTCCTGTGGGGACCGGTTTGATTTCGGTTCCAATTTATTAGAACCGTTAAGTACCGGTCCAGTTCCCGGTTCTAGGCATGGAACCGCCCACCCGGATCGGACCGGTAATATATATAAATATATAATTTTTAAGAAAAATTTTCAAAAAAAAAAAGGAAAATTTTAAGAAAAATGAAAACCTTAAAATTCATAATCTGAAGATCAATGCCCCTCAACTAAATGCTCGTCTCGTCTTACTCTCACTTTGTCTGAGTTGTCTCTTTATCTTTTATTCACGGTCTCAATTCTCAAGCTTAATGCCCATCAACTCACGGTCTTATCTTTCAATTCCCATCAACTCATGGTTGCAGTTCCGATTATTCAATGCCTCTGTCTCTCTCTCTCTCTCTCTCTCCCCCTTGGTCACCTCCATTTGTGTGAAGCTTGTTGGGACCGGTTCCGTGGATCCACTTGAGAATCGGATTGGACGGACGGTTCAGTTTCCTGGTGGATTCATGAAACCAATGGGTAGTTCTCGGTTTCAATTTTTCATAACCAATTCTTAGTGGGCGATTTCTGATTTTACGGTGATAACTGCCCATCCGAACTATGCTCACACCTACTGCGAGTGGACTCAGGTTATTGAATAGCTCCTTTTACTTGAGAACGTATTCAATGACCATGTAGTACCATGTCTTAGGCTGATGTGGCATATATTTTTACTGCAGCTCAATCACAACTTCACGTGTTGATGACCTGGATAAATCCATAATAGCAAAATTCTAGCTGGAATCTCTCGCTTGTGAGCTCCCCATCTCCTCCCTTCAGAGTCACTGACGACCACCGGCGAGCTTTCCCGTTTCCTTCATTCACAGCCACCAACGACAACCGGCGAGCTCTCCTCCATCCACATCTATGCGTGCAGGCCTTTGCTATCTCGTCGCTCTCGTTAGATTTGTCCAGATTTTTAGATCTGTGGAGAGTAAAGCGACCTCTTCATGTACGTCGCTTGCGGCCAAGGCTTGCCGGAGGGGTTTAGATGATGCCCATGATGGAGCCTTGGCCATGAGCGCCCAGTTTTCCAGATCTGGATCTGGAGCCCAATATGATGTTGCGCTGGAGTCGTTCCCGCTACCTGGCTACCTCCACCTCGTATTGTTTCAACAATCAGCTCGAACATCAGAGAGAAGATGACGCAGATTTCATCGATTTGCTTTCTAGGTATCCTCCACTTCTTTTTCGTGATGCCTGCTTGGAGAACAAAAAATGAGGGAGACGTGTTCCTTTTGCTCCGAGGGGGAATCCTCTAGTCCAAGCCTTGCCTATGCTTGCCTTGCCCGTGTTGTTCTTGCTTCGTGTGCTAGAAGAAGCGGCATCAAGACTCAAGATGTAGAAATGGATGAGCTTGGCAGCGAGCGATGTGTGTTTGTCGGTGGCAAGGCTGTGAGCAGCCGCGGCGAGAGAGGAAGTGGCTCGGCCATGGCCACTGCTGGAGACGGTGGTGCTCGCCGAAATGTGGAAATCCGAGGTCCATGGCCACCGGCAGAATGCTAGGAACAGCGTAGGAGGAGAGAGAAAAAAAGAGCGAGATTTTTTATTCTTTTATTTATGTCCACGTCATTGACAGGTGGTAATTTTTTTTTATTGGTTTTCAACAAAAAAAATGCATACTACATCATCCCACGGCATGATACTACGTGACCACCGAATTTTACGTGACTATTGAATACTTTCTCGTTTTACTCGGGATGAGGCCGATCCTTTGGGTTCACACATAATCCATCGGGGCAGGAATCGAACTCACAATCTACCCACATCAAGGCGTGATTTCGGGATGGCACTTTGTCGTCTGAAGTTGCTTGATTCAAGATGCCTGGCAGTACATAGTGCAAATGCCCATCCATCCGTAGACTCCATATATACAGCATCGGACCCACCATGGGTGGATACTTGAATTAGAAATAGGGATATATTCACTAAAAATCATAAAACTTGTTACGAAAGTGTAATTGAATTCTAAAATTTGCAAAAAGTCCAATCAAATCCTAAAACTTGTCGAATTGATTTAATCGAGTTCTAAAGTTAATACAAACCAATTTAACTAATGGAAAATGCTGACGTGGCTTTTTTTTTATTATTTATTCTATCATACGTAACGATAATGTGGCTTTTATTATTATTATTTTAATATTAATTTTATTTAAATTAAATTTAAAAAATAAGCTAAAAAAAATAGTAGATGAGGGAGACAGGCGGGGAGGGAGGGCTTGCCCTCCTCGCTATTGCCATTGCCCACCATTGTCAGGAGGGGCATGTGACCCTCGCCCATATATGGGGGAGGTTGCGGCCCTCCCCCAAATCGGGCGAGGGTCGCCAGTGGTGGCGGGCAGGGCAAGCCTCCCTCCTCGCCTATCCTCCTCCTCCACTTTTTTTTTTAAGCTTATTTTTTTAAATTTAAGTTAAATAAAATGAATATTAAAAATCAAATTTTGATCAAAACGATGTTGTAGTTTCATGTTTCATACTTTAGCCACGTCATCGCCACGTAGAAGCGAGAAAATATTAAAATAAGTCACTTTAGTAATTCCGTTAGTAAATTTGACGGTATTAACTTTAGGACTCATTTGAATCAATTTGACAAGTTTTAGGATTTGATTGTACTTTTTGCAATTTTTAGGACACAATTATACTTTTGTTACGAGTTTTATGACTTCTAGTGAACATATCCCTTACAAATATGATTGATTTGACCTTAGATAATACTCGAACCCGCTCAACCTACTCACTGAGTTGACTACTACATGATAATTTAGGAGGAAAGTGAAGCTTATAACTTTGTAGAAGGAAGATAGACTTAGGGTGTGTTTGTTTAAGTGAAGTGTTTTTCGGAAATTAGTTTTTCGGATTCTTCACTTATTTGGTTCGCTGAAAATGATTAATCAACCAAAAACACTTTCTGGTCAACAAAATATTTATGTATAAAATTAAGAAGTAAATTCCTAAGTCTAAAATAGTGAAACACTTTCTGGATTGATTTCTCTCTCTCGAGATTGTCTTTCTCTGTCTCTGCTTGTCTGTGTTGGCAACAAGAGAAAAGAGCACCAAGATGAAAGGGAGAAAATTGTCCAGAGAAGTTCTAAACCTATTGCACTTTTGCCAATTCAGTTCTAAATCTTTTAAGTTTGCCAATTGAGTCATAAATCTTGACATTTCTTACCTTTTAAGTTTGCCAATTGAGTCATAAATCTTGACACTTCTTGCCAATTGGTTTCATCTTTATTTTGATTTGATTTGATTCTCTGTTAAAAAATCCCAAAAAGATTAGATAGGATCAAGGTAAATTTTTCTAGATAGATTGCATTCTAGGATGAGATTTATCTGGTTAGGATAACATTCTAATTTAAATTAGGATTTGGCCTAGTTTAATTCCTAAAATGAATTGGATAATATCTTGCATTAGACAATAAATTTTCATTCTTTTTCTAATTACGAATTCCATGAAAAAAACCCAAAAATAAACATTTGCTTGTTATGCTAGAGTAGTTGCATATTAATTAATTCTCGTCATTAGAAATCTCATGTCTAGGTTCATTTGCGTGCCATGTTAGAGATAGTGCATTTAATTATTGTTAGAATTAGGGCATTTAAACAAATCATATGTTGCATGTCATATTAGATGTAGAATAGATTGCATAAAGTTTAGTTTTCGTTAAATCAGAGAAAACCCTAAAATAGATTTGAGCGAAAATGCGTGTTAATTAAAAATCATACCAGGATTGTCAATATGATTTTCTAACTAACATTACATATGCTTTTGCTGCTTTGAAGTAAGTCCTTATCTTTCAATTTATTTATTGCTTTGTATTATTAAGTGCTATATTATTGGTTGCGCAATAATCTCGCATGTTAGTGGATAGGTTTAAAATCAATCCAAGTTGCCTACAAATATTTTTTTGAAATAAAAGAGAAAATGTACTAGAAAGGATATTAGAATAATCTAGTATTAACCAACTTCCCGAATCTATAATTTCTAGTTCGTAGGAGTAAAGTAATTTTCCCGATACTTTTTTTGGGTTTCTAATCAACCCACAAAAAATATATTAGTGGCGACTCCTATTTGAAATGATCTTGCATGTTAAATAATTTGAACCTAAGTCGCAAATTGGTATGGACCTGGGAGAGCCCGAGTTAGGTTTAGGCTTAGTAATCCATTAGCCGAACCCCTAGGTGGTGCGCCGCGGGAAGTGAGGTCGTGACAACATAACATCCAACGCACCAGGCATATATCTTATCAACATTCAGCTGTAAACATAGGAGAACCTCATGATGAAGCATGCTATGATGTTAAGAATAGACTGTGAAGAGCAGATGACAATGAGCTAGTACGTACAACCTTCTCGGTCTTATTTCCTAGCATTCGACTTCCTCTTTGAAAAGAATACAAAAGATGTACATGGAAGTGACCACATTAGGACAAGCAAAGAACCAGCATTGACAGAATGATTCATCTTGTGATACACATGGTGGTGATCATTTTATCTAAAAATGGGAATTTACTATGTATCGTACTTACTCCTGACCTTTCTAGAGTCTTATTCAATATGCCAAAACTTTGGCTGTTGGAATCATTTTTTTCCCTTCCATCCATAACGGCACTGTGTTACTGCAGCGGACGTTCACCCAGAAGCATAAAGGCAAGCGCGGCTACTCATCGATTAAGAAGACAACTCCATTTTCCTTCACGAAGTTGTGAAGAGTGTGATCCACTTCCTGCATGAC
Organism: Syzygium aromaticum; assembly: GCA_024500025.1. Classification (NCBI taxonomy): domain Eukaryota; kingdom Viridiplantae; phylum Streptophyta; class Magnoliopsida; order Myrtales; family Myrtaceae; genus Syzygium; species Syzygium aromaticum. Next base: position 2,543,903 of record CM044894.1, read on the forward strand.
ATATGATAACTGTGCTGTAGCGTATCTGTCTCTCATATGTATATTTCTTGTGGTCATATGCATGTGATGAAAATGGACATTATGCCAGAGAAATATAATAGAATCAGGACACCAAAAACTTAACAACTTGACCCACATATATCTCGATGAGGGATAAAAGAATTGAAAACAACAGAGGGATCGAAATAAAAGGAAAACTCACATCGGTATTACTCAGTTCTAAGTTGTAGAAATCCATTTTGTCTGCCTGAAACAGGGGCCCAGCATGCCATGTCCCACGATGGAGCTTCACAAATTTGGAACCAGAAATTCTGAACACAGACACGTCATCCACAGCAGGAGGCACATAGAAGTGACCACACCGAGACTGCTTTAAGTTTTCGGTGGTTTCGTCTTTCACTTCCTCAGGAGCTGCGATGGAGGGTTTAGCAACACCAAGATACCAAGCATGCCCACCAACTGAACCAAGACACTGGGTCACACTGGCATGATGTGTTATATTAGAAAACTTGAGCGGTCGATCTTCAATATGCATTATGTAAAACCTGTTACAGCAGATACTCTGAATAAATCGGACATAGTTTCCACTGAAGAAATATAGGATAGGCACCAGCAGGGGAAGAAGACAAGATCAATCACTACACTGTTGTACACATAGATTGTTACCCAATTCTCTTCCTTTAATGAAAATCTATAGGAAGCTAAGACAAAATTAATAAAATGATTAGAGTATCTGATAAAATTTCTTATCGTTTTCCTCTTTTTCTTTTCCCAATTAGCAAAGAGAACCTGCACATTCTTGTCTTGCCAGTATAACATTATGAAATTTCGGTCCATGACTAGCTTTGTGGCTGTGTTTCCACCCCTCTCGTTTCAGAATGCATATGTCGGATCAACATAAAAACCAAAAGAAAGGAGAACCGATCGTTCACTTAGGCAAAAAAGGAAATATAAAGCAAGTAATGTATTCACCCCCCTCCGTTCAGCAACAATCCAGTATCAAAACCTAAAAATTATGAATACTTAATCAATATCCAGGACCAAAAGTGGACTCAAATTCAACTAAACAAGTCCACACCCAATTTCCCTCCTTCATCTGGAAAACCGCTCGAACTTCCAAATGTCTCATGCTTGACATATCAGAGAATTTTTAACAAGCAATCAATTACAAAAGGAGCTGTTGGGCAAACTCTTCTACGTAAATCCACTTGTCAATAACTGATCACTATAACCATTTCACAATAGAACCGCAACTGGTTTGTAAGGATTGAACATGAAATGAGAATCCTCGGCATAGGATTTTCATTCAGTCGCCTGGTTGCCTCGACAGACCATAGAAACATTTAATCAAACACGTATCGGGTACCACTTCGTGCCCAGCTAAGAGTCCGCATAAGCAAACAAAAAATGACTTTTCCCATTAATTTGCATATGGGTATATGCAAAATTCCTACCGATCATCAAACGAAGCAAATCCATCTACTCGGGACTGGATTCCAGCTCTCGACCGAACCAAAACGAGGCCTTTCAGAGTGTTCCGGACGAGATAAGCAAAGGAAAAAAAAACCTGGGAATCCCACGACTGAGGTCGAGCTGAGCGTCCTTAGGACCGAACAAGTCGCCGTCCGGGGACGCCTCGACGACTTGGCCGAACTCCCTGAAGGTCTCCGGGGTCGCTTCGATGGGCTTCAGCTTCACCTCCCTCATGACGCCGACGCTCGCTGCGCTCGCTCTGCTTCTCCACGGCGGACTGCGACGTCGTCGATGGAGAGACGGAGGGTGAGGAAAAGGAGAGGGCCAGGGACATGGCGCCTGTGGCGTTGGTTCCCTCTCGCTTGTACGCACCTCCATGGATAGACCAGCTTCAGCTCGCATTCGCATTGACTGATCTCATGTTTCTTGGCGAGCTCGGCCCATGCCCAACTTAGACTGGCCCAATTCCGTGGTTCTTGGGCTCAAGTGGGCCCAATGCTGTGGTTCTCGGGCTCTGTTGGGCCCAATGCTGTAATTGTTGGGCTCTACTGGGCCCAAGCTCCCTCTCACTGGCTTTTTTTTTTTTTCCTTTTTTTTATTTATGTATTTGGTTTCCTTTATTTTCCTTTTTGCATTTTGATTTTAGCTCTTTGTTCTTTTTTTAATTTGGAGTTTCCGGTGCTTAAATTTATGTTATGTTCTTATTATATGTCCTTTGAACCTTACTTCAAGTTTGGTTGCAATGACACTTGTTAAATCACAAACCTTATCGCATGTTGATTATGCATTTTGCTCCCTATCTGTAGTAATAACAGTCGTGTTCGTATTTGTCATAACTATTACTTCGTCGGCCATGCAACAACCTGCAAGTAATAGCTACTAGCGATAATTACTCTGGGGCGTGATAATGTCAATTTCTGTGATCTGCATATTAACATTGCATTACAAATGTAATGGTATGATTATATTCTACAGTCAGATTGATATAAAGGTTGGACGCACTCATTGATGCACTTCTATCACTAATGAGGATACTTTCAAAAATTTGGAGACGTTTACTCTTAACTCCTAAAAGAAAAAAATCAAATGCCAGCCAGCCTTAATTTTGCTACTACTTTTATTGACCGGGATAATTACCGAATCAATCATAAATCTATTTTATGAATGCCAATTTGATCATAAACTTTTTAATTTTGTTAATATAGTCCAAAACTTTTGTACGAAATTCCAATGCAATCTTTCCAGCCAATTGACATAAAATATCGTTGATGTGGCGTCTAGTCATCATCAGCTATCCTGGGTGACATGCTGACGTGGACAACTTTGCTTGAAACGACAACTTACATAAACTGCCATGTTAATAATTTTTAGCGGCAATTAACTGAAAGGACTATATTGAAATTTTACACAAAAGTTTAGGGCCATATTTACAAAATTAAAAAGTTTAAAATTGAATTTGTGATTATTCCCTTATTAAATACGTCAATTAAAGAGGTATTTCCCCTAGAAAGAATAGTAGATAATAAGTCCTTTGACAATTAGCTCTCTTCAAACGGGCACCTACTTATCCACGTGTAGTCTAGGGCCATGATGGAACTATCAATCGCACTTTTTCCTTCCATGGAACTTTACACTTTGGTATCAACCTACATCATTAGCAATGAAGAACTTTATCACGAGACCTCAATGGCATCATTTGTAGGGGTGTGCAAAAAAATCAAGATCCGCCTGGACCACTCGGGATCGCCTGGAACCGATGGTTCCCAAGGGAACCGGTCCGATTCCCGGTTCCAATTTTTTGGAACAGGTGGGTACCAGTCCGGTTCCTGATGTAGAACCGCCCACTTGCCCACCCGGATCGGACCGGTAATATAATAATAATATATTTTATTTTTTTAATTTTTAACTAAAAAAATCTAACCAAAAAAAATTTAAAAAAAGAAGAAAATTTATTATCATGTCTAAAGGTCTTGTGTAATTGGGATAACCTTGGTTATTTTTCCCAATAATTGATGGTTACCCACTTGATTTATGGATGATGTGGTTAATATAACTGATCATAGTGTATGAATTGTATGAAAAGTTATGTTATTTTCTTTTTGCTATGTTGATCCGATGTTGATCCATAGATTTTTTTTTTATTTGTCCAGGAAAACTTGTTGGAACTGGTTCCATAGACCCACCCGGGAACCGGATTGGACCGGTGGTCCGATTCTCGGGTGGATCCATGGAATCGACGGGTGGGTTTTGGTTCCAATTTTTGGAACTGATCCTGTAGTGGGCGGTCCACTGTTCTAGGGCGGGAACCGCTCATCCGGATCATGCACACCCCTAATCATTCATGCGAATAATTGTATAGTTAATATGGACATTGATTTAACATTCAATGGAAGCATGAAGCCGACCGCAATAGCGTTTGAGTAAATCCTCAATTAGGAATATCCACTGTTTTCGCTTTTGGGAGGAATAAAGGAATCAGCTTTGGCAACACTTTAGATTATGCGAGAAAAAGGAGATGTTTTTTTGGTCGGAAAAAAAAGGAGATGTTGATTGGTAGGAATCTCTACCTCTCCCCATTGCCTTGATTTAGCATCAAATCAATCATATTAATTCTCTATACAGGAATAAGACCCGTGAAATGCACGATGAATAATGAGTGAAATCGAAAAATCTCAACATTTAAGGCAAGTTTACTTCAAAAAAATTAATTATATTTTACTTAATTTTGAGTAACTTAAAAAAAGAATAAACTGAAAATCTTATTATTCCATAAAATCTTAGGATATATCAAGAAAATTAATGATATGTTGATTTTAAGTCACTTAAAAAAGAGTAAACTTGAAAATCACTATTCCATAAAAACTTAGGATATATCATATTAGCACTATTATTTAAATAAACAGTATAGATGAGTAAAACTTGAGGATCAAACAGTTGGTGACACAATTTATGTAATGAATTCAGGTAGATTTAACTTCCCCTATGTATAATTTCAGTTTTTTTTTTAATTAGGAATATACTGTAGCATGATAATCAATCTTAATAATTACTGTGAAAAGTGGTGGTTTAATGCAATATACTTGTACTACGAAACGTTCAAAGAGTCTTTCATTTTTTAAGTAAGCAAACTTAAGAATAAAGAAGAAAATGCACATATTTCTTAGTTTTGTAGGTTCTATCTTGGTTGGATTGCAGCAAACGATTAGCTACTCTTGGTGCACAATTGTTGGGAAAAAGAACAATATTTGCGAAAATAAAACCCGGATAATTTTCCCACTACTATTTTTGTGACAATTAAATAGGATAAAATATTTGAAGAAAGCGGTAAAGACGAATAGTAAATAACACTAGAATTTTAACGTGGAAACCCTCCAAGGTAAAGGGAAAAACCACGGGACCGTAGTCCACTTCAAACTTCCACTATGAAAAATAATGGGATACAATTTTACCCTAAGGTGAATCTCTCATTGTCTTCAATTTGTGGATCTGAACCTCTCACAAATTAGATAACTCTCTCGAAGATAACTCTCTTGGAAGAAGAAAATTGTTTCTTCCGTTATACTCTGATCTTCTTGCTTTTTGTATATATTTCTCTTCATTGAGGAGGACTCCTATTTATAGGAGCAAATGCAATCCCAATTGGAATTATACGATATGAAAATCACGATGATTTGTTTCCGGAACACTCATGATTTTTTAGATGTGGAAGATCATTTTGATTTATCTCCCGATGTCTCTTGATTTTCTTTTCCCCTCCCTTTGGCCTCTCCAATTGGGAGTGACCTACTCAACAAATCTCCCCCTCACGAACAATTGAAAGAGGGTGTCAAACCTGTAAAAGTTTGACAAGCTTGTATCTTCACTATAGATAGGGATTTTGTCATCATATCTGAGTCGTTATTGTTAGTGTGTATTTTCTTTAACTGTAAGGCTTTTTCTTCCAACACATCACGTATCCAATGATATCTGATATCAATGTGTTTGGACTTGGAGTGGAAAATTGCATTTTTGTTGAGGTGTATTGCGCTTTGACTATCTGAGTACAAGATATACTTCTCTTGGTTATGGCCCACTTCTTGTAGGAACTTCTTCATCCACAAGAGTTCTTTACATGTTTCCGTTATTGCAACATACTCTGCTTCGGCAGTAGATAAGGCAACACATTTTTGTAGTCGAGATTGCCATGAGACTGCTCCCCCTGCAAAAGTCATTAGGTACCCCGATGTAGACTTTCTTGAGTCCACATCCCCTGCCATGTCTGCATCTGAAAAACCTTCTAACACGGTTTTATCATTACCAAAGCATATACAGTTATTAGAAGTACCTCGGAGATACCTGAATATCCATTTGACTGCTGCCCAATGTTCCTTACCGGGATTGGATAGGAACTTGCTTACCACACCAATTGCATAGGCGATATCAGGCTTTGTGCATACCATCGTGTACACTAGGCTACCAACCGCCAATGCATAAGGAACCTTTTCCATTTCCTTCTCTTCTGTCTCACTTTTCGGGTACTGTTCCAAACTGAGCTTGAAGTAGTTTGCAAGTGGAGAATAAACTTCTTTGGATTTATTCATGTTAAATCTTTCAAGAACTTTATTAACATACCGTTCTTGAGATAACTAAAATTTACGGTTCTGCCTGTCTCGAAAAATTTCCATCCCAAGAATTTGTTTTGCAGGTCCTAAATCCTTTTGCAAGTCCTAAATCCTTCATCGCAAAGGACTTGCTTCATTCCTTCTTTAAGTTGTTGATCTTGCTTTTATCCTGGCCAACAATTAGCATATCATCAATGTATAGCAAAAGAATTAGAAAATTACCATCTGTAAATTTCTTGACGAACACGCAGTGATCAGCGGTGGTTTTGTTGAACCTATTTTCTTCCATGAATGAATCGAACTTTCTATACCACTGTCTTGGTGCCTGCTTGAGCCCGTAAAGACTTTTCTTCGATCTACACACAAGATTTTCTTTGCCTTTGATTTTGAAGCCTTCCAGCTGTTCCATGTAGATCTCCTCGTTTAGATCTCCATGTAAAAATGCAGTCTTCACGTCAAGTTGCTCAACCTCCAAGTTCAAGCTTGCTACCAAGCCAAGAACAACTCGGATAGAAGACATTTTAACCATAGGTGAAAATATCTCGTCGAAGTCGATATCTTTCTTCTGAGCGAATCCCTTCACAACCAACCTTGCTTTATATCGTGGTTGTGAGTTACCTTCTTTAGTCTTTAGTCTGAACACCCACTTGTTTTTGAGAGCTTTTCTTCCTTGTGGCAATTTGACTAAACCATAAGTATGATTTTCGTCTAAGGATTTTATCTCCTCTTGCATAACTTTTAACCACTTCTCTTTGTGCTTGTGGAATACAGCTTCTTGGTAGTTATCTGGTTCTCCCCCGTCAGTGAGCATCATGTACTCGTTGGGAGAATATCTACGACTAGATTGTCGTTTACGGGTTGATCTCCTCAATTGAGGTTCTGACGGGACCTGTTCAATAATTGGTTCAAGTTTAGTAGTCATACCTTCAATGCTAGATTCAGCTTGCTCATTATTAGAATCGGTAGGAGAAGCGATTAGGCCAAGATCAATAGGGTATTCGTCTGTTGATTGAGATTTCTTGTGCTTCTCGAAGTCCTCGATTGTCTGATCTTCAAGAAATACCACATCCCTACTTCTGACTATTTTCCAGCTAACGGGGTCTCAGAGTCTATAGCCGAATTCTTCATGAGCATAGCCCAAAAAAATACATTGTTTTGATTTCCTGTCAAGCTTTGATCTCTCATCCCTGAGAATGTGAACAAATGCTCTACAGCCGAACACTTTCAAGTGGCCGTAAGAAGCATCTTTACTGGTCCAGACACTTTGTGGTACGTCACCATCAAGTGGTGCTGAAGGTGATAGGTTGATTAAGTCAATTGCCGTCCTCATTGCCTCACCCCAAAAGTGGTTTGGCAGCTTTGCGCTGAAGAGCATGCATTTGATTTTTTTGTAGATGGTTTTTTTTATCTGCTTCGTGACACCGTTGTGTTGAGGTGTTTTTGATACAGATCTTTCTAGTTTGATCCTGAAACTTTTGCAATAATCCTCGAAAGGTCCTCGGTATTCACCACCGTTGTCTGAACGCACACACTTCAATCGCCTTCCTGTTTCTCTTTCAACCTTCATATGAAATTGCTTGAAGATTTCCTGCACTTGATCTTTAGTTTTCAAGGCAAATGCCCACACCTTTCTAGAGTGGTCATCAATAAATGTTACAAAATAAAGCGCACATCCAAGTGTTCTAGTTTGCATTGTGCATACATCGGTATGTATTAAATCTAAAATTTTAGCTTTTCTGGATGGTGGGGAATTACGAAATACTACTCTATGTTGTTTTCCCATAATGCAGTCGACACAAGAATTTAATAGTGTACCTTTCATTCCCGGTAGGAGTTGCTTTCCAGTGAGAATCTTGAGTCCTTTCTCACTCATGTGTCAGAGTCTTTTATGCCATAACTCGGTGGTGACTCCTTTTCCTGTTACATTCACCTCTCCTCTACACAGCTTGGATTGTGTGATATAGAGAGAGCAAGTTTTTTCTCTTTTGGCTACCACCAAATTACCTTTAGTAAGCTTCCATTTTCCATTACTAAAGAAATTGCTGTAGCCTTCGTCATCGAGCTTGCCGGTAGATATAAGATTAAGACGTATGTCCGGAACATGTCTTACATCTTTGAGTAAAAGCCTACATCCAACATTAGTCTCCAAATAAATATTACCCATACCAGTAATTTTGAACGTACTGTCGTTTCCCATCTTTACAAAGCCAAAGTTGCCAGTGGTGTACGATGTAAAAAGATCTTGATGAGCCGTGACATGGTAGGATGCACCGGAGTCAACTACCCATGTCGAATCTTGGGATGCATGATTAATGGAATCATCACTTTGAATAATGATTACCTCGTTTGCAATATTTGCGGTGTCATTCGTATGGTTCTTGTCAACTTTGTTCATGTTATGGCTCTTTGATTTTCTGCCTTTAGCTTTCTGCATTCTCGGATGAAGTGTCCCAATTTACCACAATGATGGCACTTCTTGTCTCGTCTGAAGTTGGATTGGGATCTTCCTCGTTGTTGATTTCGGAAATTTCAGTTCTTGCTTCTCCCTCTCCGTTCTTGATTTTCTTGTCAGTTAATGACAAGAGCCTCGGATTCCGGGTTGACTCCACTCTCTTTTCGCCGGGATTCTTCATTCAATATTCTATCTTTTACCATGTCCATGGTAAGCTTGCCGTTAGGAGCTGAGTTGCTGACTGACACAACAAGTGTGTCCCAGCTTTTCGGCAAAGAGCTAAGTAGCAGCAACGCCTGCAGCTCATCATCTAATGTCATCTTCATAGAGTTGAGTTGGTCTATTATACCTTGGAACTCGCTCATGTGTTTCGAGACACTGCTCCCATCTTCGTATTTCAAATTCACGAGCCGTCGCATGTGATTTGCTTTATTTTGTGCTATTGTTCTTGCATACATTTTCTCTAATTTTTTCCAAAGAATACCGGCATCATGTTCATTAGCAAAATTTTGAAAAATACTCTTGTCGATCCATTGCCGGATTTGAGCAGCACACTTTCGATTGAGCACCATCCATTCACTTTCGGACATGGTCGTTGGTTTGCCACCAGAGGACAATGTCGATTTGTCTTTCACTACGGGATCTACCTCCTTGGACGTTGGTGTTGGTTCCTCCATTGGTATCACGATTGGCCTCCAAAGGTCTTTAATGTATAGCAGATCCTCCATCTTTGGTTTCCAGATTGCATAATTGAATGCGGTCAATTTTATCATGTTGTCAGAATTCTCCTCCATTTAATTCTACACAGAAAAATAATATATAGAGCAACTTGGCTTTGATACCACTTGTTGGGAAAAAGAACAATATTTGCGAAAAAAAAACCCGAATAATTTTCCCACTACTATTTCTATGACAATTAAATAGGAGAAAATATTTGAAGAAAGCGGTAAAGACGAATAGTAAATAACACCAGAATTTTAATGTGGAAACTCTCCAAGGTGAAGGGAAAAACCACGAAACTGTAGTTCACTTCAAACTTCCACTATGATAAATAATAGGATACAACTTCACCCTAAGGTGGATTTCTCACTGTCTTCAATTTGTGGATCTGAACCTCTCACAAATTGGATAACTCTCTCGAAAATAACTCTCTTGGAATAAGAAGATTATTTCTTCCGCTATACTCTGATCTTCTTGCTTTTTGTATATATTTCTCTCAATTGAGGATGACTCCTATTTATAGGAGCAAATGCAATCCCAATTGGAATTATACGATATGAAAATCACGATGATTTGTTTCCGGAACACTCACGATTTTCTGGATGTGGAAGATCATTTTGATTTATCTCCCGATCTCTCTTGATTTTCTTTCCCCCTCCCTTTGGCCTCTCCAATTGGGAGTGACCTACTCAACAACACAATGTCATTGTCTTATACTACCTACCATTTTAATAAAAAACAACGTTATCCTCATACTTTTTTTTTTTTTTTGAGTTTCTATTGATTTGAGTCCATATGGAGAATAAGAATCAATAAATTTGAGTTTGGAAAGAAAAAAAAAAAAATCATTGGAAGTCTTTAAGAGAACATCATTCCTTATTGGAAGTAGGTGGACTGGAAAGACCGGACAACTATAAGTTGATTTCCGGTCTCTTCTATCCTTTATTCTCTTTATATTTATGATGATAGAAATATTTGCTCTGTATATCAAATTTCATCTACCAACATTGTTCCATCCTCTGTACGTTATCTTGCACAAAAGTAGTTTAAAAATCCTACTAAACCAATTCATTCCCCTTCTTGGTTGTTAAGTTCAGTCCATTCAATGTAGAAATTTTAGGACGTGACATGCGCTGTAAACGTCTTTTAAAGAGACTAAAGGATAGAAGAGAGAACCACGGTGGTTGGTCGTGAGGATATGTGACATAGAAACCGTGGTGCTGAAGGAGGGATGATCTGCCGTGACTAGTGGCAAGGAAGCGAGATTGAGAGTCGCGATGCTGAGGGCATGAAGGCCAGTTGAAGTTGAAGAAGGAGATAGCAAGAGTGTTGACAAAGTAGCTAAAGTGGGAATGGATAGACAAGCGACGGAGAGCTGTGACGAAGATAGTGGGAAGAATCACAGTGCGAGAGACGGCAACCACAGTGCCATTAACATTCATCGAAACGATTTGCTTGCACTTTTTTAAAGACTTTAAAAATTGATTGTACCAATCATAAGTTTTATCATTTTTCAGTTGTATTTGATACGTAATAAATTAGGATTCCCAAAGCACGATCTGTCCATTGAGCATCATTTTAGCCAAAAGCAAATCATAATTCACACCACAAGTAAGGATTAATGATTTAGGACTACTTATGCAAGGGATTACCTCCGAAGCAAAGCTCTATTTTGTCGCCCGTAGAATTTAATTATTTCACGCGAGCCAAGCGTCCAAAGAAATACTCTGAGAAAATAATGATATTTGCTGTCGGCAGAAGATCAAGTTGATATTTTCCATACCAAGAGTTTTTCTCTTTTTCTATAAACAGACGGTTCAGTCTGAACAGAGAGATTGCAGACAGCGGCCTCTCGAAGTGGAAACTAGTGAGGAAGTTTAGTCATCCTTCCTTCCTTGCAAGTTGAGACTGGGAGGGCGAGAGTGGCTTCCAACCTTCAACCTTGATTTCGTCACGAGGCCCGACATCACTGTAGCAGGCAACCCTAGTTTTAACAAGGACAAAGAAACTTTTAACATTTTAGAATCTCTTTGTTCTGAAGATAACCCTAGAAAAGATGTAAATCCCTTCACCAGAAAGAAAGCATATTATAAAGGTTTTGATTCTGATTCCCGCAACCAACGTACCGCTAGCAGAAAAGAGCTTCTTTTTCACCTTTCGGAATCATTTGAGCCGCGTATACAGCCCAAAATAATTAGAGGGACAGAACTTTAGGGGTACATCATTTTGTCATATGTAAAACATTTCTGGTTTGTTTTTTTGTAATAACTTTCGTTTGACAAAAAAAAATCGAATGAAAACCCTAAAAGCGGGAATCGGGTAATTAAGGTCCGTTTCGAGTGGTTTTTACATTTTGCCTATTGCTTTTTTTTGAATCTTGCAGTGTATGTATTTTAACTCATTTCGAAACGATCGAAACCTTGCAAACCATGCTTTTTTCAATGTGTGATTTCGCATGTGAACTAGGCTTTTCTTGATGTGTGATTTCGCCTGTTATGTTATGTTTTTGAAATTGGGTTACATGGTAGAACATTGCTTTTGACTTTTCTCGAGTCGCTCGTTTTACTTGTTGGGCTTTCGAAGAGGAATATTAGAAATCTCTACGGATCAAAATCGATTCCTCCGAAGAAACAGCCAAGCGATCACCAACCATCCGATAAAGCAATGATGTCACCTCTGAGACCCGTCCCATTCGCATGGGCCGAATAAATTCATCGGGTACGGACTGGAAGTGTCACAAACTCCTCCGGTTAAAACATCGCCATCCTCGTCGGTGCTTTAACCCTATTGTCCAGTGACGCTCATCTTATCACCTATTACCATTTGTTGTGATTCGACCCGCTGCGCGTGAATTGGGGGTCTTATTTACAAACCGCTCTCAAAGAGTACCTGTCTCCCATAATGTGGGACTAGGGAATTACTGACAATAAACACGATCTTTTAATGCAATCGCAAGAAAACTCTCCGGTCGCCTCTTTAGCATTTGGGTTGGGGAACAATATCCAAGGTAGGGCATAGAAGAAACCGTGTAGGAGACCCCACGTTCGATGCTTCAGACGTGTGGACCTTCACCCATTCTTGTTTCTTGTCAATGGAAGCCAGTTCTGCTGATTCTGTGGCCGAACCTGAGCGATGTGAATCTTTCGTGTCTTGTGGTGATATGCTTTTGCGGACACACGATGATCATTGATCACTTCTTCTTGGACCCCTCCTCCCCATAACTGTCCCATGAAGTCATTGTCATCAGCTGAAGATTCGATTAGGCTGACAACCTGGAGCTGCCTCCATTATTTGGTTTGCTGGCCGCTCAACTTTACACATTAATGGAGGCTAATGGGAGAAGGAGGGATAAAGACGAAAGTTTCCATAAAAATGGGGGAAAAACCTTTATTCTTCGAAGCGAATTGAATTATTGATTCGAAAAGTAACCAATTGGGTTTGCGACGAAATCTAGTAATCGATCATTGATTTAATATGAGTAGGACTACGGGATAAACATTGACAAAAAAACTAAAGAGGGATCCTTCCATGCTCATTATCGGACAATCACCTATTCACAAATCTCATGTGGGGATAATAATTCCCATTTCACAAATTATGTAGCACGGGTACTTTCCTCCAAACGAATAGTGAGAAGCTATTGAAAAAGAAAACACAATTCCTACTTTCATCCTCTAAGCCACACAATACATGTGAAACAGATGGCAGAGTATACTGCTTAGGCTGCGTTTGGTTAGGTTTTTGGAGAAAGTCTTTGGGAAAATGCAAAAGGACTTTAGGTTAAAGAGGTTTTTTGAAATGCAAAAAGTGTTTGGTAAATTGTAATTTAGAAATGCATTAGGAAGCAGTTTTGATTTAAATGATATTTGAAAAAAAAAACACTTTGTAAATGACTTTTGTTATTTTTTTTTACAAAAAAACTCAAATAGGTGAAAGGACTCAGGCAATTGGTGAGCCAGATCCAGCACTAGCGGCCGTTGCCTAAGGTCATTTGGCCGCCCGCCGGCGACGTTGCACTAGGTGAGGGCATTCATGGAATTATAAAAGTTTAGGAGGGCAAAGTTGGAAGAAATAAAAAAAATGTATTAGCAATCCGAAAATGCTCAAAATCCAAAACCCCTTCGAACCTACCTTGAGCTAAAGGCTTATAAAAATCACATCTCCCCAAAACTTTCCACAAATTTTTTCCAAATACGATTTCTGTTGGGCCACTAAAGGCGGGAAAGTTTTCCCAAACGTAGCCTTAGCAAGCCTATCTCGAGGGGCCAACTTAATTTAAAACAACCAACCACTTAACATATTCTATCGTAAACGTAGATATTTCACGTTATATTTTCAGTCTTGCATATGTGGGTTGATTTACGGGGAGGTTAAGTATGTTGGTTTTTCCGATCTTTGTAACCATTTAATCATGTGTTATGCCTAAAGGACAGGCATTTTCATGCAATCACCGCGTCATGCCAAACGACGCTACAAAATCGTAAACACAATAGAAAAAACTCAAGCAAAATTGGAACCCTAAATAGCAGGTGTCTTCATTATAATTTGGGGTTATAAAGTTCTTCTGAGGTCAAGTCTGATGGCTCAAAACAGTGTCGGCAAGAAACCCTACAAAATGACGAGATCAATACATACGTTATGCTATGGCAAAGGGGAAGAAGGAAAAAAGAAGAAAAGAGAGAAGCAAATCAAGAATTTGAGTGGGGTCAACTTGGCCCAACTCAGCGAGAGGCCTAAATCGATTTGCAATGACATTGACTTTAGGACCACGGAATCATTTGATTTGATATACCAAAGTTTTCACGATACAAAAAATTGCGAACTACGTCAAGACGTTCTGCTATTCAGCTTCACCAGCAAAGCCACGATCCACAGTCTTGTTCTATGAACCGTTGATTGTGGCAGCACGTCATATATAAAAAAGCAGATTAACGTCCTTTTAACTTGCAAGACAAGCTACTTTTTATCTATATATAGTCACTCCTGATTGGTATAACCCACGTGGTAAATGCATGCAATACGAGGCTTCACATTGCGCAGTGTGCATGAACCTCGTAAGCCTATCGATATCTATGGAAACCCTAGATATCTACCATACGGACGAGAATTTTGACCCAACCTCGAATCTAATTACTTTACTTTTCGTGGCACTTAGATTTTCAGATTTTATCACCCCTATTCGAGCCTCGTTCGCGTGCTTTTGTGTCCGAGTATGCGACCGCAGAGCGATGTCGATCGCTTTCCAATCGCCTGGAGTACGATCGCCTCGATGTAGGTTAATTTTCGTCGCCTCTTTTTTGTCACACCCCCAACAAATCCATTTTCTCCAACAGCTGGAAAATTGAATATAGACTGATGGATAGCTTTTTCCTAGTGGAACTAAGGTTCTACTAAAGATAAGCGATTTGGGGTCTACATATATAGAAGATTAGAAGCAAACAATTAATACGTTCATTCAATAGGATTTGAGCACAAGTCAAATTCAATTTTCTTGGGCATGTGATGGAAGCATAGGGATTAGGTTGCTCAAATTGTGAATGGTGCGAAAATCAGATGCATAGAACGTGGTTCGGAAGATGGTATACATAAGTGGTGATGACACGTAACGTAATCAATCTATTAAAATGAGGAATTCCAAATTTTAAGCACCGCATAAGATAACAAGTATATCACGTGGAAAAATTGGTCACACCATGCTTGTTTGCCATGTGACGCATGAAATATTTTTCCGTGGTCAGCCGTTTGAGTTTGAGACCAATGGCTAAACCATGGAAACGGTTGAGAGTTAGTTTATCCGTTTTTCTTCGATGTTTTATTCATTTTTCAAGGAGCATGTTATATCATGTTGCCTTCAAACATGACGTAATGAGTTTGAGTCCTCCTCGTATAAGCAGTAGATGTGCATACATTGTTCACGAATTAATTGCGGGAACCGGCTTTGACAAAAGGGCCAAATTAATTAGGAAACCAGGATGTCAACATGGTCGAACATGAAAGCACGAATCTGACTTGGGTTGAAGTCTCGACCAATAAGAGCGGAAAAACCCTAGGGCTTTCACATTTGGCGAAAAAACTTGTTTCCATAAGTAGGTTTTAACCCGATTTCTTTAAAACCTATTGGAGACTAGGTAGTATAAATATCTAAGTAGTATGCTGATGACTAAGTTAGATTAGTCACAATCAAGGAAAATTGAATCGGAGACTGAACAAACATTCGATTCAACTGACCTGTCCGGTTAGATTTTGAGAACAACAGTGCCATCTAACAATAAGGACGAAAGGGAAAAACCTGAATATGAATAAGTGCAATCATCACTCGATCGAGGGTCTATGCGACATTTGGAGAGTTAAATTGCCGGGAAGCACGCGAAGAAGCCGAGCTTTTATTTTTAGAACTATTAAAATCGCCGGACAACATCAGTCGCCAATAACACACAGAAATAGCACACGGGACGTCACATGTACGAATGCATAAACTGTTTAAGTCAGTTCGCAAGGGAACAATCTCCAACTACTCGAAGGAAAAGCCATGGTAATGGCGTTCGAGCGTAGAAAGTTTGAGCACGTCTCGTTTGGTTTTTTCTTTCCCCCTACTTATTATTACAACGTGTGGAAGCTCTCGAAATTCTTCTTTTTCTCCGGCTCGTTGGCCACGAGCTGCAGCGGCACTCCTCTACCCGACCCAACAGCGGGCCCCCACCAACGACTCGTGCCCCTCTCGATCACTCGCCACGTCACTGGCACGATGTGCACGGAGCGGTGGCAGATTCGTTTGTTCTCAGGTTTTGGTGGAGAAGTCTGCTGTCTGAATCCGAGGCAACATCAGGCTGTTAGGTTGGCTCAAAGAGCAAGGAAAAAGTCATTTTCGAGGAGTCTTTGCCCCAAGTAAGAAGTCGGCAACGATGAAGATGACCGGGGGAACACCGTAATTCAAGCTGAAAATACAGTACAATTATCTAATCTGCTTCGCGCCTTAATCGTCTCATGCAAAGTTATGCCGGGCCTACGGTCCATTTCGATACTAGCTGCTGCTTCTTTTGTCTTCAAGCTACGTCTTTTGGGGTAGACGATAGGTTAGATTACACTAATTCACTTGAGGTTTTAAGTGAAAGATGTGTCCGGTTGGAAGACAGAGTTGCTTGAGCCGGCGTTCCTGTTCGAAGGGCAACGTCGAAGTATGGTGCGGAACGAGTAGGTGTGACTGTCGACTTCTATTATGGGGAGCTCAGTGGAGTCGGTTATAGTGATCCCGCTACCTTCCCGCATCAAGCTCATTCGCATCAATAGCTCACTATCCACGGACATTGATGGGGTTTGGAGTTGAACTTTCTCCTCGAGATATGATATCAATGCTCTGTTTTCGTATGGTTTTGATTGTTGGCCCTTGTATTTTGTACCACTGTTTAGCGAATATTGTGAGAAGCTCATCCAATTGCGGTTACAGTGAGAAGCGAGTAGGAGTTGCAATTCAGGAGTACATGGTGGATCTTCAAGTTGAGATACACGCTAAGACAGAAGGATAGTACCCGAGTTGCGGTGGAATAAGCCTAATACAGGAGGCTCACACGTGAGGGAATGATTTATCGAGAGACGCCAGGAAAGTGCTAAGAAGGAATGGCACCTTGGACGTATGAGCTGTCTAAGTATGTATAGTGGTAAAAAAATTAGGGCAGACTCGATTAAACCTCATGCCAAAATTCTTCCAAATTATATGAGCTGTCTTATAGACTATATCATATAGATTCAATGCACATATTCTAGTACAACTCCACTTTGAAAACTCGCAGTTGTTGTGGTCATAAAGTCTCGTAAGGAACATGTGTACATGTACAAAGTCAGGATTAGGATGATACCTTTGAAATGCTGTTTTGAAAAAAGATGCATGGCTATCCATCTTTTTCAAATTCTTCTGCTCTATCTGCTGCTCTGCTTGGCCACTCCCAGACAATTTTATAGATTATTCAAAACCAGAAAAACTGTGGCAGCATCACCTTTTGAGACCCAACTCGATCGGTTCGTCGTTTTTGCGTGTGATTGGTAAGGAAATTTTTGCCTAATTTGATGGGCATGGGGAGAGCAAGTGACCAACGCCTGCTTACTTTGGTTAAGGAGGTCATCATGTGTTGTGCATAAAGTTTCAAACTAGAGACCATTGTTTGTCGGAGTCAAGCCCCTTGAAAGACGTTAAGCCCTAACGAGATAGGAAGACTTTTCGGGAAGTTGTTTTCGGGTTCATTAAGATAAAAGGTATCGAACTATGCCGTACGTGAGGAGTCAAATGATTCCAGTTCTTACATCAATTAGGTTAAGGATTGCAGACATGAAAACATCCAAAGTACTTTAATCGAATGGTTTCCTCGTGTCTCGGGATATCTTTAAGGATTTTTATTGAGTCTACTGCCATTATAAGAAGTGATTCTAATCGATTGGTTTCCTCGTATTTCGGGATATCTTTATGGTTTCTACCAGGTCCATTGCCAATATAAAAAGTGATTTACATATCTACCATTAACGCGGAATTATACTGCAAGTACATATGCCACTCATTTGACGGAAAATGACAAGTACAAATCTCTAGTGGTTCATTCATTTTTTCTTTTTATTGTTATGTTAGTTCTGTCTTCATGTGTAATCATACGTGCAATACAATTCTTATCACTTGTCATAATTTTAATTCCAAAGCGATCATATGGTACTTACCGTGATAATGAAGTTTAAACGATACCGTATGCAAAACTCATTCATAGTGTAAAATGGCATTTTCTATAATCGGCGAAATTGCAACAACTTTTACTTAGCATCGTACCTCGAATAAATAAAGAAAAAGCTGACCATCCGTGCACAGTTTGAGGAGTGAGGAAGGATTAATGGGTTGCTAAATTCATGCTGAATCTATCGCACCCTGCAAATAGGGGAAAAAGGGTAAGTTTAACTGTGTTATGAGGTGAAAATTAGAAGCTAAAATCGCCGCAAAGCTGTTTCCAAACTGTAGGTGAAAACTTGTCTTGTGGGCCGTTGACGTGCGCATGTTGACACATCGCTCCCGTCCATCTCCATGTATGTATATAAGCCCACCACTCTCCTTCATTTCCATCGCACACCTCTCTCCCTCTCTCCCTCTCTCTCTCTCTCTCTCTCTCTCTCTGAAGAAAAGTCTTACGGAGATGGAATACAAGACAAGAACAACCACAGCAATACCAACACCCGTCACTATTCCCGCTAAAGTCATCCCCTACTCAACATCATCCTCACCTTCCTCACCGCCACCGCAACCACCACCGTCCCAGTCCTCGTCTCCAACCACTCCCCCTCCTCCTCCTCCTCCTCCTTCCCTCCCCTTTACCCCACTGCCGCCGCTGCAGCCGGCGGTCCTCAGCCCGTGTGCCGCCTGCAAGATCCTGCGCCGGCGGTGCGTGGACAAGTGCATCTTGGCCCCGTACTTCCCGCCCACCGAGCCTTACAAGTTCACCATTGCTCACAGGGTGTTTGGAGCTAGCAACGTCATCAAGTTCTTGCAGGTATTGCTGTCCATCCATTTCCCCATCTTTCACACTGTTTCTTAGTGTTCCTTATCAGGATCTACGCACTCCCTAATGTGAACGCACCAGAATGCTGTGAAAAAAAAATTGAATTGGTGTGTGCGCGAAGCTTTTTCTTTTAGCAGCTTCTCTTTTCTTTTCATGGCCAATAAAAACAAACATTTCTTTTTTTATTTATCTTTCCTTTTTCTTTTTGTGGGTTCACAACTTGCCTTTCTAGATAAAGTATCCATGACAAGTCAATCGCATTTTAATAAGACGCTCGCACTTTACCTTAGAAAACTAAATTTCTATATTTCGAATTTGGACATTTTCCTAATTTATTAGTGTCACGCGATCCAATATAGCGAAAGAGATTTAGCGATAGATTTGCATTGACTTAAGATCAAAGCTAGATTGCAATTTATTCTAAGCCTTTTAGTCTCGAGGAGATCTTTTATTAGATACATTACAAAATCAATTCTTTTTTCCTCGTGGTACACTCTACGATTATAGATTTCTGTCGGTATTCATGTCCTCAAAGGTGTCTCAGAGAATTTTCAACCCGCTCATTTGACAAAATGTATTATACTCGTAAACTTCCATTTTAATTAGATTTTTAGTTCTTCCATATAATTTTTTTTTTCAATTGATCTAATGAAAACTGTTGCAGGAACTTCCGGAACCGCAGAGAGCGGACGCGGTGAGCAGCATGGTGTATGAGGCCAACGCGAGGCTCCGAGACCCAGTCTACGGCTGCGCCGGAGCCATCTGCCAGCTCCAGAAGCAAGTGAGCGAGCTCCAGGAGCAGCTCGCCAAGGCTCAGGCTGAGCTCGTCAACCTCGAGCTGCAGCGGGCCAACCTTGTCGCGGCCTGCATGGAGATGGCTCAGTTGCAGGAGCCGGCCCTCAATTTCCAGCAGCAATTCGCCGACTCGGCCAGCATCTTGGACGACGGCCCGGCTAGCTGGGAATCGCCGTACTGGACGTGACCGCGGGTGACCCAGGAGACTTTGCCTTATAATTACTAATGAGAATGAGCCACAAGAAAAGGAAAAAGCAAGGGAACTTTACCCACGACCAAATGTCAACAAAGTTTACTCCCAGAGAAAGGAAATTAAAGTTCGGGAATTGGTATTCCGATATTGACAAGATGGAAGGACGTCCAGGGGGGGAGGGTTTCTTTCTTCTGATCTCTGATGAAATTTCCAAGGTCTAGGAATTTTTATTCTATCTTTTCTTGAACGAGAACAAGTTGTTGTGGGTGACCTAATTACAATTATCTTGTCGAATTAATCGGTCATTTTACTAAAATCAATCGGAGCACAAACACGCTTCCTTGTCAAACTAGTTCTTGACCTAATTGTTGCTTTCCCGATCGCTTTCAGTATTCCTAACTAATTTTGATATTCCTTTTCATTGCTTTTCTAGTGGATATGACAGGTTGACTGTTTCAGTATTGTATGCTTTCTTTTTCCTTTTTTCTTTGTTGTCCTACCCTATGTATTGTTTAAAAAGTAGAACATAAACAGTACTTTTCAATGACTTATTAACCTAAGGTTGGGACACTAAACTTCAACACGGTATCGGATATATAAGTATTGAGTTTCACTAAAGTTTCCTCGAAACCTACTATTGTATGGAAGATGTGACAATCGTACTTAAAAACTCTGAATAATGCTAGGGATTTTAGGACCGGTTTATTATGTCAATTATGATATGGGAGATTATTATTGGGCTATTGAGACCCACATACTTAAGTACCTAGAAAGTTTGAAATATGACTTAGCAAATTAATTTTATAAAAGATTTAAATATGATACACAGGATATACAACTCGTTTGTTACGCAAGCCACCTCTGCATAACAAGGTACTAACAGTCTAAATTTATAGAATGATTAAAATCAATGGCTTTGGATGTTATATGAATGAAATTACACAACCTGTATACTCGGAAATCCATCCTTTCGTAGAGGTATTGCACTATGCACCTAGTTATTACATAACCCATGTGAGAAAATGACATAAATGATCATTAAAATTTAGCTCAATGTGCAATGTGATCTTTGTACCTTTAATTTGTTCAATGCGATCCTTAGACTTTTGGTATATGTTCAATTTAGTTTATAAACTATATGAAAATATTCACTACATTGCACATTGGGCCAAAGTTTAAGAATCACTTGTGTCATCATCCCAATCCATTTCTATCGCGATACGGAGAATGAGGAGATAATAAGTCACATACAAAATATTATACTATTCTTGACTAAAATACATGATGTCCAGCTCACGGTGGAATAACCTGTACCAATCCCAATGGTCAAGATTAGACATATAGAACTTCCAATCAAACGAATATAACCATAGTGTCATTGAGGAATGATTTTGCTGTAAAAGTGTAGCACCACACACTAACCCGAACCGGAAACGCGTTTTGCAACCTAAATTATCCGACAAAAAGTCTCAATCATGCCATGTGCAAACCATGTTTCGAGCCCCTAAGTTCAAATCTACTCTTTTTCAGCAATTTAATTATATTCTAAGCGAACCCAAAGAACAGATAAAAAAGAAAAAAGAACATTAGATTCTCCTAAGCTATCGAAAGGAGCAAACTAAAATTTTCAAGGGTCAAATGCTCAGTGCGAACTGCTCCAACCATACGTTTGCCTTTTCCTGTGTGGAGACAAACATGTCTATTATTGTTATTTTTGAAAGATTCTTTTTATGATATGCTTTTTATTTTGTGAAGTGAAGTCTCTCAAAAGTCATTGTGGAAGTGGAATGGAAACTTATCAAAGTAGAGTCGTGACCCGTCATGGAGGGGCATCAACAGTGGCTAAAATGGTTTGCTGGAACATTCTATTTGGATTTTGGAGTTTCCCCAACCCACTACAATCTTTGGCCACAAACGTGCGAGTGTGTTCGCCCACCAAATATTGTTCAAATCGAAATCAAAAATTTATTTTCTTACATATTCGTCAAGAGAAGGGTTCATACGAGATTAAGATTGATCTCACCCACAGCTGAAAATTTCGGTTTAAGTTATCAACGAAGCACTAACGGCCCCCTAGACGAGACCATCATCATAACTCCACCAGATGTGAGCGGGGAAGTCCACGGTCAACGATACGACTAAGGCCAAGTGTATCATCGGCAGACAAATCGAGGTCTCTGAAATCGAGAATTAACTGGCGAAGCATACCTGCAGCCTTCGACTTGCAAATCAAATCTTAAACCATTTAACCAATCACTTGGGTAGCGAATGATAACCATTCTATTCCGAAATGAGTTCCTGAATCAGAAATAGATTTTTCTATTTCTGGTTCATGGATGAGTTTCTGAAAAAAAAAATCCGTTTGATAACGACAAAAAATTTCCATTTTTAGAACAAAAACCCATTTGATAACAGCACAAAATTTCTATTTCCTGAAACAAAAACCCGTTTGATAAACAACAGAAAATTCTATTTCCAGGAACAGATATCCATTTTTTTAGAAATGGATTAAAAATAATAAAAAATCCAAAAAATTCATAAAAATCTTTAAAAAAATTCAGAAAATCCCAAAAAATTGAAAAATTTCAGAAAAAATCATCAAAATGTCGAGAAAATAAAAAAAAATTCAGATTTTGGGAAAATAGGAAATTTGTTGAATTTTTTCAAAAAAAATCAAGAAATCAAAAATTTCAAAACTTCACAGAATTGCTTAGAATACCTGTGGCCATCCACTTTTAGTGAAATTTAAATTTTTTTAGGTGCCCAAAAAAAATCAAAAAATTAAAAATTTCAAAACTTTACAGAGTAGTTTAGAATACATGTGGCCACCCACTTTTAGTGAAATTTAATTTTTTTAAGGTGCCCAAAAAAATTCAAAAACTCAAAAATTTCAAAACTTCACAGAATGGCTTAGAATACCTGTGGCCACCCACTTTGAGTGAAATTTTAATTTTTGGAGGTAAAAAAAAAAGCAAAAAATAAAAAATTTCAAAACTTTACAAAATGACTTAGAATACATGTGGCCATCCACTTTGAGCGAAATTTAAATTTTCTTAGGTGAAAAAAAACATAAAAAATCAAAAATTTCAAAACTTCACAAAATGACTTAGAATACATGTGGTCATCCACTTTGAGCGAAATTTAAATTTTTTTAGGTGCAAAAAAAACATAAAAAATCAAAAATTTCAAAACTTTACAAAATGACTTAGAATACATGTGGCCATCCACTTTGAGTGAAATTTAAATTTTTTTAGGTGAAAAAAACATAAAAAATCAAAAATTTCAAAACTTCACATAATGACTTAGAATACCTCTAGCCACCTACTTTGAGTAAAATTTAATTTTTTTTAGATGCCCAAATGGTATTTTTTATTTATTTTTTATTTTTTTGGTTCCTAAAGAAAATTAAATTTCACTCAAAGTGGATGGTCACATGTATTCTAAGCCACTCTGTGAAATTTTGAATTTTTGAATTTTTTGATTTTTTTTCGGCACCTAAAAATAATAAAATTTCACTTAAAGTGGGTGGCCATAAGTATTTAATCCATTCCGTGAAGTTTTGAAAATTTTTCTTGTTTGCTTGTTTTTATTTTTTTTCAGATACCCAAAAAAAATTAAATTTCACTTAAAGTGGGTGGCCACAGGTATTCTAAGTAATTATGTGAATTTTTTTATTTTTTGTGTTTTTATTTTTTTTGACACCTAAAAAAATTTAAATTTCGCTCAAAGTGGATGGCCACAGATATTCTAAGCCATTTTGTGAAATTTTGAAATTTTTTCTTTTTTTCTTTTTATATTTTTTTTGGCACCTAAAAAAATAAAATTTCTCTCAAAGTGGGTGGCCACAGGTATTTTAAGCCATTCACTAAAGTTTTGAAATTTTTACTTTTTTGCTTATTTTTATTTTTTTGGCATATAAAAAAATTAAATTTCACTCAAAGTGGGTGGCCACAGGTATTTTAAGCTATTATGTGAAGTTTTGTTATTTTTTATTTTTTAAATTTTTTTTCGGCACCTAAAAAAATTTAAATTTCACTCAAAGTGGATGGCTACAAGTATTCTAAGACATTCTGTGAAGTTTTGAAATTTTGTGATTTTTTGCTTTTTTATTATTTTTTTTGGCACCTAAAAAAATAAAATTTCGCTTAAATTGGATGGCCACAGGTATTTTAAGACATTATGTGAAGTTTTTAAATTTTATATTTTTTGATTATTTTATATTTTTTTTGGCATCTAAAAAAATTAAATTTTGCTCAAAGTGGGTGCCCATAGGTTTTTTAAGCCATTTTGTGAAATTTTTTATTTTTATTTTTATTTTTTTCGGTACCTTAAAAAATTTAAATTTCACTGAAAGTGGGTAGCCACAGATTCTAAACCATTTTGTTAAGTTTTGAAATTTTTGATTTTTTGATTTTTTTTCTCACCTCAAAGATCGTGACTTCCATATGAATATGTGTTGAAGAAAATGAATTCCTCAGAAATGGTTCTCACTTTTGTTCCAGAAATGAAAAATCAACTTTTTTTTTGTTCTCATTTTTTGTTTTAGAATCAGTTTTGGAAACAAAACTTGTCCCGGAAATAGAAAAATGAAATTGCGTTACCAAACGGGTTTCTGGTCCAAAACTGATTCTAGGAACAAAAAATCAGTTTTGGACAGAACCAGAATGATTTTCATGCAGCACCTTGTTGGCTTCGCTTTTCGGTTGAAGCTTGATAAAAATTGGCCTTACTTGAACCTATGCTATTCGCAATATGCCTCTTATTATTACCTCATAACTTGAGGATGGACCACAATGATAATGAGTACGCTTTGAGCAATGAATGCATAAAATTGGCCTCATGCCTTATAATGATGTGAACTAAAATTATGAGTGAGAGCTAAAATACAACATCATGTTACAAACGCGCGATTGTAAAACTTTATGATACCATAGTCCACTACTTTGAAAAATTGAGTTCAACAAAATGAGTCATAAACCAATTTCTTAACTCATATTTGATGTGCTGGGTTGTTATATGAGTTATCTATTACGTTAATAGGTCATAATGGGTTTAGAATGGTGAAATCCAAAATAATATAGGTTCACAACTTGTTTAGAACCAACCTACCTTTACGACTATCTCTTCACTCTCTCTCTCCCTCGTTCGACTTCGTGCTCGCTTGCTCTCAATTTTAGTATGAGTTTTCCTAGATTAGGTTAATTATAGAAGTGTTTTAGCAATATGGATTGAATTGGGTATGGATCAAATTAGATATTGATCACCATATTTGTATTACATGGAGATGAGTTAAAACGGTTTAAATGAATCAATTTTAAATTTAACCCATCCATTTAACTGGTCTAATCGTGTTCAATCGTCCAGTTATTAGTAAAAAAGTTGGAAAATTTGCATGTCAAGATCCAGCTATTGTTGATTAACATTTTGACTGATGTAGATACATAGTTGGAATTGACCGTATTACCTGGCAGCATATTTATATGGAAAAGTAGTCTTTACGGAATAGCGACAAGCACGTGGACTACTCCGTGAACGTACTTTTCACAAAGTAAAGCACCATCATTTTTCAGGGAAAAGACCTCTTTTATTTTATTTTTTACTTTCCAAGATCCAATTTCGATTGTTCTTTTCATGCACCAGTAACTTGTGAAGACTTAAAGGGGTCTCTTCGTAGGCATACGTTCGGACTGCCGAGCAAAGGTATTACTCAAAATGTTTAGATGAATTGAGATCGACCCGAGTCGAATAATTGAGAATAAATCCCGAACTTGACTCGCTTTGGTTCA
Organism: Syzygium aromaticum; assembly: GCA_024500025.1. NCBI lineage: Eukaryota > Viridiplantae > Streptophyta > Magnoliopsida > Myrtales > Myrtaceae > Syzygium > Syzygium aromaticum. Next base: position 2,569,450 of record CM044894.1, read on the forward strand.
CACAATTAAAGAATAATACTTATATGACAATCCTTAATTTGCTGTAAGATCAACAGCTTATTTTGGACCACAAAAAAATAGTAATAATAAATAATTAGAAATTATTATGAAATCCACTCCTTTAAGAATTTGTGTCTCGCGGTATGTTGTTATTCTCCCGGTAACCCAAAAACTGTAATGTTAGCAAAGCCCAAATAAGCTATTAGAGATCAACACAACTTTATTTTCTAGGATCGTAAATTTTTACATGACCTTTTGTTAAAATTTTTTTGCATGTCTTCATTTTACCATTTAACTACAATGGACACAAGTCCAAATATTTTGTACAGTGGACCTTCAAAATTGAATTGGATCAAGAATTCGACAATTGACATATAGTTGACCCCCACTAGTATTGGGAAAATTGTCCAAAAAATTATAAACCCGTTGCACTTTTGCCAACTGAGTCCTAAGCCTTTTAATTTTGCCAATTGAATCTTAAATCTTTTCATTTCTTGCTAATTGAGTCATCTGGCCAATTTTGGCCGGAAATCGCTGATGTGAATATGGGCTGGTCACGTGGCGTTGACGTGGGCATTTTTATATAATATTTTAATAATTTCTAAATTATTTATGGTTTTTTTCTTCTTCTTTTTTCCTTTTCTATGTTCTTTTTATGGGTTTTGAATTTAGGGCTTGAGAAGGTGGCTGGCTAACCTTCGCTGGCCACGGGCTAGGTAAGGGCTTGGTGGCCCTTGCCAGCCCCACGCCCTCACCTGGGGCTAGCGAGGGCCGCGACGCCCTCGCCTGGAGTCGGCAAAGGTCGGCCAACCACCTTCACCAGCCCTAACTTCAAAATCTAGAAAAAAATAGAGAAAAGGAAAAAAAAAAAAAAGGAAAAGCCATAAAAAATATATATAAATTATTAAAATATTATATAAAAATATCCACGTCATGTTAGCGATTTCAAGCCAAAATTAGCTGGATGAACTCAATTAGCAAAAAATGAAAAGGTTTATGATTCAATTGGTAAAATTAAAAAGTTTAGGATTGAATTGACAAAAGTGCAATAAGTTTAACACTTCTTGGACAAATTTCCCCTTGATTTTAGACATTAAAAATGGCCTAGGTATGCCTCAAACCTATGACTGAGCATTGAGCACGAGCCGGGCGTACTTCACCAAGCTATTTGTGTGACATTCGGAAATTCATACATCAATTACTCACTACAAAAACAACGAACTAGCGACGAAAAATTTGGCAAAATTTGTAGCAAATCGAATTTGCGACGGAAAAAATTCCGTCGTTACTAGGGCGTCACAAAATTTTGCGACGGAAAATTTCAATGATTGTCGCAAAATTGAAACGGAAAAAAATTCGTCGCAAATTAGCCACAGACACTATCCGTCGCAAATAATTCATCGCAAATTAGTCATGAACACTATCCATCGCAAAATAGCTACGAACTTTATTCGTCGCAAAATTCATTGAAAATTTTGTTGCAAATTTCGTCGCAAATGTAGTCGCAATTTTCATCGCAAAAATTCATTGCAAAATTTGTTGCTAGATAATTCGTCGCAAATTAGTCACGAACTTTATTTGTCGCAAAATTTGTCACTAAATTCGTCGCAAAATCCGTCTCAAATTTAGCACGAACTTTATTCGTTGCAAAATTTGTCGCAAAATGTATTTCTCGCAAATTAGCCACGAACTTGATTTGTCGCTACTTATTCGTTGTAAATTAGTCATGAACTATAATGGTCGCAAAATTCGTCTCTAAATATTCGTCGCAAATTTTACACCATTTTAGCCATCAAATCTTGTCCATATCAATAGCTACGCATTAATGAACATCATGTAATACATTCAAAATAATCAATGGACATGAGACAACCATAGATTCAGCTTCAGAAATAGAAAATGAACAAACTAGATACAATGCTATATAATTGAAAAATACAACTGAAGGAAAGATGCTAGTCCGCAAAAAATAATGATATATGCAAAGTTGCAAAGTCTGACATGATGCTATTTGATATCCAATCTTATAATACATTCAAACATTCATAGGAGATAGGATAACCATATATTCTGCTTAAAAAACGAAAAATCGACAAACCAGATACAAGATTGGACAACTTTGGTACTCGGCAGGACATCAAAAGCAGTCACTTTTATCGACACCTAATGAAATGTGGATACATAAATAAAGATATTCAATTAGTCCAGAATATAAAGAAGCGTTTACACATAGATGTGGAACTAGGTATAAAAAACAAGTAAGAGGGTTAACAAAAAAATGTTTCAGGACGAACATCAATATTCTTCCATATGAATATGAGTCAACTTTGACGTTCATTGTAGTTTTTTCACCCTTGTAAACTATATTTCTATCACCTAGGAAAAATTAGATCGTTGTCCAAACAGCATTCAACAGTTTAATGACTTAGAGAGGTGAATTACCAACACTAATTCCCAGGAAGAGAGGACTCAAAGTCAATTAAGGCATGTATTTCTACAATGTTCAAATATCTTGATTTTTTTTAACAAGTATATCATCCTAAGATCTCTAAATTTTTAGTTTTTCGCAAGCAGAGAACCTAGTTGTAAGGAAGTTGTGTACAAAAAGTAATTATAGGGCAGGAACATATTTGGTGAAACTGCACTTATGTCATAAAAAATTATGAAGCAAGCTTATTCTCGATTTTGGGAGTTTTAACTAGAAAGGACCGAGAAAATCATCATCATCATCAACAATCTCAGCATCATTGTGTCGCTCTTCATTGTGCCAATCACCTATTGGATTGGCGGGAGGAACAAGAGAAACCTCATCGCGATTGAGATTGAGGTGTCGTATAACGATTTGCATTTGTTGTTTCAAGTCATTTATTTCTTCATCCTTCTGTACAAATATATTTTTCAATTGGTTCACTTTTTGGGTCAATTGCTTGTCGTGTCGTAACCTCCTTCGACCAGTCGCATTGAATGATGAAGTTCCAGCATGATTAGGCAGTACATTCTTGATAAGGATCCCATCCCAAATATTTTTCCTTTTTTTATCCCACCCGTTGCCTCCACCCATAATGCCACACTGTCAACTGATGGCTTAGACGCAACACAACCATCACTACCACTAGCATTGCTCATTAAAAGTTCATCATATTTTTCCTACATTAACAATATATATGAAAATAAAATAACTTTATATATATCTACCATAAATATTAAAAGCATTCACAGTTTTTATTCTAGTTTCCATAAAGCTCAAAGTATAACCTTATATACCTTAATAGCTTTTGCTCGATTGTCAGTCCATGTTTTATCTTTCTTTGAAAACGTGCATTCAAATGTGACTGCAAATGTCGGTTCCGTCCCCAATTCATGTGCCTACAAAATGTAAACATGAGTAATTGAATTAAATTAACTTATAACTTATTTAACAGACTTACCATTCGTTTGAGATGCTCCCCAATGTTAATAGAGCCCCCAGCATATGTGGCAAACCTTTCACTAGAACTAGAAGATCGATTCTTTTTATTATGCTAACTGATTTGCTGACTCTTTCTAGTTTCCCAAATTATGTTAATTTCTGTCCAATTGTCAACTGTAATGAAGGTCGGCTTCACTTGCTTGATCTTCGCTCTATTCATCACATTTCGTATGTGATCACCGACTTTCTTCTGAAAAATTCTTTTCGTATGTGATCACCGACTTTCTTCTGAAAAATTCTTCTCACTTCATTCGTTTTCTCTTCATCCCACCTAAACTTTCGCTGCAATCAATACAAAAAAAAAATTGAAAATTATTATGATGGTCACATATCCATTACCATGCACCAGACAATTGGACGATAGATTTTGTAAAGTTCATCTCAGAGAAAATATCTGGTCCCTTTAGTACCGAAAATTAAAGAGTTGTTCTGGTCCTTTTACATCATTCTTAACCATCAATATACTACACCGAACTTAGTTGGTGAGAAAATAAAATATCTAAAACTTACCTTGAACTCATTCCACCACAAATCTTTCACTTCTTGTGGAACACTTATGTAATTAATATATTGTCTCATCTAATAGTTTTTGACTATTTTATTCAATTTTCTCATAACAAACGGAGTATCCGTGAATTTGCAAACATACGGATATTGTGCAACATCGACAATTCAGTTGATATCCATATCTAAAGCCATAAATATTACACATACTAAAAAAACTGTACTTACGAATTTCCAAATGGGCATATCATGAATCGGTTATCTTCTTCACATGTATTTCCGTCATTATTTGATTGTTGCGCTGAATAATATGATGGAACGAAAGGAGAGGGAGCTAAAGGAGATGAAACTGGAGGAAATTCAGTTCGCATGTGGCCAAATCCCCTAACATGTTCTTGAGTGTTGGAGGAAGGGCCAACGTGTCCATATTGTCCATCAGCATATTGTAGTTGAGGGTTAGATGAAAGGACAGGGGAAGAGGAAAGGGACGGGGATGAAGACGAGAAAGAGGTTGGTCTTCTATAGATGTAACCTCCACGTTTATACTGACAAGTAGGAATGTTAGACAAATATGTAAAAAAAATGAACACGTATTACAGACATATAATGACGTACATGACGAAACTTGTCATTTTGTTTCAGAAGCGGAAAATGTTTCCTCTTAATTAGCCAATGCCGAGTGTTTATGACGTGTAATTTCCTACGAACAAATATACTATGAATCGCACTTATTTTGATATCAAACATCAATATATGAGCACGATATGCCATGCTAAGCCAACAATAGCCATAATTAACCACACGATCCACTTTCAAACTACATGATAATTCATCAAGGACAAGATCAACCATGAAACATCAATTTCAGCCACATGATCTTCATTCTCGGCCACACGATCATCAATCAACCTACACTATCGAGCCATAGTTAACCAATCAGCCACAATTAAGCAAAGCAAACACACGATTAACCTAATTAACCACACGATTGGCATTAAACAACTAATTGTGCGAATGGTAACCATTCTGCTCCAAAAATTAAAATGTTGCCAGAAATTGATTGTTCGCATTCTTGTCAGAAATTGACTTGTGAAGGAGAAATCTGTTTGATTTGTTGAATTTTTTTGCCAAAAATTTTTTTTTTGGGCACCTACAAAAATTTAAATTTCACTTAAAGTGGGTGGCCACAAGTATTCTAAGTCATTCTGTATGCCATTCTTTGTAATAAAATTAATTTTATTATTTTTAAATTTTTTTTGGGCACCTAAAAAAATTTAAATTTCACTAAAAGTGGGTGGCCACGGGTACTCTAAGACATTTTGTAAATTTTTGAAAATTTTTAATTTTTTTAGGTACCTTAAAAAATTTAAATTTCACTAAAAGTGGGTGGCCATAGGTATTCCAAGCCATTCTGTAAAGTTTTGAAATTTTTGTATTTTTTAAATTTTTTGGGCACGTAAAAAAATTTAAATTTCACTAAAAGTGGATGGCTTCAGGTATTTTAAGCCATTTCGTGAAGTTTTGAAATTTTTTAAATATTTATTTTTTTTGGCCACCTAAAAAAATTTAAATTTCACTCAAAGTGATTGACCACATGTATTCTGAGCAATTCTGTGAAATTTTGAAAATTTTTTATTTTATTATTATTTTTTAATTTTTTTGTGCACTCCAAAAAATTAAAATTTCTCTCACAATGGGTTGCCACAGGTATTTTAAGTCATTTTATAAAGTTTAGAAAATTTAAAATTTTTTATTATTATTCTTTTTTTGGGCACCTAAATGAATTTAAGTTTCATTCAAAGTGGGTGGCTACAGTTATTTTTTGCCATTTTGTGATATTTTGAAATTTTGGTATTTTTTAAATTTAAAAAAAAAATTCACTAGATTTAATATTTTTCCCAAAATATGACTTTTTAAAATTTTCTTGAATTTTTTAAAAAATTTTCTAGAATTGTTCAATTTTAATGCACTTTCTGAAAAAACGCTTAATCAACCACCCGATCGTTATTGAACGCTTAATCGGCGATATAATAAACATATTAACCAGTCGAACATCGATGAAAGCCACATGCAATCCTGAAATCGTCCCCTAACTTAGCCAACCAATCAAACATTAAACAATCTCTAAACAAGTCCGATTAATACTCATTATACTATGTCGGGTTTAAGGAGTTGCTTACTTGGCTCAAGGCCAAGAGAAACCAAACAATAATAATATTTTAGCCGGTCAGCCAGTGGCTCGGCGCGGGTGTGGGCCCAAGTGGTGGCTAGTCGGCCAGACGCTTGGCCACAGCCAGGTGAACGATGGTGGAGCTGGGCAGCGACGGCGTCGGGCGGCAGCTGGGCGGCGACGGCCTCGGGTGGCATTGGGCAGGGGCTAGGCGGTGATAGCTTCGGGTGGCGGCGGCTAGGCAGCGATAGCAATGGCAAGTGCTCGAGCAAGGCTGGGTGGCGACGACGTCGGACGGCTGCTGGGTGGCGGCGAGGTCGGCAAGGCTGGGCGGCGACGGCTTCAGTCGGCTGTGAGGAGGCTACGAGGCGGGCAAGGGAGGCATGCAGGCAAGCTGTGCGGTGGTGAGCTCCGCCAGGCGAGCAGCATCCACACGCGCGGGTAGGCGACGACAGCGACGGCGGTTTAAGGTACTCGGCGACAACAATGGGAAGAAGAAGAAGAAGAAGAAGAGAAAGAGGAAAAGAAAAAGAAAAGGAAGAAAAAGTGAGAAAAGAAGAAAAAGGCTGACGGGGGCACGTGTGCGTGCAGGAGGAGAGAGAGAGAGAGAGAGAGAGAGGCCCAAAAATTTGAATTGTGCGCAAATGTGGTTGTAACGGATTTTGAGATGGGACAAAAAAATCCGTCGCAAATTTGCGACGAACATTTTTTGTCGCAAATTTGCACTAAAATTTTTTGTTCATCGCAAATTTGCAAAGGACTTTTTTTGTCCGTCGCAAAATTTGCGACGAATTTTTTTTGTTTGTCACAAATTTGCAAAGCACTCTTTTTTCCACCGCAAATTTGCGACGTACTTTTTATCCGTCGCAAATTTGAGAAGGAATTTTTTCCATCCCAATTTTGCGACGGAGTTTTTTTGTCTGTCGCAAATTTACGACAGATTTTTTTTGTCCCTTGCAAATTTGCGATGGACTTTTTTTGTTCGTCGCAAATTTGCAACGGACTTTTTTTTTCCGTCTCAAATTTGGGAGGAAATTTTTTTCCCGTCCCAAATTTGCGACGGATATTTTTGTCCGTCGCAAGTTTGCGACAGATTGTTTTTTTTTTCGTTGCAAATTTGCGACGGACAATATTTGTCCGTCGCAAATTTGGGAGGGAAATTTTTTCCGTCCTAAATTTGCAACGGATTTTCTTTTCGTTGTAAATTTGCAACGGACATTTTTTTTTGTCCCAAATTTGCGATGGATATTATTTGTCCGTCGCATATTTGCGATGAATATTTTGTTAGTCGCAAATTTGGGAGGAAATTTTTTTCCTGTCCCATCCGTCGCAAATTTGGGATGTATTTTTTTTCCGTTTTTTAATTTTGCCGGGGATTTATTTTGGATTCCAAAAACAAAGGACATTGTTGAATCCATTGCAAATTTGCGACAGATTCAAAAAATTGCCGTGAATTTCATTTTCGTCGCTAATTCTTCGATGTATAGTAGCCACGAATAAGTTGTTGTCGTAAAATGAGCGACGGAATTAGCAACAATCCAAATCCAATGGAAAATAGAATATCGTAAATGTCATTACACGAATAATATTTGACTTGTCGTCATTTAGCGACAAATTTTCCGACGATCAATTAAATTAATAAGAATAATCGACAATAACAATAATAACAATAACAATAACAATAATAAAAAGAACAATAATAATAATGATGACAACCAAAATAACACTTGTCGCAATAATAATTACACATTATTAGTGTTTTGTCGCAAAAATTTTAATATTCATTTTCGTCCTCGTCTTGATCTTCATCTTCATCATCTGTCTCAAAATTAGATTATGTACAATTTTCTACATTTAATTCGCAAATTTCAGTTGGATCCACTTCTACCATTGCTCCACATGGATCTCGTAAAGTTGGAATGTTATATTCCTCAGTTTTAACCGTGTTACAAACTTCTTCTTGTTGATAGGCTCTATCCTTCCAATGTTCATCGATTTTTCTCCGTGCTTTGATTTTACATACAGCCCACCAATCAGTTTTTTCACGTTTCAAACTAGGATATGATACATAACACACTTGAATTACTTGTTGTGCCAAGACAAATGGTTCATATTTCATATATTTTTTATTGTAATTTATTTCAACCAAATTAAACTTTGTATGTACCTTCATTTCTTTGACGAGGTCGAACCACTTGCACTTAAATAACACAACCCGCATCATTAATGGTCCAGGGTACTCTATCTTTATGATTTCATCCGACAAGCCATAAAAATCATTTTTCAAACTGCCACCATTGGATGACCGTATAGACATACCACTATTCATTATAGCTTTTCCCATTCCATTTTCTTGGATGTGAAAATTATATCCATTTATAAAATATGATGGCCAACTTCGTACTCTTAACTGTGGATCCCATGACAGATGATATAGCAATCCTTGCTCTCCAAGTGTATTCTGATTACTGTGAACCTAAGGTTAAACACGCAAAGTCAATAATATATATTTTAATAAATGATGTATAAAATATTAATAACTTGGCTTTGGTCCATAGGCAACTTACATATGTTTTGAACCATTCTGAAAATTGTTAATTGCACAAACAGTCAAACTCATTTGGTGGTAGTCCATACATTGAAGTTTGGAAAATCCTAGTAATAAATATCATTTAAATATTAACAAATATTTAACACATAATACATATATTTGCAAATTTACACTTACTCGAAGGATAGCTCGACTTCTAGGCAATTCAGTAAAATATATGTATGGGCTGTATGCCATTCTTTGTATGTTAAGTAACGAAACGTACATGTGCCGCTTCGTTGACCTAGATAATTGAAAATAAAGAATGATTTGCAATTTGGATCAATGGAGCCATCATCATTTCTGCTTGCTCGCCGCCTCTTGCACTGCTCATGCGGCTCAAAATAATGTGATGCAAATGTTGTCACTTTTTCCACAATATATGCATTACAAATTAAAGCTTTAACAAGTGCTTTATTCTTTACTTTTTTCTTCAAATGATATAAGAATCTAGTTGCAATAAAAAAAACTTATCATAACATAATATATAATAAAGTAATTTCAACTGACTTTTTTTGAAAAAATGTACCTCTCAAATAGGTACATCCATCAAAATTGAACGAGATCTGCAACTTTGGCCTCATAAGGCAAGTGAATTAAGAGGTACTCCATCGAATAAATAAACGATGGAGGAAATATCATTTCTAAGTTGCAAAGAATAATTGAAATGTCTCTCTCTAGTTTTTCCGTGTGTGATTCTTTTAACACTGTCGAGCAAATATTACGCAGGAAATTACTTAACTCTGTAATGGCGCCCCATACAAAGTTCGGTAGAACTTCCTTCATAGCTATTAGAATTAGTCTTTCCATAAATATGTAACAATCATGACTCTTCAAACCTATCAACTTGCATTCATTCAAATCAATACATCTCCCGAGATTTGAAACATATCCATCAGGAAACCGCATAGATTTCAACCAATGACAAACAACTCGTCTCTGCTCCTTATCCAATGTATAAACTACTTTTGGTTTTGATCCCCTGCTGCTTGCATCAACATCTAGTGTTGACCGATCACAAATATCTCTTATATCTTTTCTTGCGTTCAAGTTGTCTTTTATTTTTCCAGTGACATCCATCACAGTATTTATGACATTGTCGAAAACATTCTTTTCTATGTGCATGACATCAATATTATGATAAATAATATGGTAGATCCCAAAATATACTGCGTTTAGTCCACTTATGTGTACTTCCGTACGCAATAGTAGAGAAAAAACCCCCAACTGATACTCATGTGACAAATTTACCCCAAACTATTTTTTTAGCCACAAAAAACTCTAAACCTGTACACCTGTGACAATTTTACCCCGAACTATTTTTTTTACCATAAAAAACCCCACAATGGTATACATGTGACAATTTTACCTCCGAACTAATTCTTTGGCCACAAAAAATCTCAAACTGATACACCCGTGACAAATTTACCCTCCATTAGTTTCCTTTAAATTTTACCGTCAAATTGTTAAGTTTAATGACACATGATAATTGACATGTGTACTGGTTTTGGGTTTTAGCCCTCTGTTTGCCACAAGTTTACCAATTTGTGATTTTTTGTGATATTAATATAATTTAACAGACATTAATAGAGGGTAAATTTGTCACAAATGTACCAATTTGGAGTTTTTAGTTGTCAAAAAATTAGTTCGGGAGTAAAATTGTCACAGGTGTACCAATGTGGGGTTTTTGTTGGTCAAAGAAATAGTTCGGGGTAAAATTATTACAAGTGTACCAGTTTTGGATTTTTAGTGGTCAAAAAAATAATTCGAGGTAAATTTATCATAAGTGTACCAGTTTGGAGTTTTTTGTGGTCAAAAAAATAGTTCGGGGTAAAATTGCCACATGTGTACCGGTTTAGGGTTTTTCGTGGTATTAACCCTTAAAAATATCATATCTATTGTTCGTAATTAAAACCATAAAATTAGGAAAATTAAAATTTTTTTTTTGATGCAACAATTACTTTGAAATTGAAAAAAAATGACAAAATTACCATGTAAAGAAGACTTATCCAAATATTTGATTGAAATATTTATAGTAGAAAGTGGTTAATTTGATGAGAATTGCACCGTTCACTTGGATTGCGAGACTTTCAAATGGACACGTATCTAAAAAAAAAAATCACTTAAGATTCATTTTTTTATAATTTTAAATTTTTTTCGAAATTTTTTTAAATTTTTTTCTTTTTTCCCCAATATGTTTCTTCGGTCAGCGACTGGCTGCGGCCGGCGATGTTGACCGGCGGCCATGAATAAACATTCTGTTGCAAATTTGCGACGGAATTCTCATCCGTCGCAAATTTGCAACGGAATTTTTAGTTATCCGTCGCAAATTTGCGATGGTAATATAATTCCGTCGCAAATTTTCAACGGATAAAAATTCCGTCGCAAGCTTGGCCTCCTCCCATGGCCGGTGAGGCCGCTTGGGCTCCCCCCATGGCTAGCGAGGTCTCGCTGGTCGCCGATCGTTGAACCGGCGACGACGATACGAAAAAAAAGCAAAAAAAAGTCCATAAAATAAAAAAATTCCAATCCAGCAATGAATAGTCACAAAGTTAACTATGATACTTACCGATAGAAAAGCTTAACCAAGATTGATTTGTGCGCTCGCGGATAGGTTTATTGAGACATACGAAAGAGGGAGAAAAGCGAAAGGGATATGAGGAATCAATACAGAGAGAGTGAGAGAAATTGATGAGTGGGGTGGAATATCATGGAAGTCATTTGCCTTGATAAACTAAAAATTAGCGACGAATTCGTTTTCATCGCAAAATTTGTCGCTAATTAGCAACGAATTTTTTTATTCGTCGCAAATTAAAAATCCATCGCTAATTAGCGACGGAAAAGTGGTCATCGCAAATTAGCAACGGATATTTTTTCGTCGTAAATATGTGACGGAAAATATTTTCCGTTGCAAATTAGCGGTGGATTTTTTTTTCTGTCACAAGAATTTTCGACTGATTTATTTTCCGTCGCAAATTTGCAACGGATTTTTATTTCGTGGCAAATTCCGTCGCAAATTAGCGACGATTAATTTTCGTTGCTAATTTGCGATGGAAAATGAAATCCGTCGCAAATTTGCGACGATAAATTTTACCGTTGCAAATTTCCATCGCAAAATCCATGTTTTTTTGTAGTGACTAATATGTAGGAAATGAAGACAATAAATGTCGCAAGTACAAATCCCAGTTGAATTATTGACTTTATCGTGCACGAAAGCAATATGCATTTGCATATCCGTGACTTTCGGAATGTGATTTCATTAGGACGTAATTATTGAGCATTTGTATATAGGTTGATTATATAGAGTGAGGTGAACCACATATTGCCATACTAATTATTGAGAGGGATCGACATGCTCTAAAATACTTATCGAATAATTTTCAATGTTAAAATTCACTAAGTTGAGATTTTCCTAACGTTGAATAGCTTTTGTAGATAATTTCATTGGATTTAAAATATTTTTCTGACTTATCGGTGTTTAAAATAGGCATCAATTTTCTTGTATCTTTATTGAATTGTAAACTATCTTGACAAAGCATCAATTATCTTTGTTTTAATCACCCAAAGTAAGCCACTTGTCACCCTTTCACTTGAACACTTCTCTTCATTCTAGACCTAGTATTCAACCCACATGCTTTTTATTGTGCCATTGAACTTAGTCATCAAAATGACGTCACTCATGACATTTTAACTTAACCAAGGTTTGTAGCATTCATTACAAGTAAAGTTAAGAAAAAGAAAATAAAAGAACACCCTCTTCCCCTTTCTTGGTTGAGACATCGCTCCCTTCATTTTCCACTTCAAGAATTGCTGCATCTTCCTATCTTCTATAAACAAATCAACTTTTTCCATTTCAAAGTTTCAATCAACTTTCAACTATCCAATTAAGTTGTGGTTTTAGCTTAACTTTCAACAGTCTTACAAAGTAATTAAAGGCTTTGGTTGTTCAAGATTCCATTCAATGTAAGTGAAAACTCTAGGGGCTAAGTTAGATTGATCTATTTAGTACTCTTGACTTGGTTGGTTGATGTTTATTAGTTTAAGTTTGATTTTAAGTACAAGTAGGTTCCGAGATTAAGTAGAGTTATAGTGATTTCTTGCCTATATTGAAATATTTAATACATGCCTAGAAGGTGTTTGAAAGAATACCCAAATGGTTTTGTTGCACCTCGAGGGGAAAGAATGAGAAAATGGTAAAACTAAGCATAAAATGGGTATCTTGATAATTTTCGACAAAGTAATGGGCAAATTTCAAAATTCATAGAAGTGAGAGGGTGCTATTAATAGGGTTATTTTGTGGGTTTCAATATTGATTAGTGGGTTAGAAAGTAAGATAAATTAAAGGAAATCCAACCGGTTAAAAGAAAAAAAAAAGAGTTTAGAAGCTTTAGGGGCAAATTCGTAATTTCACCAATTTTGCGGGACAAATTTGTAAAAACAAAAAACTGGAAGTTTTGGGCAATGTTCACCGCATGAGGAACGTTATTATGATAGGTGGTTAAGTTATTTTTAGAGTTAAATGTTTAATATGGACAACGTGTCTAATTATTCAAAATTGGACCTAATTGTGTAATTAATTTAGAAGTGAGTTGTTTTGGTAATTTTGTAAAATCCAGGGCATGCTCATAGCGTAAATAAAATACTGACATGTCTTAAATAACAAATGAATGGGTTTTGGTGTTTAATTAGTATGGCTTGATTAAGTGAAATTGAAAGTTTGGGGAGCAAAGAAAATTGTAATTTGAGAAACTTTATTGGAGCAATTATATAAGTTATGAGGATAATAGCATGTTTGAATTTAAGAAGTTTATTTTCTCATGCTTAGTATGTGATGGATGGATGTTGATAAGATTTGGTAATATAAAAAGTAGTAATGGTGAAACTAAAGCCGAAAGTAATATTTTTGTAATTCAACTAAGTTACCGATATATTAGCTAAGTGTTGCCGATTATTCACGTGATCGATTATTTGAGTTGTCCATGCTCACGGTGTCGAGTTATGAACATCAGTTCCTAAGTTACTGATTACCTATTTATGGTTTCCGATTAAATGACGATGGATTAGCATGAAAAGAGTAATGATATATGGGTTGAAGTGCATGCAATTAATTGTTTATTGTTAATTGCATAAGAAATAGCAAATTATTGATATGTACATGGCGATTGTTATGTTGTTATAAAATGTATGTGAATGATGCCGCGTGATTAAGACCTTTGCCACGGCCTATTTGCCACCGAATGAATTCTTTTGTATGAGTATGTGGATGAGACTCTGGAGTTAGCCAGATGTTCTACCGCATGAAACGGTTCTCTACAAGATTGAGATGATGTGAAATCCTATGATAACATGACTTGTGTGGTCATGGTATGACATGGCTTGTATAGCCATGGTATGAAGTTAACAAATGACCATTATCATAAGGATGTACAATGACGTATTTATCTTTGCCAAATGTAAATGACACCCGTGATGAATGGGTTGAGGCGTGGCAAAGGGTATGAATGATGCCGTCCTCCATGAGTTGATGGTTTTTAGGAAATATATCAATAATGGTAGAATTGTCATTGAAGGTTTAGAGGTTATATATATACTCTTATAATCTTTATTTTTATAATTGAGAAATTATTATCTCTTTTATCATGGTATCGGAGCCCCAATCTCTTCATCGCCATCGTCATCGTACCTCAGCCCCTCGCCATCATCATCCCATCTAGCCCAACCCCTCACCTCAACCCCTCGTTTGCCTCAGCCCCTTACTCATCTCGCCCAACCCCTCTCCTCGTCTCTGTCCCTCACCTCAGTCACGTCTCTCCCAAAGGCGTTGCCCAGCTACTTCGCTTCCAGACAAGTCACTCGGTCACGTCACTCCCAAACGCTTTGCTCAGTCACATCTCTCCCAAAGGCATTGCCCAGCTACCTCACTTCCAGACAAGTTGCTCAGTCGCGTCGCTCAGTTGAGTCACTTCCAATCTTATGTCACCCTTTCGCGGCTCCAACATGCTCAGGATCTCGTCGCTCTAGTTGCATCTTCCAAGTCACGCCTTCACTATACAAATATGATTTTAAGACTTTACTTTCACTTGAAGACTTTGAAGTCTCTTTTTTGCCTAGCATTGCAGCCATGTTGATTGATATCAGAGGAGAATGTTTTATTTTGGTTCTCAATTGAAGACTGATTCTAGTTATTTCTTGGTGGGAGTCGATTTTGGGTAACTTTGGTATTAATTATCATGATTTACTAAGGTTGCAGTGAACTATCGTGAGTGGTGGTGATTGGATTTAGCCCAATTTTTTTTAAAGAAATTACTGTGCAGTTGGTTAGATTGTTGGAGTTAGTATTGATTGCTATGAAGTTCATTTTCTTTGGGCTCAATCACATCCTTTATTTGCTGATGGCAAATACCGAATTGACTTCTGGATCTTCTTTTAGTCACTTTTAGTTAACTTCTGTCAAGTTGGATGGAACTAATTATCCATCCTAGTCTAAAACAGTAGAGGTCTATCTTATTGCCACCAAGCAACTTGACTATATTTCTTCTACGGTACCATCTAACAAGAATAAAATCGTCGATTGAATTGCGGAGGATGCAATGATCAAGACTCTTTTATGGAATAGCATGGACCCTAAAGTTAGTCCTCATTTTATTCAATGTGATTCAGCTAAGACAGTTTGGGAGAAATGTGCACTACTTTATTCCGGGTAGAATAATATGACATGGGTATGTGACACATGGGAAGCTTTATTTGATATTCAACGTGGAGAATAATCTTTATCTGATAACTATACTCGATTCACAACTCTTTGCCAGCAATTGGACACTTATCTTCCTGCCTCGGATGATCCAGTGGTATTGGCCAAACGCCAAGAGGATCTGAGGGTGATATTATATCTCAAGTCGTTGGGGCCTAAATATTCACCTCTTCGTCAACATATCACATCTCAGAGCTTTCTTTCTATAGTAGATGAAGTCTTCTCTCAGGCTTTTCGTTTCGCAATTATTTAGAAGATTTCTTCCACACCAACTTTGGAGATGAGTGCTATGATTTCCCATGGTCCCAATAGACATGGAGGTGGTAGTCGTGGTTACCGAGGACGTGGACACGGTCTTGTTCATAGTGGAGGCCGTGATGGAGTTGGTACTCGTGGTGTCCTTAGTTCTGGGAATGGTCGTGGCTCGCGTTAATGTAATCATTGTCAAAGAGTCAGACATATAGAAGCTTATTGCTATACTCTTCACCAGGAACTCAGACCAAATCTTGCTGCCTATGTAGGAGTTGAGAATTCTCTTGTTCCTCCCTCACCGATTCCACCAAGTTTGACTATGCAGCCTATAAGCGATTCTATTACTTTGACAAGTGCTGAGTATGATGCATTGATTCGCTCTCAACAGATGATAGGATCTTCAGCCCCCACTACAACTTTGGCACAAACCACTAAAGGTAGTTCATCTTATTTGTTTTCTGCAACATCTGACTCTTGGGTTATAGACTCTAGAGCTACCAATCACATAACTAGTAACTCTAATCTATTGTCTTCATTTCATTCTACTACTTCTTTATTATCAAACTTGGTTACATTAGCGAATGGTTCCCAATCCCAAGCCACACTCTTTCTTTGCCATCTATCCTTCATCTATCAAAATCTCCATATAATTTGATTTTTGTTAGTTTTTTAACTAAAGAACTAAATTGTTTAATGACATTTTCCTCTTCTCATTGTGTCTTTCAGGATTTGAGGACTAGACAAATGATTGGTGGGGGACATGAATCAAATGGTCTGTACTACCTTGACAAGAAGATGATAGCTTCTGCAGCTATAAAGCGCACATCATTTGTTGTATATGGGATGCATTGTCGTGTTGGACATCTGCCACCAAACTTTCTTCAACATTTATTTCCCTAGTCAAAGTTTGTAAGTTCCTTTGAGTGTGAAGCTTGTCAGTTTGGAAAACATAATAGGGCTTCTTTTCCTTCTCGCATTCAGAGTTGTGTGTCTAATCCTTTTGAGTTAGTTCACTAAGATGTACGGGGTCCATGTCGTGTTTCTGACATTTTTGGTTTCAGATATTTTGTCATATTCGTGGATGATTTTTCCTGAATGACTTGGCTATTCTTAATATAAGATCGTACCGAGATTTTTCACTCTTATCGCTTCTTCTATTTTGAAATGCTAAATCAATATCACACATCTATCAAAACCTTGCGATCCGATAATGCCTAAGAGTATCTTGCTGCTACTTCTGGTTTTCAACTGTTTATTGATTCTCATGGTATTATTCATCATACTTTATGTTCATACACTCCACAGCAAAATAGTGTAGCTAAGCGCAAAAATCGTCATCTTCTTGATGTCGCTCGTTGCCTCGTGTTTCATATGCATCTTCCTAAAACTTTTGGGGCCACACTGTTTTTACTGCCTACTTCTTAATTAATCGGCTTCCAACTTCTGTTCTTCAGGGGCAACACTGTTTTTTATGTTACACCCAACTCATTATCCTTTTCCATTACCTTTACAAGTCTTTGGTTATGCTTGTTTCGTATATTGTCTTACACCTGGTATTGATAAGTTAGACTCTCGTACCAAGAAATGTGTCTTTGTGGGGTACTCTCAAACTCAGAAGGGCTACAAATGTTATAGTCCGACTCGTCGTCATCTTTTTGTGTCGACGGATGTGACGCTCTTTAAGGACCAGCCATGTTATAATGCTCACGTTGTACCTACGGTGACTACTGAGGGTGACAAGTGTGTCTTACCAACACTTCCACCAATCTCCTTTCCTCTAGCACCATCCACAGGATTTCAGTTTGCTGAACGCACCTATCATCGACGTAGTATAGCCCCTACTACAGTAGTACAGCCCTTACAAACACATGATTCATCTATTTCCTCACCAGCTGCTGTACCATCCTCGGATCATGATCTGTCCATTGCTACCCAAAAAGGTACACACTTTTGTGTTGGTTGTTCTATGGATCGTTATGTTCCTTATTCCGGTCTATCTGATTGTCTTCATACTCATCATCCCATTTCTAACTTCTTGTCATATGATCGTTTATCTCCTATCTTCTCTACCTTTGTCTCATCATTGTCCTCTATTTCTGTGCCAAGCAGTGTTGCTAAAGCTCTTACTCGCCCTAGATGGTGGCAAGCCATGGAGGATGACATGAAAGCGCTCATCAAGAATCGTACTTGGCAACTCGCTTCTTTACTTGCAGAGAAGCAACCTGTTGGTTGTCGTTGGGTTTATACAGTTAAAGTTCATCTTGATGGCACTATTGATAGGCTAAAAGCTTGAGTGGTTGCAAAAAGTTATACTCAAACATATGATGTTGATTATGATGACACTTTCTCACGTGTGGCTAAAATACCATATGTTCGTGTCTTTATTTCCCTGGCTCCACGCTTTGGCTAGCTTCTTCATCAGTTGGATGTAAAAAATGCTTTCTTACATGGCAATTTAACTAAGGAAGTGTACATGGAACAACCACCTGGGTTTGTTGCTCATGGGGAGAATTTCATATGTCGTTTAAACAAGCCGTTGTACGGACTCAAGCAATCTCCTCATGCATGGTTTGGTAGGTTTAGTGATGCTGTTATCAAGTTCGGATTAAAATGGTGTCAAGTAGATCATTTAGTCTTTAGTTCTGTCTGTTTAGCTGGTTGTATCATTCTTGTGGTATATGTGGATGATATAATCATCACTGGTAGTGATTCGGATGGTATTCAATGACTTAAACAGGTTCTGCATACTGAGTTCAGTACTAAGGATCTGGGATGTTTGAGATATTTCCTTGGTATTAAAATTGTCTATTCACATGCAAGTATCAATTTATCACAACGAAAATATGTACATGATATTCTTGATGAGGTTGGATTTCTTGGAGCAAAGCTGGTTGATACTCCTATGGAACCCAATATGAAATTTGATGTAGAATATGGAGAATTATTACGTGATCCAGTGAAATATCGGAGATTGGTGGGTAACTCAAACTATCTTACCGTCACAAGACCTGATATATCTTTTGCTATCAGTGTAGTGAGTCAGTTTATGAGTTTTCCTCATACTACGCACTGAGATGCTGTACTTTGGATTGTTAAGTACTTGAAGGGAACACAAGCTAAAGGATTACTTTTCAAGAATCATGGTCATCTAAATACTACAGGTTTTTCTGATGCAGATTGAGCTGGAAATCCTAACTATAGGAGATCTACATCAAGCTATTGTGTGTTTCTTAGAGGTAATTTAGTTGCTTGGAAGAGCAAAAAATAACATGTAGTTTCTCAATCAAGTATTGAAGTAGAATATAGAACTATGGCATATGTAACAGGTGAATTGCTCTGGTTGAGAATGTTATTGTCAGAAATTGGTATGTCAACATCAGATCCATTGGTATTATATTATGATAATCAATCAGCTATTCATATTGCAAATAATCCTATCTTCCATGAGTGAACCAAGCATATTAAGGTTGATTGTCATTTTGTACGAGGAAGTGTCTAGAAAGGGGAGACCATTCTTCAACATACAAGGACGAAAGATCAACTTGCAGACATATTTACTAAATCTTTACGATGAAGTAGAGTGAGTTTTTATGTAGCAACTTAGGATATATAACAATAAGGGTAGAATTGTCATTGAAGGTTTGATGGTTATATATATACTCTTGTAACCTTTATTTTTATAATTGAGAAATTATTATCTCTTTCATCAGTGGTGATGATGCCTCGTTAGTCGAGATGATTCGTGATTCGAGATGGTCCTGGCCAATGCTGAATATGAACTCACCTGTGTATACCGGTGAGCTACTATGTAGTATCTTCGCACTGTGAGATAATATGCCATCTACTTGCATTTGAGTGAATGATCTTACGCAATGTTTTTAATTGTTTCCATTGACATATCATGATAGTAAATATAGTGCATTTGCTTTTGCATTAGTGGAATATAATTATTTCGCACTCACGTTGTTTTTTGGTATCAGGTTGAGTGGTAAGAGGATCTCCTACCTTAGATTTAGAGATTTCATTTATTGAGCTTCAGCTCACTCCTTTATTTTTCAAATATGTAGGATGGATCCCCGCTGTCACTACTTTTTAGAGCTCCCATGTATTTTGATTAGGAAATATCAAGATGAGCTTGTATTAGAATTGTCAGTAGTATATACAAAGTGTAGTTATATTGTATGGGCTGTCATGGGGCTACTAGAGTGGATTTCTATCGATTTGTTACTTAGATTTGGAATATCGGCAGTGAGTTAGTTGGATCGTCAAAGAGTTTCAATGGTCCGCCTTTGTTGCAACGGCGATGGCATGTCGATGGGCAAGGTTGTCAATTCGTAGTTCATGAGCCTTTAGATTAACCCTTCAGAGGATAACTTGTAAGGTTTGAACCAGAGTGTCTAGAGAAAGTGGAGATAGGTTTCTATACATAATGTTTTGATGTATATTACTTGAGGTTAAATTATTCTTTATTTGAAGATAAGTTAGTTATTTTATCGGAAGATTAAAGTGAAGTCAAAGTATATGCACATTCGAGGTTTAAATTTGTGGAAATTCAGGTTGTTACAATTTGTTTGTGGCTTGAATAAAAGGATTGGCAAAGGTCTTGACCTCGATCCGGTAAAGGGATGACTCGACAAAGATGGTTTGCGATCAAGATCGGCTTGATGATCGATCCATGCTCATATTCATTTATGTCTATGAATTCGATTGATTTAGCCAACAAGCAAATTTCATTTTCCTTAGAATTGGAATAAATAGATTTTGTATAATTTGGATCGAACCAAAAAGGGTTTCCCTAAGCAAATCTCGTGTAAGAAAAAGCCCTAAATATTTCAATCCAAGAAAGGTAGGACACGATTCCAACTCATATTGCGAAGGATAATAGTGGAAGAAGTAGATCAATAGTATATGTAGACTCTGTTCGTTTCGCAGAAAATATAACATTTCTGGAAATATTTTCCAAGAAGCCAATTTCAAGGAAAATGATACGATTTTTCAGTGTTCGGCTGAAATCTAAAAAAGACTTGAAAAATATTTTCCATTGTTTGGTATCGAAAATCAAATCTTCCATACACTACTTATAATAAAAAAAAATATTTTTTTAAAATCAATTTTTAATTAAATTTTTTTTTTTTTTTTTTATCTTCTTCTCTGGCCAATCGCTAGCCACAGCAAAGGCCGACAACCAACCATAGATGATGCGAGCGATGCCAATCTAGTGAGCTCAAGCCTCGCTGGCAAGGCTCGAGCGACGCCTGTGACCAACGATCGGCCAAAGAAAAAGGTCAAAAAAAAAAGAGAAAAAGAAAAAAGAAAACTAAAAAGAAAAATAAAAAATCATTAAAAATTATAATTTTTAAAAACAGAAAATAAAAATAATTAAAATGAATGGTGAAAGGAGGAGGGGGGTTTCCACACTTTTGAAGGTGTATTGTCCATTGAGGGAAAATGTTTTCCATGGTTACATTTTCCATGAAACAAACGCTGAAAAACCCGGAAAATGTTTTTTCGGAAGTTATTTTTCGTGAAATAAACAGAGCCATAGATGGAAAAAGTCCTGCATCTCCCAAAACATTGGATTTAGTTATTCTCGTATTTCAAACAACTCCTAATATGGTCAAAAGAAACCTTTGAATTCTAAAAAATGGTGATACCATTACGTTCCTATACATAAAATTAATTTCATGAATATTCACAAAAGTGGAGGGTGCCTTTTTTATATTCATAGTACAATCGAGGATGGTTCTCAACATGTCTCAAGATATAGATCAATGATATTAATAGAAGGCAAAAGCTTCACGTCTCCCAACATGTTTGATTAAATTATACTTGTGGCTCGAATAACTTCTAATATATGCATATTAACTAAAACAATAGAAGGTTGCACAACACATGTGTTAGTATTTCTAAATGGCCAAAAGAGAACTTTAAATTCTCAGGAAAGGGTAATACTATCATGTAGCATATGAAAACGGCGGCCTCGTAATATGTGATTTATTGTGGTGTCCGAGAATATTTGAAGCACAAAAATTGGTCACAAGAAAATTGATAGAAGTGATTGGTGCCTTTCTCAACATGCCACAAATACATAGATCACCAATATTACTATATGGGAAAAACTTAACATCTCCCAACACGTTTGATTTGATTATTTTTTTATTTCAAATAACTTCTATTATATAAATGGGATATGTTCACTAGAAGTCCTAAAAGTTGTCGCGAAAGTACAATTAAGTCCTAAAACTTTCAAAAAGTTCAATCAACTCCTAAAAATTGTTAAATTGATTTAATTGAGTCCTAAAGTTAACACTATCAATTTGTCTAATGGAAAATGATGACGTGGCATTTTTAATTTAATTTCTCTCTCCTATGTGGCATTTATTATTTTTATTTTTATTCAAATCTCATTAAAATTATATTAAAAAAATAAAAAGGCTAAAAGTTAAAAAAGACAAAACAAAACTGAAAAAAAAAAATTTGTCGCAAATAATGAAGGATGAAATTTGTCCTCTCATCCAGGTTTTATCAATCTTGACTTATATCTTGACTTATAGTCTGTTAGCAAATCGTAGTATGTTTAAATTGCTGCATTATTCTTACCATGCAAGTGGATATTTTGAATTATCATGGTTCCTTATTCAACTTGACTTCTATTAAATAAAACCATAATATATCGTAGAAACATTACAGTATTTAGGTGATTAAACGAAAAAGGTATGAAAAGAAAAGAAAAGCATTATCACTATATAACGATGAATTTAATAATTATAACTTATAATTAAGTTTATTTAGATTATATCCTTAGTTTTATCTAAGTATCTTTTTAATATATGACTTACTGATCTAATTTAAATTTTCCTTACCTTGTTCTGCTTCACTTCACTTGCCCTTTCTCTTTTCTTCATCATCACCATCGTTGTATCATATCTCTCCCGATAATTAATAAAAATTAACCAAATTAAATGTTACCATAATGTATTGGAAATTTTTTAATCTATAATTTATTAAAGGGTTAATACCACCAAAAACCCCAAACTGGTACACTTGTGATAATTTTATCCCAAACTTTTTTTTTTGCCACCAAAAACCTCAAATTGATACACATGTGACAATTTTACTCTGAACTAAAATTTTAATATTATTTTTTTTATTTTTATAATTTTTTTATTTTTTTCATCTTCAACCTCTGACTGGTTGCCGGACTGGCAACCGGCCAGAGGCGAAAGCCGGCGAGGTCGGCCCCAACGGCTACTGGCGAGGGCCGCCCTCGCCGGATTTGGCGAGGTCAACCCTCGCCGGCATCAGGCGAGGGCTATCCTCACCCACCCAAGCAAGGCCGACCCTCGCCTGACGCCGGCGAGGGCGACCCTCGCCAGAGTAGGGCAAGGGCTGACCTCGCCTGGGTAGGCGAGGACAGCCCATGCCCGACATTGGCCAGGGCAGCCCTCGCCTGAGTCGGGCGAGGGCTGCCCTCGCCTGCGCCGGCGGGGCCAACCGCGCCGACTTCCGTCTTTGGCCAGTCGCCGATTCGGCGATCAGCCAGAAGTTGAAGATGAAGAAAAAAAATAAAATAATTAATAAAAAAAATTGAAAAATAAAAAATAATATTAAAAATTTATTAATTTGGGGTAAAATTGTCACAGGTGTATCAATTTAAGATTTTTCGTGGTTAAAAAAGATAGTTTAGGGTAAATTTGTCACGAATTTACCAGTTTGGAGTAAAATTATCATAGGTGTACTAGTTAGAGGTTTTTTGTGGTAAAAAAAAGTTTGGGGTAAAATTGTCACAGGTGTACCAATTTGGGGTTTTTTGTGGTAGAAAAAATTCAGGGTAAATTTGTCACACCTATACTAGTTTAGGATTTTTGGTGGTATTAACCCTTTATTAAATAAAAAAGTAGTGTAATAAGAAAAAAACCGATTTATCTTATCACTATACATCAATGAATTAATTGAATAAACTGTGGTTTCTAATTGAATGGAATTTGATTATATGTTCGATCATATCTAAGAATGCCAAAAACTAAGGTCAACATAAAACCCTTTTTTCTATGAATTGGTTAAACCAACGCCCAAACTTCATTTCTTTAAAATTGGATTTAATCTTATTATGCAAAAAAGAGATTCAATGAGCAGATCTTACCGTGTAACAAAAAGCCGACACCTTTCCTACCAAGATTACACTATTTCCCACAGCAAAAATAAGTCGGCCAACTTCAATGTCGTTTGGTACTAATTGATTCTATTTGTAATTTCATTCGGTTTCTTTCTTTCGTAGTTGCATGAAGAATTCTAAGTGTTCATCAAGCTAATTACATCGTTAATAGTCTAGTACTTTGATGTCACTATTCTTGTATTTCAAATAACTCCCAACAGATTAATGTTAACTAAAACAATAGAAGATGGCAGAAAAAAATGCATGGGTATTTTAACTAGTCACTAGGAAAAGGAAAAAAAGAAACCCATTTTGAAGTAGCTGGCGCTATCACTTAAAGGGAGTGAATATGTGATTGTAACCAATCTTGACAAATTAAAGCGGAATTAAAACAATCAAGATTAATATCATGTAAAGACAAAGTCTAAAGTGAGATAATGCTATCATCAGATACATTTGTGTGCAATATACTATCAAAGATAATTATTAAAAGTTAAGGGATAGAGAAAATTGCACACAAAACTTATAGTAGTTTGGCTTATTGCAAGCCTATGTTTACTATTCGTACAGATAGTCTACTAACTGGATTTTACTAGTGAATCAATCAGAGATTACTGATGAAAGTAATAACACTCAATATTGATAAGTCTCATTATTTCAGAGTCATTCGTCTCACAATTTCATAATCACTCTTCTCTCAATTTTAGAGTCATTCTCTTTACACCTCTTAAAAGTTACAGAATTGAAGTGCACCAAGACAAGTGTATAAGGTAGAAGCTCTCTTGGATTTTAAAATTTCAAATTCACGATCTCTATGTCTCTTCAATACCAAAATCTCATTTTATACTCCTTCACTTCCAACCTAGTTGTTGGATAGTTTTTAGGGGATCATTCTCCAATCAACCACATTGGATACGAATGCTTCAAGGAGATTGAATAGCTGTTGAGTGATGAAATTAGAATATCCCATTGATTTAGTCACCCATACAACCGAAGCTGGGTTTTCATAAGTAGAGTTCTTTGTTTAGAAAGAACACCTTGTCTAAGGTTGATTATTGATCAATCAAAGAAGTTATGCTTTGAGTAAGTTCGTTGCAAAACAAACTTTTAGATTGAGGATCGATTATCATTTCCAATGGAAGAAATCTGAGCCAGATCACTAGCTATTGCAATATATAATTTATTCTGAGTCTTAATAAACTTCTTGATCATATGATAATATTTGAATTTGAATGTTCCTTGAGTCTGAATGGATTTAGCATAGAGTTTGAAGATGCCAAGCATCTTGACAATATTCTCGTCCAAGCTTTGGTGATGTCTTCATATTACTCTACTAATGTCCATAGTATATTTGATCTCCACGAAGAAAACAAACCGAAATTCAAGACACAATATTCAGATAATTAGAGCTTGAATATTGTTTCTTCATCACCTAAAAATACTTTCGTCAGACTCAACAGATATTATGGAAGGTTTCGTCAATCTTCAAAACATATACGGAAGTTTTCTCAACACATTCAACATAATTTATTTAGCTAGCCTTTGACATTTTGATATGCTCGAAAGACTCAACTGGTGAAGCTGTCTCTCACTATTCTAATGCGAAAAAATTATATTTAATCCATTTATTGATTAAGATACCCACCGGACTGAATCAGGCGGAAGGGTTTATCCGTCGGGCAAGAGAGAACTAGGGCTTTTGTAGTGGGTAGTCTTTGAAAGGAAAGAGCTATCATTGACTTACATCAATTATTTATCTGTTATCATTTTTGCTTAATATAACTCCATGACTTGAAGCCTACCAAATCAATAAAAAATAATGAAGATTATAGAAACCCCAGTGGGAAAAAGAGAATGTCTCTCCCATTCGGCTCTAGACAAGAATCCTTGTGTTCATTGATGGTAACATTTTCAATTTATCGAAACCATGTCCGAGCAATTTCATGACAAGGCCTTTTTTTTTTTATAGGAACTGTATTTGATTAAAACCCTATTTTACTACTAAGATAATCTTGTCCACTTGGTATACTGGAACATGGGCTCACTAGACAGTTTTTATTTTTTATTTTTGGTCGAAATGCTCACTAGACAGTTAAAATGCAAATTTTATGCATGGAATGGATACTTATGTTGGCGTGAGATATCAATTAGCTTATTGTTGTAATATTTTATTTTAGGAATAGATTAGCACCATATTAGAAGGAATCGTTTTGTTATTTGTGAATATCCTGTTACCATATTAGGAGGAAGTTTAGACCAAACTTGTAAATGTATCTCTATTAAGTCATAGCAATGAGAAGAAGAACATATTCTTTTCTTCAAAAATTTCTTTTCCTCATGGTATCAGAGCCCTAGGGTTTGATCCTTGGGGTACTGTACATCAATCATCGACTACGGCACCATTTTTCGTCGGGGCGCCGTCGTCTCACGCTGATCGACTTCGTCCCGTCCGATCTTCTTCATTTTCATCTTTCTAGGACCTACTGTACGCCATGGAGGGATAGGAAATAGCAACAACACAATCCAGTGAAGGATTGATGGCCACATCGATCCTTGAGAGTCTTACGGCTGCAATGAAGCTGCTTGCAACACAACAGAATCCACCATCATTGATAGAAAATTCTGCCCCTACAATCGCCATTAAGTTCAACAGCATGAACTATGGCTTGTGGTCCCAAGTTGTCGAGATGTACGTCTTCGGCAAAGACAAATTGGGATACTTGACTGGTGACATTCCACAACCGGCCCAAACTGACCCTACTCTTCGGAAGTGGAAAATTGAAGATGCCACCGTGAAAGGTTGGCTCATAAACTCAATGGAACCCGCGTTGATCGAAAATTTTATAAGATTCCCAATGGCAAAAGCAGTATGGGAGTCGGTGACAACAACCTATTTTGATGGGACTGTTACGTCCCAAGCATATGATCTGAAGCGGCAAGTGTCACGATTGAAGCAGAATGGAGGACCGATCAAAACCTTCTATAACAATCTTCAGGCTCTCTGGAGAGAAATCGATTTTCGCAGACCGAACCCCATGACGTGTGCTGATGATATTGCGAGATATAACTCGACAGTTCAAGAAGATCGAGTGTATCTCTTCCTTGATGGATCGGATGATCGACTCGACAAGGTTAGAGCCGATGTTCTATAGATGCAACCATTCCCCACTGTATAGCAAGCATATGCTCGAGTGAGACAGGAGGATGTTCGACAAACGGTGATGCTCTCATCTGGAGAACATGGAATCTCAGGTGGGGCCATGATCTCTCGACGTGAGGGGGCAAATTCTTGATTCCGTTTGACAACAAAAGGAACACCAAATCAAGATGTTTGAAAAAAAGGAGGTGCACAACAACCTACCACTATCTCTGGAGGGTGTTCTTACTGTGGGAATTCACAACACACGAAGGATACTTGTTTTAAACTCCATGGGTATCCTGAGTGGTGGGAAGAATTATAGAAAAAGAAGAAGGCAGTAAAAGGGGCAAGAAAAGAAAGTGCTCAGGCAGCTTTAGTCTCCAAAGGTACTGGTTTTTCGTTAGTGCCAGATCAAAAACCAATTGAAGAAGCTGAAGGTAATTCAGGTTGTGTTCTTTCTGTCTCTCACATGGATAAGAATGTTGGATGGATTATTGATTCCGGGGCGACCGATCACATAACCTTTGACTCTCAAGATCTTGCAACAGCAACTCCTCCAATGCGGGACTGGATTACAAATGCAAATGGTCACAGCTCCAGTGTAACTAGAGCAGGGGATGTTACACTCTCTAAATCTATCTCTCATTCAAATACGTTGCCAGTGCCCTCTTTATCAAATAAGTTATTGTCCGTAGGACAACTTACCAAAGATCTACAGTGTTGTGTTTTGATGTATCCTAATTTTTGTTTTTTCCAAGACATGCGCACGAAGGAGATTATTGGACGTGGTACTAAAAGGGATGGATTATATTTCTTGGATGATTTTGGGTCGAAGTCAAGTCATGTTTTACATACTCAAGGTAATCTTGACAGAGAAAGAAGCTTGGTTTGGTTATGGAACCGTCGACTTGGGCATCCTTCCTTTGGGTACTTGAAGATGTTATTTCCTGAATTATTTCGTCATTTTTCAAAGTCATTATTTACATGTGAAACTTGTATTCAGGCAAAGAGTCACCGTGTGAGTTTTCCTCGTAGTATCAATAAAAGAACAAAACCATTTGCTTTGATTCACTCTGATGTTTGGGGGCCGTCTCCAATCTCTACAGTTTCTGGTTTTAGATGGTTTGTTACATTTGTGGACGATTGCACTGGGATGACTTGGCTATATCTAATGAAACACAAGGATGAGGTTGTTGTGATATTTGAAAAATTCCATGTAATGATTAAAACACGGTTTGATGGAAAAATTCAAGTACTTCGAACAGATAATGAGGGGGAATATGTGAACAACAAACTTGATGCCTATTTTTATCGGCATGGTATCATTCATGAAACCTCTTGTGCTCAAACTCCACGACAAAATGGAGTAGCTGAGCGAAAGAACCTACATATTCTTGAGACCGCAAGAGCTCTTCTCATAGGGAGTCATGTTCGGAAGAGGTTTTGGGATGCTGCTATAGTAACTTCAGTGTATCTAATGAACCGAATGCCCTAGCGGGTGTTAAATTTCCGAACTCCATTGCAAAGCCTTGCCAACCATGTGGAGCTTCCTGGTGTTTTGACTCTACCTCCGAAAGTCTTTGGATGTGTGGCTCTTATTCACTTGCATAAAAATCAACGGACCAAACTGGACCCACGTGCAGAAAAGTGTGTGTTAATTCGATACGGATCAAACCAAAAAGGCTACTGATGTTACAACCCCAGCACCAAGAAGATCCATGTCACACTGGATGTTACTTTCATTGAATCTGAGTTCTTTTATCCAGCATCACAACTGAGTATTAGTACCGAGGGAGCAGAGCTGGATAAAAATTGGTGGGATATTCCCAATTTACTGTTGCATACAGTAAACATCCCAAAATCAATACCGCAACCTACAATGGAGAGCAGTATACTAGCGTAGGCCACGGTGGGAGTACCGCACCTTGCAATTGACAAACAGACAGAATTAGGCAGTGGTGGGGTTCAAGCAGAATCTCAGGAGGTTTCAGAACAAAGTTATTCAGGAAAAGACCATAATGCTACTATTGAACAAACTTCTATCCATCCATCTCCCTCTTTAGTACCCGACCAAGCTTCTGCAAATGATCCTGAGGTAACCATTTTTTCTCCACTCTGTGATAATTTAAATAGTTGCAATACATATATTCTTCCTGATAGACACAACAAGGGGAGGGCACCTGATAGATACTCTCCTGAGGTCAAAAATCAAAGATCCAAGTATCCTATAGCCAACTATGTGTCAACAAGAAGATTATTAGAATCATACAAAGCTTTTTTTGCCAATGTCTCAGCTGAGCCTGTTCCCAAGAGAGTGGAGGATGCTATGAAGGATCCTAAATGGATGGCAGCCATGAAGGAGGAGATGGAAGCTTTAGAAAAGAATGGAACTTGGAGACTAGTAACTCTTCCAACAGGGAAAAAGGCAGTGGGTTGCAAGTGGGTTTTCATGATGAAGTATAAGTCAGATGGATCCGTTGAGAGATATAAGGCACGACTCGTGGCAAAGGGGTATACACAAACACATGGAGTCGATTACAAAGAAACATTCTCTCCAATAGCAAAATTAAACACTGTGAGAGTTCTGTTGTCTTTAGCAGCTAATTGAAATTGGCCCTTACATCAACTTGATCTAAAGAACGCATTTCTTCATGGGAATTTGAAAGAAGAAATTTTATGACAGGCCCACTTGGATATAGATGTAATGGCAACCCAAATGTTGTGTGCAGATTGGAACGGTCACTCTATGGATTGAAACAATCCCCTTGTGCATGGTTTGGAAGATTTGGTTAGCTATGAAGCAGTATGGATATGAGCAGAGTAATGCCGATCATACCTTGTTTCTGAGGCGGGGCAATGAGAAGGTAACTCTTCTCATTATATATGTTGACGATATCATTATTACAGGCAATGATCATGTGGAGAGTACAAGACTCATGTCTAGACTGAATGGTGACTTTGAAATGAAGAATCTTGGAGAGTTAAAATATTTCCTAGGAATTGAAGTAGCAAGATCGGAAGAAGGAATTTTCTTGTCTCAATGAAAGTACGTGCTAGATCTTCTTTTCGAAGTCGGAATGCTAGAGTGCAAACCAGCGATACTCCAATAATAAATAATCATAAGCTTCACGATAGTCCAGATCAAACTCATGTAGATAGAGATCGGTACCAACGTCTTGTAGGAAGACTAATCTATTTATCTCATAATAGGCTTGACATTGCATACGCTGTAAGTATGGTAAGTCAATTCATGCATGCTCCCAAAAAGGATCACATGGATGCAGTTGTTCAAATCTTGCAATATTTAAAGGCAACTCCGAGAAAAGGTTTGTTTTTCGAAAAGTATGGTCACCTAGATGTAAAAGGGTATAGTGATGCAGATTGGGCAGGAAATGTTACGGATAGGCGGTCAACTTATGGATATCTTACTTTAGTGGGAGGAAATCTTGTTACAGGGAGAAGCAAGAAGCAAAAAGTTGTGTCCCTTTCGAGCGCAGAAGCTGAGTTCAGAGGAGTTACAAAAGGGATATGTGAACTGCTTTGGTTAAAAAGGTTGATGACTGAACTGGGTTACCCTCCAAGAACAGGAATGAGACTCTTTTGTGATAATAAGGCAGCTATAAATATCTCTGAAAATCCAGTACAACATGACCGAACTAAACATGTGGAGATTGATCGTAGTTTCATCAAAGAGAAGCTAGAAGAAGGGGTCATTCAAATCATGTTCATCAGATCAAGTGATCAATTGGCAGACATGCTAACTGAAACTGTATCTAGGAGGGACTCAAGTTGGGTATCAAAGACATTTTTTCACCCACTTGAGGGGGAGTGTTAGCGTAAGATATCAATTAGCTGATTGTTGTAATATTTTATTTTAGGAATAGATTAGCACCATATTAGAAGGAATCATTTTGTTATTTGTGAATATCCTATTACCATATTATTAGGAGGAAGTTTAGACCAAACTTGTAAATGTATCTCTATTAAGTCATAGTAATGAGAAGAACATATTCTTTTCTTCAAAAATTTCTTTTCCTCAACTTACTCTATGCCTATTATAACATTTACCTGAGATATATATGAACTGAACTTCATGTCATGTACCAACATGTATCTATACGAGTTGAGAGTAAAATCATGAAGGAAATGAATTGAGTTTAGGCAAAATACTAAAACATAACTAGATTTGCTTGAATTTTTATTTACCACAAAACCCTAGAGTTTTCGTCTTTTGAATTCTTCATCTACTCAGATCGATCATTCTTACAAATTGTTGAAGTATTGCACATTTTGGACCTCCTCAACACCCCCTCTCACATTCGTAAAAGTGATAATATTGGCTTTAATATCATTTATTGGCAGTACGCAGCAAAAGTTTGATATATTTCGCATGGGGAGATCGCTAAGAGGAAGCCCAAATCCGAGCATGTTAATATATCCAGTTGGATCCACATTCACTCTCAAGTTTAAGCCAATTAGTTATCAGACAATTAAGATACATTAACTGCTCAACATCACAACAATTCTCCGATGTGGGATTTCTTTGACACAACTCATATGTTCATCCTAATAATCTCCTTCTCACACCAAGATATCTCAACTTGGATATATTGGGGCCATCAATTTACCATCGGCTCTGATACCATGCGAGATTTTGTGAGACGATTAACAACTGTTCTAAAAATTTAAGTTATTAAATGGATGCGTAATTTATTATTTAAATATTCTAGCATTAATGCTTGGCAGTATGTATTATCAAGATGCATGCACCGTGTTTCAAACTGGGTTTGACAGTTCTCTAGAGGCTCTTATAAAAAGCTCTTCACATCTTATCCCATAGTTTTATCGAATAAAAAGAGCAAAGCATTTCGCTTGCCATACAGAAAAATGACGTTAGGCGTGCGTCAGGATATACATGTCTAGCAGAAGACTAATTAGCATGCATCGAATCAGAGCTAATCGACAAGAATAACGTAAAATAAAATCAGAAGCTAATCAGGCATCGAGATGTCGTCAGTGATTAAGCTTGCCATGCAAATTAAGGTTGTATTAAATACTACTTTCGTCATTCGCATGATTGGTCAACCGATAATGACCCTTATAATTAGCAAATAATTAGTTTAATCACGTTACCTAACAACATTCTAATGACAAACATCTTTATCAAGGACTCTAACCAGACCATTGGACGACGGGGTTCTGCTCAGATCGAAAAGTTCTTCCCTCTATTTTTGAAACACGATCGCGAGAATCGTCCACAAGAGAGGGTCAACGAAAACAAGAGTCAAACACCCACCTACACGTATGACCTGGAGCTGCATGCACATTTATTTTCTACCGATCGTGTCTATATCCATCAATTTACTAGCATATTTCGGTCTCATGGGCGGTACGGAATCTGTATTATTTCATGCAAACATCGACCAAGTTTGAAAAACTGTGCACCTAATCGAAGAATTTAAGGGCGGAATGAAAGATAAATTGGAATATTTGAGGATTTTTTTTCAGCATTGCATGCTTTAGTTGAACCTTTCGTCTTCTAGAACTACGAATTTTGATGCGGAACAGCAGTGACAGGATGGGGACACTAGTCCAACATGCCTCGATTAATAATTTGTAGGATCCTAACTTTTCTCAAACTTCATAAAGAATAAAAATAGGGGGAAAAAAATTCAAGTTTCATCTAGTTGTTTTATAATTGCCGTCTCGCGCCGTTGACTAACAACTCAAATTGTATGAGATTTGGAAATGTCAAACTCGAAGATGTTTTGGGCACGGTTTTATTGGTCGGAGTGAATTGATTAATTGAAAATTCTTGCCCGAAAGACTTTTTTTTTAGCACTTTTTTAGGGGACAAAAATGTTGCCATCACCTGGTGCATCACTAATTAATAAAGTATAGGATGTGAAGAGCTGGCCTAGACATAGATCAAGCTGATTTATATATAACATCTAGTGGCATTCCCTGGTGATCACTGATCTCGTCTAGTCTCTTTAAACTATACAACTTGAGTGGAATTCCGAAAAAATGTCGACATCACGGATGATCATTTCTCCGTGTATTTCAAGGACAATTAGTGATTAGAAAAACACATTATCGAAAACACTTTGAGTCTAAATAAGGGACATTCATTAACAAACGGAGCCTAATTTGTGTAAAATAAGGGACAGTCGGTTGATACTTGTCCCAAAGCAAAGCAAAGCACCAGTCTTAGTCATCGACTCTAGGATATGGTGGAGTAGTCCCGGTCCGCGTGATCTACTAAAGTGGATTGGCATTGCCCAACTAACGAAAGCATATCTTGTGATAGGTTTTCCCTTGTAGAAAACTCCTTTCACATGGCATAATTGTCCAATTCATTCGGGGACGATAAAATTTTTGTTGATTCCTCCATTTGCTTTTTTCTTTTTGGTCGGAAATGGATCGTTTCATCTCAAAAATTAAGTGTAGATGGATACACGAGATGTGCTTATGAGCGTAACAAGTCCAAAAGAGATTAGACTATCGACATTTGTACTTTATTGTTGCTTGCAATTTCATAATCTCAAGCCCATCAAATCTTTGCGATTCGTTAAAATTTATCATAGGGGTCTAGTTAAATTCTAACTGGAGAAGCTCTTTTCGCTCAACTGTGAATGTACTTGCTCGTCTTATGGTGTAACCTTGTCGATGAAGTGTTCTAACTTGTGTGCATGGTGACACATGTTTTCACAACTACGAGACAGAAAGCTTCATAATAACGACTTCGTGCGTTACCTGATTCATGAGGTTACTGGAGGGCTTCACGTGTCTGGAATTTGTCTACTTATATTGGGGTTTCTCGTCGTACTAACTGTAATTTTCGATTAGATCCCGTGCGAAGAGAGAATTCAAAGAAGTTCATCAACAAGAGGAGCGACTCTCTTAGAACTTCCCTTGCAGTTCTCCTTGTGGTTGTTAGGTTCTTTCATAATAACGACTCAATGCTAAATAATCTAATCCGAGAGCATAGTTTATTGTGTTGGCTAATGACTTTCTAATTCTTTTGACAATTAATAGACTCGTCCGCAAAATTTGAAACAATGGAAAGAGAAACTTCCAAATAGAATCAATCAGTGAATCAGTCAGTATGCCGTCACCTACTTGAACATAAATTTACGATTCAATCATGGAAAATTATAAAAGGCGACATCATCGTTAGGAAACTACCATGCACGAACCCGATTTGGAACAAAAGCCATGTCTAGGTTCCTGTGCTTCACGAAAAATGAATGATTTAAAAATTATTTTCCTAAAAATAATCACTTATGCAATGAATGTAATATATTTTCATTATCTGCGAAAATGTCAAGACATTAATTGTTGTCGATAATGAAAATATTTTCCATAAACTAAATATTTTAAATGATCATTTTCAAGGAAAATGTTTTTCCAATCATTCATTTTTATTGAAGCATACGGAGCGTTCATGTTTGATTTTTCTTGCCCTCATCTAGCGCATGCACTAATTGCATAACGATAGAGATGAAAAGATTAATTTTTTGAATTATAAGGAAATGTGTCATATTCTTTCCGGTGATTAAATATGGCTCGCTTATTTAAAAACCTACTTATATTATTCACATAACTTTTTTTTCCCATCAGTTTCGTTACTTTGTGAATTATTTTGGAACTAGTTCATATATCTCAAATACCACTCCTAATGAATTTCCAATCCTACATGTTATATGTTTCAATCATTCTTTCATCTGGCCGCTTTAACTTTGCATGTTTCATGTGTTTTTCCATCGTATCTCGTCTCCATACACACAATGTCACTCCCTAAGAGTACAAACTCTTATCGATTGGCAGCACATTTAACTTGATTATGCATATGATATTTCCTTTTATCGCTCTGTTGTTTGTTTTGTCTACGATAATGTAAAGGGTGGATTCAGGAGCTGATGAGATGCACAAAGGTTAACAATCAAGGACCATAAAGAAGAACGATGATGGGAGACCAATATCAAAAGAGAAAATTACCATTCAGATCCCTCTCGGAAGTGCTCGTTTTGATCCATATACTCCATTTAATTGCTCAAAAAGCCCTAAACCTTTCAATTGTACCAATTTAGTTATAAACCTTTTAATGATTTGACAATTTAATCCTACATTTTTCAATTGTATTAATTTAGTCGTAAACCTTTTGAAATTTTGCCAATTTAGTCCTAAACTTAATATTTGGACAATTGGCCGAAAGGATTACATTGACAAATCATGAAAAGGTTTAGAACTAAATTGGCATATCGTTAAAAAATTTACGATTAAATTGACACAATTAAAAGGTTTGGGACTAAATTGGCCATTGTGCAATAGGCTTATGACTTTTTTGACATGTTTAATTGTTTATTGTCCTCATAGTATCTATCAGCAAAAATTTAAAAATGTTTGTCAAACTTTCGTTCAAGATCCGACAAAAATTACCAAGTCAACACTGACCATTTGATGGGCAATGCCCACAAAACAAGTTTTGTTTTTTGGTCGAAACGAGCCGATTTTCATTTAGCTAGTCACAAAATGAGAACAAAGCTGATAAGTATCTGAACACAGTAAATCTCAAAGAGGTAGGGGGCTTCCTTTTCAAATGGTAAGCCAATTAGGAGAAATAATCCTTTTCGATGGTCTTCGCAACCCAATTTGCCGCTTGATTAGCCCACAAAACAAGTTCCCACGGGTTCAATTACCTAAAGTGGGCTTCCTTTTCTTCCGTGCTACTGTCCATAGAACACTAAACCTAATTTATCATATATTTTCGAATCCTTAAAAGGGCCAAGAAACGAAAATGGCCATAAGATCATGATTCATGATTGCTAATTCAGCCCATTACCCTCTCCGATCTACTGAGAATCAACCCAAAGTTTGTTGTCAAGGCACAGACATGAGTTCAGAGAGAGGGAGAGGCTATTCTTTTTCTGATTGGTAAGGAGCGACCAACGTCGGGAACGCTTCCAGAAAGATAGTATAGGAATGCGTCGTGAGAAGTTCGAATAGAGCCGAGTTCTCAGGAAATTTGTCCTGCTCTTGGGAATCAAACGTTTGCCTTTTGGGAGAGTTGAGCAAGCGCGGACATAACTGAGCTTACCTTGCCTGGTGGTCAGGATGATTTAATTCTAAAATGGTAATCGTGCAAACTTGATGTATGTTGAGGAAATTTCCTAATAGATTTTGAAGTTGGCAAAACTATCCATGTTAAACTTTTAAATTTGATATGTACTATGAAGGTTTTTTATCTAGATAAATATATTCCGAAAGTAGCAACTTTATTACTTCAAGAGAATTTAACTTTCTGGACACTTAGACTTTACGATATTCAGAAAGAAAACTTCAGACTTTACGAGTTTCAGAACAAGAAATTTGGACTTTATATCGAGTTGATGAAGAACTTCAAGCGTCATTTTTGAAAGGTTCAGACCTTACTAAAGACTTACGCTGACTTAAGTTCTGAATGTAAAATAAGAACCAGAAATTCTTCAGATTCAGAACTTATTCAAAACGAAACATAATGGTTAATGATCTGGTATGAATTTCACGAAAGGAAAGTTTTAATTGACTCAATTTAATGTTATAATTGATTGACAAATCAAACATTATGGCAAGTATATATCACAACGGATAAAATTCTACTTATGAAAATCAAGATTCTTATTATATGGACAACCAGATTCAGTGAGATTCAGAGTTTGTTAACCAACGGCTACTCAATTCATTTTATACAAATCTATCCAAGGTGAAGATTAGAAGATAATGCTTTGAAAACTGTCCAATGACTAGTTTAAAAGTGGAAGAGTATAAAAAGAGATTAATAAGGAGCAGAAGGTAGTGAACGAAATCGAGAATAAACTAGTCCTAAGCTAAATATTGAGATTTTGAAGGACATTCTGTAAGAGTGATTGTGTGAGATAAAGAGTTTCATCATTCACCAAGTGTTATCACTCGGAACTTATAATCCATTTTGATCATATAGTAGAATCCAACTAGTAGGAAGAGTGGATATAAGTTTAATCTAAGTCGAATCACTATAGCTTTTTGTGTGCAGTTTTCTCTATCCCTAATCTTTCATTATATTATTTACACTGCACACTAGCACGTTCAAAATCTAAACATTCTTCAGACTTTACTGATTATAAATCATTTCCACTTTAAATTCTTTAAAATCATTCAAATCACATATTCACCCCCCTCTAGGTGATACTTACTAGCTACATCAATGCAAACTCCAGTTAAGTGTCCCATGAGATTCCACAGCATCGAATAAGAGGAATCGAATAAGAGGATGATGACCAAGAGAGGGAACTCTTCATGATATTTAGATAATCATTCCACGATGCCTCTGCCTTTGATATCTCCCACATCCAATACACATTTTTCTTTGAAGTGATATATTCAGATAGGGAACTCTCCATCATCCAGCAATGACCCCATTTAACAGAGGTACATCACTGCCACAACAGAAACACAGGCTTGCTTAAGGGGGACTTCTCTCAGTTCTATAGGTCACTTGACATTTTTATTAAACTATGATATGGAATTGTCCACGAGCACAAAAGGGGAGAGAGAGAGAGAGATGGTGGAAGTACTAAAGCTTGCTTATTTCCCAAACTGAATAAGAGTCCATTAGGAAACAATTGAAAGAAACATTGGATCAGAAAAGCCATCCCACAGCAAACTACAAGCACGCATATCATTTGTTATCGCCTACAAATATAACACCCGACCAATCTCAGGACACAACGACCTAGTTATTCAACAGGAGCAGTTAATGAGAAGCCCCAATTGCACAAAGTTGCAAACAGACAAACACTCGAAACAATGACAGTTTTATTCACTCTTCCCTCTACAACTTCAGTGGACTTGTTGCTGAAGAAAAGGTGGTGAGTGTTGAATTCCCTGTCCATCCCCTCTCCAGCCTTCTCCACTTGCGCTTCCACAAGATCACACAACTTCCTAATGGCACCACCCGCCTACCTGCTCCCTCCAATTTTAACTTTCTCCTCCGATTAAGCCCCAAGCTCTTTAATGCTACCGCTCTCTACCCTGGGAGGTCCCGAATGCCTCCTAGGACTGGCAGGGGAAGAAGGGAACGACAGACGCTTCTTTACAGACCCCACCGATCCCTTCTCTGGAGTCCCGCTCTTGTCTAGCCCTAACGGGCTTGACAACCGGGATTTAGCCTTTGCGGACTGCGTGGGGGCCATGTAACTCGGGACCGATGTAGTGCTGGCAAGGCTTTCGTCATCCCTTGCCAACGACCCGGCAATTGTGTGCCTCCTGTACTGCTTGGACTGCACGCTGAACATGCTTCTCGAGTCGTCATCCCCAGCAGTACCGCCCCAACCACGGCCCTTTGGGCTGGGAGGTTTCGTTTTGCTGGTGACTGATGATACCGATGGGGCTTTTGAAGGAGGAGTAGACGGAGAATGACGAGACGGGGCTCGGCTCAACCGATGGGCAGTGGGGGAAGGCTTGTTATCATTGTCGAGGTTGCGTCGGGAATAAGCTCGGCTGATTTCTCCAAGGGACATGGCATGGCTTGTTGTGCTTCTCACAGAACCTTGATCGTTGTACTCTACAGTGCTTCGAGTCTCCCATGGCCTGGCTGCCATCCACCGCTCTAACCAACTCCAACCCCAGTGAGGGTTGTGCGGGTCCATAAATGTTGGGTTAGCCGACTTGGAATTGTTCTTCCATGTTTGCTGTGAGAAAAAACATCATCAAAGTATGAGTTTTGTACATTTTAAGGCTGTAATCAACATTAATATTGAAATATGGCAAACTAAAAATAGATCATCTGTTCAAAATGTTGTGATACTTAAAGCAATTGACCAATATCGAAGAATAAATTGTTTCATACTGACATTGCTGTCACTTTGGAGAACAAGCATAGAATGAGATACAGAGCAAGACTCTCCAAGAAAAACAATAAGAGAATGATCTTAGCACCTGAAAATGTTGGTACTCCATGACAAGCAGTACGATAGGTTTCATGCAAAAGGAATAATCTGAAGAGAAATTCCTTAAACAGGAGAACACGACCACAAGTTTCTGATCAACGATAAATTCCTCATAATCATCAAGCAAGTACAATTTTCAAAATGGGAAAAAAATGACTCGACATAAGAACTTTTTTCTTGGTAATCTATTCTAAAATGAATTAGTCACAACATCCTAGGAGTGGAGGCAACTTTTATAGCTTTCTAAATTGGACAACCTATGATGTGCCTACCAACAAATGCAAGACGACATAGAAATGGTCGTGTATGTCTCTCCACAGGTCAAACCATATGATACCAGTTCTAAGGCATGGCATCAACTTCTGATCTAAATAACAGACGAGCCTTCCAAACAGACAACCAAGCACATTACATTATCAGCAGGGATGGCCAATGGAGTGACCCACCATAATTTTGTGCTGAAACGGACAAGTCAGTGGTTTAGAAAAAACCATAAAAACAAGAAGAAAGCATCACCTCAATCAAGTGTAATATTTTAAACCGGATTGTCATGCTCTTAACAGGATCTTATTAATGAGGCGAGAGGATAGATGGACACATCACCATCTTGGGGAAAAATTCCAGCACTCTATAATAAGATGTCTAAATTCTTGCGCTCAAGCATCCACAACACATGCAGTGAGGTAATGGCAGAACCTGATGGGAGAACGCATAAGCCAATGCCCTCTCTCTTCTCATGGCAGCTTCCTGCTTGCTCAGTAAGTTTGCTTCAATTTGCTCCTTTGATTGCACGCTATCATTCCATTCATCTCCCAACTGTTACAAGGAGTTCAAAATTTAAGTCAAAACAGGGAAAGGGAAAAAAACAACTGATTATGAAGAGCCGAACCAAGGAATAGATGCAAAAGGGCTCCAGAGATGCAACGTCTATTCAATTTGCTAGTGGCATTAAAAATCTTTTGACTGAACACTAACCAGTGATGAAAAGGATTTACTTAATGAAGAAAGGAATGGGTTGGCCCTATAAAATTTTGAAAAAGGAATGCCAAGCTAAAACATCTCATACACTGGAGGCTGGAATGAATTGGAAAACAGGAGAAAAATTAAATTAGCATGGACATGCAAGCACTTACATAAGATCAAAACTATTTAACGTTACCAAATTGTTAAAGGCACTTACTCTCAATTTCTCAAGCTCTTTCTCACATTTCTGTTGAAGTTGCCGCTGCAGGGCCTGATTCTCTTCTGACATCCTAATTCTTCTTGCACGAATCTGAGACTGCACCCGGGCAAGTGTCTGCATGCACCGCAATGTTGTGGTTGCTTGTCTCTTGACAGATTGCCCTTGTATTAGTGTCTTCAACCTAACAAGTCCCCGTAAAGCTCGCAATGCCCTCCTCGCCTGAAAGTACAAGGAAAAGATTTTCACACTATCCGCTAGATGCTAATTCATGGAAGCTGAAAAGACAGCATTGCCATAGCTTTCCTAGATAAAGAAACTGTTGTACATGGAGACCCGTCAAGGCCATTCTGGAAATGGATTTCACGTTTTTATACTCCGTGAAGGCTGAATAACCAATGCAGATAACTTATGAAAGGATCTTTTTCTTTCTTTTAGACAGACAAGAGGACAATTCAGCAACAAGCTCATCCTGTGGTCAAAAAAAGGCAAAAAGTTCATCCCCCTAGCCTGTTACAGAGAACCTGTTTCTATATGATTACTTACCAAGTATCCTCGGAATGCAGTTTGAATCTTGATAGCTGCAATTTCCTCTTTCGATTTGCCCAAGTAACGCGAAGCAGTCGTTAGGCGAACCACCTCAGCAGCAGCCTGAGCAGCAGCTACCGCTGCCTCTGCCGCAACGGCGGTCGCAAGGGCCACTGAGTAGGCATGCTTGCTCTGCTCATCCTCAACTGGCTTCAGCTTCAATTCCTCCACTGGAGGCGGCGGCGCAGGGACAGCCAATACAGTTTCCTCAGCTGAAGAGACCGGATCCAGAGTGCTGCTTTTGCCAAACCATTTTTTCTTCGATTTTCGAGATTTCTGAAAAAAAAAGGAGAGAACCAATTCGTGTGACCAAAACATTGAGCAAAAGGTTAAACAAATTAAAGTTCAAACACAAATTATGCACCTTATCTTTCTTCTCTCTGGAATCAGGACTCAATGCTTTCTTCACTGCTGAGAACCAAGTCCCTTTCCTCCCCATATCCTCCTATTCATTCACCTATACAAGGAAACAAAAATCTAAAACCTTCCATAAGTAACGCATACAATTCACAAACACATAAAGACAACTAACAGACGCAGCATTTCTATCCATGGCAAAGAATTTGAAGGCAGATCTCTGCTAAGACTACAAAACTTTCGACACGTCATTATGTAAATACTCCGTTTTCAGGATTAAAAGGAAAGGCGGTAACTTTTTCGAAACTATTCACCATTTCAAGCCGACGCTCGAAACCCAGATGTCGAAATTGGGGAATTTTCAAAAAAGGGACAAAATCCAGGGAAACGAACCCGGACCCATAAGAACTTTCAGAGTCGCCAACTATAAAGTACGCCCTTCGAGATTCACAACTCCAGAAGGGACAAAACTTAACAGACGCAAAAGCCAAAAATCCCAAGAAACGAACAAAAATAAGAAAGAATCAGGAGGGATAGCGATTGACTCCGCACAAGTGCCAAACGCGAGAGGAACGGCGAAGAATACTTCTTTACCTCTATGCATGGGAAGAATCCTTCAGATCTCGGCAAAAGGAGAGAAACGTCCGTCTTAAGCCAAACCGCGCCAACGAGAAGAAGAATGAGTGCAACGAGCAGACTCCTTCGAACCGGAGAGAGAGAGAGAGAGAGGTGAAGAGAGGGGAAGAGAGAGAGACCAGATCTTGCCGGAAGGCAACCTCCAAGCGGGACGAACGAAGGAAAACCGAAATGGAACAGCAACAACAACAGCTGTTCTCCCCCAGGACCCCCATCTCCCTCTCTCCGTGGGGTCCACTTTCTCCTAGAGAGAGAAAGTGGATTTGGCCCGGAGGTGGGCCCCGCCCGCCCGCCCGCCCGGTCAGCAAACGGAAACCTCCCCCCCCGGCAACAACGACGATCCACACGGGCAACCAATGACAAACGGAATCGCGCTGTCTGTGTTTTTCTCCCCTTCTCTCTCCCTCTCTCTCTTTCTTTCTTTCTTCTCTAAAATAGAAATAACGGTTACTTTGGCAGTTACGTCTTTTGGTGTTGAATGCGCGCCGGCGGGGGAGTTTCAAACCGAATCGGAAGAAAGAGTTTACAGCGCGATAGCTAGAATCGCTATTGATTTCTTTTTGCTGTTGAATTTAACGTTCATTGAGGTGAGGATGAGTAACCGAAAGTAAAAGAACAAAAACAAATTGTGTATTGACCTGCTCTAACTTCCAACTAGAGGTGCTCTTTTTTCTTATCTTAGGGATAAATTCTAAAGAAAAGCATCCGGGTCATTCACTAAGATTCACTTAATGTGATTTAAGCTTTTGATTTTTTTTCTCATAGTACCTGATTTGTTATGTCCACATAGGCGGATGAATAGACTAAGATGCGTTTGGGGGAGTTTTTGGGTGATATACAAAGGCTTTTGGACTAATAGGTTTTGATGAAATGCAAATAGTGTTTAGATTAGGGTTTTGTGAACCGACTTTTTCATTAGAGAGAGAGAGAATGCAGAGATCGAAGAAACCCAATTGTTAAACAGTCGGAGACAGCAACCTCAAGAGACCTCAAGCGGCCCAAGAAAGGTGGCGCTGAGGGTTGCGCAACCTCAAGCGATGGCTGTCGATGGCATATCTGAACTCGCTGGTAATGATGCACAATGCCGATCCGATCAAAATTAAAAAATGGAGGTGAGGATAAACTTGGAATTTAGATAATTTAGTGAGAGCAAAGTTGGAAGAAACAAATTCACTAATCCTAAAAGTAGCATCTCGAAAAGTTAAAAATGCCATGCTAAGTAGGATTTTACATTGGTTTAAGGGTCTTTGCAAAGTTGTGCCAAACGCATCCTCAACCTGTAGAATATATACAAATACAAAAAAGAAGTCGAGGACAAGCCAAGTGGCGGAAAGAGAGTTTGAGATCATTAAGAAAATTTTAAACATATATATATGCACAAAACCTTTCGCGTTGAGGGCCGACCGCCCTCCGTGGGTTCTTGCCATTTGGCAATGGGGTGTCAAGTTTCGAACCAATGGTTTCTACTAAGGTAATGGTGCCACGATTGTCATGGCTAATGCGCCAATCCATTTATAGCATTAATAAGATCCAACATTCCGAAAAGAAGAGAAAAGATTGGCTTTGAATCTAGACTAAAGCCTAGAGGTTCAAATTTTCTAATTTAATTCATGTCACTTGCATGCTTTTAGCATCGGGCATGGTACATTTCGGAACATGTGTTTAATGGAATTTTGACAAATAATTTTTTGTCAAGGTTACAAGAGAAAATACTAGGAACATTTTCTAATCGACTCTATTCTTAAATCGGAAAGGATATGGTAATTGATTTACATTATATTCAAATAAAACCCCCCACATTATCTCTAATTTGGCATTCATCCCATGATGTTTTCAACTCTATTCCGGCGCACCCTTGTTGTCGACTCCGGCTAAATTGTCGCCGGAAAGTGGACCACGTGGTCTCAAGTGACTAGATGGTGCTCACTCGAGAGGGACGAAATATCCAACAAATTTTGGGAGAACTATGTTTTGCCTCCTAAGTTTTTCAAGTAGTAACTAACAAATTTACCTATGATGTTCCAAAGTAACCTGATCTTTGAACGTTGCAATATACCCCCGTATAGTTTTTGTAAAATGAAAGAAAAAATAGATATGCTTAAGGAAAAATGAAAGGAAAAAAAGGAAATGAAATATATATTTCCAGGATTATACATTATGCAGATTCTTTTCGAATAGACCCTTACCCTTATTCTATCATATTCCAAACTCATTTCTCTATTACTTGGGAAAAGTGCCAAAAAAGTCATAAACCTTTTGCATTAGTGTCAATTTAGTCCTAAACCTTTTTTTGGTGTCAATTCAGTCCTAAACCTTTTGCATTGGTACCAATTTAGTCCTAAACCTTTTTTTAATACCAATTAAGTCCTAAACTTTTTAAATTAGTGTCAATTCAGTCCTAAACCTTTTGTTTTTGTGTCAATTTAGTTCTTCCGGCCAATTTTGATCGAATTTTGCTGACATGGACGCCTGCCGGCCGGCAACTAGTCACCGACGCCGATGTGGCGCTGACATGGACAACACCGGCGACCGGCCAGAGGAAGGAGAAGACCAAAAAAAAAGTGAAAAAAAAAGAAAAAAAAAGGAAAAAAAATTAAAATTCAAAAAAAAATTAAAATATTATTTAATTTATCCATGTCGGCGCCGGTGACCGGTCACCGGCCGGCAAGCGTTCACGTTGGCAAATTCCGATCAAAATTGGTTGGAATGACTAAATTGGCACAAAAACAAAAGGTTTAGAACTGAATTGGCACCAATTTAAAAGGTTTA
Organism: Syzygium aromaticum; assembly: GCA_024500025.1. Taxonomy (NCBI): domain Eukaryota; kingdom Viridiplantae; phylum Streptophyta; class Magnoliopsida; order Myrtales; family Myrtaceae; genus Syzygium; species Syzygium aromaticum. Next base: position 2,613,979 of record CM044894.1, read on the forward strand.
GGATTTAATTAGCATCAAAAAAGGGTTTAGGACTTAATTGGCACCAAAAAAAGGTTTAGGATTGAATTGACACAAATGCAAAAAGTTTAGGACTAAATTGGCACAAAAAAAAGATTTAGGACTAAATTGGCACCAATACAAAAGGTTTAGGACTGAATTGGTACCAAAAAAATGTTTAGGACTAAATTGACACTAATGCAAAAGATTTAGGACTTTTTTGGCACTTTTCCCCTATTACTTTATCCATATTTATTATATTTCTAATTGGATTTTACTAAAAGGTAATAACATTGATGTTATTTAAATCAATTTAAAAGCAAGCGTCAAAGATTCAGGCATCCTTGCAGTGAGGGAGGGTCAATCATTTTTCAGGTGGCACGACCTAACAAAGTGCAAATGCACAATCATTTACTTTCAAGTTTTCTTTTGTTTTTTAGTCATAATTAATATTCTTTTGATTTTGCAATTACTCCAAGGGAAAGATTGCAATGAATTTCGAAAGACCAAGGAAGAATATTGAAAAATAATAACTTAATCAGCAGGGACTATTTGTAACTATGAAACAAGTCTAGGTGGCAAAATGTAATCCTCGCCATGGAATGACGATTTTGCCCTCAAGTGTTCGCCGGTGAGGAGTCACATGCGTCACATGATCGACTTTTAGGTGATGATGTTGCTGGAGTCAACGCTGAGGAGGATGCTAAAATCGACGATTGGAAAAACATGGGATCTATGCCAAATTTATGATATCGGGTAAACTTGTCAAAATGGCCATAAACTAATTTCTTAATCCATTTATCAGTAAATAGATCATAAATTGGTTAGTTATATTTAGTAAATTGGTATAAGCATAATATGAGTGTTAAATGGGTTATGAATGAATCGTAAATTGATCATAAATGGGTTTACAACTTATTTAAACTCAACTCACCTCCCTTGCTCTTCTTCAATCTTGCACTCACTTACTCCATACTCTTATATTAATTTAGGTATGGATTTTCCTAGATTTAGTTAAATATGGAAGTATTTTAACAATATAGGTCGGGTCAAGTATGGATCATTGTATTTATATTACCTAGAAATGAGTCAAAATGGATTAAATGGATCTATTTGGGTCGGACCATTTTCGACCCAACCCAAATTCAATCCAATCTATCCGTTTGACAAGTTTAATATCGGGAGCAAGTTGCGACGACCTTGAAATTTTCAAGAGACTAATAGTCATTTTTCCCAATTTATATGCCCAAACTCTCTTTCTTTTTCTTATTGGTTACTATAGTTCAAAGCGCTAAGTAGCGCCAAAGGGTCGAGACTTTGATAACAAAGAACGAAAAGCATGAATAAAAATACTTGATACCCGACTACCAAAGACAGTAGTTGAACATTGAAAGTACAACTTCTTGATGCGGTCACCATACTCACCACCTAGAGAAGAAAAAACAAAAGGCTAGTCAGCACCAGTCACGTGAATTCAGGCCCTTACATTAAGCAACCCTAACTTTAAGGATAAACAACCACTTGCAGGATTTTTTTTAGATATATTCGAAAAGGGTCTTATTAAATGATGTACGTTGCCATATCCAAAGAACCGTTTAAACGGGAGAGAAGCATCGCATCGAAGAACCATAAATATTTTACGTTAAGGCTCTATTTATTTTGTAAAAAATATTTTTTAGGAAAATATTGTTCTTATTTTGTCGGCATTTAGTTCGCTTAGGAAAATGAGTAGACAAAAAGCCTATATTTATATACAGGAGAATGATTTCCCTTTTAAAAGAATGGAAAAATGAATGTATCGACACATGAATCCGACCATACGATTGGGCACCCGGACTAGGGTCCATCGAGGCCGAGCCTGTAAACCCTGGCATTAGTGTTCAGGTCTCCAGCACTAGCACTAGGATCCATCGAGGTCGAGCTTGAGACATTAGTGCCTAAGCCCCTAGTGTGCACATACAAGTCCATCGAGGCTTGGCCTAAAACCTGATACACCAGCACCTGAGACTAGGTCCACAAAGACCGAGTGTGGATCCTGGATCCCGAGCTCAGATTCCCAACATCATGGCTCGGGTCTATAAAGGCTGTGCCCAGATCCCTGATGCTTGAGCTCTGGTCCTTGGCATTCGGGCTAAGGTCCACAAAGGTGGTGTCAAGGCCTCATCGCTTGGGCTTGAGTTCTCGGTGCCCAAGCCAAGGTCTACTGAGGGCGAGGCACAAGACCTCCATGCCCACACTTGGGTCCATTGAGGTTGGGCCACGGACCCTGGTGCCTGTGCTCGGGTCCGTCGAGGCCGGGCCCCAAACTTGAGTGCTCATGCCCCAATCCCCGGCGCTCGAGTTGAGGTCCATCGAGGCCAAACTTGGGACTCTCATACCCAGTTTCTTAGTTGTCCGTGCACAAGTTACTAGCATTCAATTAGTGTGTATCTATTTAGGAAAATCATTTTTGATTTTCCATACCAAATAACGGAAAATACTTTTCAGTTCATTTTCAGGTTCAGCCAATCACCGAAGTATATTATCATATTCATGGAAAATGACTTATTGTAACATTTTCCGAAAAACAAATAAAGTTGCTGAACCGATATTCGCCGGATACTCTCGTTAACAAAATATGCCTGCAAAATAGGAGAAGCCAGGTCCGTCCAGATTCTTAACTCAACGTTAACATACGGAAGAGTAACTTTGAAAGCACTTGCCAATCAAACAAATCAAGAAAGGAAATGAGGTTGCTTTCCTTTAACCAAGAGGGAGCGTTGCCAAAAAGGTGTGTCCCTCGGACAAACCGAACATTTTCTTTATGGTCCGGCCAGAAAGATAATTCAATGAAAAGGCATGTCTTGGGGTGGTCGCATTCATTACATCACATGTTGTCCCTGACCCCTTCCTATTAAATTTTCCACCTTTCCTCTCGAGCCCTCCAATTAATTGCAAATTTTAACTTTTGGCCCACCCAGGAGGGACAGGACAGGAACCACACCAAGGGATTCCTTCTAACACAGAAGTACAAGGGGCGGAGGAAGAGAGAAGTACAAGGGGAGCCCGTTTGGTAACGTGCCAAATAGTAAAAATTTCTATTCTTTTGTTCTCAAAAATAGTTTGAAAACAAAAATACGTTTAATAAACTTTTTGTTACTGGGCACATTTTTGCAAAAATTTGTGCCCAGAAACAGTTTTGGAAGAGAAACAAAAAGTAAAAAAAAGTTACTTCTTGTTTCTCGGCACAATTTTGAAAATGAGTTCTTTTTTTTTCTTTTTTTCTTTTTATATTGTTCTTCTCTAGGCTGGGCCAGCCGTCGGCGCCCAGCCGGCCACCAGCAACCGACTGTAGCCTAGGGCCGACGAGGGCGTTACGGCCCTCGCCGACCACCGGCGGAGGCGAGGGTGAAGGCTGGACCCTCGCCGCCTAGGAGAGGCGGCGAGCTATTGATCATGACGAGGTTGGCTTCACCATGGGTCGCAACGGTGAGGCTTGACCTCGCCCTCGTGACCCACGGCGAGGTCGGCCTCGCCCAGATCGGGCGAGGCCGAGCCTCGCCGTCTCAATGCATGGCGAGGCTCGACCTTGCCTGATCTGGGTGAGGCCGGCGATGAGGCATGCGGCCAGGGCGGCGGTGAGGGCCGTGATGCCCTAGCCTGTGGCCAGTCGCTGGCACCGGTGATAGGCCATGGCCAAAGAAGGGAAGGGTGGAAGGGTAGAAGGAAAAATAAATTTTAAAATATTATTAATAAAAAAAAATTTTGTGTAGTTACCAAACGTATTTCTGTTCTTTTCTATCCCAAGAATAGAAATTTTGGACAATTATCAAATGCCTTCAAATACTCAGAAATTATTTTCGGGTACAGAATAAAAAAAATTATTCCTGAGTAAAAATAATTTCTAAACACAAAATGGTTGTCATGCGTACCCTAAGCTGCGCGATGCCCCTCACGTGCTTACCCAACTGCCCCCTCCTATTAATCACTTTCGTACGTTTTGAATCTTTTTGAATCATTTCTGTCCTCCCTCATCACATGCCCTCATGATCATCTAAAACACACATCACTCTCACAAAACAATAAAACTTAACACGGATCACATTTAAAAAAAACAAATCTCCAAAAGGCAAGATCTTAAGTGGGAGAATCTTGAAATATTAAAATATCTTGCAAATTTTCAAGACTAGGTTTATTTCTTTTGAAAAGAAAGAAGCGGACAAATGATGATGCGAAAGCAAGCGATCGAACAATAAAATAAACAGAATTAAGAAACTTATTTAAATTAGGAAGCTTTTCTTTTATTAGACTCAAATTCGAGATATATATTAACAATTGAATAAGAAATTCTTTATATTTTTTCTTCTTGTTATCATATACTTCCATCCAACAGATAATCGGAAGAAAATAAAATAAATCTGGCTGTGGTCAATAATTAGATTGCTAACTGAGCAACATATTGAATAATATGTGTATTTTAATGTAAAAATGCTCGAGGAATACTGGGACATTGTAAATAAGAGTGAAGATAAATTATTAGCAACCGATATGAATAGCGCTTGAGCGATCGATTCAGGAGACGCTAGCTAAAAAGGAGGAGATGGATAGGCAGAACGAAATGATAGAGGGTTGGAGTAGGCCTTGCTTGTTGATGGGACTAGTCAAAATTGTATTCAATAGAAAAACAAATCCCAAGCATAAAGTGCACATCGCTGAGTGTCAAGAGAACAAACAATCGAAGACATGATCTCACCAGCAAAAACGGAATTCCTAGATAAAACTACTGAGTAGGACTTGATCTTGGATGATGATGATCTGGATAGACGAGTCGGTTTTTGTAATTTTTTGTCGAAATCAGGGATTTTTATGGACTCATTTAGAAAATTTTATTTTTTCCCAATAAGGAGGGGACTAGAAAAATTTATCAAGCTTAGGGATTTGATTGCACAAATTCACAAAATCGAACACCCACACTAAAGAAGTCATATGAGTTGACAATGATTTCCTTTTCATTTTCGGAGACTCATTTCACCAAAAGAAAAGGTCTAAGATATACATGTAAAATATGAGCACACGATGGGAAACTTATGAGTCGAAAATGAAAGTTCGATTTCTTATATGGGTATCTTTTCAGATAAAGCTTAACCGAGTCTCATTCTTTATTTGAATCACAAGCTAAGCAATCAAAAAGAGAGAAGTGACGAGTGTTTTGATGCCTTTGCTTCTGAATGAAGAAATGGGCCTCATTATATATACGTTGAATATTTCCCCAAGTGTAAAGCGGGGAGAGAAAAAACGAAGTGGACAAGAGAGACGGAAGAAACTTGGATCCACGATTCTAGAGACTAGTTGTTTGCTAATGTTAGCGGAAGACCTAGGCCGGTCAAAATCTATACGTGATTGGAGCTTGCCTGTAGCACCAAAAGGGTGTAGCTTTAATTGTTAATTACACGAAAAATGGAACAAATGAATGGGTCGCTTCTCTAGAATACAATCGGAAGCAAGATTTGATGTGTAAGACAAATAAATTCTTCTTTGGAAGCATGGTGCGTGATGAAAAGTTGCATGCGCACTTTGGAAACGGCCATGGATGAGAGAGGCGAAGCAAGGGAGGTAAACATCGGGTTCTTATGGTCGAATTCATGTGCCTACAAGGGGGAAAAAGATTTTGCGCACGCGTGCTAGGCACTACTAACTTGTGATGCCTAAATGAGTAATCAGAGAGGCCTTTAATAAAAGGTCAAAGTCTTATTTTTAAATGTAAAGAAGAGACCGAGCTGTGCCAAATCCAATGACGCCGTCTTAGATTATTCGGCACGTCGGCACTGTTGAGTTTATTGAAAGGAGAAACAAACCTTAATTTATGGGGAAGTTTCATTCTGGTCCACAAAGTGTAGGACCAAGAGCCCGAGGGACGAATTAGAAGGCAAACTGGACCGCGGAAAAAATCGAAATTGGCCCAAACCACAGGGTCAGGCCGATCAGACTCGAAACTTGAGATAGATCTTATGAACCCCTTCTTTGGTGTGAGTCAACACTGAGTCTGGTTCCATCCTGAAACTGGATCGAACTAGCATGGACTGACAGATTATGGGTCAGTTCAAACTTTTGCGAACCTAGATTAGGCCTAGGACCGGTTCAGTTCTCGTTCTAAGGCCGAATACAACCAGACCGGTTCTCAATGAATCAGTTCTAGGCCGATTATAAAGCCTCTTTTAAAATACTTGTGTGCCCACATGAACTACACCGTGATTTTGCAGCATGGTCAAAAAGCATAATCATTTGGCCGATAAAAGTTCTTGTCAAGGAATGGTGCGGCATTTGTTTTTAATTATAAGAATTAGGTTTCTTAACCAAATCAGGAAAATTGCCACTGATTCTGCTCTCGGTTCCAATCTTTTTAAAGTGGAGTCACAAGGTCGGTTCACATTCTAGGTTAAGAACCAATCCACCCAAAACCAATTACCCCTACTTACAATTTCATCATTGAGACAACAGAGATGGGATGTCTTAAGATCCGAAGTGTTCTGTCCTACGATGTCGGTATCCAACCAAGAGCGCAAAAATTCTTCCTCTTAGGTTTTGGTTAAAAAGACTACTTCGGGGGTACAGAGCACAAACCCAAAGAAGATGATTGTACACGCTACCTTTCCTTACAAAAAATGCAGATGACGTATCAATGAGGCAGAAATTAAATAAAAAAAAAAACAGCTCCAATGGCAATAGGAACCAAAGTATCACTGCATCACAAAACAGTATCGACTTAACAAACTACACACAACAAAAACGAGCAAAGCTCTTGCTACCTTCTCAACCACCTCCTACAAGGAGAAAATAGCTGGAGATGGTAGCAAACACTTGATGTCAGCTGCCGCGAAAGCCAAAAACAAAAGCAAGAAAGACAACTACTAAAAGGAAAGGAGTTCAGATCAAGTTCACGCAGGTTTCTCCACAGACACTAAAAACTTCATGCTATATAAGCTTCTCTCATTTGCCACCCTTTTTGGCCGCTGATTTTGTGACCTTGGCACCACTAGGTTCCTTCTTGTCAACATTCTTGATGACACCAACGGCAACCGTCTGCCGCATGTCCCTCACGGCAAAACGACCAAGTGGAGGATACTCGGAGAAGGTCTCGACAACCATGGGCTTGGTGGGAATCATCTTCACCATCCCAGCATCACCATTCTTCAAGAACTTGGGCTCCTTCTCAAGCTCCTTACCTGATCGCCTGTCGATCTTGGTCAACAGTTCGGCAAACTTGACAGCAATGTGGGAGGTGTGGCAGTCAAGAACAGGGGCATATCCATTTCCAATTTGCCCAGGGTGGTTCATGATGATAACTTGGGAGGTGAAGCTGGCTGCTTCCTTGGCGGGATCATCCTTTGAGTTGGATGCAACGAAGCCACGCTTTAGATCCTTGACAGCCACGTTCTTCACGTTAAAGCCAACATTGTCACCGGGAAGAGCCTCTTGGAGAGCCTCATGGTGCATCTCAACGGACTTAACTTCAGTGGTCAAGCCAGTGGGACCAAAAGTGACAACCATACCAGGCTTGAGGACACCAGTCTCAACACGACCAACAGGGACAGTTCCGATACCACCAATCTTGTACACGTCCTGAAGTGGGAGACGGAGGGGCTTGTCAGACGGTCTTTTAGGCTCATTAATCATGTCAAGGGCATCGAGCAATGTTGGGCCCTTGTACCAGTCAAGGTTGGTAGACCTCTCGATCATGTTGTCTCCCTCAAATCCAGAGATGGGGACAAAAGGAATCTTGTCAGGGTTGTATCCCACCTTCTTCAGGTAAGAAGAGACTTCCTTGACAATTTCATCATACCTAGCTTTGGAGTACTTGGGGGTGGTGGCGTCCATCTGTCATCAAAGAATAATAAGTTTAGTTGAAAATCAACAAACACAGAGCAACGTACTGACAGCAGCCCGGAATTACCAATATACCTTGTTACAGCAGCAAATCATTTGCTTGACACCGAGGGTGAAGGCAAGGAGAGCATGTTCACGGGTTTGGCCATCCTTGGAGATACCAGCTTCAAAACCACCGGTGGTGGAATCAATGATGAGGACAGCACAGTCAGCCTGGGAGGTTCCCGTAATCATGTTCTTAATAAAGTCACGATGTCCGGGAGCATCAATGACAGTGCAGTAGTACTTGGTGGTCTCGAACTTCCACAAGGCAATATCAATGGTGATACCGCGCTCACGCTCGGCCTTGAGCTTGTCAAGCACCCAAGCGTATTTGAATGATCTCTTGTTCATCTCAGCAGCTTCCTTCTCAAACCTCTCAATCACACGCTTGTCAATCCCTCCAAGCTTGTAGATCAAGTGTCCGGTCGTAGTCGACTTGCCGGAGTCGACATGGCCAATGACCACGATGTTGATGTGAACCTTCTCTTTACCCATTATAGCCTTTTACTGTTGCTGCGCAAAAGAGGAGACAAAAGCATTAATAAAGAAGAAATTACCAATTTCAAAGGATGAAAACACCGCAAACTCTTGAATGGCAATTAGCATCACCAGAAATTTAAGCATAAAAATTAACTAAAATTTCTTTTATATTCTCAAACAAATACGGAGTTAACACCAGTGTCCTTCCACCGGACCAACAACAGGTTCATTATTGGCACTGCAAATCACGTTTCATATTTCTGTCGATCGAATCTGTGCAAACTATGTTCCAAACACAATCGTGAGATCGATTCTACCGTCTCATGTCCCAGCCGATTCCAGCAAACAGCAAGTTCAACTGGAATTTTGCAGCAAAAACCGAACGGCAGAGAATTAGCTTAGATCTAATAAAATGGCACTTCTACAGCGAAAATACAGATCGGCGAAGCCCGGAATGCAGCATACGACACCGAAGACAACCCCCACACACTCGTCAGGTCAATTCAATCGGCCCGACCATTTCCACGCATCCCGCACGCATTCACGCGGCGAAGGCAGAACGCATATCATCAAACCCCGCAGGACTCAAAGCGAACCAGATCGAGCAACAGCGAAGACACGACGAGACCGAATCGACCAAGGCTCTCGACACCAATCGATTCGACAAAAGACGCACGGTTTCCTCCAAAGTCAGAACCGAAGAAACACCGATTCGAATCGATTTCGAGTTCGGCAGCTAACCACGACACGATCGAAGTCAGTCGCAGAACGATGGAGATTGCGAAGGAGATTCGAGCGGCGCGAGAGGGATCGCGACTCTTACCTCGATTTCGAAATGGCGGTGATCCCTCGGAGAGACAGCGAAGCAGGAGACTCGGTGCTGGGGAACAAGGAGCTCAATATATATATATATGCTCTCGCTTGTTAGGGTTTACTCCTCCGCCGTTGGATCGGCCTACGTACAGTTCACGGGGCGCGGTCGGGATCCCGACACGTGGACGTACGGCTCTGCCCATCGGCTTAGGGAATCGATCGGAGCCGTTGGATGGGCGATCCGAGGGCGGGGAAGGGGCAAGACCGTCATTTCGCTGGTCTTCGCGCGCGCTGACTTCGCTGCCAGCTCTGGCGGCAGCGGACAGAGCCACCCGTTAGGAATGAAATGGCTTATTTTTGGCAAAATTGGCCCCTCCCATTTCGAATTGGAAAATCTTAATCAGTCACTCGTTGCACCTCATTAAAAATATTCTTGATTATTTAAATTTATTATTTATAGTAAATGAGTTTATTAAATTGTGGGAATCTTCTATTTTTCAATCGTGTCTTGAAAAATATGCTTTTTGTAATTTTAGTTCACTTAGCCGGTGTTTTATGAACACTTGTTAACACCCAATAGAGTTCATATTTTTAGCTATGAGTCTAGTTTACCGCATTTTTTCCCACTAACCTGAAAGACTTAACATGTATACATGGAAAAATAGAATATGCAAATCATAGGGTTTGTGTTGGAATTATCGCAATACCAAGTATATGATTTTGAAATATACAAGTTAGAAGGCACAAATTTTGAAATGAAAGCATGCCAAGTATGATTATAGAGAAGATCAAGGAGGATGATTTTCATTATTTTTTGCATGTAGAAAAATTTGATCAAATCCAACTGATGCGGTTGTCGAAGGACGTGGTGTTCCCTAAGCGAGCACCCATCGTGGATAATGAATTGGTGGCGGCAGCATAATAAGTTTAAGAAAAGTTAATTGATTCATATCCACGTTATACGGTGTTTCTCTTACATAGCCAATGTTGCGTCGTTTGACGGCCATATAAGCCTGATTTCGCTGGATTTTGTGCCGGAGGAACTCGATTAGACATTGTGTGCAAGTAAAAGGACTTGATCGGAAAAATTAAAAGTATAGGGATTTGATCAGAAAGTTAGTAAAGGTCTACGGATGAAAAATAGAGTTTTTTTCTTTATTAATTTCATAAAAAACCTGTCATGGTAAAGGAAGATGGGAAGGCTTGGAGAGCCCAATACGAGGAAAGTCTTTTACTTCTAAAATCTTTGGTCTTCTCTCCCAATCCACTCCACTGAACATTGTCGTAAAGTTACTTTGGAAAAATTATAACTAACCATAAAAGATACAAAGTTAGGATACATTAATTTGACCGCTTTCCAGTCTCTAAAATTACTAGAACGTCCCCCATGATTTGAACATTTCTCGGGTAGTCCCTAAACTTTTCTCGATGTTTCCTCCATAAACCTTCTTTTTTTTTTTTGTTCACTTTTGTTTTTAAATTCTTCAAATCCGCTCAATGTAATCCGTCCGTTAAAAAAAGCAATGCTGTGGCCTGAGCTTTTTACTTACGTGGGTTGTCAACTCAGAACTTAGTGGGGGCCGAAAAGTAACTGAGTTACCAAATAATCTCCCTTGGCTCGTCAATCGATTTTCATTAGTCCACTTTACAAAATGATTACATTAAATATTGAACACAAATTCAATGACTATTCATCATCACTGCCATTGCCCGTTTCTGTGACCCTCAAGATATTTTGAATCCTTCAAATTAATATAATTTAATCTGGGTTTTTGTTGGAAATAAAATCTGAGTTGACTCCAACGTGTATTCCGTAAATCAACCCAGAAGAACACAACAATAATGCCACTCCATCACATTAATCAATCTAATTAATGGGTTAGATACTTTTGGTACGCATTGTATTTTCCTGTAAAGGTTGAGGACTTAGTCGAGCCGACTAAAAATTTTATGACTCGGTTATACTTTTTGACCAATGTTTTAGGATTTAATCGAACCAAGGTTTCGGACTTGCTGTGCAAGTTTCCCACAATATTCCCAAGTCAATTGCTCCAACTAAATATGGTAGAATAATATCTACCTCTTGATATGGTTACTAAATATCAATTTTGCAGGGTAATATAACTCAAGAACACGTCTATAAGTGCAGCATGCACATAGGCATTGAAAGTCGAGCTACCTTCAACTTGAAAAAAGCCATGAATCATCTAGAGATCAGATGCAAAATACATACTTGAATTTGCAGATTTATGCAGAAAAAGAGATTATCCACAGATCAAGTTCGTCTGAACATCTACTTTTAGTTTACTGTTTCGATACAAACTTCAGACCCTCTCGAGGATCGAGAGACATGAGACGGCAGCCGAAATCGCCATGTGCGTTGTCACGGGTCTGCAGTGCAGAAGACTCTTAAAGAACTTCGAGGAGAAGCAAAACCACCACAACGCTCACGGGAACCTCCTCCACCGGAGCCATCGGACCGAACTCCCCGCTCGCCAGACACATCATCGCTGTGCAGACGCGAACCCTGAAACAGCGAGCGCGGGCGAAGTTCGCCAGGCCCATCTGTTCGTCCTCCAAGTGCTCCGGCTCGGCCTCGGGCCTCGAGACCTTGACGCGCTTGTGCCGATGCTGCTGAGAAGACGGCGGAGCCCCGTCCCGTTGGCTTGCGCTCCGCTTCGCGCCCTTCCTCATGCTCGACGATCTGTTTCGACAGCGATCGCTTCAGGCACAGAGGGTGCAAAAGAGAGGGTTCTTTGGTGGGGATCTTTGGGTTAGGGGAAGGGGAAGGTGGACGTTACCGTCAGTTATACTTAGCCTCACTTGCACGCCATGTTCTTTATGACCAGTTGAATTCATGTTACCTAAAATAGATCAATGTTTTCTCTTTTCGTATTATTCTGGTCTTCATTAATTTCAAACATTCTCACATTTTTTATTCACATGCGGCATGTCTACTCTTTCTCTTTTTTCTAGTACTGTGAATACTACTCCGTTGCAAGATCGTATCCAAACAATAATTCGAGATAAAAGAAAAATACCAAGAAGACAGATAATTTAAACGAGACTTAAAAAATAAAAGTAAAAATCTGAACTTTCGAGAGACAAAATATAAGCACATTAAAACAGGAAATATATACTATGTTTCCTATTTAGAGCGAATAAGCTTTGCTTTGTTGGTGCAGGGATTTTGCCATGTTTTACTATTTAGTAATTACATTATTTTGGCTTGACATAGTTGTGGTGACTTATTGATCTGATTTATAAACTCGAAATCAGACTCGACAATCTTTTTATTTACCTATTGCAAGAAATTCTTTAATACATGTGCATACATTTTTTCCTTTATTTCCCTATAACTTGTTCTCTTTTTCGCCTTTTATTTTCGTTTTTCATCTAATAACGTAATAATTTAACTTCATCTCGGTTCAAACCTGTTGAAATATAGTTGCCTTTTGAAAATCTATGGTAACATGGAATATCTCGGTTGATTATCCTCCCGAGTTCACTTCTTTATAACGATAATATCTTAATTACTTTGAATACAGCAATATATGCAACATGTTTTATAGATTTTGTTCTTTAAGTAATATGATTTTTTCCATATTTAGGACTTTTATCAGTTCCACCTTCGGTGATAATTTTCTCTTAGGACAAATTTTAGATAGTGACATGAGATGGAGCCATTTTCACAAAAAAAAAAAAGCCCAAAGTGGACATTAAGGGCTTGGACTAGTCCAGTTAGTTTCAAATAAAAACCCGAACTCACAAGCCCACCACATCTTTGCTGCAGCTGGAGCAGGAGCAATTTTGTCCAAAATTTGCAACCGCCTAGAAAATGCGGCAAACACTAAAACCAAAAACCCAAATCGAATTCTAACTGAAGGGTTCTTCATGGTTTTTCTCCTAATTGTAGTGTTTCTTTCGGATTTTAACCATCAAGAGAGCCTTCAGTTTCACCCTTGGTTAAAGAACGGCAAAAACAATTAAAGAGAGCTTGCATAGAGCATGAACTGATGCAGGATAGCAAAGAACAGAAGAGCAGTGATTCTCTGAACAAGCAAGAACCCATCTTTCACTTTCAGGCTCATATAAAAACATGATGAAAGAGAGAACCCGCGAACAAAAGAACCCAACTTTAAAAGGGATTGAGATTGCCGACATAGAAGAAAATGCAGGAGAGAGCCCGCGGCAGTAAAGACTACAGAACAATGGCATGTTTGAAGACTTTACAGATAACGTGGACGAAAGAGGTTGAAGTTCTGCGGAAGAAACAGCTAAAGATGAGTTCAGGTCGCACCACGCTCGCAGAAAAAGCAGTCTCGCAAGGAGAGAAGGAGAGAACACATTCAAAATCGGAACTCGAAGAACACGAGAAGGTTGAGCTTCTCTATTGAAATTGGGGTTTTCGATTTTCAGGATTTCACCTATTTTTTACCCTACCGAAAATTTGAAACAAAATCGTCCCTTATTTGAGATTAATTTGGTCATTTCAAACGGAAAAAATATCAAAAAAGTCATAAACCTTTTACATTTGTGCCTATTGAGTCCCAATTTTTTTTTTGTGCCAATTGAGTCATAAACCTTTTGATATAGTGTCAATTCAGTCATTTCGGCTAATTTTGATTGGATTTTACTAACGTGAACGTCGGCTGGCCTACGTGACACAGTCAGCGCTGATGTAGACAATTTTTAATAATTTTTTTTTCTTTCTTTCTTTTTCTTTTTCTTTTCCTCTTCTCCCTCCTTACTCCAGCCGGTCGCCGAACCGACGACCGACCAAAGACCAGAGACGAGAGGTCGACCACCGGCGAAGGTGAGCCTCGCCATGGTTGGGTGAGGCTGACCTTGCCAGCTAACGAGGGTGGCCGGCCATGAGCGAGGCTCTACCTTGCCAAATCCGGTGAGGTCGGGCCTCGCCCAACCACTAGCAAGGGTGGTTGACCATGGGCAACGCTCACCCTCGCCAGCAACGGGGAAGGCGAGCCTTGCCCGTGGCCGGCTGGGGCTAGGCAAGGCTCGCCTTCATCGTCACTGGCGAGGGCGAGTGTCACTAGTGGCTAGCCTCTGGTCTCTGGCCTCTGGCCAGTTGCTAGACCACCTAGCGACTAGAGTAAGGAGAGAGAAGAAGAAAATAAAAAAAAAAAGCAAAAAATCAGAAAAATAATAAAAAAATTCAAAAAATATTATTAAAAATTGTCCACTTAAGTGACGGTTATGCCACATAAGCCAATCGGCATCCACGTTAGCAAAATCTGATCAAAATTAGCCAAAAAGATTGAATTTGCATAAAAACAAAAAGTTTAGGACTCAATTGATACCAATGCAAAGGGTTTAAAATTTTCTGACACTTTTCTGTATTTCAAATCCTTATTTGAGACAAGATCCATTTTAAACCAATTTTTTAGAAAATTGTTTCATGTTCTTATTTGAACTTTTTCCCTCAAACTTTTAAGATCGTGGTATATGCATACTTAAGAAGTTATTGGCAGTATGAAAATGTATGTATAACCTGATCTCGACCCCAATTATAGACAGAAAAATTTCCATTGGTGGGGTATGTTGCAGAATCTTTTTTTAATAAAAAAATCTCATGAAATGAATAATGCACATGGTTATATCCCTGATAGAAGAGAAACGTTGCTCTAACAATAGCATTTGTCAATCATCATCTAGCGTGGTAGCCAAGTGATAAATGAGTCACATTGTCTCTCATGAGGTCACAAGTTCAAACCATGTCAGCAGCAAATCTCTCACTAACTTGTGCGTCGGACATTTACTACCTTTTGTGGAGAGATTTCCTAAATTCTAATACACGTAAGGGTTGCGGGACTTGCGGCTCTTGTGGAGAGATTTCCTCTCCATCCAATTAAGAAAAAAAAAACATTGGCCCACTCCAAAATCCAATAAATAATAATGCAAAAGATGAAGGAAATCCATCAGCTTGACCATGTCTTCATTTCCTGCGGAAAAGGAGGGAAGCATGCTCGTCTTGCCTGAATCATATAGTTAAGGCGCGAAATCTGCATCACCAGTGCCCTCAAATCATCGTACTTTTTCCTTTGACTTCTTCATACGTTGATGATGCATCACGGCCCAGCCAATGATAGTGAAACCACATGTTTTGCAGCCGGGTGGGTGTCCTAATTCAATTGCCAAGTCCCTTTCAACATGCATTTCTGCGTGAGTCTAGCGATTTCAAACAGCTATTTTTGGTGGGTCCTAGAGCTAAAAAGATTACTCAACCTCATGTAGTTTCAGCCCTTTGAAAATTGGATCTTATCAAAGCTTTATCACACAAAGCAAATGGTCCAGGAACTACAGTGTAATAACTTCAGTCTTGCGATTCCTTAATTCGAACTTTTTGAAGCTGAGGTTTTGGAGCCTTGTAAGTCTCGGAGTGAGAATACATAAATCAAACGGGTTTCCTCTAATGACCATGTAAACGGAAGGCGAGGTTCGAACGAGGAAAGGCTTTGCGGTGGAGAGGAAGCGGTTGGTCCCCTCTTAATTAAACAAACACCAACTAGAAGGGATCCTAACGGACATTTTTCTGCATCGGACAACCATCACGAAGAAAATAGTGACTCTATTCTTTGACTTGCTGTTTCCCTTGCCTGTTCAAGAAAATTGCTGACTTTTCCTTTTGAACGAGAATTATTTCTGCAACGTAAGAAGAATTTCTGGGTGCTTAAGTATGACCCCTTGATTTGAATATCAACTAAGAGATTTATATAATAATCCCTGTCTCAATTTTACGCCAATAACATGACCCGGTTAAGAACTTCCATGGAAAACAGAGGAAGGTTCTGATCCTCATGAAACTTGTTCTGAACTAATTCAAGTCCTGGTGGAAGCACAATGTCAAGATCTATAAGCTTCGAATATAGCACTCAGTTCATCGTAGAATGCTTATTTGCTGTAGAGGATTCTCGATATTTACATGACAAGCAAAAGTACCATAGAATTAGAATCTGTCCTGAATACTTGATTTAGATCTCTGGAAAAAAGAAGCAGATTCCTAGCCACTTGAGTTGGAATGCAATTCCTGTGATGAAGCATTTACCACAGCACTACTCGTGTGGTGATCGCCGTTGATGCTGCTGCTGCAGCTCAAGGTCCTCAAAAGCCGCCATAGCCCCCAATTCCTTGGACACTTCTCATTGGCGTTATCCGTCGATTGGAACATCGGGGCCTGGCTCTTCTGGCGACTCTGCCTCATCCTCATGTCGCTCAACTCCATCTCCATAGGGAACCTGGCCGACCTGAACATGAGGAAGTACCACTTGCCCTTTGCTCCCAACTTCCTCGCCGACCCACCTATGCTCCCGAACTTCTCCACCGGCAAGTTCTTGGAGTCCGTCACTTCCCGCGGCTTCGACCGCTTCTTCTTGTCTGCTCTCAACTTGTGGTACGAATACGAAGTTCTGGACTTCCTGAATAGGCGCAGCTTCCAGCGAAAGAACCACCTTTTCTTCGATTTTGTGGAACGCTTTCTGATAAGATCATCCATGTTGTTCACTATGGGCAGCGGCACTCCATAAGGGATGAGCTTGGCACAGAAGATCGTGTGCTCCGAATGGTGCCTGGAGCAAATGCTTAAGTCCACACTGGAGGAGAACTCAAACAAGTCTTCTTGATCTTGATGAGGACCGGTCGATGCACCTCGGGCTTGTTCTGGGTCTGCTACTACTTTGGTGAAGCTGTCCTTTTCCCACTCAGCTGAATCGCTGTAGAGTGGGAGGTCACAAAAAGAGAGCGTCTCTGCTTCATCTTCTTCTTGATTTGGGTCTTGCAAAAGACCCACAATGCTTTCATACTCTGGCTCTTGTCTGGACTCATCATGAGAAACAACCATCACGAGCAAGATCAGCTAGAAGAAGAAGAAGAAGATGATGATGATGATGATGATGCCAACAAAGATGGAGAGAGATGATGAGGGGTAATACTGTTTTCTTTTGCTTTAACAAAGAAGTTCCTACTTGACACTTTCTAATTACGCTCCCATTTGGACTTATATAAACACTTTGCACGTGACCAGGAGCGTGTTGATATGAGAGAGAGAGAGGGAGAAAGTAGCTTGGAATTGGTCGATGAGGAGGGCTTCTAGATGAGGGGATAAAGATTTGTTTTTACATTTTCTGGCCGAAGGGAGATAAAGAGGAATAATAAAAGAGAAAGAGACGACGACAAAGAGTATTTACTGATTTTTAAACTGATGTTGGGTTTGTGGAGGGTCTTCTGATGCGTGAATGATTCCAGAAATGTGGGTTTACTGGGTTATGTGTATGGAAGGGTATATTGAGATGGATTGGATAAGGGAGGTCCACCAAAGGGTAAAGGCACAAATCATCTGTCAAAGATAAAGAATCGAAATATTGGCAACTAACTACATAGGCATAAAGGATTATTCTATCAGTCAAGGATAAAGAATTGTTTGAATCACCACCAACAATGTTAGATAAAGAATTGGATAGTTATTCCCTCAAATAAAGAAATTCTCATATATTCATCAATTTCACGTTCCACTAGAGAACTCTCCTTTATAAATAGAGGAACTACGACATGGAAATAGACAAGGAAAAATGACACAAACAGTTCCGGAACTTTAACTCAATGTGCAATTTGATTCCTAAACTTTTAATTTGTTCAATATAGTTCCTGAACTTTAACCAGATATTCAATATGGTCCATAAACTTTCAATTTGTTCAATTTGATCCATGAACTTTATAAAAATATTCAATATAACCCTTCCATTTATTCAAGTTCAGGGACTATATTACATTTTCATATAGTTTAAGAACTAAATTGAACATGTACCAAAAGTTGAGGAACCACATTGAACAAATTAAAAGTTCTGTGATCAAATTGCACATTAAGCCAAAGTTCAAGAACTATTTGTATCATTATCCCAATAGACAAATATTAAAGACATGGTAACCCAAACATTAAAGACATAAGACCTAGAAAATAGGAACTAGGGCAACTCTCACCTAGTCTGGCCACGGGCGAGCCATCACCTAGATCTAGGCTAGGGCTGCAACATTTAGGCGAGGGTGTTGCAGCCTTCATCAGCCAATAGGCGAGGGCGTTGGCCCTTGCTTGGATCTAGGCGAGGGCCCGACATCCTAGCCTGTGGCCAACAAGGGCACGGAGGCCGTTGCCGGCCAGAGGTGTAAAAAAACAAACAAACAAAAGAAAATGAAAAAATAAAAAACTAACTTCAAAAAATATACCACCCGCCTGGGTGGCGCTGCTGGAGCGCGCACTCTTCCTCTCGCAAAAGGTTGAGTGTTCGAATCCCGGGCGCCGCAGGGTGACTTAACCAGTGGCACGTGTGTGGTGGCTAGCACGTGTCGCCTCCAGGGTTTACTCCCCGGCTGTCGGCCGTGCGGGGGTTCCCTGGGTTATCAAAAAAAAAAAAAAAAAAACTTCAAAAAATATTATTAAAAATGTCAACGCCAGCGCTGGCCATGCTACATAGAATGACCGACATTCACGTTATCAATTTCAAGCTAAAATTGGCCAAATGAATTCAATTAGTAAAACATGAAAGGATTTAGGACTTCATTGGCAAAATTAAAGGGTTTAGAACTGAATTGATAGAAATGCAATATCTTTAAGACTTTTTTGACAATTTTCCCTTTCAAAAGCAAACAAGAAGTTACCCTTTCAAAAGCAAACAAGAAATTACTGTTCTAACATGATGGCCCTAAGTGTAAGACGTCGACAAAGCCTAGCAACGTTAAAGAGATCACCCGAAAATAACGCTACAAATTTTTCGCTTAATTAACTCTAAGTTAGTTTAGTCAATGGGGACCATCAAAGAGTAGCCTTGAAATTTCTTTGAAATTTAGATGCCAAAACGAAGATTAGTTGCACTTAAAAAGATCAATGGCGATGAGCGGAGGTTGCGGAAGAAATTATCACACATGCCATGTATATAAATTACATTAATCCGGAGGTTAATCTAGTAGGAAACCACAAATGCAACTATTGGGCTCCTCACTTGATGAAGACCGTCATCCCACACCAGAGATGCCGCAATCATATCCGCGTCCAAGATCGCCTCTACCGTCACCACAAAACTCTGCTTCTGTCGGACGGACTCAAACGTGAGGGTTTGTGGTTCGACACGAACATCGAGTAGTCCTCGAGGAGCCGTCACGGTGGCCTTGTAAGTAGAATTCGCGTTTCCCACATTAGTGACAGTCCTGTGGAAACCTCTTGTGATGTTGGAGCCTCTGGTCTGAGCCGATAGCGCGAATGTCGGTAAATTCAAGTCCCACGCGTCGCATTTTTTTACGTCTGAGCAGGTGCTTTGATCGCCGGTGATGAGTCTCCGGTTGCCAGTGCCGTAACCTTGTCCGCACAAGAATCGCACATAATCTTCCTCCTTGGCATCGTACACTAAACCTGGCTGCGCTGCTTTCAAAGGGTTTATGTGACCAGCTCCATACGCGAATTCCGCATCAGTATTCTTGAGAGGACTCATTGGAGAAGCTGCGAAAAGCCAGAAGGTGTACTGAGAGAATCACCCATGCGAAACTCATAGCTGGTTAAAATATATTGATTGTGTATTTCACGACCCATTATAGATCTTGCAATTAAATTTCAACGTTGTCCATGTGTTGCAAGTGATTTGAGCAACAAAATGCGACTAAGGTTCTTTGCATGAAACGTTGTGACATGCAAATTTACGAGATCATCTGTGGTTTATGTAAACTCTTCGTAGTTGCAACTTTAATGCACTTTCAGGCACTACCTGTTGTCATCAGGGCCGACTTTATGGCTGCCGGAGACCACGTCGGATGTATCGTTTTGATGTACGCAGCCACACCAGTGGCATGGGGGCAAGCCATGGTCGTGCAAGAAATTATATTGTACGAAACATGCCTCGGGTCGCCTGGTAATCAGATCACGGTCGAAGCCGGTGACCACACTGCTCGAATGTCCACGCCTTGGGCAGCGAGATCAGGCTGCAGACAACATATTTGAATATCGATACTGGCTATTATGATTAAATAGATGAAATACCTACTCAATTCGTAGTTGATGAAACAAGTCACTTCCGCAGTCCGATCATACCTTGAGAATGTCACCGGTGATTGGGCTCGGGCCTCACGACGAAAACGAAATGACCGCCGGAGCCAACAAATCTCGGGTCTCTGTGCTCTTGAATATGGTTGCTGTAAAATTTCTAGTAGAAAAAGAAAAATAGTTCCGACACTATTCAATCTCTAGTAAGTGTCTGACCACAAATTATTGGTTCACATTTTTTATGTTAGAATTGGCTGAGATTGCAAAACGCTTTGCCTAGTTGAGTTCAGGTAGTCAGAAACTTCACTTCCATTGGCTGTGTTCAAGAAAAAGGCGGGCAGTGGGAAGGTAAACGCCACGTCCGTGGCCCCAAGCCTTGCATTGTTGACCCGGCGGCTCCCTCCGATAGCGCGGCATCAGCGGGACCGATGGAATCACACTAGACAATCTCACCTTTTCACCAAAGAGCTGTTCAGAGAGAATTCTTAAAGCAGAACCTACATGGTATGTCTACTATGTTAATTAATTTCAAGCATAGTGATAATTCAATCTCTCTCTTTAACACACATACCTTGATTTGGTTGAATTAAATCCTGTGCAATATTTGGGGCGTCTCCTCCGTATATCATGGGTTACATTGTGTTGTTGAGGCTGAAAGTGTTGATTGAGACTCCCTATACATAAGAATCGCATTATAAGTAAGCACAAACTATATAATACCATTTAGTAGTATAAAAATACTAGGAGAACCTTACCATAAAAAAAAAAAATACTAGGAGAAATGTATGCATTTGGAAGTGAAAGTGAAAATTAGGCATTCGTAGGGGCTTTTTACCTCGTAAGACTTTCCGTTTCCTAACAGAACTTTGTTGACAAACTTTCGATCTATTGTGCTAGCCTCAACCGAGAGAAACCGAGGGGAAAAGTTTGTGGCCGACCCCAGATTAGGGCCAGAGTTCCCGGCCGACGCCGATGTGAGTATGCTGTGCTTCATCGCGTGGAAAGATCCGATGGCGATTGCTTCCATAAAGTAATCACGGGCGACAAATGGGCCGATGGAGATGGAAATGATGTCAACATCATCTGCAATGGCGTCATTGAATGCAGCAAGCATGTCCGTGTCGGAGCAGCCGTAAGACCAGCACACTTTGTACATGGCAATGCGGGCAAAAGGGACGCCTCCCCAGGCTGTGCCGGAGCCAAGGCCCGACAGGCTTGCCCCGCTAACCAATCCACCGGCCGCTAGTGACGACAGGTGAGATCCGTGACCCTCAGTGTCCCTAGGAGAAGCTAAATCCCCCGGTAGATGTGTGGTGTTTTGCCGGTGGTATCGGGCTCCAATGATTTTACTACAAAACAATCAACCCGGAAAGAGAAAGTAGCTTCTGTCAAGTATGAGAATGTGCATAATATATCGTTAAAGCATGTGTCACTAATCAGAGTGCACACAGTTTTAAATTCAATTCATATGGATTTCCATCTTAAATTTTCCACGCCAGCAATAAAACTGCTGCACAAACTACCACTTCGAGTACGTGAACAGACACAATAGTAAGGCGATGAATAATGCAGTACTTATTGCAAGTGAAGATTGAGGTTTGGCAAGTGCCCTTCCATTTGGTTGGAGGCGAGCCAAACCCCCTGTCGCTGAAGCTGTCACTTTTAGGCCAAATGCCCGTATCAAGCATTCCGATAATGAGGTTACTCTCCGTCGGTCGTCTTTGCACGTTGTGAGAGAAGCCTAGGAAGTCCCATGACCTCGTGGTGTGAAGTCGGTGCCTCTCACTTGGGAACACCGACCCTACTCCTTCCATTCCTGATGAGAAATATACACGGGCTGACGAAGTATTACAATATATTAAACCAGATCATGCTTGGAGTGTTATCTCGATGGAACTTAGGTATTATATTGTACCTGCTATTTTCTCCGCTTCATCTTCGGTGAGTCCAGCAGCGAATCCATGGAAGCTCCTCGAATAGCTGTGGACCAAAGACTCCGATGCGTGACTGCAGAAGAAAATGGTCGCATGACGGTTTGAAACTCGCTATGATCGGTTCAAAGATGATCCATGTCTAGCTATAAGAACCTTTTGAATCCTACATGTTTCACACTAAAGCCTATTCATAGCTCGAATTGAAATCATAGAAAAGGCTTTGAGTAAACTCGTTTTTTGTTAGAGAATTGATGTTATGTAATCTGTGATTAGCAGGTGTGTGGATTACATCTGAATTATCTAGGTTATTGGTGTCATTAACATCAGTTTTCCCATGTAAAATATGTTAAGATTTGTCGCATAAACACAACAAAATAGAGAGTAAAGACGAGGAAGAGAAATCGAGACACAAGATTTTATCCTGGTTCACTCTTAAACTAGGGTTACGTAGAGAGGATTCCACTACATTTAGCCTGTTCCACCTTTCTTTTATATCCCTCAATTACAAAAGAAATGGATTATATATATTCAGTAACTATTCATGTGCAAACTACCAATAAAATACATGTCAAAATTATAAAAGCAACGTCACAGGGGCGTTACCCCCTATGACCCCTGTCAAGGCGGGGCGGCCCCCCCGGACCCCTACTGGCTCATAGGAGAGAGGAATCCCATGCTTTCTGTTGATGGAGAGTATGAACCACACCCGACAAAATAGACCTATCTTTTACTCGTTTGATTAATTTTAAGTTTATCTAATCTAATTTGGTCTTAAGCCAAGGGTTTCAAGAGGAGAATGTTGAAGTGCACCGAGCACAATGGGGCGCAATACCCAATGATAATTACTAAAGCCAAATATATATCGTGGGTTGGTTTGATACGATACGCCTAGTGTTAGTAGATAACGAACGCACGTATACAGTTTCATAATGCTTTAGAGAGCTTGATAAGAAATTACAAAGCATATTAACCTGCCGACGACTTCTCGTAGCATGCTGGCGTGCACCGATGTTGCCAAGAAGTCCGCCTGCTTGGGAAGCCCACCCATGTACACCACATAAACCTGTCTCAATCAAACGAAACATACTCATCGACTCAATCGAAATGAACATCAAAAACTTTCTAACGTCGAATTTAACTCCAAGACATGCGGTAATAAGAATGCATTTGCCTCGCGATCTTCGCCAGACGCTCCTCCAAAGGGCACCAACACAGCACAGCTGATGAAACTTATCAAAAGAAACTTGGAAAGAGGGGTCATTTTCAACATCTGATACCGTTTTCCACCTGTATGACATTCAATAGTGAGGGTGTATATACACACACAGACGGTCCAAGAGAGAGTTGAAATTTTGAGAGATGTGTGTTGGATTCGGAGACGGCCAATTTATTATCCTGCCACATGGAGACAGCCGGCTAAATGACGTTCACAGTGCTCTTGTACACCTTTCGTCTGACCTTTTCTAATAGTGGAACCGTCTTCCAGTTTTTAATTTCCATGTCTAAGAAACGCACTTGATTAATTAATTGATATATCAACTATAATTCTCAATGGGCGCAAAGAAATCAAGCAAGAGGGCCTTTCTATTAGTGACCTTGCTAATAAAATGTCAACCATTCTGATTCAACTCGACTCTCCCTAAACGAAACGAAATTTCTCGCATCAGTTAATTTACCTCCTCTAAATGGTTGTCATGTCAGTTCTTCCTCTAGCAACGGAGGCTAAGACCCAGAGAGAGAGAGAGAGAGAGAGAGAGAGAGAGAGAGAGAGAGAGAGAGAGAGAGAGATGTGATCAAGGCTTTTCTATGTATAATTTTCCAAATCCTAAGGCATTAAAGTTGGAGTGAACAGAGGATGTATCTAAATCTGTACTCTCTATTACTTGATTATTGATGCATCAATTATCTAAAAGGAACAAATTTAAGTACTAGATTGTAACTCAAATTTAGGGGATGACAAATTTTTATTTGTGGGGTCTATCTCAACCTTCCTAAATGTAAACCACCAATAGAAAAACTAATGGATTACGAAGCCAAAGACTTAGAGTGAATCCTCCCAAGTTGATATCAATGACAACTTGGGGATTTTGATTTATCGATTTAACATGCAATTCAATTCAATTAGGAGTTACCACTAATTTATTATGAGTCAATTAGAAACCCAAATAAAGTGTGGGAGAATACTTTACTCCTACGAACTAGAGATATCATAAATATGAGTACTTAATTATGCTAGATAAATCTAATACCCGATTCGTACATTTTCTCTTTATTGTCCAAAATATTCAGCTAGTGGTCTTGGATGATTTTAATCCTAATCCACTAACATATAATGGATGATCATGCGAGTGTGCAATCAATAAGTAACACTTAATAAATCAAAGCAATAAATAAATTACTAAATTCAAGGCAAAAAAGGAAGAATTGTCCAAAAAGTCATAAACCTATTGCCTAAACTTTTCAATTTTGCCAATTAAGTCATCAAAATTTTTACTTTTGATCAATTGAGTCTATCGGGCTAATTTTGACCGGAAATCAATGACATGGACGTCAGCCAACCTACTTGGCACTGACATGTATAATTTTTAATAATATTTTCAAATTTTAATATCTTTTAAATTTTCTTTTCTATTCTTTTTCCTTTTTTTTCCTCCCTTTCTCCCTCCTCTAGCTGGTCACTCGGCGTCGGCAACCAACCAGAGATGAGGGCCGACAAGCCTCACTGTTGCTAGGTGAGGTTCGACCTTGCCAAATCTGGCGAGGCCAACCTTGCCCAACCATGGTAAGGTCAAGCCTCGCTGTTACTAGGCGAGGCCGGCCTTGCCAAATCCAGCGATGTCAAGCCTTGCCATCGCCGAGTAAGGCCAACCTTGCCCAACCATGGAAAGGTTGTGCCTCGCTATTGCTTGGGAGGGGGAGCCTCACCATGGCTGGGTGAGACTCGCCCTCGACAGTGGCCAATGGGGACAAGGCTTGCCCAAGGCCGACAAGGTTGACGTCGTCGACCCTCCCCTCTAGCCAATTGCCGAAACCCAGCGATCGCCTAAAGGAGGAAGAAAGGGAGGGAAAAAAAAAAGAAAAAGAAAAAAAAGGCAAGAATAGAAAAAATAAATTCGAAAAATGTTATAATATTTTTAAAAATTATCCACATCAGCGCCATGTAAGCTGGCCGGTGTTCACATCAGCACTTTTCGGCCAAAATTGGCTGGTTTTACTCAATTGGCAAGAAGTGAAAATATTTAGGACTTAATTGGCAAAATTGAAAAGTTTAGGAATGAATTGGCAAATACACAATAGGTTTAGGACTTTATGAACAATTTTCCTAGGTAAAAACATTAATGCTTCAAGTAAAGCAAAAGATCCATTAAGTCAAACATCAAGTGTTCTGCAAAATGTTAACCAAACGATATATATGCATGACCTAAACATGATTTTTAAATGCAATACCAATTAATTTATTTTGGGTTTTTCTTTTTTAATAAAAATTAACTATACGTATTGCATGCGATGTAATTCAATTCTAGGTTATGTCTATGTGATGCTAATCTAAATAATGATATGTGACAAGGATTATCTAGGTGCAATCTATATGTAACCTAATTCTAATTACGGGCAAAAGAATTGAAAGTTAATCTAATATGACATGCGATCGAATTATATGAGCCCAAACATGCAATCACTAAATAACATTGATATGATGACATGGAATGAGATGGCACGGAATTGATGACATGGTAATGTGATTGTTAAATGAGTCAATTTCTTTTTATTTTGTGTTTTCATGTGTTGGTAGTCTGCTGAGCAGTTCTCCTATTTTATGTGGTTGTTGATGTACATGTTAAGTTAGTAGATTGTGAGTAGTTACTTATTAGTGTAAAGCCTATATAAGGCTATGGTGTCAGTTTAATATATATAGCAGCAGATAGCTCTTCTTCCTTCGTGTGTGTCTCTCATCTTTATATTTCAACAGTGGCATGAGAGCAAGGTTAGGAGGAAAAATGTGTGTTTGAGTGTTGTAAAAAGGTGAGAACCAAAAGAGAGCTTTTTATAGCAAGCACTTTCGTTTGCAGCAATAAAAAGAGAGTCTTGCAGCAAGCTTTTTTTCGTTTGCAGCAGCAGTAATGGCCTTAGAAACATTCGTACAAACAGCTATTCCACACTTTGATGGTCATTATGATCGTTGGAGCATGTTAACGGAGAATTTTCTCAAGTCCAAGGAGTATTGGGATGTTGTTACCTGAGGAATTGCCGAACCTGAAGAAGGAGCTGTGTTAACTGCAGCACAAAGAACAACTTTGGATGCATCAAAATTGAAGGATCTCAAGGCCAAAAACTACCTTTTCCAAGCAAATGACAAGTCCATTTTGGAGACAATTCTTTGCAAGGATACCTCCAAGAAAATATGGGATTCCGTGAAGAGGAAGTATCAAGGCTCAGCAAGAGCAAAGAGGCGCAACTTCAAAAGCTTCGTTCGGAGTTCGAAATGCTACGAATGAAGTCGGGAGAGACATTCACGGATTTCTTCTCCTGGACAATGACAATTGTCAATATGATGTGGATTAATGACAACAAAATGGAGGATGTCACCATCGTTGAAAAGATTCTTCGATCTTTGACACCAAAGTTTAACTTTGTTGTCTATTCCATAGAAGAAGCCAAGGATATTGAAGAACTCTCCATTGATGAGTTGCTAGGATCCTTGTTAGTTCATGAACAAAAACTCCTACAGCAAGAGACGGAAGAGCAAGCATTGAAGGCCTCAGCTGGAGATTATTCTCTATTAGCAGCAAGGGCAAACAAAGGAAGAGGGAACAACGAACGCAACAACTTCAGCTTCGATCAAAAGCCTGAAAGCCATTCCTATCGTGATTCTCAAGGGAGAGGAAGAGGTTGTGGAGGATAACATTCAACTGGTTTTAGGTCAAGGTCAGCAGACAAATCCAAAGTGGAGTATTTCAAATGCCACAAGTATGGACATTACAAATTCGAATGTCGAACTAATTTGAATAGACAAAGTGTGGAAAGAACTAACTTCGTAGAAAAAGAAGAAGAAGTGTCTCTTTTAATGGTGTGCCATGAGAATGAAGAAACTCAACCAAACAGGTGGTATCCCAACACTGGCTGTAGCAACCACATGAGTAGAGACAAGAAGATGCTTTCTGATCTAAACAAATCGTTCCGCAACACCGTGAAGTTTGGAGATAATTCTAATGTGTCTGTGATAGGAAAAGGAACGATAGCAATTCATCCAAAAGGGACTTCGGTACAAACCATCTCAAATGTACTGTATGTCCCTAAATTGAAGAATAATCTGCTAAGTGCTGGTCAACTGCAAGAGAAGGGATATGATATCTCTATCAAAGGTGGGATTTGCAGAATCCAAGATGAGAAATTGGGTTTAATTGCCCAAGTCAAAATGACGGACAACCGGATGTTTCCATTGTATCTCCACAACACTACAAATTCATGTTTCTCTGCAAGATTGAATGAGGAAGCTTGGCTATGGCATTTTTGCTATGGGTATCTCAATTTCAGTAGGCTGCGTACACTACATCAAAAAAGGATGGTGGAGGGTCTTCCTCAAATCTCTGCTCCTTCAGAAATCTGTGAAGATTGTGTTGTTAGCAAGCAACACCGTGCTCAATTTCCACAAGGAAATCATGGAGAGCAAAGAAGCCCCTGGCATTGGTCCATTCGGATATCTGTGGGCCAATATCTCCAATTTCCAATGGAGGTAAACGATATATCATTACCTTTATTGATGATTTTAGCTGGAAGATTTGGGTGTATTTCTTGCAAGAAAAATCTGAAGCTTTTGTAGCCTTCAAGAACTTCAAAGCACTTGTTGAAAAAGATAGAGGAAATCAAATAAAGAACCTCCACATGGATCGTGGTGGAGAGTACAACTCACTTGAGTTTGTAGATTTTTGTGTAAAGTATGGCATCAAAAGACAACTTACAGTAGCCTACACACCACAACAAAATGGCGTACATGAGAGGAAGAATTGTACCATTCTAAATATGGTGCAAAGTCTCTTGAGGAGAAGTAGAA
This sequence comes from Syzygium aromaticum, assembly GCA_024500025.1. Classification (NCBI taxonomy): domain Eukaryota; kingdom Viridiplantae; phylum Streptophyta; class Magnoliopsida; order Myrtales; family Myrtaceae; genus Syzygium; species Syzygium aromaticum. The sequence continues at coordinate 2,642,201 of CM044894.1, forward strand.
TTCCAAAGAGTTTCTGGCTCGAAGTAGTCAATTGGAGCATTCATATTTGAACGAAGCCCCACTCCAGCTGTTCAAAATGACACCAGAAGAAGCTTGGAGTGGCTAAAGGCCCACGATAGATCACTTCAGAATTTTTGGGTGTATTACCTACGCCCATGTTCCAGACTAGAAGAGGAAGAAGTCAGATGACAAGGGAGTCAAATGTGTTTTTCTTGGCATTAGTGATCAATCAAAAGCCTATAAGCTTTGTGATCCTATAACCAAGAAAATCATCATTGGCCGTGATGTGATTTTTGATGAAGAACAAACTTGGCCGTGGGGTGAGCAAGGTGTCAGTAAGCAAATTCCAACGAATTTTGAAGATGAAGATCAGTTGGTGCAACAATCCACAACAACCCGAATCATCACAAGCAGTGCTCAAAGTACCACTGCAGCTATAGAACCTAAAGATCAACCTCATCGTGTTCGACAGAGGCCTGCATGGATGAGTGATTATGAAGTAACGGGAGTTGATCAATCTGATGATCCACTTACCCATTTTGCTTTGTTTTCAGATTGTGATCCAACAAACTTTGATGAAGCAGTACAAAAAGAAAATTGGAGGATGGCAGTGGATGAAGAAATTGCAGCTATTGAGATGACTAACACTTGGGAGTTGACAGATCTTCCAAAGGGACACAAAACAATTGGGATTAAGTGGGTGTACAAGACAAAATTGAACAAGGATGGCGAAGTTGACAAGTACAAGGTGCGCTTGGTGGCGAAAGGCTACAAAAAAGAATTTGGAGTGGACTACAAAGAAGTATTTGCACCTGTAGCAAGACTAGACACAATTAGATTGGTGATTGCATTAACAGCGGAGAATTCATGGCCTATCTTCCAATTGGATGTAAAATCAACATTCTTGCATGGTGACCTCCAAGAAAAGGTATTTGTCGATCAACCTTCCAATTATGTGAAGCTTGGCGGTGAACATAAAGTTTACATATTGAAAAAGGCACTATATGGGTTAAAACAATCCCCTCGAGCTTGGTATAGTCGTATTGATGCCTATTTTTTGAAGGAAGGATTTAGAAAATGTCCATATGAGCATACACTCTTTATTAAAATTGGTGATGGTGGAAAGTTGCTTTTTGTATGCTTATATGTGGATGATCTTATTTTTACTAGAAATGATAGTGCCATGTTTGACAAATTCAAGAAGTCTATGATGGATGAATTTAAAATGACTGATCTTGGATTGATGCATTATTTTTTTGGCATAGAAGTGATTCAATCTACTGTGAAAATTTATATCCCAAAAGAAGTATGTTCAAGAGATTTTGGACAGGTTTCAAATGAAGAATTGCATTCCTGTGACTACTCCAACTGAATTTGGACTGAAGCTTTTGAAGGATCCCGATGGAAGCAGGGTGGATAGCACTCTTTACAAGCAAATTGTTGGAAGCCTAATGTACTTGACAGGGACAAGACCAGATATCATGCATGCCGTGAGCCTTATAAGCAGGTATATGGAGCACCCAACAGAGTTGCATTAGCAAGCTGCAAAAAGGATTTTTCGCTATTTGTAAGGAACTAAGAATTTTGGGCTATCTTATAAAAAGGGCGAAAAGTCAGATTTGTTTGGATTTACATATAGCGATTATGCTAGAGATGTTGATGATAGAAGAAGTACTTTAGGGTATGTATTCATGCTTGGTTTAGGGGCAGTTTCATGGTCTTCAAAAAAGCAATCAATTGTCATTTTATCAACAATTGAAGCAGAATTTGTAACTGCAACTTCATGTGCCTGTCAAGCCATATCATTACGGAAGATTCTTGGAGAGCTTCAGTTCAAATAGCAAGAAGCAACCACAATATATTGTGACAACAGCTCAGCCATCAAACTCTCTAAAAATCTAGTTCTACATGGGAGCAGCAAGCATATAGATGTGAAGTATTACTTCATAAGGGATTTTACAAAGGACGAATAAGTTTTCTGCAAAAGTGAAGATCAAGTGGCTAATATATTCACCAAGCCTCCAAAGTTGCCCGCGTTTCAGAAGCTAGGAAAGCTCCTTGGTGTCTGCTTGTTGCAACATCAGTTTAAGGGAGAGAATGTTGAATGAGTCAATTTCCTTTCATTTTATGTTTTCACGTGTTAATAGTTTGTTAAGCAGTTCCCCTATTTTATGGGGTTATTGCTTTACATGTTAAGTTAGTGGGTTGTGAGTAATTACCTGTTGGTGTAAAGCCTATATAGGGCTATGGTGTCAGTTTAATATATGTAGCAGTAGATAGCTCTTCTTCCTTCGTGCGTGTCCCTCATCCTTATATTTCAACAGTGATGTCATGGCAATGATGACTTGATGAGGAGGCATGGTGACTGGCAAGGGGAGGCTAAGCAACGACGGCCAACGACTATAGTGACCAACGGCTACGACGACGGAAGGACGAATGTGCCAATTTTAAACACAGCCACAACAGGACATGCAAAGAAAGGACAAGGCTCGGTGAAGGATTGGTCTGCGGCAGTTCGGGGATTGAAGGACCCTTTCAACGACGCAGGAAGCAATGGAGAGAGCTGGGCGTGCGTCAGGATGCCGCCGGAAGCGTCAAAAATAATCACTGGTTGTCACGAAAAAGACTGGCGATGCTAGGCTGCTGCCGAGATGGGTCGGGTGTGCTGGGAGTCACTGGAATTCTCCCGGAGACGCTGATGAAGGGCCGCCCGTGCTGCTAAGTAAACCGTGCCTGCAGGAAATGAACCGACTTCTCCTCCAAGACTGCTATGACATTGTAAGGACGTGTCGGAGCAGCAACGATTGAGAGTCTTGGATGGCGAGGCCGCAGCGTGGAGACGATCGCGAATCATGGTGGATCACAGCGGCAACACGGTATCGGCAAGAGGTAGAGCGGCCGTCGATCGTGACCACGTGCGGGGAGTAGGAAAGTCCTCTTTTTCTTGTGTGCATCCCTTTGTTTTCTTTTTAAGCCTAGCTCTATAATGTCTAGCGCTCTTTGTGAAACCCTAAAGCACCTATTTATAAGAATGAGATAAGTTTTCTTGATAATACCTAATTCCTATTTTGAATCAAAGGGTATATATCATATTTAAGAACCGGAAACTTGTCCTTCAATCCAATCTTGATTTAATTACCCTGTTTTTTTAATTAAATCAAAATTAATTACCCACAAATCAATTTTCCAACTTGGCATCCCCGCCAATAGGCATGTGGCCCTGCTGGTAAAGGGATTGGGGGGTGCGAACGCTACTATAATAAGTGTGGGGTTCGACTCTTGCGCTTTGTAAGGGGCAAGATAAAAGTCAAAGAGTGATGAAAGTTAGAGATAAAATAGAAAAAAAAAAATTTTGGCATCCCCATGGGATGAATTTTGGCCATGATGAAGATTTATGGGCCCAATTTGATTTTTCACCTTATGGGATTAATTCAATTGCATAAAGATATGAGGAGCATTTTAATTAAGCTCATATAATATCAATGGACGGTAAAAAATAAGCTCAGTAATTTCCTTGCTTAAGTCCCTTAACTACTATCCAGTGCAATGATACAGGCTTCATTAAAATATTTCTAATATCTATATGCAATTTAACTAATAATTTTATTTAGGGGTCGTGATCAATTCTTAATTTTTGTATGCAATGAACGCCTAAATTGATCGTCAAAATTTAGGTGTTAATAGCCACCACTCTTTGAAAAGGTGCTTGTAAAGGTTTCATTTAAAGATAAATGGTACATAAAATTTTGACCATGCAAATGCAATGTAATGAACATTTTTGTCAGAAATATGGATCTCAATGACTCCACACCCATTTTTCAAATGTAACGAAATGAAATGTGATAGCGAATTCTAATGCAAAGGTAGAAAACGTACCTATAATTACTTACCTGAGGATTCGGGAAAATGAACTTAAAACTTTTGTAAGCTTGACAAGCATCTAGAACTCAGACATTCAGAAGAAGGATCGAAGATTTTTTAAAAGTCTTATAGTGCTTGAAACTCATTTTAGATATTTGAAAAGATTCTTGACAAAATACCTAAATTTCTCTTTAGGTATTCGAAAAGGTTAGCCAATAAATCCCTGGAGATAACCCTAGATATTTTAGAGGCTTCTTTAGGGAATATGTGGTACTCATCAAATCACTTGAAGTGGTTGAATTAATAAATACCTAGATTTCTCCTTAGATATTTAAAGATTCAACCAATAAATATTTGGAACTCATCAAGCATTTAACGATTTAATTGGTATATGTATAGTTAAGAAGTTACTTGCTATATGGAAATGTACATATATCCTGATGATATGAATTATTTTCTTGGAAATTTCATTTTTTGAGATAAGATGATTAAGATCCATTCTCGATCTTGCTTATACAAAGAAAAATTTCCACCAGTGGGGTTTGTTGCAGAACTCTTTTTTAATGAAAAATCTCATGGAATGAATTATTTTATTGCAATGCAGGCAATTTTATCACTGGTAGAAGAAAAAGTTGCTCTAACAATAACATTTGTCAAGCATCATCGAGCATGCTATCCAAGTGTTAAATGAGTCACATTATCTTTCTTGAAGTCACAATCTCAAACCATTTCATAATGCAAATCCTGACCAACTCGTGTCTCTCGTCATTTACGAGAGATTTCCTAAATTCTAACACACGTTGCGTCTCTTATGGAGAGATTTCCTCTCCACCCAATTAATTAAAAACACATTGGCCCCCTTTAACATCTAATTTATTTTTTTTTTTTTTTTTTTTTGATGACTCGGGAACCTCCCTTTCGCCCGATAGGCTATTCGGTACTAAACCCGGGGGACGGCTAGCCCAGCAACCCACCGCCAGGGCCCCCCACTTCAATCGCTGACGACGCAGAGTTTCGAACCGCTCACCTCCTGCGATGGCGGGAGGGCCCAAACCAACTGCGCCACCTACGGGTGGGTTCTAATTTATAATAATGGAAAAGATCAAGAAAATCCATCAGCTTTGACCATGTCTTCATTTCCTGTGGAAGAGATAGGAAACATGCTTGTCTGGGTGATTCATGTAGTTAAGGTGCAAAATCTGCATCATCAGTGCCTTCAAATCATCGTACTTTTTCGTTTGACTTTTTCATTCGTTGACGATGCAGTCACGGCTCCACCAGTGATGTAAAACCACGTGTTTTGCAGCCGGGTGGGTGTCCTAATCAATTGCCAAGCCCCTTTCAACATGCTTCTCTGCACGAGTCTTGTGATTTCAAACAGCTATTTTGGTGGGTCCTAGAGCTAAAAGATTACTCAACCTCATGTAGTTTCAGCCCTTTCAAAATTGATCTTATCAAGCTTTATCACACAAAGGAAGTGGTCCAGGAACCACAATGTCAAAACCTCAGTCTTGCCATTCCTTAATTTGACCTTTTTGAAGCTGAGGTTTTGGAGCCCCGTAAGTCTCGGAGCGAGAATACATAAATCAAACGGGTTTCGTCTAATGACCATGTAAACGGAAGGCGAGGTCTGAACGAGGAAAGGCTCTGCGGTGGAGAGGAAGCGTTTGGGCCCTTCTTGGTTAAACAAACACCAACCAGATGGGATCCTAACGGACATTTTTCTGCTGTGGACAACCATCACGGAGAAAATAGTGAATCTATTCCTTGACTTTGGCTGTTTTCCTTGCCTGTTCAAGACAATTGCGATCTTTTTGCCTTTTGGACGAGAATTATTGCCGCAACTGCTTTGAATTTGAGTCACCGAAAACGTGGCAAGATTTTCTGGGTGCTTAAAAATGACGCCTTGATTTAAATATCAACTAAGAGATTAATATGATAATCGCCTTTTTGCATCTCGATTTCCCGCCACTAACATTACCCAATTAAGAACTTCCATGGGAAACGGAGGAAGGTTCTGATCCAGACTCATGAAACTTCTTTCTGAACTAATTCAAGTCATGGTTGAAGCCCACAAAGTCAGGATCTATAAACTTTCAAAATTATCACTCATTTCATCCTAGAACGCTTATTGCTATAGAGGACACTCGATATTTACATGACAAGCAAAAAGCACCAGAGAATTAGAATCTGTCCTGACTTCTTAATCTAGATCGCTGGAAAACAGAAGTGAATTCCTAGCCCTTTGAGTTGGAATGCAACTCATTCGATGAAGCCTTTACCACAGAACTTGTTGGGTGATCACCTTTGTTGCTACTACGGCAACTCAAGGTCCTCAAAAGCCGCAACAGCCCCCAATTCCTGGGGTACTTCTTCTCGGCGTTATCCGTCGACTGGAACATCGAGGCCGGGTTCCGCCGGCGGCTCTGCCTCATCCTCATGTCGCTCAACTCCATCTCCATCGGGAACCTGGCCGACCCGATTACAAGGAAGTACCACTTGCCCTTTGCTCCCACCTTTCTCGCCGACCCATCTATGCTTCCGAACTTCTCCAGCGGCAGGTTCTTGGAGTCAGTCACTTCCCGCGGCTTCGACCGCTTCTTCCTGTCCGCTCTCAACTTGTGGTACGAATACGAAGTTTTGGACTTCCTAAATAGGCGCAGCTTCCAGCGAAAGAACCACCTTTTCTTCGACTTTGCGGAACGCTTTCTGATAAGATCATCAGAGTTTTTCGTGACCGGCGGGAGCTCTCCATAAGGGATGAGCTTGCCACAGAAGATTATGTGCTCCGAATGGTGCCTGGAGGAACTGCTCAAGTCCTCACTGGAGGAGAACTCAAACAAGTCTTCTTGATCGTGATGAGGACCAGTCGGTGCGCTTCGGGCTTGTTCTGGTTCTGCTACGACTTTGGAGAAGCTGTCCTTGTCCCACTCAGCCGAATCGTTGTAGAGTGGCAGGTCACAGAGAGAGAGTGTATCTGCTTCATCTTCTTCATTTCCTTCTGCTTCTTGATTTGGGTCTTGCAGATGACCCACGATGCCTTCTTGGTCTGGCTCTTGTCTGGACTCATCACGCGAAACAACCATCACGAACAAGATCAGATAGAAGAAGAAGAAGAAGAAGCAAACGTTACCAAAGAAGATGGAGAGGGACGTTGAGGGGTGGCGATCTTTCTTGTCTCTTGTTTTAACAAGGAAGTTTCTATTTGACACATTCCGATTACGCTCCCATTTGGACATATATAAGCACTTCCTTGCATGTGACCAGGAGCGTGTGTTGATATGGAGAGAGAGAGAGTGGTTAGGAGTTGGTTGATCTTGATGAAGAGCGCTTCTAGATGAGGTGATAAATATTTGTTTTTTTCCATTTTTACGGCCAGAGGGGAATAAAGAGGAATAATAAAAGAAAGAGACGAGACGAGACGAGACGAGACGAGAAAAATGAGTCGAATTTAATTTTCAATTTGATTAAAGGTCTGTCGGGGGGATCTTCTAGATGAGTGGTCATGTGGACATGTTCCTAGCCGTCGACACTAACTAGTCAATGAGTCCTATCGCACAGAAAAGACAACTATTGATTACAGGATTGCACTGATTTGCATGGGCCACAGTGTTTCTAGATTTCTCATTTCCTGTGGGTTTCTCGGAAGCCACCTGCATGGCACTTTCTGAAAAATATCACATCCCTGGAAATGGAATAAAAATCTGTTCGAGTACCTTTGTCTTTGCCCTTTGGTTTGTGACGATTCTTCCATATGGATCTCGTCGAGTGTCTCGAGAGTTTTTCTCGTTTCTTTAGCATTTGTTGGAGCGTCTGGGTTTCTTGAACAGATTGCCTGCAATTCCCCAACGCTTCATGCCCTATTAATGACCCGACTAAAGCATGTGTAAAAACTGCATTTTCGTGTGATTTGTTCCGGCAACCCGACCGTGCCAAAAACCTCAAGGGCTCAAGAAATCGTCTCAAAAACTTGACTGGAAAATGGCACCACGAGTCCTAAGCTTTATGGGGAATATAATCGAGTCTCCTAAAATTACGCTAAAAAGCATCATTTAAAAATATCATATAAGAACTCACCGCATGAAACTCATGCAATTTAGGTACTGTTAATTGAAAGTACTTGATTGAGCTTTCTGAATAAGGTTTAGAGCTTAATTGAACCAACCGAAAGGTTTAGAATGCATTCTAGACCATATTAGTTAAGGAATTTTCTCCTATTTTGGTATTCCATATCAAATACAACTACTCTCCCAATAGGAAGAGCTCTCTCTAACGTTTGGTGGTAGTTTCTTGGAACCCATGTCATCCCTTCCTTCATGCTCTTTCACCTGCTTCGTGCCCTAACTTCTCCAATCCTTCTTTCTATTTCTCGTTAATGAAGGAAGAAGAACCTTTGGGAGAGCAGCTCGCTGTTGCTCTGGTCTGATGAAAATGTAAGTCTTAATGGATGTTGCTGTATCACAGGAAAATTTGCAGGAATATCATTTTACCCTCATTATGAGGGTCAATAATGCGCAAGGCTTGGAAACCTTCTTGAGGGTTAACCAGATTGAGTGGAAAGTGCATAATCAATATAGTGTTAAAAATTTCAATCCAAAAACTCTGTCTCCTCCCACATGCAAGTGCAAGACGGATTGGGAGCAACAAGTACAATTTGACTATATACAAAAACGATAACATTGATTTTAATACCATGATAAAATGTCTAAGTTAAAAGTTTAAACTGATAAATAAAAATAAATCATGTGAATATAAAGAGAATATAAGACTTATCATCAAATGATGTAAGATAATATTTCAATAGGTCAGAAGCACGCGACTTGCTGAGTTATGCGAAAATTAGACCAAACACGACGTGATCACTTAAAAAAAACCACGCGATCCCACGAAGAAAGTAGCAGCACATGTCGGAGGGGTCAATACATGAGGTGGACCACACCGCATGGAGACAAAAACAGCAGCCCCCCCCTTGGAAACCGGCCTAGGGTGCGGAAGGGACCGAGCGATTTTCTTACCAGCAAGTCAAAGAAGGTGGAGTTTTCACACCATAATCCCATTATAATAACTAAGAAATATGTATTAAATAGGATGCGGAGAAGGACTTTGCTTCCTCCCCAAGAAGTAGACAACCACTAGGATTTAGCCTGACGACCTAGTCAAGTTCCAGAAGTTCTCTTTACGGGACGGGACAGGTTCCAGGGTAAAGGCTTGAAAGTGTCGTTGCGAAATAGATCATATATTGCATGACGCGGGTTACGCCGCGACATCAACTTTGTCACATCACGTCTCATCGTAAAAGATTGATTCTTCGTATCGAAATAGAATCATTTATGTTACTAGTCGCGTACTCACCGACGGTCCAGCCAAATGCAAGCCCAGCAATACTACTGTACTCAATGAAGCCGGGGAACCAATTGAAAGGTTTTGCTGTTAAAAGATGGGCAATGCAAAGCTTCGATAGCAGAATTTTTTGGGCCATCTTGTTTTTTTCGGATATATATAAGTATTGATAAAGTGATGAAAGCTACAAAAAAAGTGAGAGAGAATAACGAAGCTCAAATCCAATTGTAATACATCTTAAATGAGGCAAAAAGGAGGCAATCGTAGAGAAAAAGTTATGAATTTGACACGAATGACCGTAATACATACAATATGAAACTTTCCATATGTTTAATTGACTTATTTATTTTTGACATCTAGAAGCCGGTTTCTCAATTTCAGTCGCTATGTGGACGAGTGTTACTAGAACTACCAATAGACATTGACGAGTAGGAGAATTGAAAAACTATACATTGGAAGGGCCCTTTTGAAAATAGTTTTGAATTAGGTTCACCTTGACTATGATCACATCATATGCATCACGAAGGAAGAAGACACCTTATATTATGGACTCATTTGGCCTTTTCTCTTTCTAATGACTAATTAAACTTTCTCTGCCTTGGTTCTGAATTCCTATCTTTATATTATAACTCCAACTTGCAAATTGTTTATTTAGATCGAAGACCCCCCGGAATAGCCAATCGATTTTGGACCTCGGTCTCCATGCGTGTATAACATTATCATAGACCCTACCATGGTCTTTTTAAGACTATTAGTTCATTAACTTGTTTGTCCACCAAGGAACGCAAGAAATAAGAGGGGGAAAAAAGAAGGAAAAGATGTCTACCTCCGTTGGATTATGAAGCTTCAAACTTGGATCCTCTGCTTCTATGGTGCTTTCTCGATTCCTCAATAAATCTCAATTAATGATTTATGGAATGAGATGTTTTATCGATGGTTGATATTTATCGAGACACCAAAAAAGGAATTGTATGGATAAAGGACCCTCATCCTAAAGTGGCATGGATTCTTTGATCCGTATAGTGCTCCCTCTAATTTGCTTAGTAGGAAAAGAAAAACCCACATCCCAACCGAACTGAAACAAGTATGTGGTGGTTACAACCATCCAGCCTGACTCGTCATTGATTATAAACTTTCTATTATATCTACTTAAGCCAAAATATCAAAAACGTATCTCATTTTTTACCTAATAACCACTTACATACCCCTATTTTGTATACCTCTACGCAAAACTCCACATTGAAAAGACCAAATTGCCCTTCTGGCAAACTTATTTTTGCATCACGCATAGGGTTTGGATGGTTTGATTTTTAGTTCGTTTTGATTATTTTGGGTGATCCTAAGGTAAAAAGATCCAGGATTGGAATTTTTGGAAAGAAAATGGCATTATCAAAAACAGGGATACAAGGAGAATTGATGTAAATGTGCAAAATAGTCTCTAGAGGTAAACCAGGGTGGTATTTTAAAAAATAGAGACATGTAAGTAATTATTGGGCCTACTTCCCTAAAAATCCCCAAACTTTAAGTCAAGTCTCAAATCTACTTCGAAGTTTTTTTTTTATCACAGAAAAACCTCAAACTTTAGATCCAATCCCAATGCTGCTCCGAACAATTTTTTTGTCTTAGAAAAAACCCCAAATTTTAAGTCTAGTCCCAAATTTTGTTTTGTGTAAAAAAATCACCAAAATTCAATTTTTTTTTAAAGAAAAGTTCATGGCAAATTTAGACTAAACCTAAATTGGGTTTTTTTAAATTAAAAAAAGTTTTTTGGAGTGGATTTGTTATCGTCCCTAATTTTCATATCCTACAATGGTTTTATTTTGGAAAATTTCAACAATTGAAGTGAAAATGCAATGTCCGTCGGTACCTATTGCCCCATTAATTTGTTGATGTGGATTTATTATAGATGTAGAAGTACCATGTCAAGTTAAGACTGAATCACGAAATGCATTTTTTGAAATAAATTAAAATTTATTGATTTTTTTACACAAAACAAAATTCGGAGCAAATTTGGAACTAAACTTAAAGTTTGGGGTTTTTTCTAAGATAAAAAAAATTCGTGACAGATTTGAAACTGGACCTAAAGTTTGAGGATTTTCTGACACAAAAAAAAAAATTCGAGAAAAATTTGAGACTTGACCTAAAGTCGTGGTTTTTTTAGGAAATTCACCCGTGATTATTGAAAAAAAAATGAGATTCGTTTTCCAATATTTTCCTTTTACTAAATTTTTTATTATGCAATTAGAAACTCGTCCCGCTTCCTTTTGATGTCTTCTCTTTGTACGCTATCTTACAATATGGCAAAATTTGTTCAAGTGTATAGTTGAATGCAAATTTCTTGTGAAGCCTGCTATTGAGGGCAACCCCTCTGGTTGGAGTAGTACATTGGAATGTTTAAGGGATTTTCAGCTCAAAAATGAAGTTCACATGTTTGAATCTCAGTAAGAGAGTGCAAATTGCTCGGAATTAGGGTTACTACGCAAGCCAAAGGCAACAACATAATTGATTTATAATTCTTATAAGGTTTTTCATAGGTTTTCATATAATCGAGTATCTAGGCTTACGCATTATACAAAGAAGCCTGATACTAAGGTAGCGAATGATAACCATTCCGTTCCGGAATGAGTTCCTGAACTAGAAATAGATTTTTCTATTTCTGGTTCCTAAATGAGTTTCTGAGAAAAAAAACTCGTTTGATAACGACAAAAAATTTCTATTTCTAGAACAGAAACCTGTTTGATAACAGTACAAAATTTCTATTTTCTGAAACAAAAACCCGTTTGATAAACAACAGAAAATTCTATTTTCAGGAACAGAAATCCATTTTTTTAGAAATTGAATAAAAATAATAAAAAAATCTGAAAAATTCATAAAAATCTTTAAAAAAATTCAGAAAATCCCAAAAATTTGCAAAATTCCATAAAAAATCATCAAAATGTCGAGAAAATAAAAAAAAAATTCAGATTTCGGGAAAATAGGAAATTTGTTGAATTTTTTCGAAAAAGATCAAGAAATCAAAATTTTCAAAACTTCACATAATAGTTTAAAATACATGTGGCTACCCTCTTTGAGTGAAATTTAAATTTTTAAGGTGCCCAAAAAAAATTCAAAAACTCAAAAATTTCAAAACTTTACAGAATGGCTTAGAATACCTGTGGCCACCCACTTTGAGTGAAATTTTAATTTTTGGAGGTGAAAAAAAAGCAAAAAATCAAAAATTTCAAAACTTCACAGAATGACTTAAAATACATATGGCAATCCATTTTGAACGAAATTTAAATTTTTTTTAGGTGAAAAAAAAACATAAAAAATCAAAAATTTCAAAACTTCACAGAATGACTTAGAATACATATGGCCACAGGTATTTTTTTTGGCAGCTAAAAAATTTAAATTTCACTCAAAGTAGGTGACCACAAGTATTCTAAGCCATTCTATGAAATTTTGAAATTTCCGATTTTTTTAAATTTTTTTCGACACCTAAAAAAAATTAAATTTCGCTCAAAGCAGGTGACCACAGGTTATGAAGTTTTGAAATTAAATTTTACGTTGGATTCGTAACATTACATATGCCCGTGCACAAATTCCAGTCAAATTAATGCAAATGGCCAAGCACTGGAACGGGTCTTCAGCATTCAACCACCATCGCTCTCGATATTTGCTCTCAATATTTGTGAGTATGCATCGTTCCTCATAATATCGCAAATGCTTATGGAGAAAAGTAAACCAAACACATCACATTACAAGAGCCAATATAGGAGATCCCAAAATACCACGTCACATTACAAGAGCCAACATACAAAATCCTCAAATACAAAATAATGGAAATACATTAGAAAAGTCGGAAACACATTTTCATGGAATCTCCGCCATATTATTATCAATTGCCAATTGATTGGTAATTCTTTTCCTAAGCATGTTGATCTCGATATCCTCATCGGTCGATATATCGTCAATAACCTCATCTTGTGCACTTCCAAACGAGTACTCTGAATCACCATATTAGGAAAAGTTCTTATCCATCTTGTATTGATTACGGATGTAATTATGAATAGCACAACATGCAATTAGAATACATGACTGCTTTTGAATTGAAAATGAAGGCATATATCTCAAAATGAAAAAGTGATTCTTTAACACCGCAAATGATCTCTCAATAACACTGCTAGCTCATTGTTTCCAAGAGAAAATGTCAAGTATGACAGTGCGGACACTGCCTCGGCTGCCTCTTCTCCATCCGATGTCCTGAATATATTTGCAACTGTTATCTGCAGAGAGAGACTCGACCAAGAATGATTACTTCCAAGCACATAGAAACACATCGAGACTGCACAGATATGCTCATCTTGCAAATGCACAGCGCACAAATCACGACATCAACACGAAAAATTCAATGAAAAGGAAATGGACAGCAGATTGGACTTCATTCCTGTTCCTCCAAAATTTCCAGGGCTACAAACTCAATCAGGACTACTCTACAAATCATGTTTAGACCTAGACCACAAAGCAAATGGTAAATGGCGACGCACTTTCAAGTCTTCAACTCTGCTCTTCTTCAGTGGCTCCGGCATCAGCCTGCTCTGCAGCAGCTGCCATCAACTCGTCGAACTTCTCTGACTTCCCCAGCAATATCTCCATCTGCACAGTATATAATCCCCCTAGGTTATCAAACTCGACATGAGTACTAAAAGTAAAATCGTCGATGAAAATTCGCTATCAAGCGCACATAAAGACTAATGCTTACTCACCTTGGCCTTTTGGACAGGTCATCCTCTTGATTCATCCTTGGTACCAACAGTTGACGTCGTCTACAAATCAAGAAGTGTATTTGCATTTCCTCATAAACTTGCACATTACCTGCTTCAAACATATATTATGAAAACATAGAGAAAATCATACTCTTCTCTGCAGCAAATCCATCGTTCTTCAGAATTTCCGCGATGGTGACCACTGTTGCAATAGCTGCATATGTAAAACCATGGAATGAAAAACTAAGAATGCCAATTGCCACGATGAGCAGACAGGTAGCTGAACCTCTTTCAAAATAAAAAAGAACATACAGAGCAATTAATAGTTAACAATGCACCAGTTAGCTGAATCTTGTGCATTACTGACAGTTAATTAAAACTCATCACCAACCAAGCCAAAACAGGGAATTGTTTTGCCCGAAAACAGAAACCATATATCTACAAGCCTTAGTCTGTCCAATAAGGACCAGTCTAGTCATCCTAAGAGACAAAAGAAGGTTCAAGGGCAACCGCAGAAACCCCTAGATACTGTAAACCCGAGCAGATAGAAAGGCTTATGGCTGCTTATGGCTCCTCAAACGACCCTCTGCACGAATTCCTCAACAACTAAGAACTATCGCGTGCTTCATAGAGTTATATAAACTGCAAGGCATACCCATAATTGGTTTTGCAAAAAGCACTCAGAAAGGGGATTGCATATGAGAATTTTCAGTTATGATCAAGGCCAAAGTAGAAATAGACGAAGAATGGACTAGTATACAAGCACTAGAGACGAGATTTCCAATTCGGACAGGAGGAGAATGCTCTATAAGCACGCTTATAAGTTAAATAGAATATCTATCGACACGTTCTAATCACCATACGCACAGTCCTGACTCCGACAAACACAGTCATACGAATCAAAGGCGAAACAAAAACAACAATAACGAATAAGAATCCATACCCATCCCAAGAGCAGAAAGTTCCACCTCATTGTGCTGCTGCATATATGTCTGCATTCACAACAAAAAGCCGCACCAATCACCAAACCGTCGACTGACTGTCCATCGATTGCCGCAAAAGAACCAAACTTTTACACATACAACTCCACGCTACACGATCAACCAAAACCAAATCCCACATTCCAAAGCAAAAACAGGCAAACAACGTATGTCGGCGACGGCACACATTATCGCCTCCGCCCCGATCGCAGACGGTGAAGCACGAAACCACAACAAGCCAAACAAACCTCACGCATCAACCTGACTACGTGAATCGATACGAGCAGGTCCACTGACGAAAACGATCCGAAAAAAAAAAACAAAAACCCAGAAACCTAAGTCGAATCCGCATGTCATTCGAACGAATCTCTCCATACGTTTACCTTAGCGAGGTTGACGTAGAAGAAGAGAGGCTTCTTGGTGTTGGAGACTTGGATGCCGAGCGGCCTCGCCGTGGCCGGCAGTCGAGCTCGCGGTCGCCTAGATCTGGGCGACGGTGAGCTCGACCGCCGGCCACGGCGAGGCCAAAGCTGACCCCCGATCACGGCGACTTCCAAATCCAGAAAAGAGAGATATGAAAGGAGATTTGCGCACAATCGGAGCTTACGTGGAGTAGGAGCGAGCGGCCCTGGCTTCCTCTCGGTCGGAGCGAGCGAACGAGCGGCCTAGCTTCCTCTCGACGGCTACAGAGAGAGTAGAGAGAGACGGGCAGATCAGAGAGCTCGAAGGAGACGAGAGAGATGTGTCGAAGAAAATGATTTTCTCGGAAATGGTTCTCACTTTTGTTCTAGAAATGAAAAATTAACTGTTTTTTTGCTCTCATTTCTAGTTCAAAAATGAGTTCTAGGATAAAAATTTGTCTCAGAAATAAAAACAATTAAATTGCGTTAACAAACAAGTTTTTGGTTCAAAATTAATTTCGAGAGTAAAAAACCAGTTCTGAACAGAACCAAAATGATTATCATAGGGTACCCAAGAAACCAAGTTAAAACCATTGTGGCGGCTATGCTTTACCTATGAAATTTAGGAGACCACTACCAACTTTCTACGTGCTTAAGTTAATAGATGAAGAGAAATTTTGAACTAGGATTTAAGTATAGAATTATATAATAAATGAAACAAGCAGGGATTGGAAAAGATTTGATTTCGGGATCTCTTATTTTGATCCTTATGAGATTTTGTGGAATCATTTTAAGCTTTTAAGTATTTAAATGAATGCATGATTTAATATTTGAATACTTTAACACTGTCACGATCTATGTACATCCTTTCATGTAATATACATATCCTATCCATATATTGGTTATATAATTATTCAGTAATAGGGAAGGGTTAAAATCAATCAAAATCTCCAATAAGAAGAACGCATGTTTCACAACAAATTTGTATCCCACAGAAATGGGATTTGGTTGAAGAACGTCCTTAATACATCGTCGCTCGTAACATTATCGGTCGAATTTGCGCTAACGAATTCGATAACGACACTTAACAAGTCTTCTCCATGCATTCGTGAGAAGACATCATGCCACACAAAAATTGTAGTAAGAAATAATGCACAAACACTTCGTTTGTGAAGTATGCAAAATCAGCACATCTAAAAATCAAAACTCTCATATACGTACATCGTCTTTGGTAATCTACTCTCTCTCACGCACACACGTGTGCCAAATACAAAGTCGATCCTGGCCAACCCTGTCACGCACGCGGGACGCAGCCCAATGAGGCCTTCACCAAAGCATCGGCGCGACGGCGGTGGCCTGATCCCAGAGCCTTCAGCAATCCGAACAACCCCTTTGCTTTGCTCTTGCCGCCGCGATCGCTGTCGCACGATCCCCTCTTCTTGACATTGCGGCTCTGCATCGCCCTCATCTCGCTCAGCGCCATCTCCGTCGGGAACCTCGCCAATCCGAACGCCATCAGATACCACCGGCACTTCCTCCTCCGGACAGTTGGCGACCGAGTACTCCTGCTCGCACTCTTTTGGCTTCTGCAGCTGCTTAGGAGCGACGATCTCTTCTTCTCCGGAGGAGTTGGAGGAGGATTTGGAGGCGATTCTCGGCGAGGGATGAGCTTCCCGCAAAAGACAATGCTCCAATCGTCAGAGTGGAGGTCGGAGGAAGCATCGGAGTCCCCAGTCGATGAGAACTCGAAGAAGTCGTCGTGATCCGAGGACGAGGAGGATGATGTGGAGGCGACATTGGCGGCGAAGGAGTCAACGGCTGCATCGCAGTACAACGAGAGGTTGCAGAGGGAGAGCGCGTCGTCGCCGTCATCGTCGTCATAGTTATTGGGAACTCTCGCCAAATCACCAGTGCGGACGAGCTCTTCCACGGGTGGTGCATGAACTGATTGGGTGGTGATCATGGTGGATCTTCAGAGGAAATGTTTTGCGGTGGGAGTTCGCTTTGTTGGAGAACAAGAGCTCAGGGCTGAACGGTATTATATACACAGACAGAGAGAAGGTGGCTTCTGCTGCAGTGAGATGGGTCGTTGTTAGCTTCGTTAGTGGGCATTCTAGATGAAGTGCTGACAAGAAATATATAAAAGACAGTTCAAAAAACGAGATGTTGAACAAGTTAACAACGGAAAAGAAAAGTTTAGTCCGTTTTGCTTGGTCATCTAGAAGAGCAGGCGAGTAGGCAGTTGCTAGGAAAAGTGCATCCATATTTTTTCCCTCCCTTCTCGAGAGTTGTTTCCACATGTACATTTATACGGCACGACATTGGCAAATTTTAGCTATTGGATGGCACCCTCGCTCAATCGCAGTCGTGGATCCAAGTCTCACAAATCGGAGGTTGGGATTTATTGGGACGCAAAGAGGAACACTGTGCGGAGTAGATGATCCAAATTTGTCTCCAAAAGCACAAATTAGGGGTGCGAATGGGCCGATTCCCGAGAGGATCTATAAAATTGTATCAAGGAATATTGAAATCTGATTTAAACTTTAGATCTTTCGCATTCTTGCTGGGGAATGTTGTTGTAGACCATTGATACTCGAGTCAAGGAATTCTAAACTTCAAGCCTTTTAAGTCAGTGTCAAACAATTTTGTGATAGACAGTTTAAATTTGTATCATTAAGGATTTTTTTTTTTTGAGAGAGATAGTTTATGCTCGTATTTCAAGAGTATGATATACTCCGTAACGAAAATAAATAGTTTAGGCTCATATTCTAGGAGCATGATATATTTCTCTATGAAGTATTCATCACCCTTTTTTTTTTAATTCTTTCAATAGTTTAATAATTAGAAAGTTCAATTCAAAATTTAAATATTCTCTTCTTGAGAATGAAATATCGTTTTTCATATTCGTTTTTCACTTGGCCTTTTTTCTTCCTAACGATAATTGAATTTTCTGTCTCGGTTCTGGGGTTCCTTTATAGGATAACTCCAATTAATAAATTGTTATATCAACTGAAAAGGGGTCATGATACCCGGGAATAGCCTATCAATTTTCGGACCTTGGTCTCCAAGCATATATAACCTTACTATAGAACCTACCGTGGTCTTTCTGAGACCATTAGTCCATGAAATGTTTGTCCACCAAGGAATGCAAAAAATAATAGGGGAAAAAGAAGAAGGAAAATATGTCTTCCTCCCATGGATATGAAGATTTGGACTTAACTTTTCCATTTCTACGGTGCTTTCTCGATTCTCAATAAATCTCAAATATTGATTTATGAAATGAGTTTTTTTATCGACGGTTGATATTTATTGAGGTACTGAAGAAAGTATAGTATGGATAGAGGACCCTCATCCTGAAGGGGCATGGATTCTTTGTTCCATATGGTGCTCCCTCTATTTTGCTTGGGAGCAAAAGAAAAACCCACATCCCAACTAAACTGAAACAAGTATGTGGTGGCTACAACTATCTAGCTTGTTCTGTTATTGACTATAAACTTTCTATATTATCCATTTAAGCCAAAATATCAAAAGCATATATCATTTTTTACCTAATAACCACTTACATACCCCTATTTTGCAAAACTCCACATGAAAAGGACCAAATTGCCCTTCTTGCATAATCATTTTAGCATCTTGCATAGGGTGGTTTGATTTTTAATTTGTTTTGAGTATTTTGGGTGAGTCTAAGATTATAAGATCTGGGATGGGCATTTTTGGAAAGAAAATGGCATTATCGAAAAGAGGGATACAAGAAGAATTGATGTGAATGTGCAAAATAGTCTCCAGAGGTAAATCTAGGTGGTATTTTAAAAGAAAATAGAGATATGTATATGGTCATTAGGCAAAAAGTGAGGTATGCTTTTGTTATTTTCCATTTATTAATTTTTTTTATTATGCAATTTGAAACTCCTCCCGCTTCTTTTGATGTTTTTCTATGTACGTTATCTTACAATATAGCAAAATCTGTTCTGAAGTGTATAGTTAGAATACACAAATCTTGCGAAGCCTGATATTGAGGGCAACCCCTCGGGTCTGCGTAGTACATTGGAGAGTTAGGGAACTTTTAGGAAATTGAAGGTCACATGTTCAAATTTCACTAAACGCGTCCAAGTTACACTAAATTAGGGCCATTGCACAAATCAAAGGCATCAACATAATTGATTTATGATACTTGTAAGGTTTCTCATAGGTTTTCAAATAATCAAGTATCTATGCTTATGCATTATACAAAGAAGCCTGACACCAAGAAACAAAGTTAAATACACTTTGACGCCTATGCTTTATTTGTGAAATTTTATGGAACCACTGCCAACTTTTTACGAATTTAAACTAATAAATGAAGGCAAACTTTGTACCGGGATCAAAGCGTATAATCATATAATAAATAAGACAACTGGGGATTTGAAAAGATTTAAACTCAGTCCATCCTTTTCTAGTACCTATGAGATTTTACGAGATCATTCTAAAAGTTTAAATTGTTAGATAAATACATAATTTAATATTTAAATACTTTAATACCATCATGATCTATATATATATCCTCTCATGATATATACATATCCTGTTTTTATTGGTTATATAATTATTCAGTAATAGGGGAGGGTTAAAATCAATCAAAATCTTGAATAAGAAGATCACATGTTGCGCAATGAGTTTGTATCCCATAAAAACGGGATTTCGTTAGAGAACGTCCTTGATACATCGTCGCTCATAACATTATCGGTCGAATTTACGCTAAAGAGTTCGATAATGACAGCTAACAAGCCTTTCCCATGCATCATACCTATAATGTGTGATCAACTAAATGAGTCTCCTCCATGCATTCTTGAGAAGACAATTTGGGACGTGTGTATATAGGCAACCACAAAAGAAATGTAGTGAAAACCAATGCACAAACGCTCATTTTTATGAAATATGCAGGATCATTACTCCTAAAAATCAGAACTTTCAAATATATACATCGTCTTTGGTGATCCTGTCACGCCCGCCGGACGCAGCCCAACGAGGCCTTCACCAAAGCATCGGCGCGACGACGGTGGCCCAATCCCAGAGACTTCAACATTCCGAACAACCTTTTCGCTTTGCTCTTGCCGCTGCAATCGCCGCTCCTCACAATGTCGCCGCCGCACGATCCCCTCTTCTTGACATTGCGGCTCTGCCTTGTCCTCATCTCGCTTAGTGCCATCTCCGTTGGGAGCCTTGCCAATCCGAACGCCATCTGGTACCACCGGCACTTCCTCCTTCGGACCGTCGGCGATCGAGTCCTCCTGCTCATGCTCTTTTGGCTTCCGCGGCTGGTTTGGAGCGGGGATCTCTTCTTCTCCGGAGTAGTAGGCGGAGGAGGAGGAGGAGGATTTGGAGGCAATTCTCGGCCAGGGATGAGCTTCCCACAAAAGACGATGCTCCGATCATCAGAGCGGAGGTAGGAGGAGGAATCTGAGTCCCCAATCGACGAGAACTCGAACAAGTCGTCATGATCCAATGAGGAGGAGGAGGACGACGACGACGAGGATGATGATGTGGAGGCGACATCATCGGCGAAGGAGCAATCAGCAGCGTCGCAGTACAAGGAGAGGTTGCAGAGCGAGAGCACGTCGTCGTCGTCACCGTCGTCCTCATAGTTTCCAGGAACTTGCACCGAATCGGTGAGGACGATCTCTTCCATGGGTGGTGCATGAACAAATTCGGCGGTGATCATGGTGGATTTTCAGAGAGAAAAAGGGGGGAGAGAAGTAAGAGAGGAGGGATTGTTTCGTGGTAAGAGTTCCGCTATGTTGGAGAAGATGAGCTCTGGGCTGAACGGTCTTAATATAGATTGGTCGAGACAGAGGTGGCTTCATCTGAGATGAGTCGTTGTTAATTAGTTTCGTTTAGTGGCCTTCTAGATGAAGTGCTGAGAAGAAAAATACATACGACAGTTCAAAAACGAGATGTTGAACGAGTTAGAAACGTAAAAGAAAGTTTTAGCCCTTCTGCTTGGTCTTCTAGAAAAGAACGGCCGAGTAGGTACTAGGAAAAAGCAATCCTTATTTTTTCCATAAGAACATGATAACCTACTGTGGTATTGTCAAGACTATTAGTCCATGAAATGTTTTTTTTTTTGGTAAGGTTAGTCCATGAAATGTTTTTTTTTTTTTTTTGGTAAGGTAAGATGTCCATGAAATGTTTGTCCACGAAGGATTGTAAAATTAAGAGGGCAAAAAGGAGGAGAAGATGTCTTCCTTCCTTGGATCCGTAGGTATGAACGAGAGATTCTCCTCTCTTATGGTGCTTTTTCGATGCCTCGATAAATCTCAATTAACTAATTTATGAAATGAATTATTATCAACCTACTGAAGAGAGTTTATCATGGAAAGAGGATACTCATCCTAAATGGATGCGGATTGTTTGCTCCGTGCGATGCTCCCTCTATTTTGCTTAGGAGAAAAGGAAAAAACCACATCCCAACTAAAGTATAATGTGATGGCTTCAACTATTTGCCTTAATCAGCCATTAATAATAAACTTTGTATACCATTTATTAAAGGGAAAATATCAAATCTCATTTTTGACCTAATGACCACTTACATGCCTCTATTTTTACAAATATCATTAGTATACCTATAAGCAAAACTCCGCATTGAAAAGACCAAATTGCCCTTCTTTACAAACTCATTTTATTAGCATCTTGTTTAGGGTTCGGGTGAATTGGTTTTTAGTTAATTTTGAGTGTTTTTAGTGAGTTGAGATTTTAGTATTTGGAATGAGCATAAATGGCATTTTCCAACATAGGGACACAAGGAGAACATATGTGAAGGTGCAAATTTGCTCTTTAAAGGTAAAACTCCGATATTTATTTACCTAAGCTGTGCGACCCCAAACGACCTTTTAAAAATAGAGATATGTAAGAGGCACTTGGGTGAAAGGTGAGTTATGTTTTTTGTTACTTCCTTTTTAATTAATTTTGATTATGTAATTAGAAACTCCCCTTGCTTCCTTTTAATGTTCTCTATGTACATTATCTGCAATATAGGACTAAATCTGTACTAAAGTGTATGATTGAATACAAAATTCTTGTAAAGCCCAATATTGAGGGCAATCCCCAGATTGGGATTGTAGGTCGAAGCGACAAGGGATTCCAATTCAAAACCGATTGTCAACTGACCAAATCTCATCAATTGCGTGCAAAATTTGACTATCTACACAGGTAAAGGCATGAACTTAACTGATTTATGATACTTGTAGAGTTCTTCATAGATCTCCAGATAATTGAGTCTCCATGTAAGCCCAAAATCATGTCATGTCCCCAAAAGTCAAATGCACCATGTAGGCTAATCCTTTATCTATAAGATTTTGTAGAACTTCTATCGATTAATCTAAAAATTTAAATGAAGGTGTATCTTATTATTAAGTACTTTTAACATGTTTTCTCACGCATAGGCTAGACTTTGGTCTAAATTTAACGTGTAGAAATATACAATAGGGGAGACAAATAGGACTTATAAAAATTTAACTCAGGACCTTCTGCTCTGATGCCAAATGAGATTTTGAGATAACACCGTCAACTTAAAAAAATTTCAAAAAAGTTTAAGTTGTTAAATGAAAATGTCATTTAATCTTTAAAAATATATACATACCCTAGCAATGGCTAATATAATTATTTGGCAGCAGGGGATGGTTAAAATCAATCAAGATCTCGATTAAAATGATAACGAACTCGATAAAGGATGTAATCACAACCACTGCACACACTTCTTCTGTGGAATAGGTAGAATCGTTACTTAAACTTTTCTCGTGTTAAGTGCGTTAAAAGAAGTGTTCCTGAACAATCGTGCTATATATATATAGTCATTGGATCCGTGCTTTGATTAACTCGCTTAATAGCATTTTTGCCAATTGGGCATGCGATGTTATGCAGTGGCTTTGGGTTAAAATGAAGTCTACTATTTCTGCAAAAATCCATCAATTACATACTAAGCCTTTGCTAATCTACTCTCTCTCTCTCCCTCTCTTTCTATCCAACACGCGTGTGCCAAATACAAAGTCAATCCTGGCCAAACATTGTCACACGCGCGGGACGCAGCCCAACGAGGCCTTCACCAAAGCGTCGGCGCGACGACGGTGGCCCAACCCCAGAGCCTTCAACAGTCCGAACAATCCCTTCCCTTTGCCCTTGCCGCCGCATTCGCCGCTCCTCACCATCTCGCCGCCGCTGCCGTCGCAGGACCCCATCTTCTCGACACTGCGGCTCTGCCTCGTCCTCATCTCGCTCATCGCCATCTCCGTCGGGAACCTCGCCAGTCCGAACGCCATCAGGTACCACCGGCACTTCCTCCGCCGGACCGCCGGCGACCGGGTCCTCCTGCTCGTGCTCTTCTGGCTCCCGCGGCCGGCTGGGAGCGGCGATCTCTTCTTCTCCGGAGTAGTAGGAGGAGGAGGGGGCGGCTCTCGGCGAGAGATGAGCTTCCCGCAGAAGACGATGCTCCGATCGTCGGAGCGGAGGTCGGAGGAGGATTCGGAGCCCCCGATCAATGAGAACTCGAAGAAGTCGTCGTGATCGGAGGAGGAGGACGAGCAGGACGACGAGGACGACGATGTGGAGGCGTCATCGTCGTCGGCGAAGGAGTGATCGGCGGCGTCGCAGTACAGGGGGAGGTCGCAGAGCGAGAGCGCGTCATCGCCGTCGCCGCCGCCGTCGTCGCAGTAGTTAGTGTGAACTTGCGCCGAATCGGTGTGGACGAGCTCTTCCTTCCACGACGGTGCTTGAACGAAACCGGAGGTAGTCATGGCGGATCTTCAGAGGAACTGGGCGGGGGCGGCGCGGGAGAGAAGTGGGAGGAGCGAATGTTTTCCGGTGAGGGAGTCCACCTCGTCGGAGAAGACGAATGGATTTATATAGACAAAGCGAGAGAGAGACGGAGATGGCTCCTGCCGAGATGGTTCGTTGTAAGCTTTGCTAGGGTAGGGGCCTTCTAGATGAAGAAATATTGACCAGAAAATTAGAAAAAGAAAGAAAGTTAAAAAACGAGATGTTGAAAAAAAAAAACACATTAGAAAAATGAAAAGAGAAGAAAATCATTCCGTTTGCTTGGTCTTCTAGAAGAGCAAGGGAGCCAGTACATTTTTTCCCAATTTTTTTTTTTATCTCTGTTTACGTTTCGCATGCTTGGGAAGAATTATAAAAGTTATCACTCATTTTTGCCATCCCTTCTCGAAGGATGTTTATATTTCCCATTTTCACGGGTTTCGAATAGCACAACATTGCTTTGTATGATGACAATCGATCGGCAGTGGGATGATACTAATTAACAAAATGAAATTTAACTCGCTGGATCTAGGTCGTGGATAAAAGCCTCACAAATCAAAGGTTGAAATTTATTGGGGCACTAAGAGGAACACTTTGTGGAGCGTATGATTTGTATTTGTCTCCTGAAGCGCAAGCTAGAGGGGTGCAAACGACCCGGCGGGCCAAACCCTAGAGGGGATTCTTAAATTCTTAACGAGGAGTATTGAAGTTCGATTTGATCTTTAGGTCGTTTGAATTCGTGCAGAGAAATCCCGTTATCAACTGTTTATACTCGTGTCAATGAATTTTGAACTTCAAACACTTTAAAATTCGTGTTGAGGAATTTTGATATAGATATTTTAAACTCATCTAGATAAGCCTTTTTTTTTTCATCAGATAAATAGTTCATGCTCAAATTGCGGGAGCATGATATATTCCGTAATAAAGTAGATTATTAGGCTCGTATCCAGGAGCATGATATATATCTTTATGAAGAAGATAGCACCTTTTTTTTTAATATTTCAATAGTTTAATAATTAGACATTTGAATTTAAAAGTTTAGTTTCTTCCACTTTAGAGTGAAAGATATCTATCTGACATTTTTCATATTTATTTTTTATTTGGCCTTTTTTCTTCCTAATGATAATTGAATTTCCTGTGTTGGTCCTGAGGTTCCTTATAGGATAACCCCGACTTATCAATTGTTGAATCAAATGAAAGAGCGTCTTAATACCCCCGGAATAGCAGATCAATTTCGGACCTTAGCGTATTATTATGGAGCCTACTATGGTCTTGTTAAGACTATTAGTCCATGAAATGTTTGTCCACAAAGAATTGCAACAATAAGAGGAAAAAAGAAAGAAAGAAAAGATGCCCTCCCTCCTTGATTACGAAGGTATAAACGTGGATTTTCTGCTTCCGCAACACTTTCTTGATACCCCAATAAATCTCAAGTATTGATTTATTAAATGAGTTTTTTATCGAGACACTGAAGAAAGTAAATTATAGATAGATGATCCTCATCTTTAAAGGGCGTGGATTCTTTGCTCCGTGCAGTGCTCCCTTTAGTTTGCCAAGGAGAAAAAGAAAAAACCCACATCCCAACTGAACTATGCAAGTATGTGGTGGTTCCAACTATTTTGCTTGATCTGCCATTGACAACAAACATGTTATATAAGTTACTTGAGGGAAAATACCAAAAACGTATCTCACTTTTGATCTAAGTACTTTTGACCTAATCAACACTTACATACCTCTATTTTGCAAATACCATGCGTACCTCTAAGCAAAACTCCATGTTGAAAAGATCAAATTGCCTCTCTTTGCAAGTCATTTATTAGCATCTTGCCTTGGGTTTTGGGTAGATTGGTTTTTTAGTTGATTTTGATTGTTTTGGGTGAGTATGAGACTTTAGAGTTTGGGATGGGCATAAATGGCACTTTCCAACATAGGGACACAGAGAGAATAGATGTGATCCTTATCTACAATATCTAGAGGGTAAAACTCGGGTTGCTATTAAGTATTTTGAAAAATATAGATATGTAAGTGACACTAGGGTAAAAAGCGAGGTATGATTTTTGGAACTTTCTCTGTATTTAATTTTGATTATGCAATTAGAAATTCCCCTTGCTTCCCTTTAATGTTTACTGTGTACATTATCTACAATATACAGCTAAATTTGTAATGAAGTGTATAATTGAATACAACTTTTTTTGCGAAGCCTGATATTGAGGGCAATCCCTAGACCGGCATAGTTGGTTGGAGCAATAAGGGATTTTTAGTCGGCAACCAAATGTCAATTGGTCAATTTTATCAACTACGTGCGAGTTGCTCTGGATTATGACCATCTACATCGGCCAAAGGCATGAACTTAATTGATTTATGATACTTGCAAAGTTTTTCAGAGATGTCCTAATAACCGAGTCCCTAAGTAGGCCAAAACCATGTCCGAGATCGAAAGTCAAATGTACCATGTAGGCTAATCCTCTATCTATAAGATTTTACGAGATCACTTTCAACTGTTCATGAAAATTTAAGCCGATAGAATACTTTACTACTTCTTCTTACGCATAGCCCAGGCTTTGATCTAAAATTAACGTGTGGAAATAAATGATATAGGAGACAAATAGGGTCCAAAAGGTTTAACTCGGGACCTCCTGCTTTACTACCATATGAGATCTTATACAATAACTATCAACTATTCTAAAAAAATTTAAACTATTAGATGAAAGCATTATTTAGTAGTTAATTACTTTAACATTATCACCAAGTGAATTCATCATTTCATACATAAAAATATATACATACCTATCAATGGGCTATATAAATTATTTGGTGATAAGGGAGGGTTGAAATCAATCATAATTATGAAGATTGCATATATCACAACAAGTTGTATCAAATAAAAATGAAGAACGTCCTCAATACATCATCTCTAACTATATTATCGTTCATATCGAACTCGGTAAAGAGTGTAGTAAGAACAAATGCGCACACTTCTTCTATAGAATATGTAGAATCGCTACTTTTAAAAATCGGAACTTTTCTCGCGTTGAGTGCGTTAAAAGAAGTGTTCCCGAACAATCATGTTACATATGTATAGTCATTGGATCGGTGCTTCGATTAACTCGCTTAATAGCATTTTTTGTCAATTGGGCACGCGATGTTGTGCGGTTGCTTTGGGTTAAAATGAACTCGAACTATTTCTGCAAGAATCCATCAATTACATACTAAGCCTTTGCTAATCTGCTCTCCCTCTCTAATTCTCACACGTGTGCCGAACACAGAGTCAATCCTGGCCGACCCTGTCGCGCGCGCGCGACGCGGCCCAACGAGGCCTTCACCAAAGCGTCGGCGCGGCGACGGTGGCCCAACCCGAGAGCCTTCAACATTCCGAACAAACCCTTCCCTTTGCTCTTGCCGCCGCAATCGCCGCTACTCACAACCTCGCCGCCGCCGCACGACCCGGTCTTCTCGACATTGCGGCTCTGCCTCGTCCTCATCTCGCTCAGCGCCATCTCCGTCGGGAACCTCGCCAGTCCGAACGCCATCAGGTACCACCGGCACTTCCTCCGCCGGACCGTTGGCGACCGGGTCCTCCTGCTCGTGCTCTTTTGGCTCCCGCGGCCAGTTTGGAGCGGCGATCTCTTGTTCTGCGGCGTAGCAGGATGAGGATGAGGAGAAGGAGGAGGAGGCGAAGGCGAGTCTCGGTGAGGGATGAGCTTCCCGCAGAACACGATGCTCCGATCGTCGGACCAGAGGAGGTCGGAGGAGGAATCGGAGTCCCCGATCGATGAGAACTCGAAGAAGTCGTCGTGATCGGAGGAGGAGCACGACGACGTGGAGGCGTCATCGTCGGCGAAGGAAGGATCGGCGGCGTCGCAGTACAAGGAGAGGTTGCAGAGCGAGAGCGCGTCGTCGCCGCCGCCGTCGTCGCCGCCGTCGTCACGGGGATCCTGCGCCGGATCGGCGTCGACGGGCTCTTCCTTCCACGGCGGTGCACGGACGAAGTCGGCGGCGATCATGGTGGATCTTCAGAGAGAGGAAGCAACAAGCAAGAGGAGCGGATGGATGGTTTTCCGGGTGGGAGTCCGCTTTGTTGGAGAAGACCAGCTCGGGGGCTGAATCTCTATGTATAGAAGCGCAAAGCTAGAGAGAGAAAGAAGAGAGAGAGAGAGAGAGCTTCTGCTAAGATGGCGGCCTTCTAGACGAGGAGGTGTTGTAAAAGAAGGAAGTGAAGAAAGCCGAGGGCGAAACTCAAGAAAAAGGAGTTGTCGAAAATATTTTTAAGGAAACAATATAATTCAAAAGTTAAAAAAGGAAAGAAAAGAGAGTTACTCCTGTTGCCTGGTCTTCTAGAAGAGCAAGCGGGAGTTGACCGTATATTTTTCCAATTATATACCTACCTTAAATATCATGCTTTATACGACCCCAAAAACAACAACAATATATATATATATATATATATATATATATATATATATATATATATATATATCATGCGTTACCATCTTTTAATTATGTAACTTGAAATGTCACCAAAATATTTTCGAGATTGTACGCGAGTGCATAGAGAGGGATGGGTAGAAGTTCTACCTCAGTCATTTGTCTCTTAAACTCCATGCCACTCAGAAAGTTTTAGGACTCAATTTTATCTTGAATTGTTTGCCTTTTTTCACTCGCGCGAGCTAGGAGTTTCAGGACTTGGAGAAAGTTCATATCGAAGGAGTTGAGAAATTGCCTCCAAACTTGTGGATCGTTTGTGCTCTCGTCATGGAGTTTTAGGAATTTGGTTTGCCTTTTAAATTCATGCTAGAGAATTTCGATGTAGACAATAGACTCGTATCAAGGACTACCAAAATTCGATCTAGACTATAGGTCTTTTAAATTCGTGCCAAGGAATTTTGGTGTGGATCATTCATACTCGTGTCAAGGAGTTTTAAACGTTAGGCCTTTTAGAAATTCGTGTCAAGGAATTTTGATATAGACAATTTAAACTCATATAAATAAGCTATTTTTTTTCAATGAGATAGAGAGTCTATGCTCCTATTTAAGAGCATGACATATTTTATAATGAAGTAGATAGTTTAGGCTCATATGCAAGAGCATGATATATATCTTTACGAAGTAGATAGCACCACAATTATTTTAATTAATCCAACGGCTTAATAATCAGTAAATTCAATTAAAAAATTAGATATTTTCCACTTTTTGAATGAAATATATCAAACATTTATCTTATACATTTTTATTACAAATATTAAAAATAAGTTAATTCATTAAACACTTAGGGGGGAGACCCTAGGAAGCTCGAAATGTAGCTCAATCAAAAAAATAATCATGAAATCCACCTAAAAATCGAACTGGCCATGTCGAGCCTAAAGAGTTATAGTGTACCGGTTTGGATTTTCGAATTTCAATTATTTGCACGGTCGGGACAAGTTGTCATAAGTTAACTCATTTCCTTTGTAATGTAGTACACAGTGTTTAAAATTGCAAACACTATATTATCTAAGATTCATTTGATTGTATCTTAGTTATCTTAGTTCAATTTCATGATATATTTTCGTCGCAAACTATTATTTCAGACGTTTTGTAATGGAGCACGACAAAGAGAAAGGGGTTTCCAATAAAGTCCCAACATGTTGACGACTTTTGTCGTGGGACCAACCCTAGGCCTACCATTTCAAAAGAAGAGTTGAAGGCCATGTGTGGATGAACACTGACCTTTTGATTCATTACTGCCCACAGAAAAAGTTTCATCCAGAAGGGACGGGGTGTGTCGTCAATGGAATAATTCTTAGAATATTTACATTTCAAACTTAGCATTACTTTGAAATTTCTTAATTCTAATAATGGTGGAAATAACAACGAATCAAAGAAAGAAAACGAGACTTCATCGTAATTATAGTAGAAAGAGCATAATGACTACATAAGAAACTCGCGCGATCCGACACTTTTCCTACGTTCATGAGTGAACCGAGAGAAAGAAACCAAGACTTCATTTTGAGTTGCGACTTCTCTAGCATGCGTCCCAATTACAATAAAGAGAGCAGAATGAATACATAAAAAACTCGCGTGATTGGACCCCTTCCCTATGTTCACGAGTAAACCGAGAGGAAATTCAGTATTCAAAAAACCATAGTACAAATATTGAGGGCAATCAGAAATTAATTTCGATTACGCAATTAGAAACACCCCTTGCTTCCTTTTAATGTTCTCTATGTACATTACCTACGATTTCTTATAAAGCTTGATATTGAGGGCAATCCCTAGACTAGCATAGTTGGTTGGAGCAATAGAGGATTTTCGATTCAGTAACTGAATGTCAATGGGTCAAAATCTCATCGAGCACGTGTGAGTTGCTTTTGGTTTATAACTATTTACCCAAGCCAAAGGCAAGAGCATGATTGATTTATTGATACTTGCACAGTTCTTCATAGATCTCCAAATAGCCGAGCCTCTACCCCGGCCGCATGTCTTGTCTCCAAAACTCATATGTACCATTCAAGCTATCATCTATTAATGAAATTTTGTGAGGTTACTGTTAACTATTCTAAAAATTTAAGTTGATAGATGAAGTCGTGTTTTAATATACACACATACTTTAACACTTCTCCTCATGCATAACTTAGACTTTGACCTAAAATTAACGCGTAAAAATATGTAATGGGGGAGATAAACAAGGCCCGTAAAAGATTTAACTTGGGACTTTCTATTCTAATATAGTAATTTTGTAAAACTCGCCAGCCATTCTAAAAAAAATTAAAATCGTTAGATGAAAACGTAATTGAATATTTAGTTTACTTTAACAATACCACCACGTGAATGCATCATTCCATACATAAACATATAAATACCCTATCTATGGGTTATATTAATATTTCGTGATGGGGGTGGGTTAAAATCAATCAAGATCTTGAATAAGATTGCAACAAGTTCTATCCCATAAATATGAAGAAGGTCCTTAATAGATCACCGCTCACTAGGGGCATGGAACCGAACCCAACTAGTCTGGTTTATTTGGAACATGAATAATTTATTCAGTTTCCAATTCTAATTCGATTCCCAGTTCTAGGTGCAAAATCGAATGACTAGACCCATACAGTTATTTTTTTTTAATTTTTCCTTATTTATTAAAAAGTAGAGAAAAGGAAATTGCCAAAATCCTAAACTGGACCGGTCCGACCTGGGAACCGGTCACCCCCTACCGCTCATTATACTATCCGTCTTTTCGATAGAAAAGAAATACTATCGATCTTATTTATGCTAACGAATTCAATAAAGAATGTCGTAAGAATCAATGCACATGCTTTTGCTATAGAATACGGTAACCTGGTTAACACGGGCATGTATAATTATTGGAACCGTGCTCCTATTGACTCGTTTGATTGCATTTTGTCAATAGGGCATGCGACGTTATGCAATGCTTTGGGTTAAAATGAACTCAACCATTTCTGCAAAAATCCATTAATTGCATACTAAGCCTTTGCTAATCTACTCTCTCTCTCTCTCTCACACACACACACACACACACACGTGTGCCAAATACAGAGTCAATCCTGGCCGACCCTGTCACACGCGCGGGACGCACCCCAACGATGCCTTCACCAAAGCATCGGCGCGGCGACGGTGGCCCAACCCTAGAGCCTTCAACAGTCCGAACAAGCCCTTCCCTATGCTCTTGCCGCCGCAATCGCCGCTCCTCACAATCTCGCCGCCGTCGTCGCACGACCCCGTCTTCTCGACATTGCGGCTCTGCCTCGTCCTCATCTCGCTCAGCGCCATCTCCGTCGGGAACCTCGCCAGTCCGAACGCCATCAGGTACCACCGGCACTTCCTCCGCCGGACCCTCGGCGACCGGGTCCTCCTGCTCGTGCTCTTTTGGCTCCCGCGGCCGGTTTGGAGCGGCGATCTCTTCTTCTGCGGCGTAGCAGGATGAGGATGAGGAGGAGGAGGAGGAGGCGAAGGCGAGTCTCGGTGAGCGATGAGCTTCCCGCAGAAGACGATGCTCCGATCGTCGGACCAGAGGAGGTCGGAGGAGGAATCGGAGTCCCCGATCGATGAGAACTCGAAGAAGTCGTCGTGATCGGAGGAGGAGCACGACGACGTGGAGGCGTCATCGTCGGCGAAGGAGCGATCGGCGGCGTCGCAGTACAAGGAGAGGTTGCAGAGCGAGAGCACGTCGTCGCCGCCGTCGTCGTCGCCACCATCATCACAGGGAGCTTGCGCCGGATCGGCGTCGACGGGCTCTTCCTTCCACGGCGGTGCACGGACGAAGTCGGCGGCGATCATGGTGGATCTTCAGAGAGAGGAAGCAACAAGCAAGAGGAGCGGATGGATGGTTTTCCGGGTGGGAGTCCGCTTTGTTGGAGAAGACCAGCTCGGGGGCTGAATCTCTATATATAGAAGCGCAAAGCTAGAGAGAGAAAGAAGGAAGAGAGAGACAGAGAGAGAGAGAGAGAGAGGGGGGGGGGGGGGGAAGCTTCTGCTGAGACGATGGTGGGAGTGAGACAGCTTCTGATCTAGTGATGATGGCCTTCTAGATGAGGAGGTGTTGAAAAGAAGAATAATATTGAAAGGGAAGAAGGGAAGACTGCGGGCGAAACTTAAAAAAATTAAAATACGAGATTTTGAAAAAAATTAGGAAAATAAATAGAAAAAAGAGAAATATGCAAGTTACAACTTTTATGCATGGTCTTCTAGAAGAGCACGAGAAACGCACCGACTTTTTTTTTTTTTTGCGTAACCATATGTTTTCGGTAAAAAAACTAACAAAAATCTCAAACTATGCCCAATTGCCCAACACATTTATCTCAAACTTTTTGTGACGTTAGAGACCTCAAACTATGCCGCTGAGACTAGACCTATCGATAGAGGTGATCGGTTCTAGGGTAGATTGGATCTAGACCTGGAATTTGAAATCAATCATGTTATAATCGGTTATCAATTTTTGAAACCTGAAACCTACCATATTTTCCTTGGACCCTATTTTGAAATCGACCCTGTTTTTCGGATCCGGTTTCAGGGTTTACCCCGAGAACCTATTATTTTTTGTTCCTTTTTCTGGTTTCATTTTTTTCGAGCAAAATCATATAGGTAGTAATGAAACGATTCAAAGTAAAAGATCTATCGGATCGGCAAGCCAAAAAGGCGAAAAAAACACACGCACGATACGAACGTTGAGATGACCGAACCCTAGCCCTCTTCAACACGCAGGCAGGCGATGAGCTAGGTTGCGTTCTTATAGCGACTAAGGAGGCGCTTGCGAAGAGAAAAACCGTGAGAGACAGAGGAAGTTAAGAAGAGAGAAAAGAGAAACCGCGAGAGACGGATTGGATAGCCATGTAGGATAACATGATCTAGGATTTCTACTTTTTTTTATATTATCTCAAAACCGATTCTAAAATCGGTTTGGGTCGATTTTTACTTGGAACCGAAAACCGAACCGGTTATAACCGATTCCCAAAAAATGGAACTAGTTCCCTGACTTGTTTTTTGGGTGGACCAGTTTGGTTTTCGGGTAAATCCGGTCTGGTTGCACACCCCTACCTGTCAAACATATGGATTTGGTCAAATTTGGGTTGGGTCATAAATGGTCCGACCCAAATTGACTTATTAACCTATTTATGATCAATTTATACATAAATTTCTCGACCCATACCCAAATCTATTCATATTATTAAAACACTTACATATTTAACTCAATTTAAAAGAATTTGTTGCTTATGCTTTTTTAATAAAATTATAATGCGAAGCTCATTTCCTTTGCAATGTAGTACATAGTGTTTAAAATTGCAAACACTATAATATTTAGGATTCATTTTATCTTACCTTTGTTCATTTCATCATAATCAAACATAAAATATCATCGCGTCATGATTTTTCTTTTCGTGGCAAACTATCATTTTAGAACCTTTTGTAATGGAGCACGACAAAAAGGAGTCGTTTCCGACGGAGTCCATCGTGTTGCCAACTTTTCTTGATGGACCAAACCTAGGCCTACCATTTCAAAAGAAGGGTTGAAAGGGCAGGTGTGGATGACCATTGATCTTTTGATTCATTATTACACACAGAAAAGATTTCATCCAGAAGGGATGGAATGCGTCGTTGATGGAATGGTTTTTAGAATATATTTGCATTTGAAAACTTGACATTACTTTGAAAATTTCTTGCTTCTAGTAACGGTGGACATAACGACGAATCGAAGAAAGAAACTAAGATTTTATTTTGGATCGCGACCTCTCTAGCAGGCATTGTAATCACAGTAGACAGACAGAGCATAATGACTACGTAAAAAACTCACACAATTCGACCCTTTTTTTACGATCACAAGTAAATCGAGAGAAAATTTTGTATTCGAAAACCATAGTATGAAATATAACATGCAAGAACAAAATCTTTGGAGGTTTTTCGCTCTGAATATGGTCTATATTTCTCAAACATGTAGAAGAATCAGGTAACGATTGGATTGGTTGGGCTTGAGTCCCGCGCTCCCGCAACAGATCTCGCGAAAACTTCTCGATCAATCCAGCGCGTCGCGAAATCACGAATTGAGCCGAATGGAAGAACCCTTTGCTGCGATGGTAGCCATCGATCGTGTCTCATCTTAAACTTGCAGAGGAACCGACCGGTTCCTACGAAGGTACGACTAGATGTGCCAAATGGTCAACGAGATTGAAATTAAGCGAGACATTTTGGAAGACATTATGCTGATTGAAAAGCTTAATTTGGTCCCACGTTGTTGCCGACCCGCTTCTAGTTCTCATACACACTAATCGACGACGTCGGGACAAAAACGCATCGTCCATGACGTCGGCTGTGCTTTTGGCCTTTCGAAGTGGGTTCCAACGGAGGAAAATATACGTAGATGTGGATGTGGTGGAAATCGAGGATTCAAAGCAGTAGACTAAATGATCTTGTGCATTGACCGAACGACAAGGCAGGCGACGTCACGAAAAGCTTTTGAGAAATCAAAGCAGCTTACATGATGATACTTCTAGAGGTCCGTCTAATCGGTTCAAGCTCACCTAATCCTGAGTTATATCTTTGAATTCCTCTGCTGAATAACATTAGTTTTTTTTTTTTTTGGACATAGAATAACATTAGTTTAAGGGTTAGTTTAGTTAGTAGGATGGGATCGCGTTTTCTTTATTGTTGTCGGATCGATTTAGAGGCTACTAAAGTGGTGATTCGATTAACACGAAACAATAGGCAAATCGTCCAAAAAAATTCTAAACTTATTATACGGCGACCAATTCAATCATTTGCTTTTTTATTATGCCAGTTTAGCCTTAAATATTTTTGACAACTTACTAATTTAGTCCTAAAATTATTATATATGCTAATTTAGTCCTAAATATTTTAATGATTTGCCAATTTGATTATAAACCTTTTAACAATTGTCAATTTAGTTATTCTGATCAATTTTGATTGGAAATCACTAACGTAGCGATCTATTTAGCGCAAGCCGTCCCAATATAGCTGATTTTGGCATTTCTGAACAATTTTCCCATGAAACGATTGATGATGATCAGATCACATGAGGTGGAGTTCTTGTGCATAAATTTGTCTAGATGGACGGTGAATAATTTTCTTGGGTCAAACTGTTTTGGACAGGATGTAGGGAGCAGATTTACCTAAATCTAGGAACAGCTGTTGACATGGTATGGTATCTTCCATTAAGTAAAGCTATTGGTCCTTAATTAGTTTTTTTTTTCCCCTGAGATTTAGACACTTGTTAGGCAAGCAATTTGCCCCGGTCCAGTCAAGCATCTTGTAGGCAGGCGTGCTTTCTAGTCAGGCAATCTTTGCTTCTTCTCCCTTTTGTTTCCAGAATACGAGAACTTACTTCGAAGAGGTGGGAGTATTTCGGATCCCAATGTAGCTAAAAAATTGTGAACATGCTTCAACTCTTGTCACTCACACTTCTGTATCCCCCCCATCTGCTACCTCATCGCCATTTGTCACCGTCTCTCGCCGCGCTGGTGCCACCACCCACCTCCGTGGCCAATCATCACTTCACAACCTCTCTCTCTCTCTCTCTCTCTTCGTCTGACGTCCACCACCAAATGTCAGCTCTGTCGTCTTCTTATCGTTGACAAGGCGTTGATGGTACAGAGCTCGACTAGAGTGTTGGGGTGTGATTCCCATTCCCATTCATTAGGAAGGCACGAGAGTCCAAGGGCTACCCTGACAGGGGCGTAGGAGGCAACGATCTTGCGAAGATAGTCTAGGCTTTAGTTCATGAATAGCTACTATTACATATATATATTATCTTTTTCTTGCAATTGAGGAATATAATAGAGATGTGCAAAGTGCTTATTATAATAAAAACGGACGTAACCATTATTTAAGGATCAACCGGGATAAAATCCTTGTATTCCAATTTTCTTTTCTCACTTTTACTCTTTATTTTTTAGCGATTGTGTGCCGAATCTTAACACGGAGCTCAACCGTATTGATCTTGACGGTTACCTATCTAAGGGGAAAAAGAGAGAAAAAGCAAGGGGAGTTAGAGAGAGTAGACAGGGAGATGAACCGGAGTAGACAACGAGCTTGCTCGTAACAAGGGGGTGGAGGAGGGTTGTAGTGTTCGACGCCAGAGACTTGATGCGGCGGAGGCAACGGCGATGGAGGAGGAGAAAGTGATTAAATAGAAATGATCATCGACATTGTTTTGGATTGCTCTTGTCAGATCCCAACCAGCGCAAAGTGAGATTCAAGTCAGGGAGCAGCGATGTTTTCAGAAAGCCTTTGATTTCGATGTTCATCTATCTGGTGCAGGCTTTGCTTAATCATAAAGGAAAATTTCGCGGGACGTGAGCGATAGTTATCTTCTTTTGAATTGTAGCACGGCCTTCATGGATGAATAAAAGATGTGAATGCTAAGTTGTTTCGGCTGTGCAAGGTTGACCGACGGCGGAGCAAAAGATGAAAAAGAAAGGAAAAGAACCATAGATATTTTATAGGGGTGAGCGGTTCCAGATTCCGGGTAGGTTCCGCCTGAAACCTGGAATCTACCCTCGGGTACAGGTTCCTCAAAATGAGAAACCCGGAACCTACCCATCGGAACGTGGAACGTGGAACCTGGAACCTATCATGTCATAGGTTTCAGGGTCGGTTTCAGGTTCCAATAGGTTCTTTTTTTTTTTTAGTTAATCAAAATGAAAATGAACATTCATAAAAAAGAATACAAAAGACAAATTATAGAAAAGTCACATTTTTTTCTTAAAAGAAAAGGGATAGCACGATAAATAGTAATTGTTGAAATGCAATACATATGACTTTAAATTCCAAGGTACGATGCCACATTTTTCTCAATACATACATATCACTTTTCTCCCCATACATGCTACAAAAACACAAAAGCAGAAGACCAAAATCTTCTTCGGTATCCACTCCGGCATTAAATTTCTTCCTCCTTTAAACAACCACGAGGTCAAAGGCACACACAAATAATTGGTAGAATCACAAATAACACGACCTTAGCTGCTCCTTCAAAGACAACCAAAGTATTAAGACAATCCATATCAATTTATTGATAAAATAAAATAAGTATTAGAAAGCCTACCACATATATTCATTCCGCTTCAACTGGCAAACTCTATTTACTGACGATAATCTCCTCATTCAGACAATCCATATCTAAAAAAAAGAAAGACTAAATAAAATATTCACTTATTAGATATATAAAAGGAATTACAATATATAAAGATATAAACATCATTTACCCATCTCGAATTTTTCTGTATTTTCGATGCACTCTTCAACATCAATTGGCACACGAACGGCTCTCAACCAATCTTGAGTGCAAATCAAAGCTTCCACTACTTTAGGAGTCAAAGAACTTCGAAAGCCGTCAAGCACACAACCCGATGTACTAAAAGTTGACTCCGAAGCAACAGTAGTTACGGAAATAGACAAAACATCCCGAGCCATCAAAGATAGGATTTTATATTTTGAGCCACTAGTCTTCCACCACATCAAAATGTCAAGATCAAGAATATTTTCATTTTTTTCTTCAAGATATTGATCAAGCTCAGATTTGTTGTTATTACACATTTGTTGGTTTAAGTGCATAAAGGATTTCGCCAAACTTGGGTGTTATACTTCTTGATCTTGCTACCTTCACTACGACCGGCATGGGCATTGGAACCACTACTACTAACACTCAAACTTTGAGTACCAAAATTTCTATCACTTGAATCAAGAGACGATTGTTCATAAAATTCATATAAACGCTCCAATGCATCCTTCACCTTGTAATGCATCTCATTGACTTTCAATTCATCTTCATAAATTTGTCCATACAAGAAATTCACATAACTCAACTTGGCTCTAGGATCCAACACAACCGTAATCAACACCAACATATTCACTTTATCCAAACTCCCATAGTATTTGTCAAATTTCTCTTTCATTTTCGTACCCATAGCTTGAAACTTGGGATTCGAAGCATCCGCCGCATCTTTCAAATTTTTACACAAAAGAGCTATCCCTTCAAAATAATCATTTGAAGTAACATATGAACTCCCCGACATCCGATTGGTGGCATCATAGAATATTTTTAGAAATTCCGAAAGAATAATGTCATTTTCCCAATCATCATCTTTAGGAAGATCATGGTTAAGCTC
This sequence comes from Syzygium aromaticum, assembly GCA_024500025.1. Classification (NCBI taxonomy): domain Eukaryota; kingdom Viridiplantae; phylum Streptophyta; class Magnoliopsida; order Myrtales; family Myrtaceae; genus Syzygium; species Syzygium aromaticum. Next base: position 2,680,927 of record CM044894.1, read on the forward strand.
ACTAGCAAAAGCTAAATCGTCTTCTTCTATCCTTTCAAAAACTTTTCTAAATTTTATGGCGGTGTCTAACATGAGGTAAGTGAAGTTCCATCTAGTGGCAACATCAAGAATAACCGAACCATTGTAAGTAATCTTCTCACTCTCAATGCAAGATTTAAATGTATTGGCTCTCATGGGAGAACTCCTCACATACCTAACCACGTTTCGTATACGTGCAATAGATTCTCGTACCGTAGTCAAGCCATCTCTAACAATCAAGTTTAATATATGAGCGGTGCACCTCATATGTGAAACACTACCATCTAAGATCAACAACTTTTCTCTTGAAAGTTTTTCCTTCAAATAACCAATTGCAACATCATTCGAACTGGCATTATCCACGGTGATTGTGGATACCTTCTTTTCTATTCCCCACTCGTTGATGCATTTCTCCACCATTCTCCCAATCTCCCTACCCTTGTGACTATGCATCACCACAAAATTGATGATTCTTTTATGCAATTTTCAATTTTCATCAATAAAATATGCAGTGAGACACAAATAATTTAGGTTTTGAATAGAAGTCCATGTATCGGTCGTGAGTGCGATCTTAGAATTTATCTTACCAAAGTAAGTCTTCAAACAAGTTCTTTCAGAGAAATATAGCTTCATACAATCTTTAGCCACTGTAAAACGTGACAAATGTTTAAAGAGAGGCCGTAACTCGGTCACAAACTCGCGAAATCCAACACGCTCAACCAAGGAAAACGGTTGTTCATCAACTATGATGAACCGAGCAAGCATTTGCCTACAACGTTCTTGATTAAATGACCATGTCGATAAGACACTGCCAGTACTAGAACCCCCCCTGCCTTGTCAGCCAAGTCTACGTTACGCAGTGCAAAGAATTTCTGTCTCTTATCAACATTGCAAGGAAACTTCTTACATGTTTTCAAGTGCTTCCTCATTGCGGAAGTACCATGAGCAGCGTTGTACTTTAACTCAGATCCACAATAAATGCACTTCACCTTATATGTTTTTACATCCCCATCTTTGATTCTTGCAAAATGATTCCAGCAATCAGATGTATATTTCTTATTAAGAGGAGGACGATGAGAACCAGGTACTTTGTTTGTTGCACTCGTGGTAGGGGATGGCTCTTCTTCATTTTCATCGCCCAACAATTCAAATTCTGTGATCGGAATCATCTCCTCACATTCATCAACCTCCATTGACATGTTATCTTGAATTCTTGATAGTTGATATGTCAATCAAACAAGCGCTGGCCAAGCAAACAACACGAGAATAGATTAGCATCGTCTTTAGCTAGTTTAGCATAGGGAGTGAGAGCTGGTAATCTTATTTAAGAGTTAAGCATAGGAAGCACCAATTGGAAATTGGCATGACTCAACCAAGCATTTAGAAAATAAACAACTAGACAAAAACATGAAGGAACTATTCCCTAAGCATTTTAAGTCGTGTTCAGGAAGATGGTGGGATTCATGTCATGAAGCTGAGGCAACACATAATGAAGAATAAGGTAAGAGAATTGCGTTCGCAGCTCAAATGTCAGTATAACAAAATTTATGAGCTCAAAAAGGGAGCAAAAAAGAAATATATAATAGTTAAGAAAAGTGCAGCATGCCAAAAGTTTTAATTTAGGAAGAAACTAAAGAAGTTCTCTTTGAGGCGCAATTGATTATCAAAAGTCAACTACTCCATGAAACAACAAGAGCCAGCCAACTAATAATCGTGCTCGTCAACCATTCAAACAAGAGAACTTACATTTGAATCTGCTGTAAAATTGAAATACTGGAACACAATTGCCAAGACCAAGTATACGATCCCAACAACAATACCCAGCGACTCAAGCCTGCATATCAACAAGTGTCACCACTACATTAGCCAAAGAAGAGCCAAAAAATTGGAAGACATCATATTTACTGATTGATACAACTACATATGGAGACGTGAGATTATGCCTTCCATCATCACATGCCAGGTGAACAATATATATGAATCCAATGATTCCAAATAAGCAATGAACAACTCGCCTATATCACAAGAAAACACAAAATTCCAATACCTATAGTCTAGAATATAAGTTAAATCTGCAGCCTAATGAGACAAGACCACATCATTTGCAGCCGTAGTGTCCCAATTCCAAATTACGGCTTCTAATTCAAGCCATTAGAGCTGTAGAGATGTCGCAATACTTCATTCTATAATCTGGGAAATGAAAGTGAAAATGCAAAAGCAAATCACGTCACTGAGAACCACAAATAACCACATCACAAATGCGACAGGTCCTAAAATTAGTACGAGCGACTTCGTCTCATGAGGCCAAGTGAATCCCACTCCTATCCAGCTCAATGTAACATACACAATGCGATCGTGACCAAATTCTAATACAAGCATCCAAATGCAGTACAAAACTAGCCGATTCCATTTCCAACCTCGACAGAGATCGAAATTTTGCAGCCAAAATCGCGGAATTCGTTCAAGAAAACTACTCACGCTTTCACGGTCCCCTGAGGCATTCCCTTCTTGTTGATGTCGTACCCGAACAGGTTGCGCCTCAGGACGTATCGGGAAGCGACGGGGATCAGCCTCATGGTGGCGAAGAACCCCGCGAGGCTGAGGCTGGCGTTGATGAGGATCGACCTCCTGAGCTCCTGATCGATGTCGGAGTGGCGCGCAATCAGGATTCAGGTAGAGGTAGGGGACCAGGAAGAGGGCGGCGAGCTTGAGGATGAAGCCGAGCTTTAGCGGGGCGATTGTAGGGTCAACCTGCGACAAAGAAGGCGGAGTGAGGCGGAAGCGAGAGAGAACCGCGAAAGCGGGAGCGAGGAGCAAGGCGAAAGCAAGAAGCGGGAGCGAGGCAGAAGCGAGAGCGAGGCGGAAGTGGAAGCAGGAGCAATCGAGTGAGGAGCAAGGCAAAAGCGAAGGCGGGAGCGAGGCGAAAGTGGAAGCAGGGCTGCAGGAGGGACAATACAGAGGAACAAGGTGAATTAGGGTTTCTACGCGGTGTAGTTTATGTTTTAATTTTTAGGAATCCGGTTCCTGGTCCCGGTTCTTGGTTCCGGTTCCTATAGGAACCGGGAACCGGAACCGAAACAGCCAGGTCCAAAAAATGGGAAACCGAGAACCGAACCCTCTGTCCATAGAACCTGGAACCGAACCGGACCCACCGGGTCTGGTTTTCCGGTTCCCGGTTCTACTCTGGAACCGCGCTCACCCCTAATATTTTAGGACGGCGAAAAAGAGACAATGGACAAGAGTGCAAGCATGCATGAGAGAGAGACGAGGTTTAGGGGTATTTTGGTCACAGCACAATAAAATAGTTGTCTTTAGCTATATTGAGAGTGGAAATAGGCTCACCCACTGATATATAAAACAGTGGAAATGAAAAGGAAACGAAGCACAAATTGGACAAGAGCAAGACTTACCTGTTTCTATCATTCATTGTTCTTTCCTTTTCCGATGTTAATTTCAAGGGTTAATATCACGAAAAACTCCAAACTGGTATACATATGATAAATTTATCTAAAATTAATTTTTTTACCATCAAAAACTCCAAATGGATACACCTGTGACAGATTTACCACAAATTATTTTTTTGATCACGAAAAATCATAAACTGATATATTTATGACAAATTTACCCTCTTTTAAATTGAATTAATATAATGAAAAATCATAAAATGATACATCTATGACAGACAGAAAGTAAAACCCTAAACTGGTACATCCGTCAACTTACATGTGTCATTCCATTCAGAAATTTAACGGCAAAATTCAATGAAAACTAACAGAGAATAAAATTATCACAAGTGTACCGGTTTGGGGTTTTTCGTGGTCAAAAAATTAATTTGGGGTAAATTTATCACAAATATACTAATTTAAGATTTTTCGTAATATTAACCATAATCTTAATAAAGCATCCCGGATGCACTCTAGCCCATTGTCCGTGTGAAGCTAATCAATTGGCAGATTGGGTAGTCAAGGCCCATCTAAAGTAAGCCCCCCTATCTAACTGATTGCTTGAAACCCTCGGCCCTTATAGGATATTTTATGTCACGATGTCCATCAACTTTATTTTCGAAGTGTTGGTTAATGAAATGTGAAGTAATATTTTGACCAAATAAGAAAAACCACATGTCCCTTAATTGATCTTATTATTTGTGAGTCTTTACTGTTGAGCCAAAACATCATTTGATTAAGACATTTCATTTGCATAATTATCTGCGTTTTCAAATTTGCAGGCAAAATTACTGTTCGTGGTCCATTTGTCTCCGACAGACCTATAAGTCGCCAAATCTGTCGTCGTGTCTACATTTGTATAGACCTCCTTTCGAGGATCGATAGAGCATCAATAGGAATAGAGGGTCGATTTGAAGTCGCCGACTTTAGGTGCCAACATTCTCCAACTCGCTACATTTTCACATACAACAGATGAGGCTCATGAGTTGAACAAAGTAGAACTAGAACGTATGAATGCGTGTGAAAGTTCGTAAATGATTAGCATGAAAAAAGATACACATATCAAGGACCGTTTTCACATTTTGCAGCCTAAAGTTGGCACAAAAGTTGGAATCAACCAAACACCATGATCGATCTCAGAGAAATATCATGAATCTTTATTTGTCCTCGTCTCGGTTCATCCTATGAGAGCAAAGCAACTGCACATCACGGAATAGTGACGTTCAGTCTGAGGTTGTGCCGGTCTCGTTCTGGATGGCCACGGCCACACATATCTGACACCGACAGTTCCACCCAGTTTTTCTTTCTCCAGAGAACTTCCATCAAACGTATGGTATGCAACCCATCGTCTTCTTCACCGCTCTGATCGCACGGCGACTCGACCTCGGCCCGTTCTGAGCGCTCCTCCTGCCTCTGTTGACCACTTCCACGTCGCCGGATCGAAACATGGTCGACGGAGTTTTCCGGCTCTGCCTCGTCCTGATGTCGGTTAGCTCCATCTCCGCCGACAACCTCTTCAGCCCGAACATGAACAGGTACCACCTCGACTTCGACGGAGGCGTCAGGATCTTCACCTTTGCGAAATCATACTCATCCACGCACTTGTTCTGCACGTACCCATATCCGCACTTGTACTTCTCTAACTCCAGCGGCAAAGACTCGGAGCTCGAAACTTGCCCAGGCCACGAACAGCTGTTTCTTGAGGTTCTTGATTTGTTGGAGAAGAGAGATCTCCACCTGAACAAGAAGGAGCCTCTTTTCTTCTTGGGTTTGTCTTGGCCGTGATTCTTGTTCTGGGGCTTTTGAGTTTGGTCTGGCGGTAATCTGTACGGGATGATTTTGCCGCAGAAGACGATCTTGTCGTCGGATGGGTAAGCGAAGGAATTAGAGAAGTCCTTGCTCGAGAACTCGAAGAAATCTTGGTCTACAGCTGACCTCTGACTCTTGCCCGCCTCGGCGAGTTCATCGTCCCAACCGGCCGAGTTGCTGTACATGGGAAGATCACAGAGCGAGAGCGCTTCCTCATTCTCTTCGTCCTCTTCTTCTTCGGGAGGGTCCTGAGGATCAGCATTTACTTCCTGCTGCTCAGGATGGAGTTCTCCTGAAGGAACCATGGCGGCGAGGTATGCACTATACAGTCAAGAGGGAAGCAAGAGAACGATCTTGGGTGTCTGGTATTGGCTTGAGGAAGAGAAGAAGTAGGCGAGTGAGAGTGTTTATATAGAGGCCATGAATGTTCAAAAGGGTTGCAGAGAATTTTCTGCACTTGGCTACTATGGTGAGCTGGTGATGAGGACGGCTACTAAAGAGGGCGGCCCCTCGAGAGGCCGTTGCCTCTTGTCCGTGGTTGCTCTTCTAGAAGAGCGGGCGAGGCTAGGCCCAAATGGGTGGTAAACAGTTTAGAAGAAAACAACGTGATCGCACTAAGTCAAAAAGCAAATTTAGATTTTAGTGCTTTAGTGACTTAACTTCTTTTTTTTTTTTTTGGGTAAGGTAGTGACTTAACTTTTTATTTACGTGTAATTGACATAAATGATACCTTTGAGTTATTCCTCGGCGATATGTCAATATGTCTACCCATATGATCTGTCGACGCGTATTGCTGGTATGTCGCCGCATCAATCCTAGAAGATAGAAAATCTGAAAGAAAAGAAGAGTGATTGACGGGAATATACATATTCGAAGGTAACATAATCGAAAGCTTTCGATTTGATTTGACCCAAGAAGGCGAGGATTGTTTGAATTTTAGAATTAAGTTGTTTTACAGTTTTCTTCTAAGTGATCAAATCAAATGAAAATTTAATAGACAAGACCCGTGATAGATTGTGCACGTATGCTGGCCTCGAAAGTAAATAAAGTCATGCCGGATTTTAGACTTAAGATATGTCTGCTCTTGCACCGTCCCTGTCATTTTCTTTATTTTTCATTGATGTTTAGCCTGGCTTGGTATTATATTTTATCGAAACAAATCAATTTAATGTTCTAGAAAATTCATTAAAAAAAAAAACGGAAATGAAAAGAACTCGGCTTTTCTTGTTTGGTTTGAAATATGATCGAAAACAGATCACTTGATCGGGTTCCATTTCCCAATTCAGTTTGCCATAAGAATTGAACACTTTTCCAAATCTAAATGAGTCGAAACGGATCGAGCCCCGCTTGTACACGCATCAAATTCAGCTTTGAGTGGATCCCAAATCCCCAATTTTGTGCAAAGAAAAAGAGGAATATCTAATAGGGGATTGAGCACATGAGACATACGTGTGATTTTTGCCAATGTTGAATATAAGTGTTCTTTGTTTTGTTGGTTTTTTTTGGTGCCCGGTTTCTCGGGCGCTGCGGCTTAATCGTGTCCGCGCAAGTCAAAGCTGAATGGTTGGCGTGCACTGCTGGACAAGTCACGGGACTTGTCTTATCTCCAGATGTTACATCCGGAATATTTCCCCCGATGATGTGACCCATTTCTTTTTTTTCTCCCTCTCTCTCTTTTTAATTTATTTTTCCTCATGACAAACTTCTTTTTTAAATACCAAAAGATAAAAATAAAATCAATTTTTCTTAAAATTATAAAAATCATCCTCGTTGTACCTCGTAGAATGACCGGCATCCGTGTCAATAATTTTGATAATTTTTTTTTCGCTCAATTAGTGCATTTCTATTTACTAAATTCATGTGGCGAAAAATATGAATATGTGGTGTGCAGTGAGCCCAAGTTACACATGTAATTTAGCTCACTAAGGGTTAAACCAACCCAATGGGTCCACTCCCTCTGCTAAGAATTTGGTGATAAAAGAAAAAGACTCGAATTCAAAAGCAACATACATGCATCGACTATAGCTCGGGATGTGCAGGTTATGCCTGGTATAGTAGATTTGAAGTAGTCCGAGATCAATTTAAATGGACAGTTAGAATGAAATATAAATTTTGCATGATTAATTTTTGGAAGTAAAATAGCTGAATACATGAAAAAACATTAAGATCACAATTTAAAATATTCAGAAATGTTTAATCACCTCTGCTTTATGCTCCCATGTAGAAATATCTTATTTATACATTGTTGGTTCGTTTTGTAATTGTTTAAAATTCTCAAGATTGATATTGCGTCAGAGCAGATATCAGTGATTCAAATCACGACACAAATCGAGCTTCCAAATACCAAAACTAACGCTCGATTTTCTCGTGCCAATTATTTGTTTTGTTGCATCTGTTTTCCTATCTCCAATCACCTTATCGACACAGTTGCATTCATAACTTGTTCCACTGGAGTAAAAAAGACAGATAAATCAGCGAGAAGCATTAAGAAATATGCCATACGTACATTATCGATTCGTTTTCTGATAATTAAACTTTTAGATAAAACGGTTTGCCTGACCATCCCTCTTATGTCTCCATTGGTTTAATCTCACATTCAAATCTTTTTTCATACAGTAATCTAGCTTTGCACAGACAAATCATTACTAGCAACAATTCTTATCATGTCTTACTAGAATAAAGTATTCAGTGATTGCATGATACCGTGTCATAGGCTGACGTGGCAAGCATTTAAGTATTGAAAATCAATCATACATTGACACATGTCCATGACATGACAAGTAAATTAAAAAAATCTACCTCCCTTTCTCTCTATTCCTCCTCATCCATCAATGGTTGTTGGCCGTCCGCCCTTCCGTCGTTGCCATGGCTCACAAACAGAGTCGCCCCCTTTGTCGATGCTGGCGGCAATATTCATCCGTCGCCAGATTTGGAGCCGTGGTCCATGGCCAAGCCACCGCAAGATCATCTTCTTCTTCGCCCACCTCTAGATCTAGGGTATCCACGGACACGAGCTCAAATTGGGGCATACCGACAGTCCCCACTTCTTATTCATCCACATAGAGTTCAACTTCTTCTTCCTCTACCTCCAAATTTGGGGAATCCACAGATGCAAGCCTCCAAATCTGGGGGCTCCCGAACTCGAAAATAATTAACAACACCTTGCGACTCCGCCGATCCACATAAGCGAGCCTTCAAATTAACAAGTCCATCATCGACCGAATGGACGAGTTGCAGAGAAGTGGGTGGCTCGGCCATGGACGACAACGATTACGAGCCACCGCTGCAATGATGGAGGGGTGGCTTGACCATGGATGCACAACAATAGTCGGCTTGGAAGCAGCGTCGCCAACTTCGCCGGCGACTGCAGATAGAGGAGGTGGCTGTGGATAGAGAAGATGGGCGAAGAGAGAGAACAATTCCGACTACATTTTTAATTTTTTATATTTGTGTCAAGTTGTAATTGGGATTTAATACAAAGTACATGTCACGTTAACATATGATGTAATACTATGCAACCATTGAATTGTTTCTCGTCTCACTAGGAATCTTAAGTTTGACTTTTGAGCTCTCTAAGTTCTGTAGGCCACTTGTGCATGTAGCTACCGATTCCTCGAGCAAGACACGCTTTAACTCAACTGGACTTCTCAAATCCTTGCGTTTACGAGGAATAATCAAAAGTCTTATGTCGTGTCTCGTCGAGTTTGAGGTCGTTCTCTTAATTCTCGTAAAGTTGGACATAAAGAAAAATCAAAGAAAGAAACCGAGACTTCATTTTGGTTTTGGATCGCGACTTCTCAAGTGGGCGTCGTAATCACAGTAGAGAGAGCAAAATGACTACATAAGAATACCGTGCGATTCAACCCTTTTTCTACGTTGTCGTTTATTTTGAGGTTGTTCTCTTGACTATCTAATCTTTCACCTGTCTCGTTCACTTCTAGAGGCAGTACCTTTTATTTTTGCTCCCCGGGTCAGCAACCCGAAACGGGCCGGACAAGTGCTGACAAAAGATTCTGAATTTTGGGCATCTCTACGATCATCCTAGCTTTTCAAGTCTTTTGCAATGTACGTACATGTGTATATACGTATGTATATACCCATGATTAAAGCCAAAGGGGGTTATAGTTTAAACATCATAGTAAGCCCAATTTAATAGGTTTGTCAAGTTTGGCTTCAACCCATTGGAGGTAAGGTGACATCTACATATTGGGCTTGTTTGTTTAATATTCAATAAAATCAAATATGTCCTTTTAATTTTCTGTCAAAATGGAAAATTTATTTGAAATTGAAAAAATTATAAAGAAAAGCAATTCTGTGTGATTTTAAATGTCGATATTCGCGCGTTGTGAATTTCGGATTTTGGAAAAATGTCAAGGTGCGTGAATCACAAAATCTAGATTAAGTGAAAACTAACAAGAAACTAGAAAGGTGGCGATTAATTAATGTGATGTAATGACAACAAGGCCATTTTATACTATGGCTTTCGGACTTATAATAGTGTCTCGAGAGTTGGAAATTAAAAGAGCGACAAGCTACAAGCCTACAAGCACATTTCATAATGGTTTGGATAATATATCTTTATCATAATAAAGCGTTTATGCAAAATAATAGAGATTGACAAATCAAAAGGCAAAGAGATAAAAGCATCCAACCCTTCAAATTGAAGTTAATTGCCATTACTAAACTATTAAAAGAGAATAAAAACTTGATTTTATTAAAATATATAATTTAAGTTACAATTGTTCTGAAATAATCATTTAACATTGGATTTGGACTCACAACTACACATTTCAATTTGTAATAGTATTCAAAAAAAATTTACTAAAATATTTGAGGGAGTATTGAACGTATTATATGGCATTATTTAGTCAAGTTCCAGGCATGGCACGGGCAGAGCAGCTAGTTTTTACACAAGAACAATGATAAAAACCTCACACATGTCTTGCACGGAATGATCTTTGCGTGATTCGTCAACTTAGGAAAAGTTGACTTCATTTTTTTTTTTAATTCTTTTTTGAGAATATGGATTTGGTCAGATATACTTATTAAAATCGGAGGCCATATGGGCTCGAACGGAGAGCGACAATCCCTACATCTTAATGCACCCATGCAAATCATCACTAACCAACTCTTGGTGCAATAGTATTCATGTCCACATCATTTTCGAAAAATCTTTGTTGCATGATCGAATGCATAATCAAACTCCTAATTTAATACCGAATTTTTTTCATACATTGCTTCTCTTCGGCGATCTCCTAAGATCAAGAGGTGTCCACATGGACGAGGCAGAGTCCCAGCTCGACAGAGAGGGCGAAGTCGACGGCGCAGTTGGTGGAGTCAAGGCAGAGGACGAGCTAGTAGGGGCGGAGGTGGCACTAGGCGGGGCGGGGGAGGAAGGCGAGGGGGTGGCGTAGGACGGAGGTGAGGTAGCTGAGGGGGTCGTGCTTGACGGAGGTGATGCTAGCGAGGGATGATTGCTCCTGGGAGCAGTCTTCGATGCAGTTAAGGGTGACGATGAGGGGTCGGGCTGGTGAGGCACCACCGGGAGGGAAGATACTAACACTATACGGTGGTGGTGGTGGTTGGTAGGGGCGAGTGAAATTAGGGTTGCGCAATTTTCGGGTTGATGAAGATGGTGGCGGCACAATTTTCGGGTTGATGAAGATGGTGGTGCTTGTTCAAATTTTGTTCGATGCGAAAGCGGCCACGGAAAAACTAAAAATAAAAATTAATCCTTCAATTGTAGATGTACACTTCTATAAATGGGGGTGAGCTCTCAATATTAGCAAAAAAAAACACAGATAATAATTCAGGTATTCAAATATATTCCCCTATGAAGCACGGAGAACGTAACTAGATGCTAACAATAAATGCGCATTCTTCGTGAATGTGGTGTACTAGGGTTAAAGTGACGATGCACGTCATAAAACTAAAGCACCTCGTGCGTGGGTAACTTTTTTTTGTCCAATATAGGCTCGACATAAATCGAATCCATTGATGTCGCTGATCATAAAAGTTCTATTCGAGCCCTATGTGTTCAATGGCTATATTGCAATCGATCCGTTCTTTTAATCAGGTCATACAAGTTTCTCTTCACGTTACGCGCCTCATCTAATGCTTCATTTAGGAGAGAAAGGCAGGGAAAAAAAAAAGAGAGGCGAGCGAAAACAACAAGTTTTGATCTTTCACGCGAACGAATTAGAGGGAAAATGTGAAAAAGTTCTTGACCCGTATTCTAGGGGTGAGCAATGGACACAATTCAATCAGAAACTGCCCGGAACTGGTTTCATCGAACCAATTCAAGGTTGATGCCAGGAAAACCGGATAGCTCACGGGTTCAAAACCCGGGAACCGACTGAGTTTTAGTTTCGTTTCTAGTTTGATCCATGAATCCATTCGTTGTAACCGGGAACCCGAACAAACCAGGCCGGTTTCCGGGTAGACCTGAATTGGTACCGGCTCTATACTTGGGTCAGTACATCTATTTTAATTTTTCAAAAGAGCATGCTTTATCAACTAGGCCCAGCCCACCCTTGAACTCCAAACTAAAAAGGGTCCACACCCAATTACACTAAACACAAGCCCAGCTATAAGGCCCAATCAAAACTCAAACTCAAACTCAAAGAAACCCGGCCTCTGTCTAGTTCTCCTCTCTCGACTCTCCTCCTTCTTTCACTCTCTCTCATATTTCAGGTTCATTGAAAGTTGAAACAAGGAATAATTGCAAAACATATGTAGAAAAAGGGGGCCCGCCTAGGTTAGAAATCGATCCGAGAAACCTGAAATCGACCGGTTTGGTTCCCGATTCCAAAGCTGAAACCGACCCACTCCAATCATGCCCAACCCTAGTATTGCCTCTCTTTCTCTATCTCTCAAACTTACTTTGTTTGGTAATCTAAGGTTCCATTTGTTTTGCGGAAAATTAATAATTTAGAAAACATTTTTCCTAAAAACGATTGCTTGCATCGCTTGAAAAAAATTAGTTAATGGAAAATGTTTTTGTTATTGACAATAATATATTTTCAAATATTTTTGTGGACGATGAAAATATTCTTCATTTATTCATTTTTGCAAGTAATACAAGTGATCATTTTTAATAAAATATTTTCAAAATCATTCATTTTTTACGAAACAAACGGAGCCTAAGCGAGAAAACAAATAGATAAAAAAAAAGAGAGAAACGAGGAGAAAAGATGAGAAAGGAAGTTCGAATTCCTCTAATATGTTTGGATGCATGTAGAGTGAGAAATGATGTGAAGGCAAATTGATTTTGTGAATAGACTTGATTATCCTTCATCTTATTCACGCTTAAAAAGGAAGTAAGGGCAATCTTGGAATAAAAAGGAAAACATTTGCATTTCCTTCCATTTTTCTCCACTTTCGGAAGGAAATTAAAAGTGGGCCCAGGAGGGAAGATTTTTCTTCCTGTTCAAAATAATTTCCATTCGCTTTCGTCCTAACTTAAACCTGCCTAGCAAGGGGAAAATTTCCCAAGTTTATTATTTCTATCAATTTCCTTTCGCTTCCCTCCATTCACACACATCACGAGCTACTCGTGCTCGACTTATCGCCTACCTCGAGATAGGCGCGATCTTTCGAGCTAGCTTAACTTATTGATCAAGGTTCGAACTGAAAAATAGTCAAGAGTCGATCAACCTGCAAACTCAATGCAATACTTCGTGTTTTATGAGTGATGTTTTCCCATTTTGGTCTTTATATAAATATACTCATATTTAAAAACGCTTTTCCTCTTTAATCCATCTTTAAGCACGGATAAAAAGAGCGAGCCAGACTATGCCGAGTTGGGCTGACCTGAAGAAGGAAAAAATTGGTTCCACATTTAAAATTTGAGTGGAACTCGAGCATAGTGAGCCCTTTTTGCTAGGTCAAGCTAAAAGTGCGACTGAACTCGGCTCGACCTTCGACTACTCTGCTGCATCAAAGCATAAGCCCGGGGCCAAATTTCAGGATTTTCGCCGGCCGAAGCAGCCGAATCGACGGACTTCGCCACCTCGGCATCTCTCCGGGAAATCCACCGAACAAAAAAAAAAAAAACCTCGGCGCCCTCCGGTCGGACCCGTCCACGTCGGATTCCCAAATCCCCTCTCCCGTCCGGGGCGCGTGAAACACACCTCCCAGACCCGCGACCCCCCAATGCACGCGGCACGCGCGTGGGGGCGCGTGTGGCGGAGCTGCTCGAGCGAGAAAGCGGCCGAGGGACAGGGACAGCCAATGGAATTAGCCGCACGATCCGAGGTCAAAAGCGGGAATACACGAAGGCGGCGACGCAGCGGTATAAAAGGGCGTCGCCCCCCGAACCCTAGGCCCCTGTCTCGCTCGATTCCATTTCGCATTTTCCATTTCCAGTTCGCTCTGCTCTCGAGCGGCCAAAGGGTTTTTGGTTTTGGCGGCCGAGGCATCTTTGGAAGGTGAGTCCCCTCCGCTCGATGTCGCCTTCCCTTCATCGGATTCGTCGATCGTTTGCCCGCTTCGTCTCGCTTGCGATGGACGGATTCGGATGGTCGTGTTCGGATGTCGGTTTCGTGCTCCTTTTGAGGTTTCCTGGCTCGTGGAGCTCGAGCGCTCTTTCTCTTGCTTACTGTCGAATCGGTTGAATCTGAGGGAGATAGTGTTTAGATCGGTGTGTTGATTCGAATCGTATCGTGTGTTCACGTTGACATGCGGCCGGCGATGCCTGGTTCCGGAGCGAGTTATTTGATTGTGATGACCGATGTCGAGATGATCGATCGAAATCGCTTTTTGAGTGCTGAGGCGATTGTGATGTTTTGAAGACTATATATGTTAACTAGTGGATTGCAGTTGGTTTGATGTTCGTGTCGTATGTTCCTTTCGACATGCGGCCGGCGCTGTCTGGTCCCTGAACGAGTTGTCGATTGTGATGACCGGTTTCGAGTTGATCAATCGATATCGTCTTTAAGCGCTGAGGTGATTGTGATGTTTTTGAAGACTGTATGGTACCTGTAGGATTGAGGTTCAATTTGATGTGGTCAAACGATTTTTCGGCTACAACTTTGTTTGGGTATCTGGACAGCTTGCTGAGTTCTGCGTGTACGATATCTGTGGGCTTCTTGTTTTGAGGATTTTTCTTTTTGGTGTCTAAAGCTAACGGAACCTTAAATTTCTGCTCCTTGTCTGTCGTCGTAGCGTGATCGAGTACACGGATGCATAGAATGATTTGTGTTGTCCTATATCTTTTATTTCGGAAGTTATGGTTCTAAAGGAATATGGACTGAATTTTAGTCTGGTGCCAACATGAAGAGCTTCAGAAACTAGTTCTCCGAATTGAGTGTTTTGTGGTAATCGTTCGATGATATTCATTATTACTGTTTGTTGTGATGATGAATTGTGTTTGCTAAGTAAAAATTATTTTATTCTGGACAGAATTTAAGCCTTATACTTCGAAATGGGTAAGGAAAAGGTTCACATCAACATTGTGGTCATTGGCCATGTCGACTCTGGTAAATCAACTACCACTGGACACTTGATTTACAAGCTTGGAGGAATTGACAAGCGTGTGATCGAGAGATTTGAGAAGGAAGCTGCTGAGATGAACAAGAGATCATTCAAGTATGCTTGGGTGCTCGACAAGCTCAAGGCTGAGCGTGAGCGTGGTATCACCATTGATATTGCCTTGTGGAAGTTCGAGACCACCAAGTACTACTGCACCGTCATTGATGCTCCCGGACATCGTGATTTTATTAAGAACATGATTACCGGAACCTCCCAGGCCGACTGTGCTGTCCTCATCATTGATTCCACAACTGGTGGTTTTGAAGCTGGTATCTCCAAGGATGGCCAAACCCGTGAACATGCTCTCCTCGCCTTCACCCTCGGTGTGAGGCAAATGATTTGCTGCTGTAACAAGGTATATTGGTTATTCCAGGCTGCTGTTTGTATATTGCCTTGTTGATTGTTGATTTTCGACTTAACTCATTAAATTCTTTGATAACAGATGGACGCCACCACCCCCAAGTACTCCAAAGCTAGGTATGATGAAATTGTTAAGGAAGTCTCTTCTTACCTGAAGAAGGTGGGATACAACCCTGACAAGATTCCTTTTGTCCCCATCTCTGGATTTGAGGGAGACAACATGATCGAGAGGTCTACCAACCTTGACTGGTACAAGGGCCCAACATTGCTCGATGCCCTGGACATGATTAATGAGCCGAAGAGACCATCTGACAAGCCCCTCCGTCTCCCACTTCAGGACGTGTACAAGATTGGTGGTATCGGAACTGTCCCTGTCGGTCGTGTCGAGACCGGTGTCCTTAAGCCTGGTATGGTGGTCACTTTCGGTCCCACTGGGTTGACTACTGAAGTCAAGTCCGTGGAGATGCACCATGAAGCTCTCCAGGAGGCCCTTCCGGGTGACAACGTCGGGTTTAACGTGAAGAACGTTGCTGTCAAGGATCTCAAGCGTGGATTCGTTGCATCGAACTCGAAGGATGATCCTGCCAAGGAGGCAGCCAGCTTCACCTCCCAAGTTATCATCATGAACCACCCTGGCCAGATTGGAAATGGCTATGCCCCTGTTCTTGACTGCCACACCTCCCACATTGCTGTCAAGTTTGCCGAGCTGTTGACCAAGATCGACAGGCGATCAGGTAAGGAGCTTGAGAAGGAGCCGAAGTTCTTGAAGAATGGTGATTCTGGGATGGTGAAGATGATTCCTACCAAGCCCATGGTTGTTGAGACTTTCTCGGAGTATCCTCCACTTGGTCGTTTCGCCGTGAGGGACATGCGCCAGACAGTTGCTGTTGGTGTCATCAAGAATGTCGACAAGAAGGAGCCCTCCGGCGCTAAGGTCACGAAATCTGCTGCCAAGAAGGGTGGCAAGTGAATCGTGCGTTTGAGGTTTGACATCGCATCACATGGAAGTCATTGCAATAAGGCGTTGGCCATTGTCAGCAGTTTGTCTATTATCGGTCATTTAGGGGTTTGGTGCGCTGGTTATCATCTCGTGCTCCTGTCCTCATCAAGCGCGTGGTTGCAGAACTGGGTGCTCGATAGGCGATGGCAGACTGGGGTCACCAGCTCGAGTCAATTTTTGGGTCTTGTGTTTTTGGACTGGCACTTATAATGTGCTGTACTGTCTCTTCAAGTGTTCTTTTCTGTACCTGCTGAGAGTCTAGTATTGGTTCTTTTTCAATGCCGTTCAGGCCCTTGTGTGCCCCCTTTGCACAGTATTATCATCTGGTCTTGCGGTCGAAAAGCAATTCGGCACCGGCAAGTCTGAGACCCCGTCAGTATGGAGCATTGATTTCTGCATGAGTTGAACATCTCATCACTGTGTTTTTGTGTTTGGGGGAAAAATAAAAGCATCTGAACAATGCGTAATCACGTCTAGGGTGACGACCGATTTAAGTTGACTGTAAGTAGTAATGAGAATTGATTTGTTCTCCCAATGCATACTACAGTACATTTTTACCTATTAGAAAAAATTTGGTGCATGTATATGACAACACTACTGTGGACTTAGATTATACAAGCAAAAAGTGTTATTGACGAAATGTCAATGCAGGAGCGTCTTGATTTATCTATTGCAAGGCCACCGGCAATGAGTTGATATAATCATCCTAAAATCGAATGGGATTTGAGATTTTCGGCTACACAATCTAGTAGTTTTCAAATCAAAGCGTCCCATGAAAATTTCAATAAATTCAAGGGGAGGTATGAAATTCAAATCTTACCCCCACACTTTACAAAGTTGCTCGAGCTGTAAGGACGCTCGCACTCAAATTTGTCATAATTTTACTCAACGGGATTTTATTACATTTCTTGGAATTATTAGGTGCTTGAAGAGCACATTAAGGTGTCCATGTTATAAACTAATTGTTCCCGAGACAGTAATGTTGTCCGATAACACACAGCCATTCTCTCAGCCTTTTCGAAGGTACTTCTTGTTAGTCTCTAGAGCATTTAGGCCTCGAAACTTTATGATCTGCTGGATCCGTGGACTGATAAGCGGAAAGCATACTTGCAGAACCGGCTGAACATTTCCAACCAACACCCTTAACTCTAAACTCCTAAGAGGAAGAAGGAAAAGTGTTTAGAAGGTCAAGAGACAATCGCATATAGAAGAGAGACTTTCGAAACGTTGATCTTAATTAAAGTTCCTATAAAAGTTACCCTACAAAATATAGGCGGAGCCAAGGATAATCCCATAACAATACAAGCACACTGGGACAATAATCTAGGCCTACTAGAATCACTAGATATAAAAAGATTGCCCGCATTCCTGTAAGACGCCTTCTTTTTTTCAAACGGGAGGTCAATAATGAAACATATAATTATAACAACTATAAAAAAAATTAATAAGTCGGTCCATATAGAGAATCCTCGAATATATATTTTCATGAGCTGGGGAAATCACATGAGAGCCCGCCGCTCAAGAAGCTTTTGATTCGATCACATCGGGTGATCATATTCGCTCCTCTCGCCGCCGCTAGAATCCTGCACAAAAGCCCAAGTCAACCAACGGCGACGGGGGCCGAGTGGGTCCCAGCGCCGACTTTAAAATAAGTTAAAAAAAATTTTCCTTTAAAATGCTCCGCGTGTCAACCAACGGAGGGACCGAGAGAGTCGGTTCGCAGTCCTTTTCCAACCGCCGACACTAAATTCTTGTCTTTATTATATCCTTCTTCTTTTTTTCTTTTTTCGTGTTATTATCATTAGATATGATGCCCGTTTTGTTATGTACTGACATTGACGCTATACGGTCCATCCGAGAGCATGACTTAGATCTTTGACATTTGATCTAACACGCTGTGTTCATGTAACTATGCCGTTGTAGAAAATATATGTTCCTTCGCTTAATTTTAACTTCGAAACGATGCGATGCACGCTGACAGCAATTTTTTTTTTATGTGCCGTCCAAGAACATGTGGTCGAAATCAGCTCTTGATCGGCGAAGTTGGATCCAATGATGTTAGCTCGCTCGATACCATTGATGCGAGTATAGATTGACTGCACTTATACAGGTCGAAAATTGAAAGTATGGTCCGTCTAAAGAGAAAGTATAATTAAATTTTTTTTATCCCCATCTTAAAGGAAAAGGATGAATCGTAGCTGACTCGATAAAGATTGTGAAATTGTCATGCGTTGATTTTGAGCGGGAAAGGCAAATGGCACGAGACGTAAATAAATTCAAAGTGTAAGTACTATGAAAGAAAAAGTTGTAAGAAATTAAATTTTATGAGGAAACTAAAGATAAAAAAAAGCGTGCCTTCGTTGATTGAGCGAGTGTTAGTCACAAAGATCACATCGTGGGTTCTCATATCCCATTAACATCGGCTCGTGCCAGAAAAAAAAAAAAATCAATTATTACGTACAGTTAGGGATTTTGAATCTATAAATAACTTTCTAAGCCTATCAACAATTACAAGCGCTAACACAATTACATTGATTGTCCATAAATAACTTTTGACTGATGTGTTCTAATGCTTGTGTTGAGCTCATTAATTGCACTGCCTCAACACTTAACCAAAGTAATGGGATATTTACTGCTGATAACTTTGTCAATCAACTTTTCTTAAGCCTCGATGAAGGCATTCTTCGATGATTTTCGTGCTCCGCGTCGTCAATTTCCATCACCGTCAACAAGCTTGCACTGTGTCCATCATCCCGTCTGCCGATAATTACTGTTTCAACCAAATTCTATTCTTACCAAATGAGTCCAATGCTCGTCGATAATAAAGAGTCGGTCATTTTTGGGCGTTCGACATTCATGCATAACTTATACTAATTCGGCGTCTTCCAACTTGCCTATTACAGGCTGCATGACTCAACTCTAACATTATTATTTTGATACAACCTGCTCTTTTACGTACTTGAATATTCCCTAGCTGTTCTGGTCCATTTATGGTTACAGTTTTCGCAAACACAATTTATAAATAATCCCAACATGTTCCACAAGACAGATATTGTATCCCCGTTCGATCTTTTGCAATTTCAACATATTTGGGAAAAAGCGCTTTAATTTGTTATATGTCACGTCCCGCATATAAATTGTCAATATATTTTCTCTCTGCGTAATGTTCTTTTTTTTTGGGTTAATACCACGAAAAACCCAAAATTAATACATTCATAACAATTTTATTCCGAACTAATTTTTTGACCACTAAAAACCCTCAAATTAGTACACATGTGATAATTTTACTTTGAACTATTTTTTTAACCACAAAAAACTCTAAACTAGTATATCTGTGATAATTTTACCCTAAACTAATTTTTTGATCACTAAAAACCCCAAATTGATACATTTGTGACAAATTTACTCTCCGTTAGTGTTCATTCAATTGGAATAATATTACGAAAAATAAAAAAATTGGTAAACTTATGACAAACAGAGGGGTAAAATCCTAAACCGGTACACCTATCAATTACCACGTATCATTGAACTTAGCAATTTAATAGTAAAATTTAACGGAAACTAATGGAAGGTAAATTTGTCACGGATATATCAATTTGGGATTTTTGGCGGTCAAAAAATTAATTCGGGGTAACATTGTCGCAACTGTACCGGTGTGAGGTTTTTTGCGATCAAAAAAATAATTCGGAGTAAAATTGTTGCAGGTATACCGGTTTAGAGTTTTTTGTAGTAAAAAAATAATTTTGGATAAATTTGTTAAAAATGTATTAGTTTAAGATTTTTCGTAGTATTAACTCTTTTTATTTATCTAAAATAAAATGGTATCTCGGATTTTTTAATTGAAAAGGAAGGCGGTAGAAGAGCATCTCCGCATAGATAGATGCACAATTATTATTATTATTATTATTAATATTGGTCAGAAGATGCACAATTATTTTATCCCTGCATTATTGTGCCGCTTTTCCGATTCCTTGCCGCGCAAGAAAAATTTTCGGAGCAAATGAAAAAAAAAATTCGATTCGAGAAAATATTCACCTGCCAATTATAATTATTTAATTACCATCCAAATGAGACGGCTCCCTTTCCGGGGGGCAATATCGGGATTACGCATCCTAAACGAGGGCAATAGTGGAATCCGGGAATATTGCGTGGGGAGCGATATAAAAGCCCCCGACCCTCAAACCCTACCACGCTCTACCACCCCCCCCATTCATTTTCGTTCCCGTCGTTCGCTGGCCCTTGCGAGATTCTCTCGGCAGCCGAGATCTCTAAGGTGAGTGCTCGGTGGAATCTCCTTCGTCTTCCTCGTTGTTCCTTCGTTCGCGTGATCGACCGGCGTTGGTGTTGTTTGTTCGTTTGCTTTGCTTGAACTGATGTGGCGGGGCTCTGGCGAGCGCGCCATGTTGGCCCTTTTCCGAGCGTGCTCTTCCTTTTGGCTCGGATTCGTTCCCGCGCCTGCCGTCTGATCGATCGGTGTCGCGGGGGGTTTCGTTTCCCGATGGTGGATCGTGAACCGTGTGAACTGGTTTGTTTCTAGTACGTGATGTGATTGTGTCGGGTGAAATCGGATGATTGTCGCCGGCTTCCGATTCTAGTCGATCGCTCCTGCTCTCGAACTTTGCGAATCTAGCCGTGTCCGATTGCCGTGGATTCGATGGCGTTGTTACTTGCTTCTCACTTTTTGTTTTTTTGTAAGTGCGTATGTTTCGGGGTGTGCGATTTGGTTTCCCTATCGTTTCCTCTCTGTGCGCTTGTGAATCGATTATAGCACTCGCAGTGCACGCTAACTTGGTGTATGGTGAGTCCACGGCTGCTTTCGCTAGTTGGATTTTCGTGGTGATTTCATTTTGTAGTCCAGCAGTTCTTGTGCTGCAATTGGTTCTTGATGAATGGGAATGGGGTGCCGACCTGTGAACAGACAGTTTGTTCGGATATGTTCCTTAATACGTTCTGAATTATCTTGTTTGAAATATGCTTCACTGTGCTGGTAATGGAGGCGACATCAGGAAGTTTTACTTTATTCCATGTCATTGTCGATAATGATGCGTGGATTTCAGTAGCATAGCATTTCGCCCTGTTTGCTCCCCATTTTTGTATTTCCTTTTGCTGGTTTGGTTATATTGTGGGAGGCTATAATCTCTTGTCAATTTTGTTTAAATTCTGAACTAGGAGTTATGGAAAATAGGGTGTGCGGAAATTTCAATTGACCATATGGATGTTCATATGTCGGGCTGAATTGGTCATCTTAGAAATACATAGATTTTTATTACAGATCTTGACAAGCGATGTGTACTTGAATTTATATTGCGTCCATTTTATTTCAGTTTGTTGCTGTATATCCTTTCTCCTCTCTACCTGTCATCCAATTTCTCTCCAATCTAAGAATCGTTTTTCTTCCTTTTCACAGCTTTAAGCCTCACATCTCGAAATGGGTAAGGAAAAGGTTCACATCAACATCGTGGTCATTGGCCATGTCGACTCTGGTAAGTCGACTACCACTGGACACTTGATTTACAAGCTTGGAGGAATTGACAAGCGTGTGATCGAGAGATTTGAGAAGGAAGCTGCTGAGATGAACAAGAGATCATTCAAGTACGCCTGGGTGCTCGACAAGCTCAAGGCTGAGCGTGAGCGTGGTATTACCATTGATATTGCCTTGTGGAAGTTCGAGACAACCAAATACTACTGCACCGTCATTGATGCTCCTGGACATCGTGACTTTATCAAGAACATGATTACGGGAACCTCCCAGGCTGACTGTGCTGTCCTCATCATTGATTCCACGACTGGTGGTTTTGAAGCTGGTATCTCCAAGGATGGCCAAACCCGTGAACATGCTCTCCTCGCCTTCACACTCGGTGTGAGGCAAATGATTTGCTGCTGTAACAAGGTATATTGGTTATTCCAGGCTGCTGTTAGTATATTGCTCTTTGTGTGTGTTGATTTAGAATTAGCTTATTATTCTTTGATGGCAGATGGACGCCACCACCCCCAAGTACTCCAAGGCTAGGTATGATGAAATCGTTAAGGAAGTCTCTTCTTACCTGAAGAAGGTGGGATACAACCCTGACAAGATTCCTTTTGTACCCATCTCTGGATTTGAGGGAGACAACATGATCGAGAGGTCTACCAACCTTGACTGGTACAAGGGCCCAACATTGCTCGATGCCCTGGACATGATTAATGAGCCGAAGAGACCATCTGACAAGCCCCTCCGTCTCCCACTTCAGGACGTGTACAAGATTGGTGGTATCGGAACTGTCCCTGTCGGTCGTGTCGAGACCGGTGTCCTTAAGCCTGGTATGGTGGTCACTTTTGGTCCCACTGGGTTGACTACTGAAGTCAAGTCCGTGGAGATGCACCATGAGGCTCTCCAGGAGGCCCTTCCGGGTGACAACGTCGGGTTTAACGTGAAGAACGTTGCTGTCAAGGATCTCAAGCGTGGATTCGTTGCATCCAACTCGAAGGATGATCCTGCCAAGGAGGCAGCCAGCTTTACATCCCAAGTTATCATCATGAACCACCCTGGCCAGATTGGAAATGGCTATGCCCCTGTTCTTGACTGCCACACCTCCCACATTGCTGTCAAGTTTGCCGAGCTGTTGACCAAGATCGACAGGCGATCAGGTAAGGAGCTTGAGAAGGAGCCGAAGTTCTTGAAGAATGGTGATTCTGGGATGGTGAAGATGATTCCTACCAAGCCCATGGTTGTTGAGACTTTCTCAGAGTATCCTCCACTTGGTCGTTTCGCCGTGAGGGACATGCGCCAGACGGTCGCTGTTGGTGTCATCAAGAATGTCGACAAGAAGGAGCCCTCCGGTGCTAAGGTCACGAAATCTGCTGCCAAGAAGGGTGGCAAGTGAATCGTGCGGTCCACCATTGGCACTTCAACATTTGAGCACCGTCTCTGCAGTGGGAGTAATAAAGCTTTGGTAGTGTTTGGCTATGTCCATGTTGGTCGGGTAGGCGAATGGTTTGCTGGTTGTGGTCTCGCATCCCTGTCCTCATCGAGTTGCTGGTTGCAGAACTGGGTGCTTGATAGGCGGTGGCAGCGCTGTGCTACTTCTATGAGTCTGTGTTGAGTCTTTCTTTTACTTGTTTTACTGTCTTTTGGGGGCCAGACAAATGTGTTGTTTTCAAGTCTGCTTTGCTTTCTGGTTATTGGTATCGTCAAACATTCTGTGGTCTCATTCTGTTGAAGTGCAGTGCATTAGAGATTGGTGTGCTCCTGTGCTCTATTATATACAATCTGCATGCTTTTACTGATCTTCAGTGTTTGTTATGTGCTTTTATTATAGCCACCGCGAGCACATAAGCTCGCGACAGCAAAATGAGCGAAAAAGATGGTATAATTGGACTTATGTTCTGTCATTTTGTTGAGAACTTGATAACCTGAATGGGCTTAAGAAAAGGACGGTAAAGGAGAAAACCATATTGTAGATGTTCAACGTAAGTTGATGAATTAGACAAAATTAACCATTTAGCCAAATTTAAATAGCATAGTATTTATGCGGGACAACTACAGAGGAAATATTTTGTAATATATGTTAACATTTCAAATTGAAATGCAATTACCAGTCTAAACTAAAATTTGATTCATTAGTTGAAAATCTCAAATGCAAATTTCAGCACTATATGGACAAATAGTTCCATTTGGCCAACTTTTCCGACGCGGCACCCATTTGGCCCGGCGTCAACGCAACGTACGTCGAAAAAAACATTAAAAAATTGCAAAAAATGCCAAATTGGCTTTCCGGCGTATCACGTCGTCAAATTGGGTGAGCAGTCGTTGGATGGAATAAAAGTGACATCAAATGCAAATTGCTTGTTGATTGCACGTTAGGCCAAATGTTTTGGACTTTGATGTGACTAATGAAGTAATGATTTCCATTTGGACCAAAGAAAAAAGTAATGATTTCCATTTACTAGGAAGTAGAAGCCCGCGCAAACTAGGAAAAAAACAAACAAAACAAATCAGTTCATGCATGCCACGGATTTAACTAAATTTAATTAAGAATAAACCAAACACAAAAACTTGATAAGTTTATCCATCTAAAAATTAGGAACAAGATTTAGATTAATGTAAATGCAAATATCTATAAATGGATATAACATTTAAACTTAAATATAAGAAATATCAACCCAATAGAACTCTAAATGATATTCTACTTTTACTATCACAAAAATCATAAGTTAAACCGTACTTAAATGGAACTGTTATAATATTTGTAATATCGAAAAGGTAAAATAGAGATAATAGTATTTTTTAGGGCAAAAAAGTCATCAAAAATCTTAAGCTATGCTCACTTTGACACATTTATCCTAAATTTTGTTAATGAGAACCGTTAA
The DNA here is from genome assembly GCA_024500025.1 of Syzygium aromaticum. Taxonomy (NCBI): domain Eukaryota; kingdom Viridiplantae; phylum Streptophyta; class Magnoliopsida; order Myrtales; family Myrtaceae; genus Syzygium; species Syzygium aromaticum. Next base: position 2,705,437 of record CM044894.1, read on the forward strand.
AAATCTACCTACGTAGATGTCGGAAATCAAACGGTGTTGATATGGCGCTCACATGACTTAAGTAAAAAAAAAGTTAAAAACGATGTTATTTTATCTAAAAAATCATATACCTGAACCTTGATTAAGGGCAAATGTGTCTAAGTACAAATTTGAGATTTTTTGTGTCACAAAAAAAATTTTAAGATAAATATGTCACGGTGGGCATAATTTGAGGTTTTTAATGTCACAAAAAAGTTCAAGATAAATGTGTCGCAATAGACATAGTTTAGGATTTTTTTTTATGGCTTTTCCCCTCTTTTTTTATCGAGGAAATGGATTGAAATGAAATGATATTACAAAATATAGGCAACAGTGAAATTATGAAAAGTTGTGTATAGTATCGAAAGAATGATTTGACTTTTTTACCGAATGTTGAGGGACTAGATTGTGCAAATCAAAAGTTCAAGGATTTAGATTGCACATTTGGCGATAGTTTAGGGACTTGCAACCCCTATATTGCTTGTTCAAACACAAAAAAAAAAAGCACAAAAGTTCGAGAATGATATTGCACGTGCGGTTGGAGTTAAAGAACTATCGGATTGGTTCATTTTCCGATGGGGGAATATGGAGATTAATAGAAAATACATAAATCTATCAAGGTGCCAATTGAAAGTTTTCAAAAATAGCAAATGTACCGTGGAAAGATGGAAACAAATTAGGAGGGCACTATTTGGCAAATTTATCAAAACAAAACAAAATAAAATAAAATAAAATAAAATACAATGGAAAATGCTTCGAAAGGCCAGTGTTGAAATTATGAGGGCAAGATGAGGACACTCCATGGGGTGCTATATAAGGCCTCGTGCGACCGTCGTCCTCACTCTCATACCCTATCGCTCCCCTTCTTCGCTGCTGCTCTTCATCCTCTCTCGCTCGCGCGCGGCCAAGGGTTTCCGGAGCCTCGGCAACTCAGATTTCCGAAAGGTGCGGCCGCCCTTCGATCTTCCGTCGTTCTTGTTCTCGATCGGCCTTGTTGTTTCGATCATCGGTTGTTCGATCTTTGTTTCGTTCGTTCGTTCGATTTTTCCGAGCTCGAGATTGTTGGAACTCAGCTAGGTGCTGGGGTTGGTGTCATCTTTCGTCGTCTTTCGTGATTTGGAATGTGTTGCGGCGCTCGCGTCTATAGGACTTCGAGCATTTGATGATTGAAACGAGGAGGATGGTCGTAGGTTTGCTGTTACGGATGGATTTGAGCTTTTGGCTCGTTCGTTCCTGTCCTGATCTGATCTCCTCTCACCGCCATTGCGCGCGCGCGCGCGAGATTGGTGTTTTGACGTTTCGTGATTTTTTTTGCTTCGCCTTTCCTACCGTCTGCTTTGGTTTTTGAGAAGCAGAAGAATCTGGTCTTCGTTCAGATAGATGCCTGTTGTTCCGGATGCTCATTGTAGATTTTAGATGTGTAGTTCCCGAGTGTTCGCGTGGCTGAATTTGATGGCTAATGGTAGTCGTGCGTAATTTCTTGTTGATCTCGTGGCTTTGACAAGCTGGAGACACCGTGTTGAAGAATGCTGTGATTGGTAATGTTGAGATGTTCAACCGAAATCAGAGTGTCGTTGTTGTCGATACGAGTTTTCTTGTTCTCCCAATGACCGCATGTATTTTCTGAGCAAACTTTAAATCCTCATCCTAATGTGTATGGATTATCTCTTTGTTTGACGGACAGTTTTTAAGCCCCGTACATCAAAATGGGTAAGGAAAAGGTTCACATCAACATTGTGGTTATTGGCCATGTCGACTCTGGCAAGTCAACTACCACCGGACACTTGATTTACAAGCTTGGAGGTATTGACAAGCGTGTGATTGAGAGATTTGAGAAGGAAGCTGCTGAGATGAACAAGAGATCATTCAAGTACGCTTGGGTGCTTGACAAGCTCAAGGCTGAGCGCGAGCGTGGTATCACCATTGATATTGCCTTGTGGAAGTTTGAGACCACCAAGTACTACTGCACCGTCATTGATGCTCCTGGACATCGTGACTTTATTAAGAACATGATTACTGGAACCTCCCAGGCCGACTGTGCTGTCCTCATCATTGATTCCACCACTGGTGGTTTTGAAGCTGGTATTTCCAAGGATGGCCAGACCCGTGAACATGCTCTCCTTGCTTTCACCCTTGGTGTCAAGCAAATGATTTGCTGTTGTAATAAGGTAATTTTTAATGTTCCACACTGCCTTTGATGGTTTCGTATGACTGTGTTGATTTACAACTTAACTTGGCTTCCATGGTGACAGATGGATGCCACCACTCCCAAGTACTCCAAGGCTAGGTATGATGAAATTGTTAAGGAAGTCTCTTCTTACCTGAAGAAGGTGGGATACAACCCTGACAAGATTCCTTTTGTCCCCATCTCCGGATTTGAAGGAGACAACATGATCGAGAGGTCTACCAATCTAGACTGGTACAAGGGCCCAACATTGCTCGATGCCCTGGACATGATTAATGAGCCGAAGAGACCATCTGACAAGCCCCTCCGTCTCCCACTTCAGGACGTGTACAAAATTGGTGGTATCGGAACTGTCCCTGTCGGTCGTGTTGAGACCGGTGTCCTTAAGCCTGGCATGGTGGTCACTTTTGGTCCCACTGGGTTGACTACTGAAGTCAAGTCCGTGGAGATGCACCATGAGGCTCTCCAGGAGGCCCTTCCGGGTGACAATGTCGGGTTTAACGTGAAGAATGTTGCTGTCAAGGATCTCAAGCGTGGGTTCGTTGCATCCAACTCGAAGGATGATCCTGCGAAGGAAGCAGCCAGCTTTACCTCCCAGGTTATCATCATGAATCACCCTGGACAGATCGGAAATGGTTATGCCCCTGTTCTTGACTGCCACACCTCCCACATTGCTGTCAAGTTTGCCGAGCTTTTGACCAAGATTGACAGGCGATCTGGTAAGGAGCTTGAGAAGGAGCCAAAGTTCTTGAAGAATGGTGATGCTGGGATGGTGAAGATGATTCCCACCAAGCCCATGGTCGTTGAGACTTTCTCAGAGTATCCCCCACTTGGGCGATTCGCTGTGAGGGACATGCGTCAGACCGTTGCTGTCGGTGTTATCAAGAATGTTGATAAGAAGGATCCCTCTGGAGCTAAGGTCACAAAATCTGCAGCGAAGAAGAAGTGAACCGCGCAGTCCAGCTCCGGCACTTCAATACTTGAAAGTGGTCTCTATAGTATTTGGAATAAAGCTTGGGCTATTGTTAGCCTTTTCTCTCTTGGTCATTTAGGCGTGTCATTTGCAGGTCGTGGCGCCATCTATCTGTCCTTGTCTAGTGTCTGGTTGCAAAATTGGGTGCTCGATAGGCGGTGGCATGGTTTGGTCATTAACCTGAGTCAGTTTTGAGTCCCTTGTGCTTTGTGGGGAGTGTACTTTTATAGCTCTCTATTCCGTTTCATTTGGGATTAGTCTGTTATATACATGTGATAGGCGGTCTCATATCCTGTTTTACCATTCTTCTTTGCGAGTCATATAAGCGTTGTTGTGGATGTAAACTTGATCTGTTGTTTGTCCATGCCTCTTCCCATCTTTTAGCTGTTGGGGCCTCTGAAGTTGAACTCCTGCTACGGCTTCTTTGTGGGAAGTACCCATAACTAGTTCAGTTATGGGGTTTCGAGAGGATAAATGCTAAGAATGTCTGGATTGGTATATAAATTGATGCTACAACAGAATTGATCTGCAGTAAGTCCATCATTTGCGCATGATATGGCTCATGCTCATTTGTTTAGATGGTCAGTTTATATACGTTTTTGCTTGCAAAAAATCGTATCATCAGTTAAGTACCTATTGTGAAACAGATCCTTGTTACTCAAAGTAGCGGATGAAGAGCTTGGACTGGGAAAAACAGCAATTTTGTTGAACGTTTGATTTGATACTTAAAATTCCTTTTCTTTCCTGTCTTTCGGAACTATGGGTGTTCTGGCCGCCTTGCCATCGGAGTGTCCGATCATCATCATCAGGCTTGTGCATAGTCTTGTGCGATGGTGCTGTGCGCACGCGATTACATTGGGAGGGAGAGATAGAGGCAATGACAACCGCCATGTGCACGACGTACCGAGCCACAATACTTGTGCAGATCTTCGGCGAGAGTTGGTGACCATTGACGCCACATGCTTGACCCTCACCATTAGGGCGGACGCTTCCATTTCCTCGTTTCTCCTGTTTTTTGTCTTTTTAAACATATTTCTTTGATCGTTGATTCTTGAAGTTTGTAGCTGGCCGATTATGATGTCAATGTGGGATATGTTCTGGAAAGAGTAACATATGTTCCAGTCTAGTTTGTTCTTAACAGAAGGAAAACGTTACACGTTCTGAAATCCAGTTGAACGAGAAACTTTTCAAGGAGCAGATTGAACGTCGGCTAACACTTCAAATGGTAACGGTGTATTTGTCCCAAACCGAAACCAGAGCAGCCTTTGCTAAAAGTGGAGGGAAATCGATCTGAATGTGAGTTGTAAACCGTTCCAATGTCCACACGTTCTAATCTAGCTTCGCCCTTCGAGATGTTGCAATAACTCACGAGACATCAATTTGCACATCCACCGTCTTTTAATTTACCATGCACTGCTCGCTTAATTCTAGACTCTTTTCGCCTAATGCCGACAAGGGGTCTCTTGATTCTTGCGATGAGTCGCAACATAAGCTGAGTAATGCATGACCGGACTTTGAGGCTGAAATGCCCATTTTTCCCAAGAATAATGATGTGATCCCACTGTGACACATACGATGACAACAATTTCCTGAACAATTCCGAAACAGCAGAACAGAGAAACTACGTGCCTCTTCCTGGAGACGATGCGTGCCAAGTGAATCTCATCTCGACACCAAAATCGAGTAGAGCCTCTATATGCATCCATCCCGCAGACCTCCACCTGAGAATTAAGCTCAATTTTCCCGAAGGTACTTGAGATTTATGTCACAATTCTCATCATCTTTATTTTATGCAGGGTGCAAACATGGCTAGTCAAAAGATAACAAAAATTTCCAATGTGATCTCACAAAGGTCAAAAATCCTCTAAAAATGCAGAAAAGTGAAGTCAAGGCAGTTGTCTCTTGAAGACCATCGGAAGGAAGAGCCTTGAATGAAAGATCCTCCAAAGTTTCCATCAGCCCGGTTCAAATTACAAGTTCTTAAAAGCAGACTCATGAACTGGAGGTTTCTGTGGGGTCAGCCTGGCCAACAAAGCCTTATTATGGCAGTGCTTTTCGTCGATGAAATAGAAATTGTCATTCGCCTTGAATGTCACAAAGGGCCTGTTAGTCTCAGGAGCTCTAATATCCGAGAACTTGATTGTCCTCGGAATATGAGTCGCTAACCACGACATCATCTCCACCTGGAAGCTATCAGAGCCAGGCTGCCATTTCAGTTTGTGAACATATGGGTTCACAAACCAGTGAAGAGCCGTGGTGGTCGAAGCACTAAGGAATATTACCGAAGATGCCACAGCACCCTTCAATATCACATTCATTTCCGGTAATGTCATGAACGTTATGACCGGTCCCATGGATACAGAGAGGCAGCAGGTGGAGAGTGATAGGAGTTTCACTTTCTTAATAGTGGAAGAAATTGGACCATAGTAAACAATGCTGTTGTCTTTCTCATCTTCTCCACGTTCAACCCCTCTTCGCGGTCCAATACTGATCTTGTTTTCTTCTTCAGCAGCTGGGCTCTGAGACAGCCATCTTCTGTTACCGGCTGAAAATTTGGTGGTAGTATTGAAACTAGGTCTGGAACTCCATGTATGAGGCGATGCTAAAGATCTACACAATAGGTTGCCTGAAACACGGGAAGAACATGGAATTTTACATAGTGGAATACCAAGAGAAACAGAGCTCAAGCAAAGTAATTCATTTGTAGCATAATAACGATATTACCTGCAATTGACTAAAAAATTGCTTTTCAATTTGATTAAGCCATCAAAATAATTTATGTGAACATCTGAAGTTTTATCCTTCCATCATTTACAGTGATCATTAATCTTCTCAGCCACATATTCCAGAACATCCATATGTTACTACTGTAACTTTGCTGATAAGTAAAACTCGACTCTAAGCATTTAGGCATGAATTTCACTAGCTTATGTTGGCAACGCCACAGCATCACAATGAACATTGTGGTCCCATGAAGCAAGATAAAGAAATCGCCATTTTGCTTGGGTAGGCAATGGCCACGCCGTCTACACTTAATATTACTCTCTTTTCTGTCAAAGTTGTCTTCTACGAAGAGGGAGGGGGTTGCTCAGAAGTGCTCATACTTACAGGAGAAATTCATGGGGCAGTTGATACATTAGTCGACACGGCTACAAAAAATAAAAAATGATACAAATGACAGAATAGTGTAGTAGAGAGCTAAGAGAACAAGCTTCCGAGTGCTGAGTCGTAACAACAATGAATCGAACAATTCAAATACTTGAACTCAGACATTAATGCAGTGGCACTGCAAAGGATGCTTGAGATTGAAACTCTAATCAACATAATAACTCAGCTCAATAACAAATGATGCTAAACATCACAAGAAAATGGGCTCTCGTAATGCTTGGACTCCATCCCAGAAGCATTGAGTGGATGTACTGTGAACCGCAAAGTATGAATTCACCAAAGTGACAAAGAAGCGCGAAATATCAATGTCGGTAAAGAACATTAAAGCATTAGTAGCTCCGCTTACCCACATCAAAAATTAGAATCGATAGATTGCACCCATAACATCATCTTTTTTTCCCGGAAATTGAATATGAGCTAAAAAAAAAAAAAAAGATAAAGAGTGAATATAGCCATGAAAACCAGGTTCATAGCCAGTCCTCTTTGTACAATATAACCTCTTCACAAGATAGCAGAACAATCTCTCCTCTTACGTTCTAGACAAACAATCAGCTATATTTTTCCCCTTGTATGGAGCAAGAGCAAATTGATTAAATCCAAGAGGCTTCAAGACAAAGTGAAACCTCACACATACACCACATCAGGAGTCATCACCAAATGATTGCTAAGTCGAGAGAGACGGGGGCGCTCATCGACCCAATAGCGCAGCTACCGAGTCATTCTGAAAAACATCTTCTGCGACGTTGGGGGCAAAACCTTACAGAACCCCTCAACACCTTCGACCAAATCATGAAACTAACAATTGAAGTGCAAGCGATGTTTAGCCAAACCACCCGATCAAAAGGGTCATGCCGGTTTTTGGAGCCTACCCTCGGCAACAAAACTTCAAATAAAACGCGCACCCACATCCACGGAGCAGCAGAATCTCTCTCTCCAGTACATGCGCGCCCCAATGGGAGCAACTTTCTTTCGTCTTCCTAGGTTATGGATCGGATGAACACAGCTTAACCACTAGAACGGAGAGCAGGGGATGAGAAAGAGAAGCGAAAAGATAACCTGAGGAAAGATGGCGCTTCGACTGAGCGCGGAGTAAGTGGAGGAAAGCTGATCTCGCCATTTTCGATATGAACGCGCTCTCTGGTTTCAGGTTCGCAGCTGGAGAGCGAGGGCTTTGGGTTTGTGGGATGATGCCTTTTTACAGGTGCGTGGTTTTGGGCTTTTCGTAAATTTCGTGTCCGTAACGTAGATGCTGTCGAACTGACCATTCTTCAGAAAATTTAATAAAGTCTCCATTACTTGTTTGTTCTTGAAAAGCAATTGGCTCTTTTCGATCGAATGGAAGTTACATAAATGATTTCGATTTCGAGCAATGGCGCGTCGACGGGATCCGCAATTCCCCTGACTTAGGAATGAGGACTGCAGTATGCAGTAAGCCTGTTGTTTGCAAATGGGACAGATGAGGGCAGCTCACGGTCATCTCTAACTCCAGCTCTGTTTGGAAGTTGGATTCTTTTCCTGGTAGTCACGCTGTTGGCTCAGGTCAAGGCATTTCAAGAATCAGAACCAGAAACCATGCAATACTCTCCTAATTGCCGATCCTCTGCGGTGACTTGGAGAAGTAGATGCGAAATCATTTCTGCGAACAATTATTAAACAACAAGACCGAGAAACCAATAGCCATTTTCTCGACACTGGCGGTGAAAGGATGATTTCGCTCGCGGGTAATTGGCCATTTATGTAGCAATTGCCAATCTTTATTGTTTGGAAACATATCTGGTCGAAAGGATAAAACAAAAATCCCAGATATGATTTCACAAAGATCTAAAAGGTATAGATGCATGACTAGAAAGAGGATCTCCACTTAGAGTTCATCAGAAGGCAAAAATGACAGCCATAGCCCTCAAGATCTCCTCCAAAGCTCCCACCGGCCCGGTTCTGCCTTCAAGTTCTTGAAAGCAGACTCAGGAACTGGAGGTTTCCGTCGGGGTCAGCCTGGCCAGCAAAGCCTTGTCATGGCAGTGCTCCTCATCCACGTAATAGAATTTCCCATTTGCCTTGAATGTCACAACGGGCCTGTTAGTTTCTGGAGGCCTAATGTCTGAGAACTTGATCGTCCTCGGAACATAAGTCGCTAACCATGACATCATCTCCACCTCGAAACTGTCAGAACCTGGCTGCCACTTTATTTTATGAATGTATGGGCTTACAACCCAATGAAGAGCCGCAGTTGTTGATGCGCTAATGAGTAGGACAGAAGATGCCATCACACCCTTTAGGATCATGCTCATATTTGGTAATGTCATGAAGGTTATAACAGGTCCCAGTAATACGGAGAAGAAGCAGCTAGAGAGTGATAGGAGTTTCACTTTCCTAATGGTGGTTGAAACTGGACCATGGTAAACAACAATGTCAACTTTCTCATCTTCTCCAGTTGGGCCCCCTGATCGTGGTGCATCACTGATCTTGCTTTCTTCTTCAGCTGCGGTGCTCTGAGACAGCCATCTTCTGTGACCAGCTGAAAGCTGGGTGGCAGAGGTCAAACTGGGTCTGCAACTCCATGTTCGAGGCGATGCTAAAGATCTACACAACCGTTGGCCTGAAACATGGGAAGAGCATGAAAATTTCGTAGGAACAGGATAAAGAGAACGCGAGCAAATTAAATTGACTTGTAGAATAAGAATGATGTTTTTGAGTAATTGAGTCAAAACCACTTTAGAAATTGATTAAACCATCGTCATCATTTCAACATCTACGGACTCATCTACCCAATAATTACAAAGACAATCAGCCTTCTCAGCCTCATTTTGCAGAACTTCCTATGTTACTTCAGCAAGCTTGCCAAAGAGCCAAAACTTGAATCCAACCATTCAGGTGAGAATTTTACTTGCTTATGTTGGCAACCTTAAGAGGGATAAAGCAATGGCCATTTCACTCATGTAGGCAATGGTCACACTGTCTAAAACTTCAATGATTCTCATTTCTACTTAAGTCGTCTTCAAGCACAGATGAGCTCAAGTGATTGAGCTTCCGAGAGAACCTAACAGCATGAGCTTCTGAAGTGCATCCGTAAGAAGATGAACAGAACAGAGCAAGTACTTTGGACAGAGGTATTGACATTGACAATAATGATAAAAGCAATGGCTGCACTCGGTATAAAAACATGCTGAACATCAAAATGAAAAGGTTTTAAGCACTGCTTGGACTCCATTTCAGAAGCATTGAATGGCGTCCTACAAAGATGGCGAACCTTCAATTAAGTAAAGAACATTTACACCACCAGCAGCAAACTGGAATGAATCGATCACATCAATTAGCATCCTTTTCCTTGAAATTCGATACAAGATAAAAAACGACCACCGATGCAGAGTGCATATGGCAATGGCAATTAAGTTTCCAGCCAGCCCATCTTTAAATAACCTTTTCACAAGATAGCAATAGATATATCCTTCCACACTCTAGATTAGCAATCAGCTATTTGGTCGCCCAAGACGGATTCAGCCTCTGAATGAGAATCCAGGTCGCGGGCTAGCCGAAACTCGAGCAATTCGTAACATTGCAGGTCCAAAAACGCAACCTTGCGACGCGTCATTTCTAGAACCCGCCAGCAAAGTGGGTCTTCCAAAAGCTAGAGCGAGTGGCATCAAACACGCCCTCTCTCTCAAAAGAAATGCACAAGAAACAGTGCTAACTTAACTTCTCGTTAGGCAGCCAAACGAAAACGATCACACAAGACATTTCCTTTCCTTTTCTTTCACGATTGAAGCACATCTTAACCATCCAGATACAGAGCAACAAAGGTCGAAGTTAAGGGGAGAGAGAGAGAGAAGACCCGTGTGGAAGTAAGCGGAGGGGAGACGATGCTTCGACTGGGAGCGCAGCAGGTGGAGAAGAGCTGATCTCGCCATCTCCTTCTCTCTGCTGCACTTCCTCCGAGGTTTTGGTTCCGCACCTTCGCAGCTGGCGAACAGCAGACACGGGGAGGGGTTTTAGGCTGGACGGAATATTGACAATTTTAAACGTTATATAAAAAATTTCGTAAGAACCAAGACACGGCGAAGGGCATTTGGTCTAGTGGTATGATTCTCGCTTAGGGTGCGAGAGGTCCCGAGTTCAATTCTCGGAATGCCCCCACCACCTTCCTCTTTTCATTCGTGTCTTTTTGGCCAATTGACATGCCACTTGGTGATTCCGTTTTTCAAATATTGCTTTGTCAATATTAAAAATTCAAATAATGCTTTTTTTTTTTCCTAAAAAGGTTCAGAACCATTTCTAAAAGTTGAGTCTAAGCCTAACTAAAGTTAATTTTCAAGATGGAACTGTTTATCATAGAGGCTTTGATCGATGATCTGTTGAAAGAGTCAAGAGGGATTAGATCAAAGCCTTTGGAAGCGGAAATTGTATTGATGATGAAAAGCTGGTTATTGCTACTGAGCCAAAATCATTACTCAATAGCCGAATACTTAGTATTCTTAAATTTCACCATTCAATGCAAGAGTCAAGAGGGGTTAGATCAAAGCTTTTGGAAAAGCATTATTGAGTGGGAAAAGCGAAAGAGAAGTTCTAGACTTTTTGTAAATAGTGTACTTACGTGCTAAATCTTTCGGCTAGTACTCTCAAATTCTGAACATTTTTTTTTTTGGTCAAAAAGTGCAATCAAGTATACTTTCAATGAATCGCACCTAAAGTTGCATATGTGACGCTCAATAGCCGAATACTTAGTATTCTTAAATTTCACCATTCGATACAAGTTTCAAGACTTAATTAATCAATTGCATTTCACAAACAAGCACTTGCGGTGCAATTTTCTCCTTGACGGAAGGAGGGTGAATCGACAACAATGCTGAAGGAACCAAGCATGATTCAGGACAAAAAAAAGTACATATTTGGTCTCCATGTACATGGTACATCTTCGACGTGGTCATCAAATAAGATTTATGCAATCAAGTTCTTGAAATAGTTAGGAAACTTTTCCATTCAAAGTCTCTTGGTATTTGATTTTGTGAAATTAGAACCGATGCGCCTGTCAATGTCGATTAGAAGTACGATCCAAAGAAAATTGGTGCCGCGTTGGACAATTAGTTTGTGCCTACTTAATTATACGGGAAAAATGTCTTCGGCAAAAAATAAAAATAAAAGACCATTGGAGCAACAATGCAAGATATAGATGGTCTGACTTTTCCCACAGCTTTAAGTCCGCATAGGCACACGATTAAAAAATTTCGCAAATTGAAAAACCCAACTCTACAGATTAAAGTTTGACAATTGAGTTTTCAAACCCATACACGAAAGTGATTTTTCGTACAAAAGAAAAGAATACTAAGTAACTATGCGCGCACGTGATGTGTAAAAGCTAATCTAGTATCTTCCGTGAATAAATTTGTTCATCGAAATTTTGTATCAATATAGATATGAAGTGAATTGAACAAAATTCAGTACTCGAAATTTTGAGTTGTGAAAGTCAAGAAAGAAGGGCCCTTGGGATTTTCTCCCAAGAAACTCAAAACATAATAGCATAAACCACAAAAATGCCCCGGAGGATATATCTTGGAAAATACGAAATATGACTGTTAAGAAGAGGGAAAAAATGATAAAACAAAATAAAATAAAATAAAATAAAATAAAATAAAAGAAACAGAAAAAAAATAATGTATCCATTACGGAGCCCAGACCGTGAACTTCCTCCTCCACCGGCGAAATCGCCTTCGGAGTCGTCTCCCACTTTCATCTTCGCTTCGGTAAGAAAATCTGTGCTTTCCAAATGCTCAAAACCCACAGCTTTGATCTTCCCTCCTCCTCCTCCTCCTTCTCCTTCTCCTCCTTCTTCTTCTTCTTCGTGTTCGATCTCTTCTCTCTTCCCATACGCCTCTTTCACGGTGTACTTGGGGGGGTGGGTGCGGGAAATCGCCGGGCGGAATGGTGCTGAGTGGAGCTCGTACTCCGACGCTCGTCTTCGGAGCGCCGGACGGACGGGGCAATTCGGGATCGTCTTTGCCGTCGCCGCACCGCGCGGTTGGTTTGGAGGCTCTTCTGGCTAAGGATTCGATGATGGGTGTTGCTCGAATTGGCCTCTCGATGATGGGTCGCTTGAAATCTCGCTCATTTCTCGGTCCCGTCGTGCCGATCGAACGTAGCTCGTGCGAAAGAAAGTTTATTTAAGCCTCTCCCGTTGGCGACGGTGTTTTCCCCGGGGCTGCGGCACTCTTCCTTGATTGGGGTGGTTGTGTTGGAAACGGGTTTAGGATTTTGTCCGGTAGTTTTACCAGGGATCAAGCTGGCTGGGTTCGTTGTGTTTCTCTTGTTCGACGAGAATGTCGCTCTAATTTGTAAGTGCATCTGCCCGTGACTCCAGTCTAGCCGCAATTCCCCGGGAGGCCGCGGTTGCAGCTTTAATCGAACGCCGGTGGAGACATTTGCATTGTGTTTGTCGGCATTGGACATTGTTTTTTTTGCCTTCGCGATTAGGATTTAGTGGTCGTCACGATTGTGAAATGACATTGACTTATTTTGGTAACAGATGGAAGCGATGGGTGCCTCGGTAGAGTCGGCACAGGATAATGATATGGCTGGAACAGGAAGACACGAGGGCAATGTACCGGAATTGGACGGTTACAAGCACCGTGTGGATGAGATTCTCATGAAAGTCGATCAGGTAATACATGCAAGGTTTTGAAAGGATGCTTTTTCCGTGTTGATCGGGATTTGAAGGAATTGTGTGGGTCGCTCATGTGATGGACTCTGCCAAGCATCTTTTGTTAATTTTTGTTTGGGTAGGGGGAGGAGGAGGGGAGCCGCATATTTGCCGTGGCTCAAATTTGAACTAGGCATTCGTGTTATAGGCTCATAAAAGATATCGAGGCAATGTTGGGTTTTCTTTGGCTTGTGAACTTGCCATGTTCTTTCTTCTTTACGCTCCCCCTTTTGTGGATATAGCTGAATAATACAAAAGGTAGACAATGATGAAGAAGCACATGTAGGTTACTTTCACATTGATGAGTAGCATCTGCCGTTATGCTGCCTTTCTCCATGTTATTTTCTTACAGTAAAGCGCAAGTTTTTTGGAGTCTGGAAAAAAAAAATGATCGATTTATGTTAATGATTGCTTTATCCTCTGCAGCTCGAGCAAAGAGTCAACGAAGTTGAGCAGTTCTATCTCAATGCAAGTAAAAAGCAAGTGAACACTTCGAAAGGTAGCTCAGTAGTTAAGGATAAAGATAAAGAGAGGCAAATCCCTAGCTTAAAGAAGCTGCAACTGGATGCATCTCGCAGAGAAGCAGCTGCTGCAAAGAGAATGCAGGAGCTCATGCGCCAGTTTGGCACAATATTGCGCCAGGTAATCGTCTAACATTTATGCTCGTTTTATGTATCATGCAGTACACTGCAGTGACTCCTTTAACCAAGTAAATTAATGAGTTGCCATACCATACGTCCTATTTTGGCCTCTTAATTAAAATAATGACGGTTTTGGATTTACATGAATATATGATTATGGTGATGGTTTATATTTTTACCTATCAACTTTCAAGATGACTGTTGTAATGGCTGGCTAGCTTAATGAACTTGCCATCCATCATACAGGTTTTCATTATTTGTCTAATTTTTTTGGTTTTGACATATCTTTTAGAAAATACTCTTTTGTCTGTATAGATCCATTGCTTTGTTGGATTGATCAAACTAGTTACTTTACATGCACATCCTTGTAAGTCATATAGGGGGTGGGAACGTTCTTTGAACCGTCTTTATCTTAAATGTTTGTTCCATTGGTGTTTTATTTAATTGATTTTAGGTGTTTAGCTTAACTGAACCTCTGGCCTGTTTTAACTTTCTCATGTCTTCTGTCCTCAATTTTCTTGCACAAGAAAGACAGTATGTTTTTCCATTGGTAGAGATAGAGAAATCCGCATGTTATATATTAGCTGTTTCTATGTTTGTTAAGCATCACATTTTGACCATTGGTGTCAGATCACTCAACACAAATGGGCATGGCCTTTTATGCAACCTGTAGATGTTAAAGCTCTTGGCTTGGACGACTATTATGAGGTACATATTATCATCTCTTTCTCAATACCTGTGATTGCTATGCACTTCCATGTGCCTCTTGCAATATTCCCAGGATCACCCATTGAAGCAAGATGGGAAAGTTTTATACTTTGAACACATTGCAGATGGTTCTGCAATGTGAAGATATTTAGCAGCGATAGTTTGATTGCTTATCAAAAGGTAACAACGCTTCATGGTCATTTGATATTTGAGGTTTGGGGAATTTGCTTTCCTTTATGCTTGCATGAGCCCACTCATTAATATCATCAACTGAATGACTTCAGTCTTATCAATTTAACTTGAGTCAAAAGATGTTCACTTTGAGAATATTGTGACTTGTAGGCAAATAAATTTATATTTGCCAATAATCTGGATAGTAAGATTTTGAGAATTCAGAATGTCGCATCAAGAGGCGGCCTTGTTGTAGTTCTTATTTTTCTACTCTATATGCAAATTCTGTTCCAGTTGGCCTCCATAATGGTCCATTTTCTATTATATTTTTCTGATTCAGCAATAATGCTTGTTGATGTCAACATGATGCTTGATGCATATGTCTGCTTATTATGGTTGTTGGCATGAAGTCTTGTAGGCATGGTTGGTTTAGGAAGTTCTTGTGTTTTGGTTACGTCTTCGTTCTTGTTCCGTTAAGAAATATACAAAAATCAAGCATATATATAATCATTGTCATCTTGGATTATGATCTTAAAATGTCCTTTCTCATATACAAGTGGTCCGCTCACTTTCCAACTGGTTGGACTCAGGACAGGCTGATCCAACTTGTCTTTCTTCTGTTTTCATTGATCTTGTGGGATCTGATGTACTTGTGCTGTTGTCAGTACGACAGACAGTTCTAAGCTGTACTTTCTGCTTCTGGCAATTCCTTTTTTGACAGTTCTACTTTTTGTTCTTGATGATCTGTTTTAGGTGATTGATAAGCCAATGGACTTCAGTACAATAAAAAATCAAATGGAGGCTAAAGATGGTACTGGTTACAAAAATGTCCGTGAAATATGTGGTGATGTGAGGTTGGTTTTCAAGAATGCAATGAAATATAATGCTGAAAAAAGTGATGTTCACGTAATGGCCAAAACTTTGCTGGAAAAATTTGAGGAGAGGTGGCTGCAGATATTGCCCAAGGTTACCGAGGAGGTTAGTTCGGATCTGGTTATCAGATTGAAACTTTTCCCTAGGTTCGAGTAACATTACAGGCCATGACTTCCTTTGGATGGACTGTCATGATTCCTCAAATATCCTCATAAATTTTTCAAACAGAGATACCCTTACTCTTTTTAATGTCATTTATATCATAATTCATACTTATTTAGGAGAAAAGACGAGAAGAGGAGGAGTCAGTTGCGCAGATGGACATGCAGCTTGCTCAGGAGGCTGCTTATGCAAAGTTGGCAAGAGACATAAGTAATGAGGTACTGGACTTGTCAATATGCATAATATGTGATTTGATAGTTGGGGTGAACATATTCTTTTACATACACATATCCATAGATGACCAAGATGCTTCCTTTTAATTGCAAATTTCTTTTTTTCTGTTAGATATATTTTTGCTAGGATTCTTGAGAATAATAAGGGATGTTTTCTCCTGTATTTTCATGAACTTTCAGCTCTATGAGGTTGATTTGCATTTGGAAGAGCTTAGGGAAATGGTTGTTCGGAAATGCAGGTCTGTTTCACATGAGTGTATATCTGTTGTGGAATATTCTTTAAGTTTTATTGAAATCTGCTTTACGATGATTGGTCCTGTTCTGGTTTATGCTTTTAACTCTATACATAGGGAGCTTCTAGATGAAACTATATCAATCTGTATTTAGCTTTGAGATTGTGCTTTCTAGCATCTGGGCATATACTGATATGCTTTTAACTGCTTGCCGTACTCTTGGGCGCTGATGATGAACAATTGCAATCTGAATTTCGGCATATACGTTATTTGCGCCAAGACTACGCAGCTGTTGAACGAAACAAACCACTGAAGAGTATATTGTCCTGACTAAAAATCCATGACGGTTGATGGTACCCCGAAAGTGGGTGCCTTCACCTTGAATAGTTGGCCCATACTATCATATTCATGCCTTGTTAAAGCTTATAACATGGATGAAATATGATGAATCGTTTTGAGTTTCCTGATGCCATTGATGAACTCAGATTCACAAAGGAGGCAAGCAGATTAATTTGAAGGACTTTTAGATCTTGCTAGTTGGCTGATAAAACTTTAGATTTTCAGGATTGGTCATGTTTAGATTTGGGAGTAGAAACCACCGTCTGAGAATCTTGATTGTGCAAATATAGGAGTCTGAGTTGGACAACTTGAGTTCCATACATGGCTGAGAGAATTTGTGACAGAATGGCTGGATTCTTAAGTATTACATGCAATGGACACAATGAGGCATCCGCTATTCTACTGGCTTGAAGGTTTAATAAATATAGCACGAGATAGTTAGAAGAGATGTTTGATGCATGTGATAAGGGTGCATAAAGTTCTACATTGAATGTACACAGGGAATTGGTTGTAAATAACTAAAAAGTGGAGGAGCTTAAGCTTAGTCAATAGCTGGTTGGAGTACCACGGAGTCCTTTGCATGGTCACCAGCTCCTTTTCTTTAGGAAACAATGGTTTCAATGTACTCTACATTTGTCTTTGACATCTTTAGGTTCCTTCGTTGGTAAAGCTTGCTTTGCAAATAAGGCTGATACAAGTCTGGCCAATTTCTCTCTTCTAGATGAGGAGGAACTCATGAGAATTTCATTTCAGGAAAATATCGACTGAGGAGAAAAGAAACATCGGCACAGCCCTTAGTTTGTTGTCTCCTGAAGATCTCCTTAAGGCATTGGAGATTGTCGCTCAGAATGATCCAAGCTTCCAATCAACAGCTGAGGAAATAAACCTGGACATGGATGCTCAGGTCCTGATCTATCCCTCATCATGA
Source organism: Syzygium aromaticum (assembly GCA_024500025.1). NCBI lineage: Eukaryota > Viridiplantae > Streptophyta > Magnoliopsida > Myrtales > Myrtaceae > Syzygium > Syzygium aromaticum. The sequence goes on from CM044894.1 coordinate 2,722,757, forward strand.
GAGGCTTGTGTTCTATTATTCAAGGGTTTTTTTAATTTGCTGGACATAGTCATGGACGATTCATGATCTTTCGTTACCTGACTTATGCAGAGTGAATCTACTTTATGGAGGTTGAAATTCTTCGTGAAGGATGCTTTGGAAGTTCAGGGGAAGACTTCATTAAGTACTGGGGGAGATAACAACAATACCAATAACTTGAGCAAGAACAAAAATAACAACAGTAACAGTAACCGGATCAACAAGAGGAAAAGAGAGATATGTGATGCCATAGCTAAATCTGCCAAGAAAAGGAGTAAGAAACCCACCCTCATGATTGCATCACAGAGATCATAGTCAAGGGAGATGTGGGGTTTCACATGAATCCCGAAAAGGCTTTTGGCTGATCGGAATCGCAGACCTAGTGTTGTAGCGGTTTTCCCGTCTTTTCTGTCTATGGAGTCATAGTTTATGCAGCTAAGTGACCGTTAGAGTTTGGGTTGCTGTTGGCATCGAGCAGAAAGTTGTTCTAGCTGCCGACATTGTAAATTCTCCCACTCTTGCTAAGATTTTGTTTCGCGCCGTAATTCTTTCATATCTTTTCCTTTTGCGCCGAACCGTGAACTCCAGTATTGTTTAAACCTGCACTGTTTTAGGGGGATTCATCTCAGCAGGACCTACAGATGCCCATTAACTCAGTTATGTACTCGTCAACATGGACCGAGAGAAGAACATTTGGCAGTCTCATCGATTAAAACTTCCATTGATGCAAGTGATGCATTGGGTGATCTATATTTGCCATCACTTAGCAGCTTGTGCTCCACTGAACTTCTTTGCAATGACCGGACGGTTTGCCTGGAGCACCGGTCATTAATCCAATACATCCTCACGATCGGGATCACCGGGGCACATGGCATATTTTTAAGTTTCGTGGTGTTCTAACTTTTCCTTTGTCGACGTGCAAATAGATGGCCTGGCAACTCTGATGAGAGATGTCTCCCTCGGTACAAGTCCAAAGTTTCAATGTCGACCTTCCCATTTAAACCGCCTGCAGTTCGTTTGCCTGTCAAGTTTCTACTTGGAGAAGTTTGAATTTCCCATGTGTGATGACAATGGCTTGAGATTATGCTGGGGCAATGCCGGTATACTCGCTGAAAGTGCAAGACATTATTAGTTGAACTAATGCTTCATTTGTTTCGTGAAAAATATGACGTTTTTGACATTTTTTTAAGAAGTTATAATACTTGGCTGAAATCTGAAAAGGAATTGGAAATTTTTTTTCTGTCTTTTGATGAGAAAAATTTATTTGCTTATGTTTTTTTTTTCCAAAGTAGACATGCATTCTTCGGGCTTTAATAACTTGGGTACGAGCAGCCACGGAAACGGGTATGGGGCCTGGGATCCCCGCAGAAGCCGATATGATGATCGCAGGAGCGGAGGTTGGAGGAGGAATGGGAGTCCCCGATCGATGAGAACTCAAAGAAGTCGACGTGGTGATCGGAGGAGGATGATGAAGATGATGTGAAGGCGTCATCTTCGAGGAGTAATTGGCCGTGTCGGAGTACAAGGAGAGATTGTAGAGCGAGAGCGCGATTTTCAGAGCAGGGAAAATGAGCTAGGGCTGTGTCATGCGTGAGATGAGACGAGCAAAAATCATTTTCCCCTATTTTAAGGGACTTGTTTTTGTTGATAGAAATTGTGGTTTTTTTCAACTCATTCGTTTTTCTTGGGCCAAATGCCTGAAAATTCAGAAAATACTTTTGTGGAAATTGTTATGTACGAAACAAACGGAGCCTAAGTATAAATTTGTCAACACTTCCATCTAGATTAAATCTATTTTCGAGGGAGAAAATGAGTGCGTTTAGTAAGGGAAAACCAAGTCTATCATGCACAACTTTTTCAGGACATGCGAATTACTTTATAAATTAAGCAATACTTGCGTGGAGACAACAGCTTTAATTAGCTTTCCAAAGTCATTGGACATGATTTTGTTTGTAAGTTCTCGATGTTTTTTCTGGACATGTGCATGAGACAAAAGCCAGAAGGTCATTATGGTCTAATTAATAACGTTTAAAATTGAAGATCTCAATCTAATGATCATGAACAAGTGTTAACCGCACGAGAATCGTTAAACGCCATAATAAATGAAGAATAGTTATGAAGCATTAACGAACCACTCCTCCACATCATTATAAAAGCACCCGCACATCTTCTATCAAACACGTCCTTCAAACTGAAACCAAAACATAAAGAAAAGTGAGAGATACACAGCATTCGGAAAACAAAACATGGCCAGATCCGCCATTGCCTTTCCCGCGATCCTTCTTGCGTTCTTCGTCCTGCTCGAGCTGGGACTCGCCGAACAGGCCCACCAGCCGGCGCCGGGCTACGACAGCTCCATCGAGCTGTGTCTCAAGAACATGACTGAAGAATGCGGAATTGAGGTCTTTCAGAACATCTTTCACAAGGGCCCTGAGATCACCGACTCTTGCTGCGGCGTCCTGCTGAAGTTTGGTCACCCTTGTCACTCCGAGCTTATCGAGATCGTCCTCAGCACCGGTAAATTCGCGACCCGCGAAGCGGAGATCTTGCAAAAGAGCACGGCCGCATGGAAGCATTGTCAGTCGATCGTTGAGGGACACTGATATAATCTTTCGGCTATGATGGTTTGACTTTCTTGCATATTGTTAATTTTGGAGATGGTGATAGGGAGAGAACTTGTTATCCCTTCTCTGTTGAAGGTGTATTTTACATGCTAAATAATATACTTTTTTTTTGGTCGAAGTGATAAATAATATACTTGATATCGAACTTTTTTGAGTAATGTATTTTTTGCTTATATGGACTAGAATCCATTGAAGCGCAAAGTTACCCATATTGGCTCATCCCTGTGTAAGTTTACATATATATGATACATGTCGTATGCTTGATCATCAAATAACGTGAAAAAGTTAAAATATAAAAAGGGAAAAGAAGAGTGATTGAGTTCATGATTTTAATTGCTTTTTTCTATTTTTTTTTTCTAAACCTGTCAATTCAAATGAATTCAATGACAGATCCTTTATAATGGCCGAAGGGTACTAAAGTTTTGTCATTGATAAGGCTTGAGAATTTAGCTGGGGGTGATTTTCATACATGCTAAAAGTGCAAAGGCAAAATAGTTCAACTGAGTTCCATCTTTCGACACGATTTGTTAAACCATTTAAGCGATAACGGCATTATTCATCTTCAATTTTCTATCCAATGCCTAATGTCATTCCTAAACGCTCGATTATTGTTTGATTTTTAGGTTCCTGAAATTTCATTCAATGCACAAATGCCTTTCCTAAACTTTCAATCGATCTAATTTCATCTCTAACTCCATATATTTTACCAACACATATGTCGCTGTTCTTATTCTTTTACCAATTTTTGCTATCGATGAGTGTCAGATAGATGAAAATTTCTATTTAAAGTGCTTGAGTGAAGAGTTTTTTTTATTTATTTAAAGGGAAACGTACATGTAGAGAATGACCACGTGCTCTTTCTGTGACATGAGTGAATTTTTGCACGTACGGAATTCACATGCATAATTCTCTCTGATTTCTTTGTTAGTTTTACTAAATTGTTGTCCTTCTTAACAAATTTTGTTAGCACTGAATATTAGAAAAATGATGGTGAACATTTTAAAGTGGCAAGGATAGCGCAAGTACCTGAGCTTTTGCATGCTTTACAATCGAGTACCTAAACATTTTTTTAGTTAAATTAAGTTCCAACGTGTATCGATTAACGTGACATCATTTTAAGAGACCACATTGGATGCTATAATGGACATTTAATGTCTATTTAATGGCGTTAGCGTCCACATTTAATGGCTATTTCACAGCGTTCGTGATTTTAACGGGGGCTTCACATTGATCCACAATTGAAAAGTTGATGTATTTAATCGAAAAAAAAGTTTAGGTACTTCATTGTAAGATGAGAAAAATTCATGTACTTGCGATGGCATTACTCCAATATTCATAATATGTTGAGGTCTTAATTGAATTAGTTGAAAGTTTCGAGAGATGGGAAAACTATCTATAGTTTTTTGAGGGAAAATTACGAAAGAAGTCCTAAACCTTTTGTAATTGTGCCAATTTAGTCATAAATCTTTTTTTTTTATCAATTCAGTCCTAAATCTTTTGCAATTCTGTCAATTCAGTTCATCCGGCTACTTTTGGCCGGTAGGCGCTAACGTGGATGCCAGCCGGCGTTGGCTGGTTGACGTGGTAATTTTTAATAATTTTTACAATAAATTTTCGAATTTTTTATATTTTTTTTTCTTTTTTTTTTTTTCCCTATCTTCTTTCCCGGTCGCCGGTCCGGCGACTAGGGATAGGCTGAGGTCGGCGGGGGGGACCTCACCGGCCATGGGCGAGGTCGAGTTTACCTAGCAATGGCGAGGCCTCACCACATCTGGGCAAGGCCTCGTCAGATCTGGGCAAGGCCTTGCCGTCGGTGGGCAAGCTCGGCCTCGCCTGTCCATGGCGAGGTTGACCTCGGCCGACCATGGCGAGGTCAACCTCGCTAGATCTGGGCGAGGCCTCGCCCGGTGACAACGAGGCCGCGCCTGACGATGGCGAGGTCGCCTAGATTTGGCGAGACCTTGTCGTCGCCTGGCGAGCTCGATCTCGCCCGATCTCACCCAGCCATGGCGAGGTTCGATCTCACCCAGGTTGACTTTGCCAGATTTGGGCAAGGCCTCACCCGGCGACGATGAGGCTGCCCAGATCTGGTGAGACCTGACCGTCGCCTGGCAAGGTCGATCTTGTCGTCGCTTGGTGAGGTCGATCTCCCTCGGCCATGGCGAGGTTCGACCTCGCCCTGGCCATGGCGAGGTGGACCTCGCCGGCCTCAGCTTTTTGTCGGTCGCCAGACCGGCAACCGGGGAAGAAGATAGGGGAAAAAAAAAGAAAGAGAAAAAAGTAAAACATATTTGAAAAATAATAAAAAAATTATTAAAAATTGCCACGTCAGCTGGCCGGTGTCCATGTCAGTGCCAGCCGGCCAAAAGTGACCAGATGAACTGAATTGGCACAATTGCAAAAGGTTTAGGACTGAATTGACAAAAAAAAAAGTTTAACGACTGAATTGGCACAATTGCAAAAGGTTTATGACTTTTTTGATAATTTTCCCTGTTTTTGAATATAACAAAATAATCAAAGGTTACTAATGTGTGCATTCTTGGTATACCAACATTTTATATATGCACAAGTGCTTATGCAGATCGTGTCCTAACAATATCGTCAAAAGCTAGGATTGCTCTACCCCTAACAGCGATAAAAACGATATCTGGCGTAGAAGTGTTTGAAAGTTGGATGGACTAGAGTAGAGGGTGAAAAGGTCGTAGAACGGGGAAGTTCGTGCATACTTGGATGAACAACAAAACGGTGAACAGCTGAGTAGAACTAGAATCGCCAAAAACCACTTGGAAGGACTGAAGGATAGATGGTGACCAATCATTTTCGGTAAGAAGCGTGAAAGAACTAGAAGGACCGCTAGTAGAAGTTGTTCCCGCTATAGACGAGGTGGAAGACGTTTGACGTGCTTCTACTACCTAAATAAGAAGAACTGGACCTCTTTTGAGTTGATTTAAATTTAAATCAGAGGTTAATTACTAGCTTTCGGGTCCGGAGGTCCAAAGAATTTAACCCAAAGAAAATCATAGCAGCACTTCCCCTTTTGTGCAAGCATTCATAGAGTTAGACACTGGACAGAAGTAAAGTCTTTAATGATGGTAACCTCCATTTTAACTCGGCAATGGCAGACTGATCGTGCAGTCCGTAGACCGGCTAAGGAGATGTTCGTGTCCAACGGGCCTTTTGACCTGGTTAGGACTTTCCAACGGCCAGTTCAAGGCTTGGAAGTTTATAACAGGGACTCAAAGATTGCCAAGGACAACGGCGGAAATTGGAAAGCTTCTACTCTCTATCGCCTTGAATGAGATAATGAAACGAATAATTCATAAATTTTGATCCAACGTACAATGTGATTCCTGAACTTCTAATTTGTTCAATGTGATCCCTCAACTTTTAATTTGATCAATATAATTCCTCGAATTTTAATGCATGTTCAATATAGTCCCCGAATTATATATTGTCCTTCAATTTATTCAAGATTAGAGATAATATTAAACATTTTCATATTATTTGAAAACTAAATTGAACATGTACCAAAAGTTCAGGAATCATATTAAACAAATTAAAACTTGATCACAATGCACATTGGGACAAAGTTTAACGGTCATTTGTGTCGTTTTCCTTCCTGAATTTTGTTGTGCTTCAAAGTGTGATTACTGCTTATATTCTGATTTAGATTATTTGAAAGGGAAGGGTCGTTGAGCTTTATGATCTGTAAACAGAGGGTATTAATTGTGATCGATGTGCTTGTGTTTTTGTAGGGCTATCTACTAGCTTCAATTCTACTCTCTTTTAACCTCTTGAAGATCACTAGTAAATTCAGCACCTGCTGCCATCTTTAACCTTTTGAAAATTACTAGTAAATTCCGGTATGGTTCTCGATTGTTAGTTCGAGAGAGTGGATGTAAGCTTTGTTATAAGCCGAACTACTCTGCTTGCAAATTTCTTTCATCTCTTCATCTCATTGATTTATCTATTTGCATAAGTACCGATATTTGTTTAATTGGTTCTGCATCTACTAAAGCATACTCGCAAGCATTCCATGAGAAAAAGTTCAAATTTACTTAAAACAATTGACTCATGCCCCTCTAAGTTGTTGTGCTGGCCTTAACAATTGCACGTTGAATAGAAGTTTAGAAATCATACATTTGACAAAAGTCCATGGGTTAATTGTATCATTATTCTACATGAAAATGGTCTTCACCAGATACGAGCTGCTTATAGTTAAGCGATATCGCTTAAGCCTCCATGAAAACGGAGATGCAGTTATAAGATAAGCCGATGACAATTTTTACTTCTTAAATTATAATATCGGCCTTCTAGATAATAGAAGGGATTGTTTTCTTTTGAAGTTCCGCAGAAAAGTTTTAGAGGTTGAAATGTGTCATTGAATTCGCCTTTATAAGTGCTTGACGTTTTTCTTTTCTTGACATGTGCATGTGATGAAAAGCAAGAACGCCATTAGGGTTTTAATTAATGAGGTAAACTGAAGATTTCATTCGGACTAAGGATCACGAACAATGATGAAACTCGCAAGATTCGCCATAATTTGTAACTCGCTATCCTCTTGCTTCGTAAATAAATGAAGAGTTGTTATGAAGCATTAATGAACCACTCCTTGCCATCACTATAAAAGCACCCGTATATCTCTCCTGTCAAACGCATCCTTCAAATAGAAACCAAAATAAAGAATAAGTGAGAGATACACCATTCGAAAAACATGGCCAAATCCACCATAGCCTTCTCTGCGCTTCTTCTCGCGTGCTTCGTCTTGTTCGAGCTGGGGCTCGCCGAAGATGCTCATCAACCGGCGCCGGGTTACGATAGCTCCATCGAACTGTGTCTCAAAAACATGACCGAAGAATGCGGAATCGAGATCTTTCAGAATATCTTTCACGAGGGCCCCGAGGTCACCAACCCTTGCTGCGGCGTTCTCCTGAAGTTTGGTCATCCTTGTCACTCCGAGCTCATTGAGATCGCCCTCAGCACCGGCAAATTCGCGCCTCGCGAATCGGAGATCTTGAAGAAGAGCACGGCCGCATGGAAGCGTTGTCATTCGATCGTTGAAGGACATTGATCGGTTATCATGTATCAAATCGTTATGACTATCTTACACATTGTTGATCAGTGGAGATGGCGATAGGGAGAGGACTTTGTTATTGCTTGTGTATCTCACATGCTAAATAAAATTACTTGATAGCCATCTTTTTCTCTTTACTAGTAACTCATCTTTCGCTTATACGGACTAGAATTCATCTAAGCACGAAGTTTTATGTCATGTGTGTAATCATGTATGGTATGCTTGATCATTAGTGGAAGAGATTAACAAATAGCATCCAAAAATTAACATATCAGGAGTGAGCAAATACGTAGGGAAAGAAGAGTTACATGGAGTTCATGAATTTAATTACTTTTTGCGGACTTACTTTTTGGTCAAATCTTGTCATTCAATGAACTAATGACAGATTTTTCTGTAATGGCTGAAGGGTACTAAATTTTTATCATGATAATGCTTTGAGATTTAGCTATGGTGACTTCATACGTGCATGGATGGGCAAGGCTAATCAGTCGAACTCAGTTCGATCTTACAACACTGCTATATGTTTTATCCATAGAAGTAGTAATGACACCGTTGGTCTCTGTGGCGAGGCCAGCAAGAGACCTGATTTACACCTTCCCTCTCTGCATGTTATTGCACGTGTGGTGATCTCAGGCGGCGGTATAGGTCGGGCCAGAATTGTCACTCGAGGTAAAGTTAATATTTTTTTTGTGGAAATTAGCCCCTTATAAATATGGTTATGAAAATTTCGAATGTCATAGCGTTGGCGGCGAGCACCCGGGTATGGTGTTCCAAAGCGGCAGTGGCAAGCAGCCAATTGCCCATGACAGTCAATAATGTCGACCGGTGGTCGAACTGCGTGCTGTCGCCTTCGCTACGGTGCCCTTCCCCTCCCCGATTTTTTGTTTGATTTTTTCCTTCTTCTTTTTTCCCCTGATCATGGTAAATTGCAATGTCGGATGACACTTCAATTTTTAATGGCAACTAACAGCTACGCTAGCATCTTTGTCTATAGTTTTGACAGAACAAAAAAAATTGTATAATCTATGATCCAATTGCACCGCAAAAATTGAGAAGCTAGATTGAATATTTTGCAACCATATATCGTACGAACGTATTCTCACGAGAAACTTGAGTTTGTTTTGCTTGTTATTCGGCCTTTGACCCCACCAAAAATTTACGCTTATTAGCTTCGACCCATGATAAATCTTGTTTTGTTTTGCATTTGCTTTTGCGTGTGAATTACACTTAGAACTTGACAAAGTCCGTACAAATTGCAATCTTTTCCTTTAACTGAAAATGATGAAACAAAATAGATTAAAAGAAAAGTAATTACCATCACCTATATACTGATTACTATCATAGTATCATGGAACCAACTTCCAAATATGGAGTCCGCCCTCCTAATGACTTTAAAATCCTTATTTTTAATACAGAAAAACTTGCCAATACGAAAGATTTGAAGGGCAAATTAATTATGTATTGTTGAAATAAAAATTCGATATCTCTAACAAATACCCTATTTTCATGGATCGCATATCTCATATTTGAAATTAATAACGCTATTTTCCGACTAAAAACGACCGGATCCATCTCCAGTCTGTCACGCTCTTAGTGTGGCTAAGGGCTATAGTTATATTACAGAAAACTAATTAACATCGTTATATTAATGCAGCCATTGTTAAAACAGCCTGCCTCCATCCCTGCGTATGCTCTTTTACTTGTTTAAGTTACTAAATATGGAAAGTTCACAATTTCAATTACATCAATTCTTCGGGAAAATTGTCCAAAAAAGCCATAATCCCATTATACGGAGGTCAATTTAGTCATGAACCTTTCAATTTTGCTAATTTAATTATGATCCTTTTGATGATTTGTCAATTTAATTATTCAAGCTAATTTTGATTGAAAATCGCTGACATGATCTAGTTGGCATTATTCGTCTTACGTGGCACAACCTACGTTAACGTGGACAATTTTTATAATTTTTGTAATTTTTATAATTTTATGAATTTGTTCTTCTTTTTTTCCTTTTTATTTTCTTTACTTTTTCTTTTTTCTTTTTCCCCTTTTTCCCTCCACTGTCCATCGCCGGTCACTGGTGAGGGTTGGAGGGAAAAAGAGAAAAATGAAAAAGAAAAGAAAAGAAGAGGAAAAAAAAAGAAAAACAAAGAAAAATTTCAAAAAATAATAAAAATTATCCACGTCAGCGTTAGGCGTGCCATGTAGGATAGTCGTCACTGACTAGACCACTACATCAGCCGTTTTCAACTAAAATTAGCCGGAATAACTAAATTACGAAATCCTCAAAGGTTTTAGGACTAAATTGGCAAATTGCCAAAATGTTTAAGATAAAATCAGCACAATTAAAATGTTTAGGAATTGTTTTTAGTAATTTTCCCTCAATTCTTCTACTGACATAGGTAGTTGACACATTAAAAATTTGAATGCTTTTCTTTTTAATTAAGCATGGTTAATAAATGCCCAAAATGCTCTAATGTTGGTAATAAGAGTGTCGGAAGCCAAAAGTGGAGTAGAAAAGGCATGGGCTTGTTTTTATCTTTATTTTCTTCATTAGAAGCTTCTCTCAATTGCTAAAATTGATAACTAACTACTATCTTTAAAAACGAAAAAAGCTACACAAATTCATTTACCAAAAACACATGGCATGCGTTGAATCTAGGGGAAAATTACAAAGTCCTAAATATATTGTACGGATGTTAATTCAGTTCCAAACTTTTTAATTTGATCAATCTAGTCATGAATCTTTTGATGATTTATCAATGACCGAAAATCGTTGACATGAACGTTGGTCATCTTATATAACACGGCTGGTTCTAACACGAACAATTTTTGGTAAATTCTCCCCTTAGATTCTAGTGATAACAAAGCCAAATGTGCAAAAACCTCATCCATGACGACACGGTACTTATGCTGCCGTGAAGGCATATCACGTCCCCGGAACTTTTGAGCCGTCGGATCCACCAAAACCACATCCGTCCGAGAATCCCCACCCCCCATCCCTTATCAAGATGCGCGTGGCAGGCCAACCAATCCGAGGACGCCAAGTGGAAGTCAACGAGGGCGCGCTGCCCGATATTTTCCCATTACAAAAAAAAAAAAAAAAACCGCATTGATCACGCCACCGCGCGACTACCGGTTCAACAAAGCCCACTCTTTGACCGGTCCAGACCAAACCCGGTCCCACCCACGCCCACCCAACCACCGCCCGTTCCACGACGCAGGGGGGCGACTTCCAAAGAGGCGTGTGGCCGTCACTCGCGACGTCGCCGTTCCAAAGAGGCGTGTGGCCGTCACTCGCGACGTCGCCGTTTTGCCCACCTCCTCCTCTTCTCTCTCTCTCCGCCACAAGACACCAAAGGGCATCTCTCCCCCCTCTCGCCCCTCTTCGTCTTCCATTCCCACCTACTCTCTCTCTCTCTCTCTCTGTGTCTCTGTCTCTCTCCTTCTCCGTTGTGCGTGGCCCGTCTGCTTCGATCCGATCGAGGTGATCCTTCTCGAATTGGCTCTTCCTGTTCGTTCTCCGGTTCGTTTGCCTTTGCTCCTGCACGTCTTCTGGGCCCTTGTCGTTTGGCCCCGCGCAATCCCCCGTGGACCGACGTTTGCTTTCTCGCGTTCGGCGTCCTCTGTGGCGTGTACCCTTTTGGGGGTCTCTCTTCTTTCTGTCGGTCGTTTGGTATCGATTGCTCGTCCGGGGCGCGGCTTGAATTTGGGGGGCGGGCGGCGGGCGGGGGGCGGGGGGCCCCCCCTCTCTGCCGTCGAGCTGAGTGCGTGTCCTGTGTTGATCTTTGCTGTTCGTGCGTGCTCCTGGTTGGTAGGGGGATGATGGTTTAGCTGTAATTGCTCGATTTCAGCTGTGTGCAATGTCGGGCGTGTGTATTTCTTATTAAAGGTTTTCTTTTTTACCGGTGGCATCTCGAAGTTCTTGTCTGTTGATCGATTATTTGGTTTGGCGTTGAAGTCGGATGATTTGGGGGGGTTTTTTGGTGATTTTTAGGGTTTTTGAATCGGGTGATCTCTTAAGGATCGTAGGTCCTTGCCTTTACGACGGGATGAATGTATCGTGATTAGGTAGTCAGACGTTCTTAGCAGCATTTTTTATTCTTGTTTCGCGCGTGGGTCGTTGGTTGATTTTGTTTTTCTTTTTAAGCGATTGCAACGAAATCCGTGTCCTTGGAAAGCTGTCTAGACCTGGGTTCCATGTCGAGCGGATTGAATTTTCTTTAGCGTTGGTGGAATCTTGTAGATTCTTACGTAGGGTGTGGATATGGTTCGGAAGAGAGCTGTTGGTTGACGTGATAGCAGTCATTTAACATAGATCGTAGCCCAGAAATCTCTGATAAAGTTTTGAAGTTGGGAGTTTATGCAGCTACGGTATGGTTTGAGTGTTGCCTATTTTTGATTAGTGAGTTTCCCTGCGGAAATTGGTCATCTTTCTGCCTTGTAAACTACTTAGGAAAGTTGGGAATTTATGCATGAGATATCATCTTGGCCTACATGATGCGGCTCCTTTCCTTACACTCCATATTGAAGTTTGCACCTTTTCTCTTTAGCTGTGCTAATTGCCGTACATCAGTGTGACAGATATACCTTCAATTGGCAATCAAACTTCTGGAGAGTGTTTGCTCAATGTGTGCTTTGCTTGTATTTGTATTAAACTGTGATCTTCCTTGGGATTTGGCTGCTGTGTGTTTCAATCTGTCTGTCTATTTGAGCGACTGTATTTGGTTGTGAAACTCTGGGGAATTCAGCAAATACCCATCTTGTAGTTTGGCTTATTTGTGGTGTTAATCTTTGAGCATGCTTACTTTTCAACTTCTGCACTAGTGTTTTCAGGGTCGCTAAAATGTTTCCTGTGCTGTTTGCTCTACATTGATTTGACCACCATCTTGCTACTTGTATTGTAATATCGATATCTGAAGTCGCTTATCAGTTATTTATGTCAATTTTCATGTCAACACGAGGATGTTGTCGATCACACTATTCTTTGTATGTGCAGGTTATTTTGATTCCATAAAGATGGACTCTTTCTTCAAAAGCGAGGATTGTTTACCTTCTCAGATGGACATCCTGAAATGTCCCTTTTTGAGGAACATTAATGAACCTACTAACTTCTCTTTGGCCTCTGCGATGCCTTTTGCAATGCCTGTAAGCTTTCTGCTAGTGATTTGTATTAATGTCTCAAGCCCTTTTTTCTTATTTTTTCCATTTACCAAAATGCAAATTGTTAATTGTTTTCCGGGGCAGGTACGTGGAGCCAAAGGTCCGATTTTTGAAGATGGGCCCAATTTTGACATGGCATTCAGGCTTTTTCATGGTCGTGACGGAGTAGTCCCGCTCTCTGGAAGGTCATTCTCACACTTGGAGAAACTAGAGACAAAGCCTGCGCCACCGCAGTTTAACCCGTTGGCTGCAAAGGCAGCAACAATCAGTCTCTCTTCCTTTGGACCTGGAGGGCCATTCAGCTTTGATGCCTTCTCTGAGAAATGGAAGAATCAGAAAAAGAAGTCCAATTCATCCAAGAAAGACTCTTCCTCACAGGTACATCAATGTCAATGTCGTGTTCTTTGGGTCTTTTCAGTTGGGAAGCTCTATATTGCTAGTTTCTCTGCAAGTGCAAGATCGATTGGATTGTGTTGTGATTGGGGAACCATTATATCATCCTTGCATGTGAGGTGAATTTGTGTTGACTCAAGATAAAATGAATTTGTTTATAGGGAAATTCAAAGCACGAGGCTATGGGCAATGACTGGCTGCAAACAGGGAATTGTCCAATCGCAAAGTCATACCAAGCTGTTAGCAACGTCCTTCCCCTCGTGGCAAAAGTTCTACAGCCTCCCCCAGGCATGAAATTTAGGTGTCCCCCGGCAATTGTCGCTGCCCGAGCAGCTATAGCAAGAACTGCTCTTGCAAAGAACCTCCGACCTCAACCTTTGCCTGCAAAAATCCTTGCGATCGGGCTCCTTGGCATGGCAGCTAATGTTCCGCTCGGGATATGGAGAGAACACACAACGAAGTTCTCTCCTTCATGGTTTGCTGCCGTCCATGCCGCTGTTCCATTTATAGCGATGCTCAGGAAATCCATACTGATGCCAAAATCAGCCATGGCCTTCACCGTTGCAGCTTCTGTGCTGGGACAGGTGATCGGCTCTAGGGCAGAGCGTTACCGGCTGAAGGCGGTGGCTGCTAAGAAACCAAGCACGGCGGACAATTCCATGGGCGTATCGAGTCCATTACAATTGGTTGACGTGAAGACCGGGCACTGCAGCAGTGCTGTCGAGTGGGACCGAGTCACTCTTCAGGTGGCGGGGCCTTCTGCTTCTGCCAATGTGTTCTGTTGATTTATGAGCCGTGCGTGTGCCGTTTCGTCGCATCCTTGATTTGTAAGGTGATGTTCTTTGTGTCTTGATCTGAACCCTGCTGTGGCTCTCCTTCTGATCTTGTTTTCTTTATCTGATCGGCTGTTCATGCAATAAAAACGAGGAAACGAGGACTGTTTTGTCGTTAAAGAGTGAAATTTCTGCCATATGATATTATTACTCTTGTATTGAGCTGTTCTCCTTTTGCGCTAGTTCTTGCGGTTTCCGTAGGTGGGCGCTTTCTGGAAAAATTATTAGGACTTGAGAAAACGTGGGAAAACGTGGGGCGTTATGAAAAGTCAAAAGCAGGAACGACAGCTATGGAATTTCAAGTATGGTGGCCGGCATGAATTTTTTCATTATTGAGCAGCAGCATTGATTATTTTTTTGTAATCCATTTTTCGTTTTTTCCTTATGAAGATAGTTGACTTTTTTGAAGAGGAAATCGATGATTGAACTCGAGTCTCGAGATCCGGGCAGTTGTATCTCGAGATCCGGGCATCTAACAACGCGTCGTCATGATCGATGCAAAAATACGTTAATTTTCTTACGGACGCTATGATATGCTGTCGTAATAGTTGTAAAAAGTATAATTATAACGTGTACTATCTCTCATATTGGAAGAGTAGATAACAAGGTCATCATGATGACAACTTTGGCCGATGAATTTCTACGTGAATTTGGTTAACAAGGACTGCAATTTTAGTTTATTTAATTGAAAAAGACAGAAGAAAAAAAAATCAGAAATGTGTTAACCTGGCAATAGCCATGACTTTAATTGATTATTGTATAGAATTTTGCCGTATAATGGCGAGTAGTAAGATTTGAAACAAAACAAGTTGACTTTTGTCCATCATAATGAAGCTTTTAAGATTCGTGAAGAAAAGGGTAAAAAACGAAAGAGATCTGAAGAAGAGGAGGAAAGTACTAAAGGCCTTCTACCATTCAAGCCTGCCCAACATTGCCCCTTAGCCCAATTTTTTTCGACTGGCCTAGGCGAGCTCATGGACCAAACATTTTGTCCTCTCACGAAAGTTTCTAAAGTGGTATTCTTTATCCAAATTTACCCCCCTATAGCGAGCCCTTCAAGTTCGTCTTTTTACAGTCTTTTCTGTCGTTCAACGTCGTAAATGAATCAAGCTTGCCGCAATAGAGATCGGAAGCAGTGTGACGGACCCCTAGCCTCGTCGACCTTGTCCAACTCGTGGTTGAAGGTCCACCTGGCAGCCTAGGCAAGATCTCGGTGCTCTTGAGGAGGTCGCCGGAGTTCGATTGGTTGTGGTTGTGACTGTGAAAGGTCGATTGACCCAAATCCATTGGCGTATGGTGGAAGATTGAAGATCGAAGAAAAATTGAGGGGGAAAAACAAACTTAAGTAATCACCGGTTTATCAAATTTGTCTATTTAATTATTTAAATGGATTAAAACCTTCAGTACCCTCATTTTATTTATCTTTGTCGCGCTGCGCTTTTTTTGAGGGGGCTTTCGGGATTTGCGCGTTAATGAGGTATTTCCGTGTAAAGGTCTCTCTCAGACCATACCTCACGTGATAGTGGAGGGTGATTTCTTATTTAATTTATATTTATGATTTTGGAGTCGCCACTAGTCATTATTGGTAGATAGACTAAAAATCTAATTGAGGTATGGGATAAATACTACGATTTTATGAACCAGAGATTCTGAGTACAAGGACTTGGTTACATTATTGATCCTGAATCAATATCCCTAATGCCTTTTCGGTACCTAACAACAATATGATGTATAACGTGTCATGCGAATTTCCGAGGCTTACCCACTATTCCTATATGTTCTAATCGCAGACAAAAACAAAAAAGTATTAAATATACCATCAAAGTCAATCAATTCTAAGTGGTCTCTAAAACTGAAAATCAATCAAAACACCCAAACCCGAATGAACTTCTAATAGCTTGTTCATTTCATAATTCACACATTTTTTAGGGTTTTAGGGTTTTTTAGAGGTTATAACCCCTGAATTTGGAATTTTCTAAAAATGCCATTTGGGCACTTTTGAAAATTCAAATTTCACTTTTTATGACTGGCCATGATGATTTTGAACCATTCTGTGAATTTTTAAATTTTTTGATTTTTTTTTTGGAAAAAATTTATTAAAATCGAGAATTGATTTTTTATGCTTTTCTGAAAATCTTTATGAATTTTTCAATTTTTCAAATTTTTATTGATTTTCCAAAATTTTTATTTTTTTTATTTGTGTTTTTCGAATTTCTAAATTTTTATGAATTTTTTGGAAATTTTTGAATTTTTATGAATTTTCTAATTTTTTTGAATTTTATGAAATTTTTTTT
The DNA here is from genome assembly GCA_024500025.1 of Syzygium aromaticum. Taxonomy (NCBI): domain Eukaryota; kingdom Viridiplantae; phylum Streptophyta; class Magnoliopsida; order Myrtales; family Myrtaceae; genus Syzygium; species Syzygium aromaticum. The sequence goes on from CM044894.1 coordinate 2,739,156, forward strand.
TAGAATTTTATGATTTTCAAAAAAAAATTTCCAACTTTTTTATGATTTTTGTGATTTTTTATTTTTTAGAATTTTCTGATTTTTTTATATTTTTTTAAATTTTCCGGCCGAGAGAATGAATCGAACCAACCTGATTCAACTGTATTCGGCTTGGCTAAACCGGGCATCGCCAGCGCCGATAATCCTTTCTGGCGAGCACAACGCCAAAAACGACGCCATTTTTACCATTCTTCATTGGGGCATTTTTACTAATGGGTGGTGTGTATGGATCTGTATTTAATGTTCTTGAGGCCATCGGTTTGAGCACGTTGTCGACGACCTTTCGGCGACTATTCCGCCGTTCTGTTTGCACCATCAACAAATCTACATGTTCTAGTATTAGTTTAGTCCAATTAGATCGCTATTGGACGCTCACCGGCCGGCTAAAACTCAGTCTAAAAACCTTAACCTTCATTGGCTAAAACTTGCATTTTTCAGAACCTAAATGATTATCCTACTTGCCCTAACCATCTAAATCGGTTCCAATTAGCATCAAATCATCAAACAAAGTTGAAAGGAAGCCTACTTGGATGACCTACGGTCACGATGACGCTCCGGCGAGGCTTCGGGTTTTTCGGCGAGGGAGGTTTAATGCATGACTGACTCGATTCATGCGTTTTTTATGCCCAAAATGCATTTAATCAACATGAAAAATTATTAGTAACTAGTTATGAACAACAAAATGCCAAGATTCGTCAATGAAATTACTCAAACATGCACATTGAGGCCGAAACCAAATTCTTGAAAATTTTTGAAAAAAAAAAAATTGACTATGAACCAACTTTGCTTGCTTCGTTCGACGATCAAACGAAATTGTCGAACTGTCCCGCACCCCAAGAGTTATTCCTTGGCACTTAATTTTCCTCCTAGTGCTCTTGGATTCACCGGAATAGGTCTGGATCGCCCAAATGGAGCTCGTTTTCAGGCGTTTCTGATCAGCCTTCCTTGATTGAAACGGAGAGGGGAGGTCATGATCAACTCACGATTTTCGGCGCTCTGCCGTTTAGGGCGTCGCCGAACACTTGTGGTAGGACCTACAATCCTCGTTCTCTGATTCTCTCTCTTTGGTTTGGCTCTGTTTCTCTCTCTCTCTCTCTCTTGGTCAATTCGTCTCGATTTTGACCCAATTTTCCAAATTTAACCTCAAAATTGAATTTCCCATCATATTCCGAACCCAAATATATAATTTGCCCAATTTTTTATTATAATTGTGTCCAAGATTTTCTTATTTTTATATTCGGGTTAATAGGGTTTCATTTAATTTGATGTTCTAATAATCTAATTAGGCAAAATTGATGCCAAAATTGAAGTACCCACACCCGATTAACCCTAGAAATGATGGTCTCACATTTTGACAATTTCATATTGAACACGATTTTCAATTTGGGTTCAAAATTCTTAATTTTCAATCTAATTTTGGGGATTTTTTATTTTTATACCAAATTGGATTGACCATTATGCAATTTAAGGTCCTAGAACCATTTGTTGTGAAGACACTATGACTTAAAAATGACTAGAAAAAAATTAATTGCATTTTTGGTTCAACTCGAATTTAATTTTGCCCAATTTTGGAAAAACATATACCCGATTGAGAATTTTCAAAATTGATGATGCATTCATGAAATTGGATTTAAAATAAGATGAATGACTATTTTTATGGAGTTTTCTGATTCCATTTGCTATTTTTCTTGATTTTCTCACCTATTTTGACTAAAAGAAATTAAGGAAAAATGCAGAAAAATGCTAAAAAAATATTTTTTGGTTTAGAAATAGGTTTCTAGGCTTGGTCAAGATTCCTAGACCTAATTTTAAAATTTTTGAAAAATTAAAAAAAGTAAGCTAGGTGTCAACAATCTCCAATATCAATGTTTTGTGAATTTAAGACAAAGTTATTGATTGCCGAAAAAGCCGAATTGAAACAAAACATAATTAAAATAAAATGCGAAAATACGAATATTTACGTGTGCGTGCACATCTTGTGTAAATGGGTCCTAGTTTTAGGATGATTAGAGTTTTCTAGCGATTTGATGAAGTAGATAGTCAACCGTAGAAAATTAAACAGGTGGAGTAAGATTTAAATTCAAATTTGAAAAGGTTAAGAGCAATACGGATTGTCGTTATCCAATTCCTTCCAAATTATAAGTTTGACCCTTCCTAAGTAATGTTTTATTATAATTAAGGTAAGTTAATTAAATAAATTTTGCAATGGTATAGTACTTTCAAGAGTGCGGCAAATCTCATGTGTTCAGATGACAACATGTTCAAATAATCTTGAAGGTCACGTGTCGACACTTCACGGGAGGAGCCTTCGCTCATCCGTGGATACTAGTTAATAATGTCGGAAGGTTCAAATGCTCCATGGTATTAGAATTAAACATATAAAATCAGCCCACTTATTATTACCTAAGAGTAATTATTTATAATATCATATTTAACATGCTCTATGTACACTAGCTAAACAGACTTGATTAGAAGATAATCGAATTTTAAAAGTGCCGACCATTCATGATACGAGAAAAATCAATTAAAGACATAATAACATCTCTTTGATTAGTTGCTTATGAAGTACCTCGAGGCACTCTCCGAACTACATTTTGTGGAAATACAAACCAGAGAAAAAACAAAAGACAAATTAAGGGAGAGGCAACTCATTTACAAGTTTTTTTGAGTTAACGTTACAAAAAACTCCAAATGTGTACATCAATGACAAGTTTACTCTAAACTAATACCATAAAAAATCCCAAACTGTACACTTGTGACGAATTTATCCTCCGTTAGTTTCCATTAAATTTTTCTGTCAAATTTATAAGTTAGATGACACGTGGCAGTTGACGGGTGTACTAGTTTGAAGTTCTATCCCTCCATTTATCACAAATTTACAAATTCGTAACTTTTCGTGGTATTGATTCAATTTAACGGAGGGTAAATTTATTACAAATGTATCGATTTGGGGTTTTTAGTGGTTAAAAAATTAGTTCGGAGTGAATTTATTACAAATATATCAGTTTTGAGATTTTGGTGGTAAAAAAAGTTCGGGGCAAATTCGTCACATGTGTACCAATTTGGGTTTTTTGCCATATTAACCCTTTTTTTTTGGTCAAACTTATTTACAAATTTGAAAAACTCGAAAATTAGATTTGCTGAAGAAAATTTTATAAAGAAAAAATTTCCTAATAACTTACCTACACGGAGTAGTCAAAATAGGAAAGTTTAAGCAAATCCTACTTTGAAGCGGTCTTCCGCGATGCATATATAAGCACGTATGTCGTTTGTTTCCTATTCTAGTTTCATACCTTGCGCATCTTATTCTCGGGAGATTTTTTCTGCTAGTTTCCATAGAAACTCGTTAGGGTTTTCGCCTGGCCCTTTCGGACTTGCTGCATCTCTCCTGAATTTCCTCCGAAAAGCATGGATTTCGGCATGCTGGAGCCCCTCTGTGTCGCCCGTCAAATCCCAGATTATGACCGGCTCGAAGCGTCGGACCAGCGTGTGTTCTACATAGAAGTCCACGTCAAGTTCGTGTACTTGTCCGAGCTTCCCAGCGTGCCGTCGGATTGCCAAGGAGATCGTTTGATGCCCGGCGTCTCCCGCGAAGAGAGATACGAGTTCCGGATCGACGCGGATCAGCTGTCGCAAGATGCCGACGGGGAGTGGTTCGTGCGGTATATGTTGACGAGGGTGGGTGTGATGTACAGCCCCCACCACGAGTCAATGGTACAGACGGTACTGCTCGAAGCGGCATCCATTGCGAGGGACGAGCGCAATAGGGACGCAAATGTTCTGCCGATGAGGGTCTCTATTTCGTGCGCCGACCCCTCCGTTCACCTAGAGCTGACGTCGAGTGAGGAGGGGCAACTCGCTATGGCCTACGACGAGGTCGAGGGTATAGGCCCCAGCGAGGACGAGGCCTCCGATGAGGGCGAGGATATAAATGCCGGCGAGGATGAGGGGCTCGCGGTGGCCTTCGACGAGGGCGAGGATATGGACACCAGCGAGGACGAAGAGGAAGTAGCGATGATTGGGCCGTGGTTGAAGGGATTGACGGAGGTTGAAGTGACGGAAGGAAGCACGGATTGTGCGATCTGCTGCGACGACATTCTTGCGGGTTCGAAGGGGAGCTCCATGCCTTGTTGCCATGTTTTTCACCGAGAATGCATCGCGAAGTGGCTCAAGAAGAGCAGGACTTGCCCGCTGTGTAGGTTCGAGTTGCCTTCGACATACTAAGGATTGTCTGCAATCTGCATCGGCCCGCTGCAAAATCTTTGAAGTTTGCTGAGATTGAATTTACCGTAAACTGACTCTTCATGTGAAGAACATACAATGCGATTCATTGTTTTTACTTCGATTTTTGGTCTTGTATTCAAATCTGAGAATACTGGTCTCTTTGTCAGTTGGTAAAAGTTTGTTGTCTGACTGATATCTTCAAGTGAAAAGAAAACCATATCTTTCATGTGAATAATATGAGTAGTATGGGTTATTTTTTGAAAATAATGTGATGGTATGTTTGTTTTACTAAAAACTTCATGATATAAAATGTATTTTTCATGAAATCGTTCTCAAGGAAAACTGTCAAATTTCATTCATTTGGTAGTTTAGGGAAATTATTTTCCTTATTGCCTGGCGAGAAAGTTCGTCTCCTCCAATCTAAGTTTGTCGCTTTCAATAATGAAAAATGTCTTCCTGAATTTATAGTCGTTCAAACGCAGCAAAAATCGGAAAACGATATCCTCATAATAGTTTTCTTTTTTAATACAAATGGGTCCTTAGTGCGAATATTTGTGTCTGTGTATGGCATATGATATGGGTTTCTACAGATAAGTTTGAGCCGATTCGTCATTCCTCAACCTTCACCTTCATTAATTTTAAATTTGAATAAATAGATAAGAATAAAATATCTTGAATGGATTTTAAAATGGTTTCTATGAGTATTATTTAGGGTTAACACTACAAAAAATCTTAAATTGGTATATCTGTAACAAATTTACCCCAAACTAGTATACTTATGATAAATTTATTATTCTTTAATTTTCGTTTAATTTTATCCTCAAATTGCTGAGTTGGGTGACATGCGGTAGTTTGCAAGTGTACCAAATTGGGGTTTTACCCTCCGTTTGTCATTGGAATAAATTTGTCACAAATGTATCAGTTTGAGATTTTTGGAAGTTAAAATATTAGTTTGGATAAATTTATCACAAGTGTACTAGCTTGGAGTTTTTAATTGTCAAAAAATTTGTTTAGGGTAAATTTATTACAAATATACCAATTTAAGGTTTTTCGTAATATTAATCCTAGTACTTATGATAAAAAAGTTCTACATATAATTTAAAATTAAAGAGAAAAGAGGAACATATATTGACATGGTGAATACTACGATGCTACGTTTAGTAGTCGGGATAAAAGTTTATCTTATCTCCTATTTGGTGCTTATCCAATATAGGATAAAGTCGGATATAGGAAAGATACAACCCGGATATAATTATCCCATGGGGAAGGTTGGATAAATGTGGATAAGATTTCTAATATACATAATATAAAAGTTATTTTTTCTCGAATAACGAACTTGTTATATTTATAAGATTAAAATAACATTTGAATATAAATAATATTTGAATTTTAATATAAAAAAATTAAAATAACAAAAAATAATAATAATTTCTTTTTTACTTATTCTTATTTTAGTTATGTATTCAAATTTCTTTCTATCTTATGATATAAATTTCATATATAAATAAATAAATTTAGTATTTATATTTATTACATATTTTAGGTATATTAGTATAATTACTATTTACTAAAATTTTCTTAGAGAATGATGGAAGGGGAAAAAAATAAAAAAGAAAAGAATTAAAAAAAGAGAGGTAAAAATAATAAAAATAAGCAAATAAAAATGAATTAGGTAAGGGTGTTGTGAGAGATTTTTATTATCTCTATTTGTGCAATTTTTAGGTTCATTTACACCGATATGACGTTCATAGCAAATAATGGATATGATAAGATGTGAAAATATGTAGCTTTATTAGTGTGATTCACCAAACAGTAGATATAATATAACAAATCTTTGGATTTCATATCTAGTCTTATCTTGAGTAAAAATTCATACGACTAAACGCAGCTTGCATGGATTTTGAACAGAACTAACGGTAGAAAATTATCCATTTAATATGAAGCAGAACAAAATGAGTACCTTCTTCATTGTGTAAATAAATTCCTCCTAACAAATAATTCACCTAATTTAAAGAAAGCAAAAATGAAAAAATCAAAATAATAAAAAATTGCATGTTACTGCAGAAGTTATTGATAATTTGAGGCATATATTATTTAATTAATCAAGTGAACAAACGGAACTGCATAAGGAGATTTACTTAATTTGAAAGAATTCAAAGAAACTAATGATTAAAAAGATTAAAAATTTAATGATGTAAACTAAATTATAATTTTTTATAAAAAATGAAATAAATTATATGTTTTTAAAGGAAAATTATCCTCTCTTCGCTAATAGCAATGCTCTACATTTATAAAATTGTACTTCTTGTTTTATCTAATGATAAATGTTATTTAAGTTTTAACATTAAAGTGAATAAACATTATATTTACCTTTGTTCACACACTCTTTACCAAGTGATCCAATATATTTTGAGTTATTTATTCTATTAATGATGATGTGGACAAGAGACTATAAATATTTTTCTGCGTAGAAGTTTTCGGTGGAGAAGTCAGTTTATTTCATGTAACCTTTCAACAAAATGACAAAATCATTCCTAGCGCTTTTATTCTATTTATTTATTTACTTTTGGTGAGTGAGAAAATTCTATAAACATTTGTTATATCCTTAAAAATAGGAGAATCTCTGTTATATTTTCGATTTGAAAAATAAAAATTTTTAACTTTCAAGTTAATAGATTATATATGTTGGTTTTTTATATTTGAAATAACTTATTTCTTTTCTCTTTTCGATGCGGCAATCAAATCTTGTCCATTTGTTTTTGGTTAAAAAAAAAAGATGCCCAATTACAATTCGGATTCCTTGCAAATGCGTCCATAAATACAACGTGAAATTAATCAGAATACCTCTTTCTTTCTTTTCAAATTCCCTAGTTACATCCAAATCAATTATAAGAGACCAACACTCACTTTTTCCGATTAAATTATTAATTATTTCACCCCACCCCAAAAAGAACCAAAACGATATGACATCCAACTCTTTTAGGAGTTAATTTTATTTGGAAAACTATCCGCAAAGTCCTAAATCTATTGCATTTTTGCCAATTTAGTTATAAACTTTTCAATTTTTTTAATTTAGTTTTAAACCTTTTACATTTGTGTCAATTCAATATTAAATCTTTTTATATTTTGCCAATTGAGTTAATCCGGCCAATTTTGACAAAAATCGCTGACATAGACATCGACTATCGTACATGGTACGATCAGCGTTGACATTGATAATTTTTTAATATTTTTATCCTTTTCTTTTTCTTTTTCATTTTTTCTTTTCTTCTCTTTTATGTCTTCTCTTTTTGTTTTTACTATGGCCAGTGAGGGTCCTCGGGCCCTCGCTGGCTACCTGGCGACGGCATTGACCACAGTAAAAAAAAAAGGTAAAAAAGGAAAAAGATAAGGAAAGGAAAAAAAAGGAAAAATTTTAAAAAATTGTTCACGTTAGTGCTAGTCGTACCACGTATGATAGTCGGCATTCATGTCAGCGATTGCCGATCAAAATTGGCCCGAAGAACTCAATTGGTAAGATGTGAAAAAGGTGTATAACTCAATTGGCACAATTAAGAGGTTTGAGACTGATGTGTAATAGATTTAGAACTTTTTTTTGATAATTATCCCACCTCTTAATTAGCCCTAATGAACAAGAAGACGTAACGGGGATAATATACAAATAATAAATATAAAATAAAAAGCAACAAAGGGGTTTGCGCCCACAACCCAATGACAATGAGGGTCTATAAAAAGACAACAACACTCTAGGTGAAAACAAAGAATATATTGGGAGCCAATCGAGAAGAGAATACAAGTATTCCATCCGCACTAGAAAAATGAACTCGATTCTTGTTCCCATATTGCCTAGGAAAGAAGCAAAAGAAGTGGGCCCTTCACAAAGACAAAAGCAACTCCGATCGCCAAAATTCCCCAAATTGCATGCCATATGCTTTGCTTGCCTTGGTCAAATGCATTTAGCACCAACAATGCCTTCCCTCCCAATCCAGAGAGAGCCCACAGGATTGATGGTGTGTACTAACAGTTCCCTAATAAAGTTGAGCGATTGACGTTATGACTTGAACCCAAGACAAAGCAGCCAAAAGGGTACTTGAGTCCTAGAGATGATGGAATACAAGCATGGAAATCCGGCTACCCGAAGAAGGTTTACGAAACACTCGGCAAGTTCATGAACCGGTTACGTTTAGGCTTTTGGCAAGGTCTCTTTTAGATCCAATGTATGTGATTGGCTTACTCTAATTGGACATATCTGGACCATAGTTTTTGGGAGCTTGATTTGATCTTTCGAAGGTAAAAAGACGTAGATAATAAGGTCATAATAAATGAAGCTATCTCACGGGTTATGTACTTGGGTCATCGTCGCGAACTAACCCAATAAGGGTTGGGGGTGACCTAGAGTTCTCAACTTCGTTGAGCTGGTTCAAGACGAATCATAGTCATTTAATCCGAAAATGAACACCAACTTTGATTGATTTAGGTTTGATCACTGGGCCAAGCCTTCATCAGACGGAGATGCTTAGTGCCCAAGTAGTGCGATCGAGTCATCGCACACTTTACGCCAGAAAGTGCACTGAATAACCCTAAGCCAAGGCAAAAAAGCAAACGGACGAAAAGCAGATGGACATATCTTTAAAGGTTTTTGATCAGAAACAATGAGGATGCAGCAACAGAAAGCGAGTGAATAAAAAATCTAAAAGCAGTTTGACAAGGTACACACTCTAGCTAATTGCATAGTCTAGCTAACTGCATGGTCTTAATTTACTCTTATCTTAATACCATGCGGTACTTATTCCATTTCAAAAATACATGATACAGAGATAAATCAGAAAAAGATTGCTGGACTAAGATATGTTCTGTTTATTATGAAATGTACCTCGAATATGTTGTCGTTCATTTAAAGCTAAAGCTGAAGAAACACAGCCTCTCTTGATCTCTTCCATCGGAGAGAGAGAGAGAGAGAGAGAGAGATGTACAGGTTCAGCAACACAGTGATAGGCTTCCTCAACCTCATAACGCTCCTGGCCTCCATCCCTATCATCGGGGCTGGCCTGTGGATGGCCAGGAACACCACGACCTGTGAGAACTTCCTCCAGATGCCATTGCTGGTCCTCGGCTTCATTGTCCTCGTGGTCTCCCTTGCTGGCTTCATCGGGGCCTGCTTTCGTGTTGCGTGGGCGCTCTGGCTCTACCTCTTCGTCATGCTGCTCCTCATCGTGGCCCTCACCGCCTTCACCATCTTTGGCTTCGCCGTCACGGGACGCGGCAGCAACGTGGAGGTACCAGGGAGGAACTACCATGAGTACCGGCTAGGGGACTACTCGGAGTGGCTGAGGAATAGGGTGAAGGACCCAAATAGTTGGAATGATATCAAGAAGTGTATCTTGGGGTCTAAGACTTGTGCCAAGATTCAGAATTGGACTCCTCTTGATTATCTGCAGAAGGACATGAGCCCTGTCCAGGTAAATGATGTTGTTCTCTTCTTCTGGAGCTTCCAGGCTTTGACTAATTTTTCCTAGAAAATCAATGATGCAAGATGTTTGGCATGGTCATGGAAGTTTTCAAAGAGCCATGGGATGGGACTTACAAGTTCAATAGTATCAATGGAATTGTTATCCCTAAGTTTAAATTTTCAGTGGCCAACTTTCCATGTTGATAGTTCAATCAAACAGCAAAGCCATTGAACAATTAGTCAGTTCAATCCTGAAAGAGAAAAAAAAATTATTAAGACAACAAAGTTGGAAATTAAAAAGCTCAATCAAAAACTTCTTGCATGTCTATGGAGCATACAAGGTTTTCATTAAACTTGTTTTTATTTTTCTTCCTTAATGTTCTTTCCAGTATTTTCTTTGTTTTGCCACATTCACTTAGTATCTAATTTATGAGTTCATCCTTTGGTGCCTCGTTTTGGTAGGAGTATGAGATTTTTTTTCTCTAAATTGCCAAAAAATAAAGGGATGTTCTGATAAATCCAGGATATGGTAGGAAAATAGCTTTCTAGGAAAACAGAGGAACAGGAAAAGTTGTGTCCCAGGATGAAATTTTTCTCCAAGTTGAAGCTGATCAAGAGGCATCATTAATTTCACACATTTCTCTACTTTTTTTAGCTCAAAATCATGATAATGGCCATACATACATACATACATACTAAATTTACTAGCAAGATATCTCATTTCGCTTAAGCTCTGAGTTTATAGGAAAGAATGACCAAAACATTTTATGACCTTCGATTATACCTACTCACATCACAAATGACTAACTTATTACATATATAGTCTGGTTGCTGCAAGCCACCAACATCATGCAACTACAATATGGCCACAATGGTGGCTCAGGACCCGGATTGCTATCGGTGGAACAACGCCGCAACCATCCTGTGCTATGACTGTGACTCGTGCAAAGCTGGGGTTCTTGACGAAATGAGGCAGACCTGGCACAAGCTTGCTGTCCTCAGCATCGTCATGCTGGTGCTTCTCATCTGCATCTATTCCATTGGCTGCTGCGCCTTCCGGAACACGAAAAGGGCAGAGACCGACCACCCATATGGCGAGAACCGGATGAGCAAAGTCCGGCCCCGGTGGGACTACTATTGGTTAGTAAATTAAGCCCACTATCTTGATTATTGCCCCCCTTTTCTTTATTATAGACAATGCTGCTTAATTGATTTTATAAGCATGTTATATATTATTAGGTCTCTAGAATTAGATAATTACTTGCTTAACTAAAAAAGCAAGTTAGTAAGCTTGAGAAATCAAAGCATAATTAGAAAGCGACAGACTTCTGTGGAGCTACATGATATTTTGACAATATCTTTGTCAGACCAATTAATTATCCTCACATGATAAAGGAAGGTGTTTTGAACCCAGTTACCCCCAAAAGAAAGTCTCTCTGTTTTTTAACTTTTGTTCCTTTTTGACAAAAGCTGGTTAGACTTTCAGTGAGATAACATCATTGAATTCGTTTGGCTGCATACAATATAGTGAGTGCATCACTGAAAACATATAAATTTGAATATAATATGGTAAAAGTACTTCTCATTCTATCTCTATGTCCTTTCTTGGTTTTTCTTGGGCATGGTCTGAAGAATATACATTGTTGGTCCTCTTTGGTGACAGGTGGAGATGGTGGTATGACTGTAAAGAGCGGCTTTATTAGCACACAGGATCCCATCTTCTCATTAATCTATAACCTTTCTTTTTCCCACCACCTTCACTTTCTTTTCTCTTTTTCTAAGGAAGTCGTGTTCATATTCTCAGTTTGTATTCTTGCTACAGCAAAAGAGAGGGGACAAGTCCATTGCTCCTTTTGAGGAGATGGGTAATAGTCATAGAGGTCTCTCATTGTCCAAAGTGACTTCGTGAATGCTTCTTTTTCTTGTACAAAGATGGGTTTTGCTTTTGTCTCCCAGTACATGCCTCATGCTGTTTCTGCTTTCTTGCAGTTTTTCAAATTTTACTCTGCTTTATGTACTCTTTTCCTATTCGAATAATGTTAGATTCACAAAAACTGATTAAGGAATTAGTCTATAAACTGGTCTAAAAATTAGACAAACAAAGAGGCAAACCAATAAAAAAAATTGAAAGAAAAGAAAAGAGAAACTCCAGCTAAGATGAGAACATGATGCATGGGCATACAATACCGACCGCGTCTATCACTTCACTGTGTAAAGCTATCAGAACAAGCAAGATTCCAGTCGCCTGTTTAAACACCACAGGTTCACACAAGAGAAAGGGCGTTCTTTCGGGAAACAAGTTATCGGGCGTTTCGAATTTAACTAACATGATATAAACTCACCTGGGACCTGCATCTGGCAATATGGCGTGCAAGCCGTGATTTTATTAGGTTAGCCCATCCTGGTAAAAGGATTAAGAGAAAACATCCTCAATAATCTCTAAGGAACAACTTAAGTTTAAGAAACATCATTCCCAGACAAACTGTATTTCGTTGCGATATGTCTTGCAGGGAAAAAAACCCTCAGTAGGCATACGTGAAGATATTTAAGGTGTGACGGAATGCGACTGAACTATTACCACAAATACAGCACATCCAAAGCCAAAACTGAACTTAAATTGCTGAAAGTCACAAACTTTAGTGTTACATAAAGAATATTTCAAATTCAATGAATAGGAAACACGATGACGCAAAGAATGGATACAAAACACATCAACAAGCATATCGTATCCGACTTGGTGGCTTGGGAGCAAAACTGGAGGAAAGATAGAATTTGCCAGTTATCTGATGGCTATCATTTTGTGGCTTGGGAGATTATGTTGCATATTGAACTTGCCTCTTCTTTTGCAGCCTCCACAAGAGAATCCTATAATCAGATAGCAAAGTCTCACATTAGCAAAGATAACAAGCAAAAGATGTTCAGCACTTAACGCATCAAAAACACAAATATGTGCATATCCAACTTCATTAACTGTGTTTTGAGATCGAGATAGAGATCGAGAGAGAGAGAGAGAGAGAGAGAGAGAGAGAGAGAGAGACCTGCACTAATACCTGCCATAAAATTGTCATCCTGTTGGACTCTTGAACTTCACCAGCGATCACAAGCTCATCCAAGATATAGTAGGCCTGAAATGTCCACAGCAATAAGCATTTATCAATATTGTTTACCATCGCAGACAACTACAAAATCTCTGCAACTGGAAAAGCATAAGTACCTTATGAAAGTTAAATATGATGTCCACCTCACAAACCTGCAAGTAGTGAAGGAAATTAAGGTAAAATCAAGGACATTTCATATGGACAAATTAGTATCTACTGGCCTAAAAAGGTACGGCTGTTCCCTCACGTTGCCAAAGTACAGGTCCAAAATCTCCACATATTGATGAATTACTTCAAGAGTCTCCAGTTCATTATCGTCAGGATCAATGCACATGCAAAAAAAGAGACCCTCGTATCTGCACAACATGATTGCAATGAACTTGATCAAAGACGACAAAGCGCCACGGAATGAGCCAATTAACTTTCTCACGATACCTTCTGTAGACAACCTTTAAACCTCTCCACTCCAAGAAATTGCACAGCTTATCGTCTCTATGAAGGATTAACCCACTGATTTCTTGGATGACCTTCTCAGATTACATTCCCATTCACAGAGAGACGTCTGTCTTCGTATTATTAAAACCAGGTGCAGATGACTGATATCTCAACAGAGCATTAACAAACAAGAACTCGAAGAGTTTCAATTTTCAGCAAACAATCAATTTACTATGGCGCTCAAAAATCTTATCAATCCAATGAGAGTTCCTGATGAGGTTGAAAGAAACCATGTCTCAGAATGAGGATATTACCTTAGTCCGTTCCTTCTGTGAATATGGCGAGTACCATTTTGTCAACCTGACCTTCCTTTGACGATTAATTAGAATAATAAAGTGAATCTACAACATGCCACCAATATAAGGAAATAAAACTCAAACAGAACTTATAGAAAGAGATCAAAATGTGCGGCTTTATTTGTATGCAATGGTGGCCTTTGCTTTCATTTATAAAGTGCCAATATAGTTTGATACAAACACAAAAATCCAGCTTATTTCCCATCTTTTTGTAAAGAAATCTACAAAGAAAAGCATACAAAATTAACAGACGATAAGATAATAATAGCAGAGGGAAACCATGCTTGCAATTTAGGGAGCCCAGTACTAATGAGATACCTATCTTCAGTCAGATAAGTTCATTCCGATGAAGAGTTGCTGCACCAACAAGTCTCCAATGCACAGCTTTAGAGAGCTAAATGTTGCCTCGAGCATTCCCCCATGCAGTTTTTGCAATGCGCAAGTCATATTGTGCGAGAAATTCTCATGGAAAGCATATAAAAGTCATTGTGTAAGTCGCACACAAAGATCTTCCAGTACATCATGAGCTCCACGTAGATGATAAATGACAACGAGGGGTTTCTTTTTCTTCTTTTCTTGTTCCTACTTTACCATGATTCAGGTCGGAGATCGAACTCAAGTCCTTCGAATTTGCAGGTGACTCTGCACCATCGGCGATCGGCAATGCCTGTGGGGAATCTGTAACCTTAGGGAGCAAATGTGAATATGAGATTACTCGTACGCCTAGAGCTATTCTAATAGCGAGAGAGCTGTTTCTCCGCCGAGTTGGCAAAGCATCGCCGGTTCTCTCTTCCATATTGCCATCTCTCTCTCTCTCTCTCTCTCTCTCTCTCTCTTTCACAGTGTGGTAACGTTTTCAATAACATTACACAGACCAAAGCAGTGATCAATATGCGGTTTTGTCCCTTCAATCCGACCAAAACTCTTGTTTGTTTCGTGAAAATTAATAATTTAAAATATATAATTTTTTCTAAAAACGATTGCTTGCCTCGCTTATAAAAATAAACGTATGGAAAATATTTTCATCAATCATAAAAATATTTATATGTAAATTATTGTCGATAAAAAAATATTTTATATTGACTAATTATTTCCAATGATATAATCGATCAATTTTAAGAAATTATTTTTTAATACATTCATTTTTTGTGAAACAAACTAAATTAATTGTACATAATCAAGACCAGGTAAAGCATTATGTTGTGATTTAAAAAATCCTTAAAAATAATAAAAAAAGATATTTTATATTTTCTCGATATTTGGTCATTTGAAAATTTTTTAAAAAACTAATAAGCCATTTGAAATCGTTTATAATCCATACATTTTCAAAAGAACAAGGTGGGAACCAATAAACATTGGATCCAATTATTTAGGCCATCAAATGAACTTTTTCTAATGCAGCCCCATGCCAGCCCATGTGTGATTAAGAAAAAATTAAAAAGCAGCCAAGCCGAATTTCGGTGCGCCACGTCAGCAAATTCGGCCATTGCGGAAGAGCTAAATTGCACCCTATAAAAACCTATTAGAGTTTAATTGCGCAAATTCCAACCCTTTTAACACTTGATTGTATATTGGCGCACATGTTGCAAATTTGGCCATGAGCTCGCCGGAAAGGCTAAAATGCATCCGATGAAAAAGGTTTAGAATTTAATTGCCCTGGATTTTTAAAGACAAAAAGAAAAATCACTCAAATAAGTTTGACATTCGGCCAATTTGTTAAAGCATTGTTGTTGCTCATACGATTAAGACCCTAGGGATTGGATAAATAGAGTAAGAGTAAGAGCTTGTTTGGTATAATTGTGGCTGAATTGTAACCGTTGTAACCGTGTTGTGCTGTAAACATGCTGCAAGTTTTATGTTTAGCAATTATATTTTGAAATCGCAGTATCGCTCAAAGTTGGCTAAAAACGGCTATAACTTTAAAGGTGCACAGCTGCCAAGGAATTTGCCAAACACTTTTCAAAGGAGAAAATTGTCCAAAATGATCATAAATCTATATACGGCAGCTAATCTAGTCCTAAATTATTTTCGATTTTGGCTATTGTAATCCTAAATATTTTGACGATTTTCTAATGTAATTTGCCAAACACTTTTCAAAGGAGAAAATTGTCCAAAATGATCATAAATCTATATACAGCTGCTAATCTAGTCCTAAATTATTTTCAATTTTGGGTATTGTAATCCTAAATATTTTGACGATTTTCTAATGTAATCCATCTGATCAATTTTTGCCGAAAATCACGGATGTGGCATCTAGTCTTTGTCGATTGCCAATCACCATATGATTGCTGATTGTCTTACGTGGCATGGCGCCCGGTGATCTAATGTGTCCGACTCCACTCAAAATAACGTTGTATTTAAATATGTTATAATTGTTTTATTCTTTTCTTATCTTTCTTTTTTTGATTTTTATTTCTTTTCCTTCTCTTTCCTTTACTCTTTTATCTTCTTCCTCTAAAGCATGGCCTTTCCCAGCGAGAGTAATCAGAAAAGAACCTCAAAACTCAAACTGAACTCTCAAACCTTTGAAGAAGAACAACTATCATCCTCCATCTAATTTTCCTCAAACTCAAAACACTTTTTACGCTTTGGTTTTCAGCACAAATTGTAACTAAACATAGGGCTGTGATCTGAAAAAGTTCATGCCTTCCTCCGACTAGAAAATCCATTCGAGAGCTACGATCAATCTCCTTACTTTTGCTCATTCATCTCTACTTCATCCTCTCAATGAGAGAGTGAATCATGTGTTAATGCTGTCAAATTTCTAGAAAAAGCACGTCCGAAGGTCAGATTCGTGCAATCGAAGAAAAATGGGATCGGCCATGATCTCAAAATAGGTCCATCACCATGAAAGTTAAGAATATTACTATGGCATCGAGCTCTACCGCAGTGTCAGCCAAGATTGACGACCTCAGGCTCCGCAGTGGCGTTGAGCTCGAGCCCCAGACTTGGTAGCTCGAACTCTATCGCAGCATGGAGGTCGAGATCGTATTTGGTTCAACTCGGCACCGAGGGTTCGATGGACAAGCTCGCGACGAAGGACCAGAGTGCCATCTCCATTCTCCTGACCAAGCACTTAAAAGTAGAACCAGAGAATAGCAAATTGTTCGGAGATGAAGAAGATGATGAACAATGACCAAAGATAAGAAAAAAAAGGAAAGAAGAAAAAGGAAAAAAAAGACATCTATGAATTTTAGGCAAAAGGACCTTGTTTTGGCTAAAATTATCCATGTCATATCGCCAACTATGCCACATAGGATGGCTAGCACCGATTAGACCTATACCTGAGCGATTTTCGGTCAAAATTGATCAAATGAACTATATTGAAAAATCGTCAAAAATTTAGATTACATTGGCTAAATTAGAGACTTTTATGATTAAATTGATAGTAGTACAATAGGTTTAGAATTTTTAAGGCAATTTTTCCTCTTTCAAAGTTGGAACATTTCTTTTCACAACTAAAATTGATGCGGGAAAGTTGTACTAAATAGAATCTAAGTAGTTGAGGTTCCTGCAGTCTTACCGGTAAAGGGAATGGAGGGAGGTGGATATGCTAGTATCATTGGTACAGGCTTTAACTTTCGCGTTCTGTAAGAGGTAGAACAAAAGTTAGAGAGTGAAGAGAGTTAGAGATAAGACAGATAAAAACAAAAAATATTGTGAGCTCTTGATTCACAAGGAAACGATCGAACCGACTTAGATTAAGTTATTGATTGGTTCTTGGACTCCAACAAAATAAAGGCAGGACCAGGCTGGCAATCCAATGAGTAGATGATTGAATAAGTTGATTCGACCCTATCTGGCTCAGCCTAATTTTTAAAGCATTAGGCTCTATTTGTTTCCTAAAAAGTGAAAGATTTAAAAAATATTTTTTCAAAAATTATCACTTATATTACTTATAAAAATGAGTAACCGAAAAATATTTTCGTCATCTATGAAAATATTTAAATATAAATTATTGTGAATAATGAAAATATTTGTTATTTACTGATTATATTAACCAATACAAGCGATCATTTTAAACAAAAATTCCAAATCATTTATTTTTTGCAAAATAAATGAAGCCTAAGTAATTATTTTATTTTATGAAGGAATCAAATGGGGAGGTGCAAATTGTTTCTTTCATCTAGCAAGTCATATCATATATCTTCTTCATCTTATTCACTTTGGTTGTTGCTGAAAATTGTTTCACCTTCTCATCGCCGGTTTGAGCTGCTGTTATTGACCCCAAATTTAGTTTTTGGTCGAAACTGACCCCAAATTAAAAAAAAAAAAAAAACTCTCCTCATCATTGTCAAAAATTGTGTCGGAATATGGAGAAATCAAGTTTGTAAATTCTATGGTCAAATTTTTAATGTTTCCCTAATAAAATGACATTACAAAAAAACATGTTTTTTCCGACGAAATTTTCAACGAAAAATTTGGAGAAATTCGTTGGTAATAAGTCGTCGGAAATTTCAATTTTCGTTGGAAATTTGCGATAAATTTTTTTTTGTTGGAAAATTTCGTTGGAAAACTCGTGGCTAAATTCATTGGAAACGAATTTTTTTTTTCCGATGAATTTTTTTCGTTGGAAATTACAAATTTTTTTTTGGTCGAGCTAAAAATCGTGGAAATTTTTTTTCCATCAAATTTTTTTTTATTTTGGTCGAATTTTTTTTTTTTATCGAAAAATAGCCCTCGCCATGGCCGGCGAGGGCAAGCCTCGTCACCGGCAAGGGCAAGCCTCGTCACCGGCGAGGGCCGAGCTCGCCGGCCATGGCGAGCTCGACCCTCGCCATGGCCAGCGAAGGCCAGCCTCGTCGCTGGCGAGGGCCGAGCTCGCCCAGATCTGGGCAAGCTCGAGCTCGCCGGCCATGGCGAGCACGGCCCTCGCCATGGCCGGCGAGGGCAAGCCTCGTCGCCGGCGAGGGCCGAGCTCGCCGGCCATGGCGAGCTCGGCCCTCGCCATGGCCGAAGATGAAGAAGAAGAAGCAGCAGGGGCGGGAGCAGGCTTTGGGGTCGCCGCTCGTCAAGTCCGTCGTCGTCTCCTAGCCTCGCCGGCGACGAGGCTTGATGGCGTCGAGGCCGTCGGGGGCGTCGGAGGCTTGGTGTCCATGGCGCCGGAGCCGGAGCCGGAGGAGGAGGAGGGGCGGCGGGGGAGGAGTCGGAGGGGGAGGCGGAGGGGGAGACGGAGGGAGAAGGTGAAGGCGAAGGAGAGAGAGAGAGAGAGAGAGAGAGAGAGAGAGAGAGAGTGTGTGTGTGTGTGTGTGTGTGTGAATGTGGAAATTGAAAGTTGTGGGAATAACGAGCGCGAAAATATTGAATAAGGAAGAAGTAGGGTTTTCGTTGTAAAATTTGTGGGAAATTTCCCACGAATTTTGCAACGAAAATTGTACACACTAAAATAATTGCCTGGAAAATTAAAATTCGTTGGAAATTTTCAACGAATATAAAAAATGCCGAACAGGACTGGGTTTTTTTTTGAATTCGTTGGAAAAGTCGTTAGAAATTTCCAACGAAAAAAAATTCGTTGGAAATTTCCAACGACTTTTCCAACGAAAATTGTACATACTGAAATAATTGTCCGTTGAAAATTGAAATTTCCAACGAATTTTCCAACGAATATAAAAAATGCCGAACAATAACGGGTTTTTTTGTAATTCGTTGGAAAATTCGTTGGAAATTTCCAACGAAAAAAAATTCGTTGGAAATTTCCAACGAAAAAAAATTCGTTGGAAATTTCCAACGAATTTTCTTTCGTTGGAAATTCCAACGAATTTTTTTTCGTTGGAAATTTCCAACGAATTTTCCTTCCAACGAATTTTTTTGAAATTCGTTGGAAATTTCCAACGAATTTTCCAACAAAAATTGTACACACGAATAGTAATGGTTTTTTTGTAATTTTGGAAATTTCCAACGAATTTTCCAACGAAAATTGTACAAACTGAAATAATGGCCCGGAAAATTGAAATTCGTTGGAAATTTTCAACGAATTTTCCAACGAATATAAAAAATGCCGAACAATACCGGGTTTTTTTGAATTCGTCGCAAAATTTGTTGAAAATTTCCAATGAATTTTTTTTCGTTGGAAATTTCCAACTAATTTTGCGACGAAAATTGTTTCGTTGGAAATTTCCAACGAATTTTGCGACGAAAAATTTTTCGTTGGAAATTACCAACGAAATGTGCGACGAAAACGTTTTCGTTGGAAATTTCCAATGAATTTTAATTTTCGTTGGAAAATTTGTCGCAAATTTGCAACGAAAATTTTTTCGTCGCAAATTTTCGTAGCAAAAATCCAGTTTTTTTGTAGTGTGATTTATTTCAATTCTGATTTTATTTTACTTCTTGAAAATGCCCAGATGTGTTTGATGATTTTTGATGATTTAGGTGCTCCTTAACCGATCTATCTGCATGTTTCGACCAAAAAAAAAAAAACCTATCTATCTGCATGTCAATAATTTTTTTTTGGTCAGATCTGCATGTCAAATTGAAAAGGTGTCCTGAAATACTTTAGCATTTTCATGCTCAAACAAAATGTTTCATGCTCGCACCAAACCTAAGTGTAGCATTTTCACTTTGGTTGAGAATGGGTTGCTTCCTACGATTTATATATTCGCTATATGCTTATATTGGATTAGCTAGCAGACATCTTCATTAAGGGACTATTGAGTCCGGGACATGCACTATTGAGATCCAATCTTTTGGTTGTTATACCTGTTTTGGATTGAGGGGTATTTATAAGCAAATCATATGTATTATGTGGTCTTTTGGGAAAATTACCAAGAAAATTCTAAACATATTGTACAGTGGTGTTGACACCTAATTTTTGTTTATCCGTTTTACGTTAATTACATAAAATAAAGGGGGGTAAATTTTGACGCTTAAACATGAATAATTTTCATTTAGATTGCAAGAAAAAAAAAAAATCCGGGCTGATTTAGCTCGGTTCGAGTGGGCCAGATCACCCCGGCCTAGTTCTTTTTTCTATCTTGCGCAGGCCAGCCCATTTCTTCTTTTCCTTCGGCCTGGCCCGTAATTCCATCTTCTCCCTCTTCCTGTTACTCTCGATAATGAAGGGGGACCAGGGACAACAAAGCCAGAGAGTAGAGCGGCGTCGACGGGCAGCAGAAGAATTAGCCCGGCAGAGGGGAGCATCGTTGCGCATCGAAGGGGGGCGTGGCCTAGACAAGTACAGTGGTCCTGAAGGAGTCCCTACTTCGGGGATAAAGAGGCGAAAATGAGAAGAGAACGGAGAGTTTTTTGGGATAGAAAGGTTCGAAAGAGTTTGAGGAAGAAGAGAAGGATCAAGGGGTCTTTAGAGAGGAGAGTGTTTTGGTCGCTCCATTCGAGGTGGTCGGGCGAATCTCCTCCTCCTCTCCGCCGTGCATCAAGAGCTTGAGCTAGCTGTCCCTTTGTTTTCAGTCGTTGGAGCTTCTCGTGGGGCTTCAAAACCAAAAAAGAAAGAGCTTTGGAGAGGAAAAAAGAGGAGCAGGAGAGGGAGTTGGATGAAATTGGCAAGCTTCAAGTTGTTTCCGTTCGCCGGATGGCCACTCGAGACCCCGCCAAATTTAATAGCCGTCGCGCTTCGTCTGGAATAGTCATGACCAAGTGGGTCTCTTTTTCTTCCCCCGTTTCACTTCCCCCCTCCCCTGCCTCTCAGGTGCCGGGCACACCGAGTCTATTCGGTGGTCGCCCAGCACCATAGAATGAGGAAAATGGTCCTTTTGATTCCTCAAAGAATGTTATCGAATGATTTTTCGCAAAAAAAATAATTTTTGAATCTCACAGATATTGGCCTTGAAGTTCTTTTTTTTGTTGCACGCCACCCGTTTGCGAAAATGCTCTGATGAAGCTCTTTGAGCCGAAAACTCCAAACTTGATCTTGCATTGTTGGGTCGTTTTTGTGCGAAACGGGACCTCATAGTTGCGAAATATGATTGCATAGATCTTGATACACTATGTTTAAGCCTCATATCGCTTTGAATCTCGACCTGGAATTCGCGTTAAATCATACTTGCCATATGCTCGACGAGATGCCCAAATGGAGACTCGAATGACCTTTTACTGCATTGATGCTTAGAACTCGGTTTTTATGCTTGGTTGGTGCTTATGTGTGCTGAATAGTGACTGACTTTGAGCTTTCCTTCGACTTCCATGACACACTCCGTCATTTCTCAACATCGGCCATGGATGAGCGTACAAATCGGAGCTGCTATTTGCTTTCGGTATTTCCTTGGGTTGGAGTCCCACCGTGTCAGTATTCTTGGCCATTTTCTGTGCGTGTATGCCTGTTTATTTAGACTTAGTTTCTATTATTGGGGCTCAAAATTTGTTGATCGGAAAAGTTTGGTTTACCGGTCGAGAGTCGTGGCTTTTCCCTAAGCCACCGGCACGGTCGCCGGAACATCAGCCGTCGGCTGACGGTGGGCTGCTCCCGGTGAGGTCGCGGCAAAAGCATGAAGGCATGAAGAGAAAGCATTCAGGAGTTTTGGGGAGAAGAGAAAGCATTCGAGAGTTTTGGAGAGAAGAGAGAGCATTCGAGAATTTAGTGAGAAAAGAGAGCATATGGGAGTTTTGGAGAGTCGGATCGGGAATTCGGGTGGATCGGGTCAAGGGACCCGGTCCGGATCTTTATTTCATTAAATATATAAATATTTAAAAAATTAAAAATTCCAAAAAAAATTAGAAAATGTTTAAAAATCACAAAAAGATTAATTAAATAAAAAGTATTAAAAAATATTAAAAAATTCAGAAAATTCAAAAAACATTAAAAAATTCAGAAAAATTTGAAAAAATTTCAAAAAGATCAAAAAATTGGAAAATGTTCAAAAATCAATTTTGGGCTTAATTTCACTAGATTTTAGGTTAAAAAACTCAAAAAAAAATGAAAAATGAGAAAAACCTCTAAAAAATTCTCAAAAATCGATTAAGTCATTAGGGCTTTACCTTAAGGCTTTTGATTGCCTTTTCTATTTTTAGAGATGATGTTAGGTTGCTGGTTGTTTATTTTCTTTATGATTATTTGGTTGTGCATTTTTAGTACATTGATTGTTGTTTTTAGAACGGTTAGGCGGAATCTTAGTTTTTTCGATAGGCTGCCCGGTACGTTAGTTTGCGAATATTCAAGTTTAGGTACTAAAAGGGCACTAGTTAAATTGCTAGTATAATCAAGTCTTTGAATTTTGGAATCTGTGATTTTCGCGCGTATCGAGACAACACTCCCGCGTCTCGATCAAGGTTTCTAGCCGACCCTTGATCATGGCTAGTGGCGACTGCAATTAAATGCGTAAATTAAATTAAAAAAATTTTCGTTGTGCGAGGTGTGAGGCTTGGGAGTGCCTCGGTCTTTGGATTAATGAACCATTTAGTTTATCTTTCAAATGAATTAATCATTGTTCATATCCATCGACAGATACCTTTTAGCCTAAACCCGATCTCTATCTTTGGTGAGGGGTAGGTTACGATAGCTTGATGACTCCACTGGGGACTTGAGGACTTAAGCCTAATATAACTTGATTGTTTGTTAACTAACATGGTCTAATGGCAGTGCTTCGTGAAGGCTAAGGTAAGTCCCCTAACATTGTGTTAAATGATTTTGTAGGTTGGGAGTTATAAGGGGTGGAGTGATTGTTAACATGTTTATTTTGCAGGTTGGTGTAAAGGGTATATGTGATTGAAAATTGAAGTGCTGTTTTGATGTCAACTGTTGCACATGCTTTTACCTGCTTCAACACTGCACCTTGCACAGACAACCCGTGATCTAAAACCCCGATTGCCTTAAGGAACTCATAGGAGGTGCCAAAAGTGTGGAAACCGTGCGGGGAAGGACCCATGACTATCCCCTTTTGGTCCTGCTCATCTTCGAATAGTGATAAAGAGGACTGTTCGACGTAAGTGCAGAGTGGGGAAAACTCTTTTGATCTATTTGGGATGGGGACTGTAAGCCTTCAGAATCCCACCTTTTAGTGAACCTCACAAGTGCATATGCATGTCTTTGTGATTTAAAAAAACGATCATCACCCCTTGTAAATATGATTTCTCTCGTTATTAGTTCACTTTGAATTGAAACTTTCATTTTTGAAATTTGTGAAAATCAATTGAATGCCCTAAGTGATCTAAGCTTACAATTGAAAATTTTAGGCAATCACTCTTGATAGTGAGCCTTGAGCATCAATCTCAAACATCTCTTATTTGGCCCTACAAAACAGATGATCTTGTCTAAATTTTCAATCGTGGGCTTAAAATCACATTTTGTATAAAAATTCTTTCAAGTCGAGATGGTATTTTGGGGCATAGAGTTGAAATCAAATTTTTGATAAAATTCTTTTTGTCCTCATTTTGGAATTGAAATTCAATTTACATTTTTGTGTATCGATTTCTCAAAACAAGAATCACCTCGTTTTCTGCAAAAGAAAAATCGCAAATTAGTCTTTCAAATTTGATATGCCACATTTTGCATATGAAACTTTTGAAATAGAATGGGTGTTCGATTGATAGTAGCGATTTGATCTTTTATTGATGTCTTCTCTCATGACGAAATCTTGATGAAATACTAAATGCCCAAAAATGGGGACCATGGGGGCATGTATTGTCGCCTCGCTTTTGTTATAAGAGGCGGCATCAGTGAAAGATCGCCTTTTCATTCACATAGTGACATTGTCTTCCTTTCGTAGGTTATGCACAACGGCCATTCTTTGGAATCCTCTCGCTTGACCATGCCAAGAAGTGGACTTTAAAACTAGGACGAGAATTATTTATTGTATTCCTTTATGCAAGAGTTTTTTTGTACCATGTCCTTATCTTTATACTCATTGAGAACCATGTTTTTTATTTGGGTTTAATAGTGAACCCATTCGATGTGCTTGCAAATCGTGCGACTATTGTCCTTGAGTATTGAGGTTTTAGTTCATATCATTGGTCTTTGAAAGTACTTGTAGTACTTCAAATTGAGCTCCCGGGTTAGGCTTTTATGCCTTACTTTCAAAATGTTTCGAAAATAAGTTTTAAAAAAAAAAGGACTTGCTTAAGGTTTTATATTTCTTTGCTTGGTCATTTTTTCAATTGGGACCGCAAGAGGATACTGTGAGATGGTAAGGTTGTAATCGTTCCAATAGGAATTTCTCGTGTAACAATTGACTCGTCCATCCATTTTTGTCAAATAGGTAAAATGAACGACTTATTCGACATTCACCTCCTCCAAAGACAAAAGTATAAGCACTTAGAACCCGAGTCAAATGCAACATGGCCTGATCACCAATTGAGTGCGTCACGGGGCAACACCTCTTGCCAACAAATCACAACAAGACAAAGGCGCACATTCTCCCTTTCCTTTGCGAAGATATGATAGGATGCCAAATCGCTCGACTTTGAAAAAAAGAAGAAGATAAGACTCCAAACAAGTGCCCATAGGCAAGCATGGCAGAAGCAATATGTCACATCCTCAATTTCGGTCCCTGGGAAATGGCTATGGTTTAAGTTTGGAGGTTTTCTAATCGAAACTAAATTTTTAGTCTTGTTTCGGAAAACCCAATTTCGAATCCTTTGTACCCCTTTATTTTGTTATTTTTGGAGAGACTTTTGTTATTCGAATTTCCAAACACTTTCTTTTTAAAAGTTTCTCCAAGCATCTTGAAGTTTTACATACTTTAATTTGAGAATTTTTGGAGTTGATATGAGTGGTACAATAGCCTGATTTCGGGCCGTGAAAAACTGCCCATAATGGGTATTTTGGTGATGTTCCCACATTCTTAATTTTCTACAAGCTTGTCTGAGCTGATTTTGGAAACGTTTCCTTCACAAAAGTTGTTGAGAACATTCTTTTCTATAATGTGTATAAATTTGGAAATTTTTTGAGATGATTTGGATTCTAGACAAAGCTTAATTTGAGAAATAAGAATCTTGTTCCAGCGAACTGTTTTCAGTCTGTCTTTGAGCTACTAAAAATGGTATTTACAGAGAGATTCAAATTTTGTGCTTTTCATGAAAAATGTTTGTTAAGGTCTTGTTTATGACATAGTCAAATTTGAGAATTTTCAAAGTCCATTTACTATATTTTCAAGTCCGATTTCGTGAACAGTGCAAAGCTGTCCGATTTTATCAGATTTCAAAGATTCAGCATTTTCTATCCAAGAACATTGGAATTTCGAATTTATGTCTTCTAGTAATTTAATGTACACATTATGACCTTTCAAATGAGCTATGCTAAGCTTTAAGTGAAGAGTTCTAGAAATTCAAAGCTTGGAAAATAAGTTGGAGAATTCTAGAGAAAGTCCAAACTTGGGGAGCAAGTTTTAACTAGGAGGATTTTAGAAGTCCAAGCTTGATGAGCAATTTGGTCCAAGTTTGGTGAGCAAGTTGGGGAGCAACTTGGTGAGAAAGTTTGGGTTGTGATTTTTGTACCAATTAATTTATTTCGTGTGACCCGATTGGCCCGAGTCATTTGTGTGAAAATTTAGTAAATCCAGAAGATTCTAGAAAGTACACGGTCTGGAAATTGGTAAAAAATCCTAGAAAGTTTGATCAAGTCAAACCTTATCCACTTTATCATTGCCTTCATTAATGTTTGGCCTATAAGTCTTCTTTTGTCAACTAAGTCATTATGAAGCCATTAATTGAAGTCTTGACCATCAAGTATTGACCAAGAAAGGAGAGGAAGCCATGGCAAGGAAGGGGAGAGAGAGGGAGACCCACGGCCAAACTTAGAGAGAGAGAGAGAGAGAGAGAGAGAGAGAGAGAGATTTATGGGCCATTATGATTTTTTGATCTATGCTATTAATATTTAGATGATTCGTGCGCTTATCTCATAATTCGATGATGCGCGCTCTTACCTCACACCCCCAAGTGACATATGCGCTTACCTCATCCAAACCCTAGCCTTACTCCTCTATAAATAGAGGCTATTAAGAGAGCCAAGAGAGAGAGAAAATCGAGAGAGAGAGAGAGAGAGAGAGAGAGAGAGAGCCGAGGGAGAGAAAAGAAAGGGCCAACCGCCGTGAGTTGTCGAGATCCTAAGGCCGTTGTTCTCACCATCTGTTCTTCTCTCTCTATTTCTCATTTTAGTTAGAGTAAGTAAACTTCCTAATATCTGGAAAGGAAGTTGTGATACGTTGTGACACGTTTTGCTTTGACCGTTTCTCGGTCGTTTGGTTGGTTGTAGTTGGTTCATTTCTCGATTTAATCATGTTTCGTGTTTGACGTTTGTTTTGGAGATAGAACCGAAACTTGAATGGCAAGGTGCACATGTTATAGCCATGCTTGATGTTCTCTTGTATGAACTTTGTTATTGATCTGCCATCGATGTGGGTGCGGTAAGGGCCGGCTTGTGCTAACGACGATCCCCTCGTCCTCGCTTGATATTAGTAGGTTTACTTGCTGAGTCTCCCCGACTCATCCCCCGTTTTTCCCTTTTAGGTCTGTAAGATGACATCTTCTCCAGCCCGTGTTGGTAATCTCGTGGAGCAGAGAGCCGAAATGCTTACCGTGATATATGTCAGAAAAGACCGCACCTATTGCCAAATCACGACACTTGTGATGTTCGATGAGAGTCTAACAGACTTGGTGCCTCATCTGTACGTAGCGTGATATCGCTATTCGAACGGAAAATGGGTTGGATCCCTATATGAGTTCAACGGTGCTTTAGCGATGCGAGCAAGTTGGCTCCGGGATAAAGCCACGGGTGGGATGTGAGATGGCCAGGCGGACGGGACCGAAGTGGAGATGAAAAAGCGAGAAGCAAGAAGCCGTAGTGGGTATAGGATAACCCAAGTCAAGTTTTGTTATTTATAGTGCGTGTGAAATATGTGTTGTTTGCCATGGCTCGAAGGGCTTGTTAAAACATATTTACATGCCCTGTAAATATAAGGTTTGCTCATGATGTTGTTTGTCTTAATCCCGCTATTGTATTAATTGTGATTGTCCCAAGAAATACTTACGCTTATGTATAATAAAAGATAATAATGAACATGATGTCACGTGAATGACCCCGAGGTTGGGGCGTTACACAACATGTGTCGAGGAAACTTGATTCGGCATAAGGGTAGCACCTCTCACCAAGAGGACATGATCGAAGCGTTCACTTCAGCATAAAAGGAGTTTGGAGAGCGATTGAAGACCCACTGACCAAATAGGATAAAATTACATATGACTAAGTCATTTGACTCAATATGGAGCTTCCAATTACTGGGACAAATCTCTCTCTTCTCCACCAAGCAGGCATAATGGGGTATCATATGTAGAACGTCTCTTGCCAACAAATCACGACAAGATATCCAATTTAGCATGAAAGGCTGTATCGTTCTTAAATTGAGTCTAATTTAGTATGGAGATAACACATCCCGCTTTCTTTTCTCGCAGAGGGATGATTGGAGCAAATAACCTGAGGGGTAGCAACCATCGATGAGGAAGCATGATGAAATGGACTCTATTGGCTCAACACGAAATCAAGAAATGTGTTGGACCCCAACGAAAAAACTTCCGACTAAGAAAGCATGATGAGGCGGAATTATCCATTAAGAGGAATGTGCTTGGTCGTGACCATAAATGGGGCAATGTATCCAAGGGACAATGCCCTCAAATATCCAGACAATGTTGAAAGTCAAATGCAAATGAAAGTAGATGAAGGGAGTTGCCAAACATACAAGGAAGCAAACTCAAATGAAGGGAGTTGTCAAACACCCAATACGGTGAATTCAAATGAAAGGTAAATTGTATCGTTTCCAATTGCCTATGTTGATTCCAATTTTGACATGATTCTATTTTCTTTTGCTATGAAGCATCAAAGACCCGAAGATCCAGTGCAAGTGATGGGTAATAGTGTATCGTTTCCAATTTTTCAATTTCTGAAGATTAATGTACTAACACATTCTTTCTTATTTTTTTACAAGGTCACCAAGTCGCCATGCCGTAGGTAAGTATCATTCTCCTAAAATTCAAATGGAAATCAAGTGGAGAGTTTTCGTTACAAAGAAAGTTTTTGATGCTTTTGTGAAAGTGAGCACAAAAGTGAAAATGGTGAAAGCAAACTTTTCACAAAAACTTTGAACAGTAGCTTTATCTCAAAATTGTTTGTCTGCTTGACGGATAATTCATTTCGGATCAAAATTCCCTATGGAGATTGATCAATTCATGATGATCTCAACAAAATGAATGGGAGATGTTAATCATGCCAAGTGAGAGATGCTTAGGATGAAGAAAGGCAAACCATTTCTAAACACATCCTGTAAACACTTCGAGAGTTGAGTAGAAAAGAAAACCCGTGTTGTTTAAGGACGATGGATTTATTCGCAAGTAGTATATGGATCAAAGTGAAAAGAGGCATTTCTTTCGTCTATCATACACACTACAAGTGATCATAGTTAAACTCATTTGAGTCTTTAAATATGGAGAATTCTCAAAATACCCCTGTCAAGGACTACCCCACAATGAGGCAAATTTGGATGTTTTGGTTGACATTTCTTGGAGGAAAAGATGAGAAATATTTCTTTGCTCTTACTCGTATCAATCTTTTTGTAGTAACTTCGGAGGAGTCCTTATGGAAGCTTGAAACATCCCGAAATGAAGAAGAGAATTTCTTTCTCTACCCAAACACTCATACCCTTTATTTAGCCATGCTGAGCCTGAACATTCATTTCAAAAGCTCGAGTGGTGATTGTCTCCCCACACTGGGGTAAGGCGCATAATTTACCAAAGCAATTGATGCTTATGTGACAGCATGTAACGTCCTAGGAGCTCAAAATGTTCAAATAAGCAAGAGTCAAATGAAAGTTATGGGGCATGAAAAAGTAGTGTGCTTGGTAAAAACAAAACCAATGCTCATAAAAAAAAGGGGATGTCAAAAGAAAATGTTGACAAGAAAAGAAAAATCATTACAAATACAAAAGCCATTAGAAAAAGAAGCAAAGCTCTTGTGTCGAAAGAATTAGTCAGTGGACTTTCGAGACGAATTAAATTTCAAGGTCATTTACATTCGAAAAGAGCGGACGATATGGTAATGATGCCATAATAATCACCAGCTCTTAAATCCCTTTGAGAATTTCTAAGTCTTTCAATTCTTTACCCAGACCAATGTTACAACACTCTCTAAAGTCTCTTTTGATTGGGATGGTTCAAGCAGAAATTTGGATGTCCGAAGAAGCTATCGCTTGAAGAAGTGATAGGAAGGTTGTCTTACATCATCTTAAGGTTTCTTGACTTGTAAACCTGGTGAAAATGATGATCAATGATTATTTCATTTCTTAGCCGTTGATGCTCATTCGTTGTTGAAACCATGACCAAGCTCGCATTATAGTCCTTACAAAAAACCTCATGGATTGGTCAATGTGTACTTATTGCGAATGATTCTCAAAGCCTTCGACATTGGTAATGTGAGGCACATTAGAGATCAAACTATTTCCTGCATCAATGGATGTGATCAAACAGCTTTCTCGAGAGTGGTGAGAAGCCATTTCCGATTATGGAGCTCTTGTTTGGCATGTTTAACAAACCCTTTTCATGAGTTAAGATCAGTTTGATAAAAGACTTTCTCCTAAGGGAATTTGATGATTAATGACTCTTCTCAAGCCTGATGACAATTTTGTGATATTGAATGATGTTGAATGTTTTCCAAACAATTGAATTTAGTTTGATTTGTTTGTCAGTGAAGATATTCTTTTGATAGTGTCATTCATGACATTCAAATGACATATATCTTGCCTGGTATGTTTTCTTTATTAGGGCACCTGTTATAACATATTCTGTTAAATGTGCAATGGCCATTTCGGAATCTTCTTGATTGATAGATTTACAACCTCGGAATTGCACAGTGAGCTTTCACAGCCTGGAGCACCCCATCAATCTAGTAAGCTTTCGCATCTTGGAGTCTTTTTCCTTGCACAGTGAGCTTTTATAGCCCGGAGCACCCTAATGACCTGCCCAAAGTTTCTTTCTTTACATGACAGGTCTCCCCATGTAAAACCCCGATTTCAAAAAGCTTTGGGTCTTTCCTTAAACCCCAATTTCAAAAGGTTTTAAGTCTTTCCTGAAATCCTGATTTCAAAAGGTTTTAGGTCTTTCCTTAAACCCAAATTTCAAAAGGTTTTAGGTCTTTCCTGAAATTATGATTTCAAAAGATTCTAAGTCTTCCCTTAAATTCCGATTTCAAAAGGTTCTGGATCTTTCATGAAATCCCGATTTCAAAATGTTCCGGGTCTTCCCTTAAATCCCGATTTCAAAAGGTTCCGGGTCTTTCCTTAAATCTCGATTTGAAAAGGTTCCGAGTCTTTCCTTAAATCTCGATTTCAAAATGTTCTGGGTTTATCCTTAAACCCTGATTTCAAAAAGGTTCACGGATCTATCCTTAAACCATGTTTTTAACAATATAAAGTCCTGAGTGAAAAACCTTAGGTATTTCAAAAACCTTGAGTGCAAAACCCTAAGTATTTCAAAATCCCGAGTGCAATTTGCTGTTCATAGGGTTTTAGTCCCTAGGCATTCCTTCAAGGTGTTATTTCAATTGCCGTTCATAGGGTTTTAATCCCTAGGCAGAATTTTTGACGTTCATAGGGTTTTAATCTCTAGGCGTTCCTTCAAGATGATATTCCAATTGTCGTTCATAGGGTTTTAGTCCCTAGGCGTAATCTTTGACATCCATAGGGTTTTAGTCTCTAGGCGGAGTATTTGACGTTCATAGGGTTGTAGCCTCTAGACATACCTTTAGGGTTTTATTCCCTTTGCCGTTTATAGGGTTTTAGTCTTGATGCAGAATCTTTAATGTTCATAGGATTTTAGCTTCTATGCGTACTTTCAGGGTTTTACCCCATTTGCCGTTCATAGAGTTTTAGACCCGATACGGAATCTTCGATGTTCATAGGATTGTAGCCCCTAGACGTACCTTTAGGGTTTTATCCCCTTTGTCGTTTATAGGGTTTTAATCCTGATGCGGAATCTTCAACGTTCATAGGGTTTTAGCCCCTATGCATACTTTCAGGGTTTTACCCCATTTGCCGTTCATAGGGTTTTAGAGCCGATACGGAATCTTTGAAGTTCATAGGATTGTAACCCCTAGGCGTACTTTCAGGGTTTTATCCCCTTTGCCGTTCATAGGTATTAGTCCCAATGCGAAATCTTTGATGCTCATTGGGTTATAACCCCTAGGCGTACATTCAGGGTTTTATCCTATTTGCTGTTCATAGGGTTTTACTCCCGTTATAGAATCTTCGACGTTTATAGGGTTTTAGTCCATAAGCGTTCTTTCAGGGTTTTATCCCCTCTGCA